>OZ012741.1:41124872-41724872 GCA_963859935.3 Lathyrus sativus
TATCAATCATCGGGGGTTTAGTAATTCGTGGGGTTTAGTTTAAAAGGTAAAATTGTTATCATGTAGAAAATACTAATTTAAAAGACCTTATCTCACACTCTCGTGTTATTGACTTAGACTATACTCTCAAATCAGAATGCAAGCTCTTGCTATCTCATTTGTATTTAAAAATACTTTTAATAAATAAATCCTAATTAACCTTAAAGCGCTCTCGTTGTATTTAAGCCTAATGTTCAGTTTCAGCTTTCCGGTTAAGACCTCAAATTCTCGCTTTATTGATCTTAACCTTCGTTACCTTTTTACTCTCGTAACAAAAGTTATTAATTTATTAAAAGAAACTGAGACCAGAAGAACTAGATCTGTTAAATTTACGACACGATAAACTTAACCCCCTCCGACCGATCGTAATTACATACCGATACTAAGAGGTTTAGCCAGACGCCACTTCCGTTTCTTTTAGAAGTGACAGTTGCCACTCTCCTATTTCTTAGGAGTGGCACTCGCCACTCCCTCCTCATGTGGCAGCCGCCACTCTCTTTCTATTCTCATGGTGGCAAGCGCCACACCCAAGTGGCAAGTGCCACTTGGTGTGTGGTGGCCCCCACCCTTTTTCTTCTTTCCTTTCTCTTTCTTTCTTCTTCTTTTCTTTCCTTAGTCTTTTCTTCCTCTTTTCTTTCCATTTTCTTCATTTCTTTCTCCTTTTATCACTTTAGTCCCTATTTATGATAACCTACAAAACACAAGAAAACAAAGGCGTAATCGAAGATAAATCAAATAAAACAACAGTAACCGCAGATAAAATCCATGTACGTCAAGTCAAATGTCCGATATAATTTTGTGTTATCAAACTCTCCAACACTTGAACCTTTGCTTGTCCTCAAGCAAATAAAACATATTAGGCATGGAATTTAACATGACGTAACACAAATCATACATCGTTGCGAAATTTTCGTACGAAAGGTAGGTACTGGTTAGAAATACTAAGGATACCGTAACGATACGAAATTACTAAGTGTATTCAAAAACTCCCTTTCTGTGCAGACAAGTTTGAATCATGTTATTATAACTCAGTCTATTTATTTTCACCTCTTTTTCATTCTCGTGCAATCATATTAAGCCCGTTATCCTCGCACGCCTATGGTAAGTAAACCTGTTAGTGTTCATTGATCTCTTTTTCAAAACTTTTTTCACATTCTTTTTCTTGTGTATTTTTTAATTTCAAGAGTCCGATCCCTTGGGCTAAATGGTCGGGTAAGTACCACCTAACTTAGTAAGAGCATATCCTTCATTCACTTTTTCTAATAGTTCTATTCGATTCTTATTTTTGAGATCAAACACGTATTTTCGTTGGTTTATTACTTAGGTTGTGCTTCAGGATGGTGTTGACTGCTAATATAAACTAATCAAGAGGTTACTCTAAAATTTAAGGCTTTGGCATAATAAGTACTCAAATTCATCAGCAAATTAAGGGGGTTCATGGTGTCAAGATGGTACCGATATTATTAATACTTTCCCAAGTCTCTTGAACTTAGTATAAATCAAGCAATATACTTTCTGGGTCTGTGTCATGCTTTAAACCAACAATTAAAAAATTTATGTTATGGCTCAAGAATTTGGGAGAATCCGATAAATAACGAAAACTATGTAAAGTGACTTGACAGCACATGAATTTATTTTATTAGCACTTAAACAAAAGGATTAAGCGAAAAAATTTAAAATTTTAAAATCTACCTAGAAAACAGTAAATAAAAGGGGTAAAACTGTAAAGTAAAAGCGGTAAAGCTTCCTCTCTCACACTTAAATTGAGCATTGTCCCCAATGCAATGAATTAAGGTAAGAAAAGAAGACGAAACTTGGAAATTCTTCTATCTGCGTCCTCTATCGCGAGTTCGTGTCCGCCTACCATTTCCAGGGTGGTCAGGTGGATCTTCTGGATCTGCCACACGTACTGATAGATCTATCATCTCTGCGATCAATCCTGACATGTTGTTTTGTTCGCTTTTCATTTGTTTGAGAATCTGCATCATCTCGGCTTGCTGGACCTCGATTCTCTAAATCCTCTGATCTCGCTAAGTGTCTAATTCGCTCCGCCGTAGCATTTCAGCATATATCTCGTGTAGAGTGGCTGGTGTGTCTTCAATTCTTGGTCTGCGCCTTGAGGATGTACCTGCAACATTTTCAGAAGCGACACGTGTAGCATGTAGAGGTGCGTTAGTATTGTCCCCGCAATGGCAACATTCTCAGGAATATGCGTGGGGACTGGGTCATCAATATAGCAATAGTTATCAAAGTTACGCACATATGTGTGAGCAGGGTTCGGCGGAATAAAACCTGGGAACACTTGTTTATTAATCATTAAATCGAAGTTCCCGTCTCTCCGTCTCCTCACCATTTTCATACTCCTAACCATGTCTATATCTATGGTTCTTGGCGGCAGGGGTGTTAAAGATGAAAAATTATTTTTTAAGCTGAGAATTCGGCCTAGAGTAGTTATCAGGCCACCAAAAATAATAGCTCCCTTTTTAGTGGTGGCTATCGCTTTCTTGTGGGTAAACAAAAACGGGACAGTGTTTATTTTCTCGCCGGTTGCTAATGCGGTAAACAGATAGAAAAATTCTACTTCATTTACCTTATTATGATTTGACCTACCGAAAATGGTACAGGCCAACAATTGGCGCAAACGGCGCACCGACAGATTTTGGATTAAGGAGGCTCTATTGCCTTCGAAACTATGGGTTACTGCCCCTTTTATCGCTCTCCAAAAATGTTCATATGCGTTTAGCCATCCCTCACCATCGGGCACATCGTATTTAGCTTCATCTCCGTAGGGACATTTAAATAAGACGGCTAATACGTCAAAAGTAAATGTATATTCAACGTTAAACAGACGGAAATTGAGGTTTCCATTAAGCTCATAAACGAGCGAGCTAAGAAATTTGAGAGTAGGTTGCACGTAGACAGGATCTTTAAATGATAAAAGGTAAGTCAAACCCAAATTTTCTAGCATATAATCTATATTGTCTCTAATTCCTAGTGCTTCTAAACAAAGTATATCAGCATACCTTGTCGACTCGATTTCTCTATTTAATAGAGCTGCATAGAGCTCGGCTTGTTTTTCACCAGCTTTACCTTCTCTGAAGATAACTTGGTAGCTCGCCATGACAGTATCTTGAAAATAATAATTCTTCCTTCTCTCTGATTTTTATGAACGAGTATTTATGTTTTGTGTTATGATAAGTTGGTGAAGATGGTATAAATAATGGGGTTATGGAGTTACACGAGTAAATATGGTTGGTATGGTTGGTTTTGCTTTAATTATGGTCAATAAAATCAGAAGTGGTAGGAGATGTGTAATGCATGCAAGCTATTGAAAGGCACGCGGGAGTGTGCATGGTGTAGGCGAACTTTAGGTGGCAGACATGCACAAAAGTGGGACACCTAACTAAGTGGCGGGTGCCACTTCCTTTAAGAAGGGTGTGTGGTGAGTGCCACCTCTTACTGGGGTGTGTGGCGAGTGCCACAAGCAAGGGTGGCAGGTGCCACACCCATTTTACAAGTCAAGGTGGCGAGTGTCACCTCCTTATGTGGGGGAAAAAGACAAAAAAAAATTGTTTTTTGATATTTTGAAGAAAAAATGAAAATGAAAATGTTACTAGTGATAAATGAAATGTTACTAATGATAATTAAAATGAAATGGAATACTATAATTTTTAAAGGGAAATCAATTGTTAATCACTTAAAAGAAATAAAATAAGGTGTCTCAAACGAAGACAATTACAAAAAATCTGTAAATTGCGAAAACAGAAAAAATAACATTGTCCGAAAATAAATAAACTTGTCCGAAATATAAAGTTCCTCTCCCACACTTAAATAAAACAGTGTCCCCACTGTTCGAAAGTACAAAGATTGGAATGCAATAATATCCAAGTTAGCCACGAGGAGGAGGAGGAGGAGCAATAGAGAAAAGATGTTGATAAACATGATCCAACTGTTCCGTCACCACATCCATGAATTGATGAAAATCCACCTGTAGAGTTGTAATTTCACCTCTGAGGCCAGCAACGTTCGTTTACAGCGCATGAATGGCAGTAGTATGATCCACTTGTTGGGCAGCAGGCACAACAGGGGTGCTTGAGCCAGAATCAGAGAGATGGTCATCATACTGGTCATAATGGTCATATATCTGTCGAGTCTTAGGGGGTGAAGATGGAATTTCTGGTTCGTCTAACTCATACAGCCAATTATTCAGATTGTGGACACTAGTTTTTTCATAGTTCGGTAAGGTAAAGAGATGGAGAACTCGTTTATCGACCAGGAGTTCAAGGGTGTCAGGGCCAAGGTTTCTAATGATGCCACGGTTGAGGCAAAATGGAATATCCATAGGTCGTATAGCACCTAAGGGGTTAATGCTAAGGAGCGGTTGTCTCAGCCTAATGGCATTGGCAATCATGGTTACTAGGCCTCCTATAAAGATTGGTATGTGGTCGGCTTCTGCTATAAGTTTAAAATTGGCCATTGATCAGTGGTTTTTATACGTTATTTTACCATTTATTTCTGTTAATCATTTGTTATATCTTGTCGCATTTTATTTGTTTTTATTGCATTTTACGCGTTGGTTTAGTATTTTCACTATTTCTAGGTTCATGTAATCAATAAATGAGAAGCAGAGCAAAAACTGGGGAAAATGGCAACAATTCAGAAGAGTTTTGAGGTAGACCAGGAGCCTGACACGGCCGCCCGTGTCAGCTGACACGGCCCGTGTCAGGAAGTGCCCAGAAAGACAAGATTTGGTGGAAACCAGGGAGTTGACACGGCTGCCCGTGTCAGCTGACATGGCCCATGTCACCACACCTGGGACTTGGAAAATTCGCGTGCAAAGTGCATCAGGAAGCCAACACGGCCTCCCGTGTCAGCTGACACGGCCCGTGTTGGTTAAAACGCTTCATTCTATATTTTTCTTGTATTTTTGACACTTATGATCCAGGGTAAGCCTACGGTAAGAACTAAGTCTCCTTTTGATATCAGAATGCTCCCAACCAATTTGGTTGAGAAGATACATAACACTATCCTTAATACCTAATCTAGTCATGGTGGGTCCATCTAGATATATAGTAAGCGATATCTCTCTCTGAGCAAGGGCTTCGAAGCGCCTCCTCTGATCTCTGCCTCTGAAAGTAATGCCTATATAGTCGACTCGGTTCATCTATAAAGTTAGTAACTAACTAATGTTAAGTTAGCCTGTATATAAGTTGACAATGAACACAAGTTAGTAATGACTAAACATAATGGATAAAATTGCATGACTATTCATGGAACAGAAAAATGAAAAGCCTATAAAAGAAATTAAAAATAAAAGACTAGAAAAATAAACAGTAAAACTAAAAAGTGGGATGTCTCCCACCAAGCGCTTTGTTTTATGTCGTAAGCTCGACATAATTTTAAATTCTCCTAATTTTGGGGATGAGTGTGCAACTCAGCAAGTGTTAGACTGGAGGAGTAGTCTTTGTTTTCAATGCTATAATAATGTTTCAGGCGCTGCCCGTTAACTATGAACGTTTCACTATATTTTCGTTTTATTTCTACTGCGCCATTTTTAAAGACTTTTGTTATCTCGAAGGGACCCGACCACCTAGAGCGAAGTTTTCCTGGGAAGAGTTTTAGTGGAGAGTTAAATAGGAGTACTAAGTCACCCTCAGAAAACGCTTTCCTCGATATACGCTTATCATGCCATTTTTTAGTTTGTTCTTTATAGATGCAGGCATTCTCGTAAGTGTCTAACCTAAGCTCTTCTAGTTCATGGATGTTTAAAATTCTCTTTTCGCATGCGGCAGCAAAATTTAAGTTAAGGGTCATAATGGCCCAATATGCTTTATGCTCTAATTCTACCGGCAGGTGATATGATTTTCCTTAAATTAGCTTAAACGGTGTGGTTCCTATTGGGGTCTTATAGGCTGTCCTATATGCCCACAGAGCTTCGTGTAATTTGGAAGACCAATCTTTCTTAGAGGTCGCAACTGTTTTTTCTAAGATTTTTTTAATTTCTCTGTTCGAAACCTCTACTTGCCCGCTGGTTTGCGGGTGATAGGGTGTTGCTACAGGTGTTAGACTCCATATTTCATTAATAGTTTTTCAAAAATCCTTGAAATAAAATGAGAGCCACCATCACTAATGACTAGTCTCAGCATACCGAATCTAGGAAAATTTATGTTCTTGAAAAGTCTAATCACTACTCATGCATCATTTTTCGAAGAAGCTATAACCTCGATCCATTTCGACACATAATCAACAACAACGAGTATGTATCTGTTACCAAACGACGATGGGAAAGGTCCCATAAAATCAATTCCCCACACATCAAAGACTTCTACTTCCAAAATGCCTTTCATTAGAATTTTGTCGCGTCTAGAGATATTGTCAGGGCGTTGGCACCGATCGCATTTTATAATTGCGATATGGACATCTTTCCATAGAGTGGGACAAAAGAGGCCAGATTGTAAAATCTTAACGTAAGTCTTTGAAGTGCTTGCATGTCCTCCATAGGAAGCAGATGACAGTGAGATATTATATTTTCAACTTCGTCTTCGGGAACACACCGACAAAAGATACCATCGGCACCTCCCTTGAAAAGTAGAGGCTCATCCCAATAATAATGTTTACGATCGTGGAAGAATTTTTTCTTTTGTTGGTAAGTTAAATCTGGTGGAAGAACTCCAGCTGCTAAGTAGTTGACAAAGTCAGCATACCATGGCAGTGTGGTTTCAGTATAGATCTCTTCCACGACTTCTTTTGTTTCAGTCTCATTTTATATTAAAGATCGTTTAACCGTGTTTTCTAACTGAGCTATGAGTCTCTCGTAAGGAAAATCATTATTGATAGGCACTTGCTCAAGCTTAATATCCTCAATTCTCGATAAATAATCAGCTACTACATTTTCAGTTCCTTTCTTGTCTTTGATTTCTAAATCAAATTCTTGTAGTAGTAGTAGTATCCATCTTAGGAGTCTCGGTTTGACGTCCTTTTTATTCAATAGGTACCTGATTGCAACATGATCGGTATAGATAATCATCTTTGCTCCTACTAAGCAAGAACATAATTTATCCAAAGCGAACACGACAACTAGAAGTTCCTTTTCTGTGGTGGCGTAGTTCATTTGCGTAGGTTCCAGGGTTCTACTTTCATAATAAATTGCATGAAGCTTTTTATCTTTTCTCTGTCCTTGAACTGCACCTACGACATAATCACTAGTGTCACACATTATTTCAAACGGTAACCTCCAATCAGGTGGTTGCATGATGGGTGCGGTAATGAGAGTTTTTTTTAATTGTTCAAAGGCTTTATGGCATTTATCGTCGTAAATGAATTCAGCGTCTTTCATTAATAAGCCAATCAGCGGTTTAGTGATTTTAGAGAAATCTTTAATGAATCGTCGGTAGAAACTGGTGTGTCCTAAGAAACTTCGTATTTCTCTTACGGTTTTAGGAGGTTGAAGGTTTTCTATAATTTCTATTTTTGCTTTATCTACCTCAATCCCCTTATCAGACACTATGTGTCTAAGTACGATTCCTTGTCGGACCATGAAATGGCATTTTTCCCAATTTAACACGAGATTTACTTTGATGTATCTTTCAAGTACCATTTCTAGGTTCGATAGGCATCCTTCAAAACTCTGCCCACAAACAGAAAAATCATCCATAAATACTTCCATGATGTCGCCTATAAAGTTAGCGAAGATTGACATCATGCTTCTTTGGAATGTTGCGGGAGCATTACATAATCCAAACGGAATTCGTCGATAGGAAAATGTACCATAAGGACAAGTGAAAGTTGTCTTTTCTTGGTCATCAGGATGAATAGGGATTTGAAAGAATCCTGAATAACCGTTTAAATAGCACAAATAGGAGTGCTTAACTAATCATTCAAGAATTTTGTTGCATCCCAAAATTTGACCAATCTTTTCTTCCTAATTTGGCTTATGTTTCTTTGCATTTTCGCATTTCTACATATCATAGCATTTGTTCTTGAGGCAGGGGATCAAGGTATTTTTGTGGCTCAGGGTTCTCTTTCAGTGCAAGAATCTAAACAGCGAGCATCAGAGGCTCCGACATTTATTTTGCCCAGCTATCAAGTGGTCGATTTTATTTTATTCAACAAGATAATTTTCAGCTCAGGAGACAGATCACAGGTTATCTCAGGCAATTTCACATTTATAATGTCAAAGGACAAGTTTCAGAGGCTTGACAGAACTCAGAACGGGTAAAAAGCGGGCAAATATGCAGATTCCCTCCAAAAGGCGCTAAAATTCAAATTTTCAAGGCGTTAACCGATTAACCAAAATGGTTAACCGGTTAACCATAGTAATTTTTTCCTTGTACGTGAGTTTTCAAGGCTACCACTTTTTGGTGTCCATTTTGATCACTTGTGAATTTGATTTTACACCAGAAGAAGGATCTAGAATCACTCTAATTTGGATTAACTTTCAAAATTAATTCAATTTCCCTCCCACTTTCCATTCCTAATCCCATTCCAATTTTCCTAACCTCACTCCAAACCATATTTTGATCCCAAAACTAAAGCATATTTAAGTCAATTTGCTCCAAACCTCGCACAATAATCCTCACAATTACAATTCATTTTTAGATTTCACTCTCACTCTTGGAATTTTCTCTCCACTTTTTCTCTCCAAAACCTCCATTAGAGCTCTCACTTGAGTTCTTTGATTCTTCATTAGAACCATAGAATTCTAAAGCTAAACCTTCATCATTCATCTCCATTATTTTCAATTCACCATTCAATTTTCGTTTGGATTTGGATCTAAATTTGGAAGCTAATTTGGAAGTGCTTATTTGGATCGTTTTTGCTTGATCTTGCTTGATCTTCACTTCTACAACAAGAAAGCTCTTGGATCTTGAAGAATCTCTGGGTTTCTTGCTTAGATCTACTCATTTCAAGTGAATCAACACTCACCAAAGCAAATACCCTCTTTGTAGGTTGGCAGTTCTAGATCTAATTTTGTTTTGAGCTAATTTGGATAATCACAATGTAGATCTACGGCTTTTGATGTTTTTTTATCCATTTTGTTGATTTCGATCTTGGTGATTCGTAATTTTTATGTTTGATTACTGATTTTTTTGGTGTTAAATTCGTGCATAATTGATTACATGATCATTTGGATGATTGCACGTTGGATTAATTGTTGAAAGTGCTTTTGGATTGCTGTTTTTCTGCTTCTTGTGCAGTGTTAACCGATTAACCAGATGCAGTGCAAACTGGTTAACCGGTTAACTAGTGCCTTTTCCAAACATTTTTAAGTGGTTAACCGGTTAACTAATAGTGGTAACCGATTAACACTTGTTGCACCCCAAATTTTGACCCCTTAGATCCTCATCATCATTTTAGGATCATATTCATTTGATTAACTAACCTTAACCCACTTCAAGTTTATCTTTGTCAAGATACAGATGAATCGGGGTTCCATACCGTCAAAATCGAGGCTTCGAGGGTTTGATCAATCAATGTTTTGGATTGATTAAACTTCAAACAAGATCAAGGATACTACATTGGGTCAAGTATGAATTCAATTTGGGGTGATCACCCGGCAATTGAGAACAGTGCAGTTCAAGATACCCGATTAGGGTTTTCGACTAGGAAAAGTCAACTGTAGTTTGACTTTTGATTTAAAGAGTGTTTCAATGGTGGGGTCAAGATCCATTAAGCTCCTATGGATTATTAAAGTCTATCCAAAGAGTTTCAAGTCCTCAGAATACCCGGAACCCCAACAGTCGACTCGGTAGTCACCGATTGGTCGAACGGTTGACCGAAAAGTCAACTCTTCAACAATAAGGAATTTGACTTCAAGATGTGATTCAAAAATGTTCCTTATGTCATATTACACCTCCCCATAAAATTTCATGACCATTGGATCAAGGGTTAGGAAGTAATTCCAAAAATCGGGAATTAGGGTTTCAAAAGGGGCAAGACCATAACTCCTCAACCACACATCCAAATGAAGTGGTTCAAAGCTCATTGGAAATCTCTTGACAAATCCTACAAAATCCTAAAAGTGGTCCATGATCAAAAAATTCATATATTTGGAGTTATGACAAAATTCATTTTAAGAAGGAAAATAACTTAGAAAAATTCTAAGTTATTTAGCACTTTTAAGTGATTTTTTCAGCAACTTGGAAGAGTTTTTTAACCTAGTTCCATCAAGAATTTGGAAATCTCCAAAAAAAAATGAAAGTTATAGAGCTACTTAAGGGATTTCTAAATTGTGGTAGAACCCCTCAATAGCATGTGTGAGCAGAAAGTTATGAACTATGGAAGTTAGGGCTGCCAACACTTGAGATCACCAATCCAACACTTCTCAAAATTCAGATTTTCACAACTTGAACTATCCTTGACCCTTGGATCATGATTCAATATGATATTTAGATGTGTGGATGAAGGAAAATGCAGAAAAATGAGAGGTTTGAAGAGAGAGGCAAGTTTCAAGCAACTTGCATTAAAATATTCAAATGTGTAAGAGGAAAGAGAAACTTTCCCTCCAAGGACTGTGCAGCTGCTCACTCTACACCCTAAGCTCACCTCAGTCACTTCATGTCCATCATTCCATTTAATTTTTTGATCTTCTTTGAGCCATGGAACTGATAGGAAGAGATCTTGGCAAGATTCATTTGAAAATCTTCATAAACTCCCTCCAAAAGTGGTAAAATACAAAGCTGCCCTCACTCTTGTGTTCACTATAAATAGGGGCATCCTCATTGATGTTAGATACACCAGAACAATCTCCAAAACCAAGAGAAGCAATAGCTCTCAACTCCCTTTCATTTCCTCAAGAATCTCAATTTTCAAAACTTCCATTTTTCACTAAAAAGTTGTCTTGAGCAAAACTCTGCTCAAACTTAGTTCTACCATTTCCAAGCCACTCAAAACCATCTAAACAATCCATAAACATTGTGTAGAAGGTGTCCATACATTCAAACCACTCAAAAATCTCATTTTCACAAAAGTCAACCTTCACACCTTAGTATATTGACTTTCTTGCACTTTGAAAGCCAAATCCTTACTTGAGGCATTTCCTACCATTCTAACACTCCCAACACCTCATATACATCATATCTCATCTGTCCAAACTCTAAAAAACCAGCTGGAAACTACACAACTCCAACTGTCTTGAAAAGTGGTTTATTGCTTCAAGAGGAAGCAAGCTTCAAATCCTCCTAAAGAAGAGGATCTCTGGGTTTCTCAGCTTCTTAGCTTGCTCAAGACTTGTCTACAAAAGGTATGTGATGTTCAAACTCCTTATTAATCATACATTGTCATGTTTTATCATTTTGAGATGCTTGTTGTAAGATCTAACCATTGTTGTCCCATACTAGTTCTTAATCAAGAACTTAGGTTTAATGGCTATGTTACTTGTTTTTGTTAATGTACTTTCATTTATAAATGACATGTGGATGATGTCTTACAAATATTGTACTTAGATATCATGCTTGACTTATCTTTGAAGATTTTGGTTATGTGGTGTTTTTAAGAATCCAACATTGAAATGTTGATGTGTTTGCCCTAGTTTTGTTAGCTTTGGTTCATTAGTGAGATTTGATTGACTTGTAAGTTATCTCATGAGATCCCCCTGCCCTAGATCATGTTTGAATCTATTGTGGCATTTTGTTTTCACACTTATGTTACTTTACTTTACCATTACCATGAATTGTGTATTGGACTGTTTGTGCTTGCTATGATGGTATCTCAAATGTTCTAAATCATTGGTTAATGTTTATATGATCTTACTTGTCTGTTTGAATTGGTTGAATATGAGAAACATGAGATTTTCCATTATGGCCTGCTGTAAGATTTTGTGGTTTTGCTGTCAAATTTGGATTAACATACCAGTTCTGGTTTAGAGCAATCTTGTTTGATTTTAAGATTGGAGAATCATTTGTTAATATGTTTTGAAGATGTATGGTGTGCCTATATGCTCAAATCTCCATTATGTGCTCAAAACTGTTTTGTTATTCTTCACTTGCATTTTAAAACCTCATTGATACCACCAACATGCCATATTCTGTTTCAACTGATTTCTACTTTACCTATGTGCATGGAATCATTGTTATACTTATTTGAAACTTGTATGTGCTACCAAATCATCCCAACTGTCTTGAATGTACCTGCTGCATAATGGAGTTTGGTTCCTTGCATATTCATGAGCTTCAAATGTGATATTCTGTTTGGTATTGTTTTAATCCATTTCTTGAGCATGTTCTCATCTGTTAGCATCATTACGGTATGTGTATAACTTTGGTTTCATCACAAACTCATTGTTTGCCAAAATGCCTTGTTGTGCTAAGTTTATGCCAAGACAGTTTTTCACACTTTCTACCACAACATGCCTTTTTTTTATCCAACTGTCATATGCTTATTCTTTGAGTTGAAACTCATCCACCCTCATGATAATGATGTGTTCACATTGTTTATTTGATATGTTCTTACCTTTTTTCACCATTTCACTTCCAATTGCAATTTCACACTAGAATCTGCCATGAACATACCAAGTTGTTGTTCTGTTTGCATATGCCTAATTTTTGAGTTGTAACTCATCTATATGCTTGATTTTGATGTGTGTAGATGATTGGATTGATCTATGTTTACCTGCTTTTTCATTTCACCCTCAAATTGCTTTTTTTTTCAAAGCCAAAACACACCATGACTATACCAAGTTTCATTCTAATTGCCAAATGCTTATTTTCTGAGTTGTAACTCATTCTTTTCTACATTTATGATATGTGTGTGCTTTGTTTGTCAACATGAGACCACTTGATCATAATTAGACCAGCTTGTACCTTATTGCTGCCAAATTGTTTTGAAAGCCACTGCCACACACTTCACTTTCTTTGTTTGATTTGTTTTAGGTCAGTCCATGAAACATTAGACTTCTGATAGTATTTAGGACCTGTATGTGCATGAATCAACAGCTTGGTGTGTGTTATGCTTCTCTGTCATGACAACTTACTACTATGTTTGGTACAAATTGCAACTTGATATCCATTTTCTTGTTATGTGCATTACATGATCATCTTAAGTGCTAGGCTCATTTATGATCACAATTGAGAGTTGTATGTGGCATCCCTTGAATCTCAAAGTTGTTCCAATCTTGTTTGGTTTCAAATATTACATTTTATGTGTTAAGTGAGCAGTGGATAAATGAATTTCATTTCTATGATGTTTGAGGCTAATTTTAAAGCATAGACACACTTAATATCATGGTTTGAGTTTGTGTATGAGGCCTATCCAAACAGATTATGCTCTTTCCTTGTTTTAGCTTTCAAATTTGCATTGTTCTTCAATTGTTACTTGGCATAACATTTGTGCTTTGGTGTGTATATTGCTATACTATCCTCTTGTTTCTGTTTGAGAATTTGAATTGATTTGTTTGACTTGAGAGCATCATCATTAACATGATTAGGACTGTTAGGCTATGTGTTTTAATTTGGAACTTTCCAATCTGTTTTGACAGTATTTTCATTGCTTCATTTTGCAATTCATGTACCATATTCCACTCTACTGGTTTTTGCTTGAGCCTTAAGTATCCTACACCTCTGTTATGACATATATGACTTGTGTGTAATGCCCTTTGATGGATTTGAACTCAGATTTGATGTGTGGTTTTCAAAATGCAACTCATGTTATCATCTTCTATCGTGTTTCAATTTCAACGCATTATTTCAAAATTGTGTTGGCACCATCTTGATCCTTGTTAAAAAATAGTCAAGTTTGACTAAGGTTTCATAAAAAATGATTAAGAATTGATAGAGTTTGAATCCTTCACGTTTTGGCTTGTTTGGCTTGTTTCATTTTGCCCAGATATCCACCATATTTACCTTATTTATTTTTAGGGGTGGCATAATCAACGGATGTATAGCCACCCCAGTGGTAATCAACTTGCGCCATATTTACCTTTCACTTGCCAGCCATGGGTTCGATCCTTGGGATCAACCCTTTTTGGGCAATTTATTTTTCAATTGTAATTGAATGATTTTTTGTTTTTCTTCCATTCCCTCATGCGCACGCACCTTATGTCTTGGTGGATGTTTGTTGTGTTGGTAAACACAAGGGCATGGGTTCAATCCCTACCCATGCCCCTTTCTTTTTTATTTGCTTGTTTATTTATCTTATTGTCATAAATCATTTCAAACTTCAAAATTTCGTAACTTATTCATCGTTTATTATTTTCAACCCGTTCTTTTTGCAATTTTTTCATTGTGATGTCTAGTTGTGTTAAGTGGATTGTAATCTCATAGTTGCTTAATTTTACAATGCTTTTAGCCTGCTTGTTAGTAGATCTGTTCTTAGGTCGTTACTGTACATTTCGATTAAATTTCCTTCATACCATGCTTATTTTATCTTGTGAGATTTATTGGCATTTGATTTCTTTATGTTTGTTAACATGTTGAGATTTCATTTTCTTGTTGGTTGTTACCATGAGTTATTGTTCCTATTCTTAAAATCTTGAGTTTAACTATTGCGATCGTTCCTTGCGTATTTGATTGTCATACACTTTGAATTTATAACATGATTATTTATAAGTTGTGACTTACTTGCATGATTATTGCTTCCATCTTTGTTAAGATATTTGATTATCGGTTGTAACCATTGGTATTATTTGATCCTTACTTATTGTAATATGCATGCTTACTTAATTTTAATCTTATTCATCTTGCTCAATTGTTCATTTGCTTTGTTAAGCATTTCTTCCCCAAGTGATGGAACTCTTTAGTTTTCATCCAAGTTGCCTCCCTCTCTCCTTCCAAAGGAAAAGTCTCTCCATTGACCCTTGTATCATGGATAGCTCATTACCCGCTCCCTTGACTTTGTGAAGTCATCTTGAACCCTAGCTTAGTTAAGTTAGAACATATGAGCCATTAGACTTTGCTTTAAGTCTAGAAAGCCTTACCTACAATAGGAGTGTTCTTCAACTAGAACCCTAGGATAGAGTTTGTAAACTCTATGTAAGGATCATAATAATGATTACTTACTCCCTTCTTGAGTGTTTCAACATAGATCTAGAGAGTTTTGTTAAACTCTATACAAGCATTGTAATGTTTGTTTCCCCGTGAACCTTGATCATAATCAAGTGTTCTTCAACCCTAGTGAGGTGAACTACGATTGCTCTGATTCTATCCTAGTTAGGATATGTAGGCAGAGGACGCGATGTCTTTGCGAGCAAACTTAGAAACTATCCTTAGGTCTTAACCTACACCCCTTTACCCAAATCCTAAACCTTAGAAAACACTTACCAACTTAGCATGCAAACAAACAACAGGTTCCTGTAGAGTACTACATATGTTTAGGATGTGAGATACCTACCCTATGCATAACCAACCCCCGATCCCTGAATCTCTCAGCGTTGTTGTTACATCGCAAAAAGGGTTTTTCTTTCTTTAGACCTTTCCTTTGGATAAATTAAAGTCCGATTGTAATTTAAGAATTAAAGATTCAAGTTAATCAATAACTTGGTATCACGATTCTCACCGCAACAGAAATGGCGACTTCACTGGGGAGTAAATACTTAACTTGAGGGTTTAGCCTATTTTGTTTAATTGCATGCTATATTTGTAAATATTTGCTTAACATGTATATTTGTCAATATATTTGTTTGATTGTTAGGTATTGGGTGCTTTGAGTGGTGAGACGGTCCTATACCCGGACTCGAGTGCACTTATGATAGGATGGTGGTATATTCAAGAAGGCTTATAGGGAGTTGATTCCCGACCAAGCTAACTTGAGAAACCACCGCTCAGTGTAGGCCCTCTTGAAAGTTTAGTATTGTTGATCGAGTATTCGTGAAAATAATGCTACTTTTGACGAAGGAGCCCATGACACTGTGGACTTTTAGAATACATTTTACCCCACTTTGGCCTTATTAGGACATAGTGCGATGGCTATAAGGAAGTATTTCCGAAATAGTTGATATGCGATACTACACTCAGACAAGATTCTCTTGAGAATATTATCGATTACCAAGTGATTTGGGAAGTTGATAATATCCGAAAGATGGGTTGATGACTCTGGGAACTCTGTAGAACCCGTTCGGCAAGTACAATCAATCCATATTACAAATCCTTGGGGATGGGTAGACCTTGGATCCACGCTCGTCCTTAAACCTAAGCCTGTGTTGTGTGCATATGTGTGATCTTTGCATTTGCTTGTGTTTGTGCATTTTGCATTCATAACATCATATCATCATATGGTTTCATGGAACTCAGACTTTGTTGTTTGTAAACATCAGAGGTCGTTATGAACAGTGAAAGGAAGAAAACCTTGAAGT
This sequence comes from Lathyrus sativus, assembly GCA_963859935.3. Lineage (NCBI taxonomy): Eukaryota > Viridiplantae > Streptophyta > Magnoliopsida > Fabales > Fabaceae > Lathyrus > Lathyrus sativus. The sequence goes on from OZ012741.1 coordinate 41,141,197, forward strand.
ACACTTACAAAGGTTTTAACCTAGATGACTTGAGAAGGTTGAGCACCTTAGTGACAGGTCCAGAGGGATTTCAAAGCAGGTATGGGAAGCTGTTGTTACTCTTGAAGATAAAGATGGATATTGGACTCCTTTCTACTCTTCTCCAGTTTTATGATTCGCTCTACCACTGTTTCACATTTCCAGATTATCAGCTAGTGCCCACACTAGAGGAGTATTCTCAGTTGGTTGGATTGCCCATTCTTGAAGATTCTCCTTTTCCAATTTTGGAGGAGGACCCTAAAGAACAAGATATTTCCAAGGCTACACGTTTAGGATTGGTTGATATTAAGAAGAATCTGATTACAAAAGGGGGAGTTTTTGGGCTAAAAGCAGAGTTCTTGGTTGAGAAAGCTCAGTATTATGCAGATCATTTAAGCATGGACGCATTCGAGGCTATCCTTGCCTTACTCATTTATGGCATCTTCTCGTTCCCTAGCTTCGAGAATTTTGTGGACCTCAATGCCATTAAAACTTTTTTGAAGAAAAATCATGTGCCTACCTTGTTAGCAGATACATATCATTCTGTTCATCTGAGGAACTTTCACAATGGAGGGATGATTACTTGTTGCGCTCCTTTGTTATACAAATGGTTCACCTTACACTTACCCAAAGCTAATGCTTTTTGGGATCCAAAGAAAGGATGGTGGTCGCAAAAGATCATGGCTCTCACCCACTCTGATATTGATTGGTATAGTCATGACTATGATGGGACAATGGTCATCGACAATTGTGGGGATTTTGGCAATGTACCTCTTCTCAGTGCTAACGGAGGAATCAGTTATAATCCAATCCTCGCCCGCCGACAATTGGGATACCCTCTAAAGGACAAACCCAATGGTGTTCAAGTGGAAAACATCTTCTTCAAAGAAGAAAAAGATGGTCAAGAACTAAAAGGAAAGATTCTAGAGGCTTGGAAGCATCTACACAAGAAAGGGAAAAAGGATCTTGGAAGACTCAACTGTGTCTCTTTGGAACCTTACCTCCAATGGGTTCGAAAGAGATCCATCACGTTAAGGATGCCTTATCCTAAGCAAGAGCCTATGGCTTTGAAGGAAGAACGCCCTTTGGTCTTCATGTCTGAAGAAGAAAAGTTGAAGATTGCTTTAGTCAAAGCACAACAAACTGAAGAAGCTTGGAAGCACAAGTATCAAGTAGTCGTCGAAGAGAATGCGGAGCTCCAGAAGTAACTCCAGTTGAAAGACGAAGAAGTACTCTCTTGTAAGAAGAGGAAAGCACAAGAAGAACCTTATGAGCCTCAGTCTACTCCGTGGAAGTTAATTGTGGACAAACTCATTTTTGAGAAGGCTCAGATGGAAAGAAAGATCGAGAAGCTCAACTTGAGACTGCTAGGGAAACCTTGTTAGGATTCATTTAGCTATTGTTTATGTTTAAAACTCTTGTAAGAGGAAACAATATTTTGTAAACCTATTTTGTTGATCAATGAAATGACGACTTCCGATGTTCGTAAATATCTGAGTTCCATGACACCATTTGCATTTGCATTTGCATTTCTTCTAACCATTCAAGGAAATTCAAACTTTTCTTTTTGCAGACAACAACATGGTGAGAAGAGACATGCTTCCGTTCCCAGATCTGAGATTGGGACGTCTTAGGATGTTGGCAAGACTTGTTAGAAACCCAACTGCTTTCATTGCCAAATATGGAGACCTCCTACCACTAATAAATTCTCAGGTCAACGAGCCCATGCTGCAGGCTTTGGTTGAGTTTTACTCTACAGCTTACCACTGCTTCGTATTTCCAGACTTTCAGGTACTCCCGGCCATAGAGGAGTACACCGACTATTTGAAGATTCCATGGACTTTCACACTTCCTTATGGAAAACCGAAGAAGAGGGATTTGGCTAAAGCCCTACATATCAAGCAAGAGGATTTACCACTAATGAAAGCGAAAGGAGGATGGTACGGAATGGAGGCAGGACCTCTAATGGAGATGGCCGAATATCATTATGAAAATAGAAATCTGGGCATCTTTGAAGCAATTCTGGCATTTCTAATATATGGGTTGTATCTCTTCGCAAGCCGATATGACTTCATCAGTGAGGAGGCGATCCGCCTCTTCATCATTAAAAATCCCGCAAACGAGATACTAGCTAATACATATGTGGTCATCCACCGCTTCATCTTGTACGATCTCGGGAAATTTTCATGCTGCCTCGCACTGCTTGACAGGTGGTTTACCTCTCATCTACCCAGGACTCATATCCTTTGGAGGCTTTCCATCAAAAGCGCATGGATTTCTAAACTCGTCACTCTCAGGCACTATGACATCACATGGTATGATATCCGCCTTGGTGATCTAGTCATGATCCCCAGTTATGGAGAGTTCCCCAATGTGCCTCACATTGGGACGAAGGGGGTTATCACCTACAATCCTGTTCTTGCCCAGCGTCAATATGGGTATCCCACCGGGCCAGAGCCCGAACCGGAACTGCTGAGACCTTGCTTCTGCGAAACTGGTCGCAACCCTGAACTAGAAGCCCGTGCTCAATACGCTCAAAGAGATCCTCACCTCTTGGGTATAACTCCAATGGAGAATGCAAGTTGTTTAACTTCCAGAGGGTACTTGCTTTGGTCGAAAGAAATAGCCTTGACCATGTTCTATACTCATGATTATGAGATAACTATGGAACCTGAGGTCCCCACGACTAGGGAAGAGCTGAAATACGCTTTAATCAAAGCGCAACGAGAGAACGAAGACCTGTGGGAAATCATCCGCCAGGACCAAGCTCATGTTGAAGTCCAAGAAGGAGAAGGATCATCTTGTTAGAATGATCGTTGTTTCACCATTTCCCTGCTTTCCCTAAAAGGATTGTAATCCTAATGTTGCATTTACTTTCACTTCTTGTAAGAAAGGTCTTGCTTTTTAGCAAGAGCCATCTATTGTAATAGACTTCCAGCTATCAATGAAAAAACTCTTTTTAAGCATGTCGTTACATGTTGTTCCAACTTTTTTGTTTGTAAACAAAAATTTGTTTTTCCTTGAATGGTTTATGCATCTGTATTTGCATTTGCATTCGCATTTCATCCTGCATTGGTCTTGCATCTGGGTTCCGCAGCTCATCCTTTGTTCTTGTTCAGAGAAAAGAGAGAAGGAGTCACGCTGAATACTCACAGATACAACACTCGATCTAGAGCTCAGAAGAAGATGGCAGATAATGAACAGAGGTTCGATCAGATGGACAACAACATTGAAGGAATCAAGGGTGACGTCAGCCAGATTATGGAAGTTCTCAATATAATCAAGGCAAAGATGGACACACAGTCTACGGTAATCTCCGAAGTCGTCACAGCAGCGGCCAACGTCACAGTAGCTCCGGTTACCACTGCTGAGTTTCCCTATGGCATGTCTCGGGATTTTGTGCCACCATTCAACAATATGCAATCTTCAAGTCTTAATCCACTGTTTGATTCAAAAATCAGGAATCCTATTTTCACTCAGGCGGGTGGACCCACTACAATGCGACCTGTTTTCAACAATCAACAACCAATATTTGATATACCTGACGGTTCTGAAGCCGAAGATGAAAAGCACGAAAAATTAAGGGTAGAGATGGACATTATGGCTAAGAGGATGAGGGCCATTGAAGGAAGCCATGTCTTTGGATCTGAGGCCAAGGACCTGTGTCTGGTGTCTGGTTTGGTATTTCCCCAAATATTCAAAATGCCAGTGTTCGACAAATATGAGGGGACTACTTGCCCCAAGGTGCACCTAATCATGTACTGCAGGCGGATGGCTCGACATATTGAAAATGACAAGCTGTTAGTACACTGTTTTCAAGACAGTCTTAAAGGTGCGTTGGCTAAATGGTATCTTAGCTTGGATCAAGCAAAGATCCACGGTTTCCAAGACCTTTCAGATGCCTTTATTCAGCAGTACAAGTACAACATGGACTTAGCTCCCGATCGTCGTCAGCTTCTCAGCATGACACAGAAGAATACTAAAACCTTTAAAGAGTACGCACAAAGATGGCGCGGAACCGCTGCTCAAGTAGAACCCCTCCCCCCCCCCCTTACTGAAAAGGAATTGGCAGACTGGTTCGTAGATACGGTCAGGCCAGAATTCTATGAACGACTAATCAGCAGTGTCACAACCAATTTCTCTGATATTGTGGCAGTGGGGGTCAAAGTTGAAGCTGGTTTAAAGAGTGGAAAAGTGGCTACCCCAAATATTAATTCAAGCGCCAGTATAGCAAAGAAATCGGTCAGCAATTTTCACAAAAAGAAAGAGGGGGATGTAAGTGCGATCACATATGGGAAAAAGGCGTAAAACTCCGGGAGCCATCGCCAGCAGTACCATCCATCATCATATATAGCAGTTGTGACTCCCATTTTTCAACCGTCATCACAGCAGGGTCCCCAGCCTGGGGCATCCAATAATCAACACCAATGTCATTTCGGCAATCAGCAACAATATCACTCCAACAATCAACAACAATACCATCAGTCGCAAGGTCAACAGCCTCAAAACATGGCTCCAAGGGCGAATTACCAGGCAAATAGGCTAAAAATACAGCCTATTCCCATGAGTTACACTGGTCTGTTCCCCATGTTGATAGAAAGAGGGTTGGTCAAAACAAGAAAATTAGGTGCTCCACCTAATCCACTCCCATTCTACTACAATGCCAACGCTCGCTGCTTATTTCATGAGAACGCTCCAGGCCATGATCTTGAAGGTTGCTTCGCGCTTCAGTACCTCGTTCGAGAATTGATTGAAAAAAGAATTCTGTCCTTTGAAGATAATCATCCAAACGTAAAAAACAACCCTCTGCCAAATCATGATGGAGTCAATGCCATTATTGAAGAAGGTGAAGGGTCAGAAGACAGGAAAGATACCACTATTGGTGAGATCAAGGTGTCGTTGGCAGACCTACACAAACGTCTCACTCAAGCATGGGCGCTTAAGACATCTCACGAAGACTGCAAAGAATGCATGCTGAACCCAGAAGGTTGTGACGCTGTGAAAAAAGACATTCGAGCAATGATTGAACAAGGGATGATAGAAATTGCTCATAGGAAGAAATGGGATGATGTGGCAGTCATCGAACCTGTATTTAACATGCCAGAAGAGCCCAACAAAAGAGCTGTGTTCAGAAATAATAACAACAACAACTACAAGAACGTCCGACCGGTATTCCGCGATGATGCACCCCCGAAATTTGGGAGGGGCCAAGCTAGGTTTGAACCAAGGGGAGGATCCAAACCTCACCCAAGGGTTGTAACACCGAAGCAGGATCATTCATGGTGCGAGGAAATATTCAAAGAAAGGAAGCCAACGAATGTAGCTAACATTGTCAGTGGGAGCAAGATGACCCGGAGTGGTCGCATATACCAACCGCGGACATACAATGTGGCTCCTCCGCCAACAATTTCTGTTCCAAAAGTTGTGGTTCCTCCAAAACCCGTTCCAGAGGAAGTTGTCACAAAAGAGCCTTTGGTAAAAGGAAAAGAAAGCATCAAAAATGATGAAGAAGAGTTCCTGAGAATCATCAGACGAAGTGATTACAGGGTGGTGGACCAACTAAATCAAACACCGTCTAAGATTTCGATCATGGCCTTACTCTTAAGCTCTTCGGCGCATTGCCAGGCTTTGCTCAAAATGTTGACACAAGCCCATGTTACCAAAGATATTACAGTGGGGAAATTTGACTCCATTGTAGCAAACATTACTGCCTGTAACACGCTGAGCTTTGACGACAACGATCTGACAGCTGAGAAATGTAAGCACAATCGTGCTCTACATGTGTCGATCAAATGTGAAGAAGATACACTGTCCAGGGTTCTTGTTGACACAGGATCAGCGCTCAACATAATGCCGAAGAGGACACTAGCCAAGCTGGCTTATCAAGGTGCTACCATGAGGCCAACTTCTCTCATAGTGAAGGCATTTGATGGATCTAGGAGAGCTGTGATAGGGGAGGTCGATCTTCCTATCATGATCAGACCATAAATCTTCGAAGTCACCTTCCAGGTGATGGATATTAATTCGGTCTACAGTTGTTTACTAGGAAGGCCATGGATCTACGCAGCTGGCGCTGTTACTTCTACTCTCCACTAGAAGATGAAGTTTGTTATGGATGACCAGTTGGTCATTGTTCATGGAGAGGAGGATTTAATGTTAAGCAACCTGTCCTCATTCCGGTATATTGAAGCTGACGAAGATTCCCTTGAGACAGCCTTTCAAGCACTAGAAATAGCTTACGCTGTTCTAGTCGACGAATCGGACATAACTCGTGGCCCATCATTCACCTCTGTTCAGAGTATCAAGGCAGCGCTGAAAGCTGGAATCCCATTGGGATGGGGGGAGATCATCGAAGTCAACGCTCAGGCCAAAAATGATCGACAAGGGTTGGGTTACAAACCAACTCTAGAAGGCGAGCCAGAGGAAAGCACCATGAAGAAGAAGTCTTTGAAGGAAATATTTACCAGTGGCGGAATACAAATCAACGCCATCATTGCTGAAGATGAGGATGGTAATCTAGATCATCTAATAACTAGGGGAGGAGCAGCTTTGCACAACTGGGAGGCTGTGGAAATTCCCGTCTTTTTACCTTTAGAGTAATTCACTCTGCTTGTTAGCTTTGTGTTTTCTTTAAAATTCCTGGTCTTGCCCAAGGCCTGCGAATTATTTTGTATTGGGCCACTTTGCAATTTGAAAATCATTAATGAAAAAGTGTTTTTGTTAAAACTCTTGTTTATTATTTTGCGCATCATTTTCACTCTTTTTGTTAAAAGGAAAAATGGTAATCTTTTTGAAAAAATAAAAACAACCCTTCATCTGCATGTTTGTGTGTGCGTGTCTAATTGTTCCCAAAAATAAAACATGTAGAATACCTCCATCCACCACAGAATCCTATGATCCTTCGGCTCCTTCTACTAGTGGTTCATCTGTCTTTCAAGCTGAAGAAGAGAATGATGAAGAGTTAGAAGTCCCAGCAGAATTGAAGAGAATGGCTGAGTATGAAGATGTTTATCTCCAGCCATACAAAGAACATACTGAGGTCATCAATTTGGGATTAGAAGAAGAAAAAAGAGAAGTAAGATTGGGGCATCATTGGGGCCCGAGATCAAAAGCAAGCTGATAACGCTCCTCAGAGATTATGTCGACATATTTGCTTGGTCTTATCAGGACATGCCAGGGTTGGATACTGACATTGTTATGCACAAGCTCCCCCTGAAGCCAGAGTGTCCTCCGGTCAAACAAAAACTTCACAGGTCAAGACCATACATGGCTCTTAAAATCCGAGACGAAGTCAAGAAACAAATTGATGCAGGCTTTTTAGCGGTATCTAAATATCCAGAATGGGTGGCAAACATCGTACCAGTCCCAAAGAAGGATGGCAAGGTTAGAATGTGCACTGATTGCAGGGATTTAAACAAATCAAGTCCAAAGGACGATTTCCCTCTACCACATATTGACACTTTGGTGGATAATACAGCCAGCTTCGCAGTATTCTCATTCATGGATGGATTTTCTGGTTATAACCAGATAAAAATGGATCCAGCTGACATGGAGAATACAACCTTCATCACACCTTGGGGCACCTATTGTTATAAGGTCATGCCTTTCGGTTTGAAGAACGCAGGGGCAACATATCAGAGAGCCATGGTCACACTCTTTCATGATATGATGCACAAAGAAATCGAAGTATAAGTAGATGATATGATCGCAAAATCCCAAAGTGAAGAAGACCATTTGGATCATCTGTTGAAGCTATTTGAGAGACTCTGAAAGTATCAACTAAGGTTAAATCCAGCAAAATGCACCTTCGGAGTTCGCTCAGGAAAGTTACTAGGCTTCATCGTTAGTCAACGAGGAATTGAAGTAGACCCCGGCAAAGTTAAAGCAATCCAGGAGATGTCTACTCCTAAAACAGAGAAACAAGTCAGAGGCTTCCTCGGACGTCTGAATTACATCTCCATATTCATCTCCAATCTAACTCCTACGTGCACGCCGATCTTCAAGTTGTTACGAAAAGATCAAATAGTGGTATGGAATGAAAACTGCCAGGCCGCATTTGAGAAAATCAAACAGTATTTACAAGAGCCTCCGGTGTTGATTCCTCCTGTACCTGGAAGACCTTTGTTCATGTATATGATACTACTAGAAGATTCAATGGGCTACGTTCTAGGCCAGACTGATGAGTCAGGAAAGAAAGAACACGCAATCTACTATCTGAGCAAGAAGTTCACCGATTGCGATAGTCGTTACTCTCCCCTAGAAAAAGCCTGTTGTGCCTTAGCATGGGCCGCCAAGCGTCTGAGACAGTACATGATTTGTCACTCCACAATGTTGATTTCTAAGATGGACCCCATCAAGTACATCTTTGAAAAGCCAGCTTAAACAGGAAGATTGGCCAGATGGCATATGCTCATATCAGAGTACGATATTCAGTATGTTGCTCAAAAATCTATCAAAGGAAGTGTTTTATCAGAACACCTCGCAGAGCATCCAATGGAAGATTATCAACCACTCAAGCTTGATTTTCCTGATGAAGATGTGATGTATATTCAACGCACAAAACCAGAGCATGGTCTGGAAGAAGGTCCCGAGCCTGGATTCCGCTGGGAAATGATGTTCGATGGAGCATCAAACAAGATCGAACATGTTGTTGGATCTGTTCTGAAAAATCCAACTAGAGGGTATATTGTCGTCACAACCCGACTTTGTTTCTCGTGTACGAACAACATAGCTGAGTATGAAGCCTGCATCTTAGGGTTAGAAGTTGTTATCGATCTTCGCATCAAAATCTTGGAAGTGATCGATGATTCTGCTTTAGTGATCTACCAACTCAAAGGAGAATGGGAAACCAGGGATGAAAAATTGATCCCTTACAAAACTCATATCTTGGAGATGGCTGAATATTTTGATGAAATTACCTACAAGCATGTACCGAGAGCGGAAAATCACATTGCTGATGTACTAGCCATGATGGCATCAATGTGGAAGGTCCAGTTTGTTAACGAGGCGCCTCTGATTCGCATTGAAAGAAGGAAAGTACCTGCATATGTCATGACAATAGACGAAGAAACTGATGAGAAGTCGTGGTTCCATGATATCAAGAACCTTCTTCAAAATCATGAATATTCAGCTGACGCATCCATAATTGACAAAAGAGCCATACGAAGATTGTCGGCCAAATTCTTTATCAGCAATGGTACCTTGTACAAAAGAAATCATGATATGGTTTTACTCCGGTGTGTTGACGAAAGAGAGGAGAATCTCATAATGACTGAAGTACACGAGGGAACCTTTGGCACCCATGCCAACGGCCACGCCATGGCTAAGAAAATCTTAAGGGCAGGCTACTTCTGGTTAACTTTGGAAACGGACTGCATACTCTTCGCTCGAAAGTGTCATAAATGTCAAGTCTATGCTGATAAAGTGCATGTCCCTCTGCATCCTCTCAATATGATGACATCACCATGGCCTTTCACAATATGGGGCATATATATGATTGGAGCAATAGAGCCGAAAGCTTCCGACAACCATCACTTCATCCTTGCCGCAATTGATTACTTCACCAAATGGGTGGAAGCAGCGTCGTATGCAAACATGACAAAACAAGTGGTTGCTCGCTTCATCAAAAAAGAAATCATTTGTCGATACGGTATTCCTAACCAGATCATCACTGAAAATGGGTCGAATCTAAACAACAAAATGATGAAGGAACTTTGTGACGATTTCAAGATCAAACATCACAATTTGTCTCCTTACAGACCTAAGATGAATGGCGCAGTTGAGGCTGCAAACAAAAATATCAAGAAGATAGTACAAAAGATGGTCATAACCTACAAGGATTGGCACGAGATGTTACCATTTGCTTTGCACGGATATCGAACATCAGTGCGAACTTCAACAGGGGCAACTCCCTTTTCCTTAGTATATGGGATGGACGTTGCGCTGCCCATTGAAGTCAAAATACCTTCTTTAAAGATCTTGACAGAAGCAAAGCTCGATGAAGACGAATGGATAAAAGAAAGGTTCGACTCATTGAACCTCATTGATGAGAAAAGAATGACGGCCATGTGTCATAGTCAGATCTATCAACAAAGAATGATAAGAGCGTTCAACAAGAAGGTTTGTCCCAAAGAGTATAGGGAAGGAGAACTTGTGCTTAGAAAAATCCTACCAACTCAAAAGGATATACGCGGCAAGTGGATGCCCAACTATGATGGCCCCTTCGTTGTAAAAACTGTCTTCTCCGGAGGATCTCTAATTCTTGAGACCATGGATGGCGAACAACTCGAGTATCCCATCAACTCAGATACAGTGAGAAAATACTATGCCTAAAATAGAAGTCCAAGAATCGAAAGCTGACCAATGCCGGGGCAAAGTCTTGTGCAAGGTATCAAAAGAAAGATCAACATCTGTCATTCTCGTCAGAAGCAGCGGAGCAAATGAACTGATAGTCAGGAGGACCGGATTATTATTGGGATTCTGTAACCTTTTCTGTGTGCCATTGTTTCAAATGTATAAAGTTCCTGAGGCTTTGCCCTTTGTAAAGTTCTTGTCTATCAATAGAATTAGATTTTGGCCAATCATTGTTATGATCTTCTGTTTTTGTTATGCAATTTCACTTATTCGTTAATAAGAATTTTCTTGAAAGCAAAGTGTTTTGAAAAACTTAAGTCTTGTTTTAAAAAGAAAACACATTTTGACAAAACAATTGAAGAGTTCTAGAGGTAATCTGATAACATTACACAGTTCTCAAAGTTGTGAAAGTTTGTTATCACATTTGACCAAACTAGATGCGTCCGATAGCAAGTCTGGATCTTAAGCCAAGACTTCTCCACTGCAAGGTTACGAGGATATTATCCGGAAAGATCGTTATCTGCGCCAAAAAAGGAAGTGTCGCCTAACTTAAAGCATTTGAGACTCAGCGTGACGAGTCCTCTCTGTGTTTTCCTTGTTTTGTTGTCCTCTGTTCCTATGGATCGGTCTGCATTTTACATACAGCATCATACCAGCATACGCATTTGTTTGCATTTTGGTTTTGGTCTCTGTTTGTCTGACTATTGCCTTTGAGATCCTTTGACCATTACCTTTATCTTGGATCCTTTACAACAAGTTTTGCTTCGAAGTTGACATCCTGGGAATTACCTAACTTCTCTGGGAAGCTAGTGGTGACTAGCAGTATCCGATTTACACAAATGGGCGGTTGTTACCAATATTCATCTTTGATCTGGTTGTCACTAATAATCTTTGAAAGACTAGTAGTCGCTAGCACCTGGTCAGGACCAGTTATGTTCGGTGTTTTGATTTGGTTGTCACCAACAATTTTCCAAACCCAGTCGTCACTGATTCTGTTATAAAGCCAACCAATCGTTATTGGAGTCCTTTTTGATTCGGTTTTCACCAATCTTTGCTAAAAATCTAGTGGTTACTAGTATTGCCTTCTAAAACCAATGGTCATTGGTACTTAAGTTGGTCGCCACCAAAATTCCCTAAAAGTCCAATAATTATTGGCATCGCCGGAATCCAATGGTTATTGGTACCTGTTTGATTTGGTTATTACCAGTTTTTCTGAATCTAGTAGTTACTAGTATTACCTTCAGATCCAATTGTCATTGGTACCTCATGATTCGGTTATTACCAATCTTTCTAAGTCTAGTGGTCACTAGCATTGTTTGTAAAATCTAGTTTTCACTAGCAGTATCCAGTACCAGTTGTTATTGGTATACCCCTTGATTTGGTCGTCACCAGTTAGCCTAAGTCCAATGATTATTGGCATCGCTTAAAGCAGATTGTTATCACCACTTTGGTCTGGTCGTTACCAAACTCTTTGAAAATCCAATGGTCATTGGTCTCCTTGGACTCGGTCGTTACCAATCTCTCCAGTTAAATCTAGTGGTTACTAGCATTATCCAGAACCAATTGTTATTGTTATATCCTGATTTGGTCATCACCAGTCCCCTCTAAGTCCAGTAGTTACTGGCATTGCTTGAAAACTAATTGTTATTAGTGCCGAAAGTTGATTGTTACCAACTTCCCCAGCCGAAGTCCTGTGCTTTATCAATATTGTTTGGAAATTCCCAATTGAGATTGGAACTTCAATTTGGTTGTCACCATATCCCCATGAAGTCTAATGGTATTTAGCACTTTTTGGAAACCGAACTTTGGATTGGTCATCACCATCCTCCATAGTAAGTCTAGTGCAAACTAGCACTGTTTGAAGCTATTTGTTATTCTGGTCGTCACCAGTCTCCCCAGTTGAAGCTTTTGCTTTTCCAGTCGAGTCTCGAAGAATTAGTGGATACTAATCTCCCCGACACGCCCGGTCTTGTTTCTAACGTTTTCCTGAAGATCCTGTTTGAACTCTTCATTATAGGAAATTTTCTCATCTGGTTATCCCCAGTGAGATTCATATCTTCGTTCCGTCTTTTCCCTGGTGAAGCTTTGCTTCCCCAGTGTTTTTGTTCCCCAGCAAAGTTTTCCCTATTGGGTTTCTTCTCCAGTGTGGTTTACTTTTCTTTTCTTTCATTTCCCCCAGTGAAGAATTGTCATCTTCCCTGGTGGGCTTCCTCATCCGGTTATCCCCAGTGAGGTTCATATCTCCTTTCCCCAATGAAGATGTGTCTTCCCTGGTGGAATTTGTGTCCCCTGCATGAAAGATTTCCTTGAACAAGCATCTTTAGTCATGTCTGAACTATCTTGCTTACTTCGCATAGAATCTTTCCCCAGTGTGTTGGGTCCTCGTGAGTGGTTACTCGTTGTTTTGCCGTTCTTTTATATTTGCTCGTGTGTCTGCATCCGTCTTGCATTCAAGCATCATATAACATCATTTAGATTCATGGCATATTTTCATTCGTCCTTTTGCATACCATCGGATCTAAGGGACAAAATTTCTAGTTTGCTATATTTAAATACCTTTCACTGCGATTATATGAGGATTGTCATATCTCATTACCATCTAGTGAAGATATTTAAATAGGGGCATCTGTTGCACCCCAAATTTTGACCCCTTAGATCCTCATCATCATTTTAGGATCATATTCATTTGATTAACTAACCTTAACCCACTTCAAGTTTATCTTTGTCAAGATGCAGATGAATCGAGGTTCCATACCGCCAAAATCGAGGCTTCGAGGGTTTGATCAATCAATGTTTTGGATTGATTCAACTTCAAACAAGATCAAGGATACTACATTGGGTCAAGTATGAATTCAATTTGGGGTGATCACCCGGGAATTGAGAACATTGCAGTTCAAGATACCCGATTAGGGTTTTCGACCGGGAAATGTCAACTGTAGTTTGACTTTTGATTTAAAGAGTGTTTCAATGGTGGGATCAAGGTCCATTAAGCTCCTATGGCTTATTAAAGTCTATCCAAAGAGTTTCAAGTCCTCAGAATACCCGGAACCCCAACAGTCGACTCAGTAGTCACCGATTGATCGAACGGTTGACCGAAAAGTCAACTCTTCAACAATAAGGAATTTGACTTCGAGATGTGAATCAAAAATGTTACTTATGTCATATTAAACCTCCCCATAAAATTTCATTACCATTGGAATAAGGGTTAGGAAGTAATTGCAAAAATCGAGAATTAGGGTTTCAAAAGGGGCAAGACCATAACTCCCCAACCACACATCCAAATGAAGTGGTTCAAAGCTCATTGGAAATATCTTGACAAATCCTACAAAATCCTCAAAGTGGCCCATGATAAAAAAAATGCATATATTTGGAGTTATGACAAAATTCATTTTAAGAAGGAAAATAACTTAGAAAAATTCTAAGTTATTTAGCACTTTTAAGTGATTTTTTCAGCAGCTTGGAAGGGTTTTTCAACCTAGTTCCATCAAGAATTTGGAAATCTCCAAAACATGAAAGTTATAGATCTACTTAAGGGCTTTCTAAATTGTGGTAGAACCCCTCAATAGCATGTGTGAGCAGAAAGTTATGAACTATGGAAGTTAGGGCTGCCAGCACTTGAGATCACCAATCCAGCACTTCTCAAAATTCAGTTTTCACAAATTGAACTATCCTTGACCCTTGGATCATGATTCAATCTGATATTTAGATGTGTGGATGAACGAAAATGCAAAAAAAATGAGAGGTTTGAAGAGAGAGGCAAGTTGCAAGCAACATGCATTAAAATATTCAAATGTGTAAGAGGAAAGAGAAACTTTCCCTCCAAGGACTGTGCAGCTGCTCACTCTACACCCTAAGCTCACCTCAGTCACTTCATGTCCATAATTCCATTTAATTTTATGATCTTCTTTGAGCCATGGAACTGATAGGAAGAGATCTTGGCAAGATTCATTTGAAAATCTTCATAAACTCCCTCCAAAAGTGGTAAAATACAAAGCTTCCCTCACTCTTGTTTTCACTATAAATAGGGGCATCCTCAAGAATCTTAATTTTCAAAACTTCCATTTTTCACTAAAAAGTTGTCTTGAGCAAAACTCTGCTCAAACTCAGTTCTACCATTTCCAAGTCACTCAAAACCATCTACACAATCTATAAACATTGTGTAGAAGGTGTCCATACATTCAAACCACTCAAAAATCTCATTTTCACAAAATTCAACCTTCACACCTTAGTATATTGACTTTCTTGCACTTTGAAAGACAAATCCTTACTTGAGGCATTTCCTACCATTCTAACTGTTCAAACTCTAAAAAACCAGCTGGAAACTACACAACTCCAACTGTCTTGAAAAGTGGTTTATTGCTTCAAGAGGAAGCAAGCTTCAAATCCTTGCCAAAGAAGAGGATCTTTGGGTTTCTCAGCTTCTTAGCTTTCTAAAGACTTGTCTACAAGAGGTATGTGATGTTCAAACTCTTTATTGATCATACATTGTCTTGTTTTATCATTTTGAGATGCTTGTTGTAAGATATAACCATTTTTGTCCCATACTAGTTCTTAATCAAGAACTTAGGTTTTATGGCTATGTTACTTGTTTTTATTAATGTATTTTCATTTATAAATGACATGTGGATGATGTGTTATAATGATTTTACTTAGATATCATGCTTGACTTATCTTTGAAGATTTTGGTTATGTGGTGTTTTTAAGAATCCAACATTGAAATGTTGATGTGTTTGCCCTAGTTCTGTTAGCTTTGGTTCATTAGTGAGATTTGATTGACTTGTAAGTTATCTCATGAGATCCCCCTGCCCTAGATTATGTTTGAATCTATTGTGGCATTTTGTTTTCACACTTATTTTACTTTACTTTACCATTACCATGAATTGTGTATTGGACTGTTTGTGCTTGCTATGATGGTATCTCAAATGTTCTAAATCATTGGTTAATGTTTATATGATCTTACTTGTCTGTTTGAATTGGTTGAATATGAGAAACATGAGATTTGCCATTAGGGCCTGCTGTGATATTTTGTGGTTTCTCTGTCAAATTTGGATTAACATACCAGTTCTGGTTTAGAGCAATTTTGTTTGATTTTAAGATTGGAGAATCATTTGTTAATATGTTTTGAAGATGTATGGTGTGCCTATATGCTCAAATCTCTATTATGTGCTCAAAACTATTTTGTTATTCTTCACTTGCATTTCAAAACCTCATTGATACCACCAACATGCCATATTCTGTTTCAACTGATTTCTACTTTACCTATGTGCATAGAATCATTGTTATACTTATTTGAAACTTGTATGTGTTACCAAATCATCCCAACTGTCTTGAATGTACCTGCTGCATAATGGAGTTTGGTTCTTTGCATATTCATGAGCTTCAAATGTGATATTCTGTTTGGTATTGTTTTAATCCATTTCTTGAGCATGTTCTCATCTGTTAGCATCATTATGGTATGTGTATAACTTTGGTTTCATCACAAACTCATTTCTTGCCAAAATGCCCTGTTGTGCTAAGTTTATGCCAAGACAGTTTTTCACACTTCCTACCACAACATGCCTTTTTTTGATCCAACTATCATATGCTTATTCTTTGAGTTGAAACTCATCCACCCTCATGATAATGATGTGTGCACATTGTTTGGTTGATCTGTTCTTACCTTTTTTCACCATTTCACTTCCAATTGCAATTTCACACTAGAATCTGCCATGAACATACCAAGTTGCTGTTCTGTTTGCATATGCCTAATTTTTGAGTTGTAACCCATCTATATGCTTGATTTTGATGTGTGTAAATGATTGGATTGATCTATGTTTACCTGCTTTTTCATTTCACCCTCAAATTTCTTTTTTTTTCAAAGCCAAAACACAACATGACTATACCAAGTTTCATTCCAATTTCCAAATGCTTATTTTCTGAGTTGTAACTCCTTCTTTTCTACATTTATGATATGTGTGTGTTGTGTTTGTCAACATGAGACCACTTGATCATAATTAGACCAGCTTGTACCTTATTGCTGCCAAACTGTTTTGAAAGCCACTGCCACACACTTCAGTTTCTTTGTTTGATTTGTTTTAGGTCAGTCCATGAAACATTAGACTTCTGGTAGTATTTAGGACCTTTATGTGCATGAATCAACAGCTTGGTGTGTGCTATGCTTCTCTGTCATGACAGCTTACTCCTATGTTTGGTACAAATTGCAACTTGATATCCATTTTCTTGTTATGTGCATTCCATGATCATCTTAAGTGCTAGGCTCATTTATGATCACATTTGAAAGTTGTATGTGGCATCCCTTGAATCTCAAAGTTGTTCCAATCTTGTTTGGTTTCAAATATTGCATTCTATGTGTTAAGTGAGCAGTGGATAAATGAATTTCATTTCTATGATGTTTGAGGCTAATTTTAAAGCATAGACACACTTAATATCATGGTTTGAGTTTGTGTATGAAGCCTATCCAAACAGATTATGCTCCTTCCTTATTCTAGCTTTCAAATTTGCACTGTTTTCCAATTGTTACTTGGCATAACAGTTGTGCTTTGGTGTGTATATTGCCATATTATCCTCTTGTTTCTGTTTGAGCATTTGAATTGATTTGTTTGACTTGAGAGCATCATCATTAACATGATTAGGACTGTTAGGCTATGTGTTTTAATTTGGAACTTTCCCATATGCTTTGACAGTATTTTCATTGCTTCATTTTGCAATTCATGTACCATATTCCATTCTACTGGTTTTTGCTTGAGCCTTAAGTATCCTACACCTCTGTTATGACATATATGACTTGTGTGCAATGCCCTTTGATGGATTTGAACTCAGATTTGATGTGTGGTTTTCAAAATGCAACTCATGTTATCATCTTGCATCTTCTATCGTGTTTCAATTTCAAGGCATTATTTCAAAATTGTGTTGGCACCATCTTGATCCTTGTTAAAAAACAGTCAAGTTTGACTAAGGTTTCATAAAAAATGATTAAGAATTGATAGAGTTTGAATCCTTCACGTTTTGGCTTGTTTGGCTTATTTCATTTTGCCCATATATCCACCATACTTACCTTATTTATTTTTAGGGGTGGCATAATCAACAGATGTATAGCCACCCCAGTGGTAATCAACTTGCGCCATATTTACCTTTCACTTGCCAGCCATGGGTTCGATCCTTGGGATCAACCCTTTTTCGGCAATTTATTTTTCAATTGTAATTGAATAATTTTTTGTTTTTCTTCCATTCCCTCATGCGTACGCGCCTTATGTCTTGGTGGATGTTTGTTGTGTGTGTAAACACAAGGGCATGGGTTCAATCCCTACCCATGCCCCTTTCTTTTTTATTTGCTTGTTTATTTATTTTATTGTCATAAATCATTTCAAACTTCAAAATTTCGTAACTTATTCATCGTTTATTATTTTCAACCCGTTCTTTTTGCAATTTTTTCATTGTGATGGCTAGTTGTGTTAAATGGATTGTAATCTCATAGTTGCTTGATTTTACAATGATTTTTGCCTGCTTGTTAGTAGATCCGTTCTTAGGTCGTTATCATACATTTAGATTAAATTTCCTTCATACCATGCTTATTTTATCTTGTGAGATTTATTGGCATTTGATTTCTTTATGTTTTTTAACATGTTGAGATTTCATTTTCTTGTTGGTTGTTACCATGAGTTATTGTTCCTATTCTTAAAATCTTGAGTTTAACTATTGCGATCGTTCCTTGCGTATTTGATTGTCATCAATGCCTAAATGTTGTTACATTTGATACACTTTGAATTTATAACATGATTCTTTTAAGTTGTGACTTACTTGCATGATTATTGCTTCCATCTTTGTTAAGATATTTGATTATCGGTTGTAACCATTGGTATTATTTGATCCTTGCTTATTGTAATATGCATGCTTACTTGATTGTAATCTTATTCATCTTGCTCAATTGTTCATTTGCTTTGTTAAGCATTTCTTCCCCAAGTGATGGAACTCTTTAGTTTTCATCCAAGTTGCCTCCCTCTCTCCTTCCAAAGAAAAAGTCTCTCCATTGACCCTTGTATCATGGATAACTCATTACCCGCTACCTTAACTTTGTGAAGTCATCTTGAACCCTAACTTAGTTAAGTTAGAACATATGACCCATTAGACTTTGCTTTAAGTCTAGAAAGCCTTACCTACAATAGGAGTGTTCTTCAACTAGAACCCTAGGATAGAGTTTGTAAACTCTATGTAAGGATCATAATAATGATTACTTACTCCCTTCTTGAGTGTTTCAACATAGATCTAGAGAGTTTTGTTAAACTTTATACAAGCATTGTAATGTTTGTTTCCCCGTGAACCTTGATCATAATCAAGTGTTCTTCAACCCTAGTGAGGTGAACTACAATTGCTCTGATTCTATCCTAGTTAGGATACGTAGGCAGAGGACGCGATGTCTTTGCAAGCAAACTTAGAAACTATCCTTAGGTCTTAACCTACACCCCTTTACCCAAATCCCAAACCTTAGCAAACATTTACCAACTTACCATGCAAACAAACAAAAGGTTCCTGTAGAGTACTACAGATGTTTAGGATGTGAGATACCTACCCTATGCATAACCAACCCCCGATCCCCGAATCTCTCAGCGTTGTTGTTACATTACAAAAAGGGTTTTCTTTCTTTAGACCTTTCCTTTGGATAAATTAAAGTCCGGTTGTAATTTAAGAATTAAAGATTCAAGTTAATCAATAACTTGGTATCACGATTCTCACCGCAACAACACTGAATCAAAATGCAACTTTTTTTTGTTTTCAAGCATGTTTGGATTTCTTTCCCCGTGTAACCTTCATGGATTGATGTGATGCATTTATGTGGATTGTTTTGACATGTTTCCTCATTCTTGGATGTATATCTTGTACCACAAGTGTTCTTTGAATCATGTCTTTCTACTTGTTCAAAGTGTGAGATAATTGTTTGAACTTTGGTTCTTCAATGTGACATGATCATTCTTGTGCTTGCTTGTTGTTTTGGCTCTGAATTTAGATCATTCCATTTGTGATTCACTTCTGCCCCCATGTGATTTGGCGCTTGTTCCTGATGACTTGGTGCTTATGTTTACACTTTGAGTTTTTCATGAATGTTGGTGATTGTTTTGCATTGATCATTTGCATTGCTTTGCTTGATTTCAAGGAATTGTATGGTTGAGATGTTCTTGTGGTGGTTATTTCCCCACACCTTTTTCCTCCCTCTTTTCTTTGTGTGTGCATCTTAGGATAGCACCTTTTTTTGCTTTGATGATTGATGGTTGATGGTTGTAGGAGCTTGCTTCTCCCATTTGATCTCATCTCTCTTGTGTTGATTGAGTCTTCTTGCATTTGTGTTTGCATTTCATGTTTGAATTTCATATTGCATTGACTTGTTTAAGTCACTTTCATCTCATTTTCTTTTCATATGTGATTAAACTGCTATGTGTTTACTTAGTCTTTTGCCATGATCCCTTAGGATTCCTAGTCCCTCCGTTCAAGGTGGGAGTAGGAGAGACATTAGGTGTTTAATCCAAGCATGCTAACATTAGGATAGAGTTCCCCTTTTAATCCCAACTTTAGGAGCACTTTGCATGATAATAGTAGGGTTGTCTAGTTTACCATTAGAGTTTGTGTCTTCTCTTCTCATCTCCTAACATCTTAAGACACCTAATAAAGGATAACACATGTTATACGCTACGGGCCTTAAGTACTTGAGGAATGATAGTTGGGGGGCCTCCTCTCAATCTGTCTAGAGTGTTTAGCGTATGCTCTTTAGGCGATATGCAACACATTCGCTCTCAAGTCATAGTTGTCGCGGTGAAATTTGGATACCAAACTATTAATTAGCTTGAATCTTTATTCATTTGCAACCGGTCTTTGATTTGTCCAAAGGAAGGGATAAAGATCGAAATTCCCACAATGCAATGCACATGCAAAGGTTAGAGAATTTTAGGTTCGGGGGTTGGTTAAACTTAGGGAAGGTGCTAGCATCCTAAGTTTCTGTAGTACTCTACAGGAACCTCTTGTTTTATGTTTGTTTATTGCTAAGGTTTATCTGCTTAAGGTATAAAAGACTTAGGGGTTTATTTCTAAGTATACTCGATAAGATATCGCATCTTATGCCTACATATCCTTACGGGAGTGGAATCAGAGTATCTGTAGTTCCCCTAAAGGGTTTGAGGAGTGCTTTGACTGTGGGAAAAGTTCCTATGGAATAAGGTAGTTGATTGATTGATTTTAGGAGAAAAGATGAGTTGTCATTTTAAGGGAGATTACTTGATTTAGACCATCACAACGTTGTAGGAAAATTGATTATGTTGTTATGGGGTAGAAGTTCTATCTCGCTTAAGATGATTAACATCTTATTCTCTAAGGTGTTTGAATATTGTATTGAGTTGATTGAGTTTGTTTCTAAGTTGTAAAGATAAAGGTCCTTCCTATGGGGTAGGATCTAAACTTAAGAGATCAACTTGAATGGGATCAAGGATCGAGGGGAGTATGATGCAAATGTAATGCATGTGCGCAATTGTTTAGGTCACGCGCAGATTCTTCCTTTGGACGGAATGCAGTGCGATAAAAATAAATGCGGTAAATGTAAATTGCGGAAGATAAATTGCGGGTAAAGTAAAGCATACACACGCATGAAAGCGCTAAGTGCAAGTGTGAGTTGTGGATAAAATAAAAGTGGATAAAGTAAAACGCACATACGCATGAAAGCGCTAAGTGTGTGAATTGTGAAGTGCGAGGACGGAGCGAAGCCGTAAGCGTGCACGATTGATTTTAAGCGGCGTTGATTAATTTTAGTTTGAATTATTTTTTAGTGAAATGTTGTATTTGATTAATTAGTTTTAGATAAAAGTTTTAAGTGATAAGTCAATTCTAAAGGGGGACCTTAAATCAAAGGATTTCTTTAAAAAACTAAGGAGTTTTATTTTAAAAAGAAATGGTTTATTATTTTTCATAAAAGTTGTCGTAAATTAATTAAATGTAACTTAGTTTACTTGAGAAAAGGTTTTCTAAGGTTTTAGTTATTATTAAAATACATACAAATTATTTTGAATTAAAAAAAGAAGGTCCTTGTATTATTTTAGAAGAGAATAAATTATAATCTTATATATTAATTATCTTATTATTTAGAAAAGGTTTTATGGTGAAGAGTATTTATTAAATAACTTAATAAAATAATGTTAAATAAAATAAATTGAGTGAAATAGAAATAAGTTGGTTTTATTAAATTAGTAAGATGAATAATTTAATTAATTTAGAAACATGTTAATTTAAATAAAAGTTATTAGCAAACATAATAAAAAAGTGATTAAAGGGATTGATTAAATTGGTAAATAAAAGTTTAGAATAAAAAAAGTTGATTAATTAGGGTTAATGATTAATTAATGGTTAAGTTGAAATTAAACGGTTAATTAGGGGAGAGATTAAGAGTTAATTAGGAAAGGGCGTGTGATCTGGTATGGTAGGTTCGCGAAGACTTATGGTGGGCGTGCGTTAGGGAGCGTACGATAGGATCCGTTGGAGATCCTTGGTGATGTGTGTGAGGATGCATAATAATTAGTATGTGTGGGCATACATAGGATTACAACAGAAACAAAAACCAAAAATGAAACTCAAATCCCTAAGCCCTGAATCGTCCCCTTCTCCCCGTTGTTCCTCGCGATCTCGGTTCTTCGTCGTCGCTCTCTCCTCTCCTCTTCTTCCATCTTTCTTCTCGAATTTCTTCGTTCTTTCTTCTCCGCCCCCTTTCCGTTCGACGATCTCTTCTATCTCTTTCCTCTTGTCTGCTTTTCTACATAAATCCAAAACAAACAAAAAAAAGTCAAAAATGTTAGAAAAGAATCCTCACGGTTTGATATGCTTTTCTGCAGATCCAAAGGCGATGAGGGTGAACGGATTTCCGGCGATGGGAGTGTGAAAGGTGGATCGCTCGCGGCTTCTCCGGCGGTGGTCTAGTGAAGGGATTCCGACGATGGCTTCTGAAAGGATAAGTTTCTTTCCTCTTTTTGTGGTTTTCTAACTCTAGGGTTTTGTGATTTTTGTGATTTCTTTGAATGTTGTGAATTTGTTGTGAATTCTCCCCTTGTTTTCGTTTGTGGCTTGTTCTTATAGCCCTCGGAGAAGACATGATATGAGGCTTTGAAATCCTTTCCTCTTTCGAACAGACATGTTTGAACATATTTGGAAATTCTGATTCGCTTTGAATTATAGTTACCGTTTTTGCGTGATTGTGTTTGGGAATAATGATGCGCTTTGATTCTATAGCCATAATCCTCCTCCTGAACACGTGAAATGTTTTCTTCCTCAAAGCACTTTAATTAGTCTGACCATATTTCCATTGGGTTTGCAGGTGCTGTACTTGAGTTCTGGCTCGAACGAAATGGTAGTTACGTTGCAACAACCTCGTCGCTTGCCGCAACTTTAAACTTCCTCCGAGACATAAAAGGTTGTTCAGAAGCTGCTCTTGCGTATCAGAAAGTGTCCTCAAACAAAAGTTGACAACGGACAGAGCACTAAGTGATCACTTCATCGATTATGCAAAACAATATGCAGGTATTTTCTCGGTTTGTCTCGTGACCTTCTCGGCACCTTTAATTATTTTCGGATTTGCACGAATGTTGCGTCCCAATCATGGAGCTCCTTCTGTTTGTAGCAGTGGTATTCCCAACTGGGCTGCTGACTTCGGTTTTGGAGTGGTACCTCAAGAGCATTCGACCGATTTTGATGTTAAGGTGAGGGTTACTTGGAATTGAGTAAGAAAAAAACTGTGAATTTACTGACTTCCTCTCCTTCCCAAACAACAGGACTTTGGTAGATTTCTGGCTCCATGAATCAATCTGCCAAATTCCACATCAGCCACAACGTGGAGCTGCTCCGCCACTTAGCAGCCGTGGCGGTTATGCGGTATCAGGATTGGTAAGAAACACTCTGCTCCAAAAATTAGTTCAACAAATAGGATAGAATTTATCATGTGTTCCTTGTGCTTGAGTTTTCTTTTTCAAATTCATCATGAATATTGTTGTAAGTTGTTCTAAACTTGACTGATAATCATATCCTTCATCGTGAGTGCAGGTTGTGAAGATGCGTTCGAGTTGCGTCGGCGGATGTTTATAGTTGTGCTTCTCAGTTTACAAGCTTCTACTTGCTTGATCTCTCAAATTTGCTCAACTGGTGTAGTGTACAATTGCAGGACGTGGACCAGAAATGGTGGCGTGACGATCTTTATACCAGAGCAAGCTTCGGGAAAGATCCAAGGGAAAGATTTGCTTCGCTTGTTGTTTCGTAGAGGGTACTGTAGCATACCGAGTGCGGCCATTCAAGTTTCCTTATGAAGATTAAGGTTCTCCTGGATTTTCTTTTTGTTGCCGGTACTCCAATTCTGACAAGAAGTCGTCTCCTATTTGTTGGTGAGCATTCAATTCTTTCCTACTGCATAATTTGAACTTCGACCTTGCAGACGTTTTCCGATGCTCCTACATTATTGATATACTCGCAAAACCAAGTTGATTAAATTGTGCAGGAGCTACAGCAGACATGTTGCGTCACGGCTACACACTGAAGGATCTAACTTCTACCAGTGGCGGAGATTCAAACATCATGCTCCCTTCTAGTCTACGAGGCTGCATATTTGCGCTATGAGCTTCTTCTGGCAGTGGTAAAGTTACCATATGAATTGTGCACCTTCTACATTTCGAATGGTTTTAAACTTTACGTCTTTATGATAGCTTAATGTTTTCTTAGTGATTTTCGCCTGCAGATGCGTGAAGGCCGTGATAATGGTGTTGCCCTTACTTTCATGGTTGGAGCTTGTATACTTGTTGTTTTCCTATGTTTGTACCTATTTTGGTTCTTCTTGTCAAAGAGTATTAGTAAAGTAACCTCTGAATTTGCTACTTCTGGATGAGGAGAATGTGGATAGTATTAGTAACGTATTATTTGAAGAAAGCTGCTCAAGTTGATATGACATCCATGTCGTGCGTTATTAGCTGCAACTGAATCTAAAAGTCCAAGTATATTTTACCACTAGAAGCCCTGCACCGAAAGATCTGAGGTTCTTAATTTCACTATCAGAAAGATTACCGCAGATGGTATATATTGCGATGCCTCGAGAAACAATTCTCAAATCTTCTGTCGTAATTATCATGTAGTTCCACGGTTCCGGGCTGGAAGGACTGGTGAAACCATCAACAAAAGTTGAAATCGGCGAATAACGACTTTCCAGATGCGGAATCACTAAACGGAGATGTGGGAGCATCGGCTGTAGCTGGCTTGTCTGTACCAAGAGTGGTTGGGCTGATTTTCAGCAACACAATTGATAGCTCTTGATTCCTTTCCAATGTATCTACTTTGATTTTTAATTTCCCTTGGTTATACTATAATTCAGATTGGTGAAATATATATTTAGTTTAAATATGTCACCCCTTTTTGTTGCACTAAAGCTAGCCATTTGATTTGATGGATGTAGCATAAGAATTTAGAAAGAAATGACCGAGAAATGTTCGAAGTAATCTGTCGAGGATCCCATTGTTGTATAGCTAAATAAATTCATGAAATCCTTCACCAATTGTAGTTTTAAAAGATATTGCAAAATGATGAGTCACTTGAGTAGTATAATCGGATGCCTTTCGATGTTGTGTCAAGTCTGATCCAAATTCTATAATTATTTCTCAAGCTACTAATGTTAAGTTCTCTTTTTTTACCTAAACTTGATGGGACTTGTCCTTCCCCGATAAAAAGACTCCTTAAATTTGTAAAATTGAACTTATTTGAACTTGAATGCTCTTGGAAACAAAGTGACGATTTCCGTTTAAAACTTGTTAAAAGGTGATGATCCCAATTCATGAACCAGATTAGCTCTGCTTGACATGTATAATCCGTAAGTTGACAGTTTCTCAGACTTGTAAACTTAAACTCTTGATTGGCCAAACCAAATCCCAAGTAAAACGAGTTAAACTCTTGTCGTTGCAAATCAAACACCACTTGATTAGATTGCACCTGCTGGATTTTAAACACTATCCTTGAATTTGAATCCACTCTGTCTTGTACTAAAGAACCTGTCGGAAATGTATTAAAAGGCAAAATGAAACTGCACACACTTGTTAGCCACAATAAATACGCATACAAGAGTAAGGATGATAAGAGAAAAAATGCACGAGGAGGTGGGGTCATAAGGTCAAAAATTAGGGTGTGACAATAGTCTTTAGTGCAACAGGAGTTACAAACTTAACTCAATTCACTTCTTCATAAAAACCACAAAACATAACACCAAACCTTTTTATCCTTCGGGATTGTTTGAAAATCATTTTCAGAAAGAGTGTGTTAAGTCTTGGTTCTACTGTAAACAGGCATCATCCCTAACTGTTGGAACCACCATTTAACCCTACTCAGTTAAAACACTTGAACCAATCTATGGTCGTGTTAGCCCGAACTACATTTGTTATGATTTCTCGTACCAGACAAGGATACGTAGGCACAAGACGGCGATGTCTTGGCGAGCAACCTTTCCCTCACCTTCACCCGTAGTTTTTCGAACTACGTTGACTCTGACTTTCCCATTGCACGAGGGAATACGTAAGCATAGAGCGGCGATGCTCTATCGAGTCTCTTTTCTTTTCTTTTTTCCTTGTGAGCCAGCCCTTTGATAGATTAACACCCTTTTAGGTAGATAACAAGCATGGATCCCGTTGAGTACAACGGACGTGAGGGGTGCTCATATCTTCCCCTTGCGTAACCGACTCCCGAACCCAAGATTTGGTTGCGGTGACCTGTCTTTTCCCTTTTTTATAGGTTTTCTCTGATCGTTTCCTTTCCCTCTCTTTGGGATAAATAACGAATGATGGAGACTCTTCTGTCTTTGCCGGCCCTTTTTTGCAGTAGCGACAGTTGGCGACTCTGCTGGGGACTCTTCCCATCCCCTATGCGAGTCAATCCTAGCGCTTGTGTGTTTTATCTTTGGGTGTGTATATATGTATATTTGTGTTGTATCTGTAATTTATCGCATTTGCATTTTACTTTCTCGCATTATATCATGTTATTGTTGTGCTGTTGGGTGGGACTGTTCCATTGTGTGATAAGCAAAAACCCAGGCTTGAGTATATACATAGCATTAGAGTGGAAAGTAGTGAGGACCTGCACGTTAGGCACGCACTAGTCCTCATGAAATTTGTGTTCAGACGAGGTTTCCTTTGAAAACATCCTATCATGTGTATTGGTCAGGAGGGGGTGTTGGATCTGGAAACTGTCGACTCTAGAGACCGGTTATTTGGGAGTCAGTTAAGCGAGGCCGCTTCGTTAGACTATGATGCCAAGTCAGAAATGGTGAACATATCATCGTTTCTCGAAAGTCTGTGACGCTGACGACCGCATAGGATGCTAAACCTTATTAGAGATAGGTCCATACCTGTGAGTGGGGAGTGTTGTACCCCAAAATTTGACCAACCTTTTCCAGTAATTTGACTTATGTTTCATTTCATTTGCATCTGCATATCATTTATCGCATATTATGCATGTTATCAGTTAGAGTGGATTATCGGGATTACAACCGCTTTGCTCGCGTTTCAGGCGATTTAAACCACTTCAAGTGATGAGTTCTATGTCCAGATCGGGCGAATTTGTTCTCTTCCTGGTGATTCAGTCTATGCTGATATTTTCGGTGGCATTTCGGTGGTCGCCCTTTTACCGTTTATTTCGCTGCATTCGTGCATTTTTATTTACTGCTTTAATTTTTTTTCATTGGTTTTTATGGAATTATTTATAATTTTCTAAAATTTATTTTATTAATTTTTGGCATAGAATTTTATTTGGAATCATTAAATAGTTTTTTATTTTCATTTAATTAGACTTATATTTTTAGTGGGTTTAAAATATAGTTTTGTTTTAAAATAGATTATTCTAGAATTAAATAGTTTTTAGATATTAGAATTATTTTTTTGTTTATACAGAGTTTTAATAGAAAATAGTTTTTTATTTGTTTAATAGTTTCTAGATTGTAGCTTTTTTTAGAAAATTGTGGTTTTAATAGAAAGTAGAATTTTTAGATTAGTTAGAAAGTAATCAATTAAGTCTTAGTTTAGAATTTAATTAAGTTTAGATTTTAATTTTTATTAAATTAATTGTTTAGGAGTAGACTTAATTAGTTTTAATTAATTTGTTAGATTTTTATTAAAATTAATAGGATTAATTTGTTTTCATTATTATTAATAGTCAGAATTAAGTATTTAGATCAATTTAGGTTAGTCATTAGATTATCACTTTGATGCAGCATTTTATTCGCTAATCAGCTTTTATTAAGTCAACATTTTAATTAATCCAAATTAACAAAAATCATTAGCCTAACCACGTGTCGTAATTCTGTATATAAGAGTCCCTGTTCATTTCCTTCTTCCTCTGAGTTCACGAAAACCTAGCCGCAGCTACAGTAGCCACTCATCACCTTCATCATTCATCAACACCAGCAAATACCTACCATCTCATGTTCATCATACTCACCCAGAAATCATCATCATCTTCCTTCGTCTTCTTCATTAACCACCATCCTCCAAATCTTCCTCAAACCAAGAACAACCCATTCCAATCACTCGACTCAAGATCACCATTAACAAACCTTAACACTCTATGCAACCAAAATCCAGTTGAAACCCATTTCTACATCTTCATCATTCTCCTTTAATCGAAATCCATTTCATGTTTTCTTCAAAACCCATATCAAACATGAACAAAACCATCACAAACCTCATCAACAACATCAACCCTTTTCACCATTTTCCATAACTTCATGATAAAACCCATATCGTCACCTTCATAGACTCCCTTTTCTTCAACAACAATGCAAGAGTGGAGAGAAATTCCATAGAGAAGGGTGAAACAGAAACACATCGGAGAGAGGTTGAGTTACAGACGGAGAGGTTGAGAGAGTTTAACTTGATTTTGGACAGAGAGAAAGTTTGGGTTGAGAGAGAGCGAAAACAGAGAGGATGAGTTGTTGAAGTTGTCGGATCATCTTGGAGAAGAATAGAACCTCTTTTGTTTCCTGGTTGTTGATTGGTTATTGGGCCTCACGGGCCATTTCCATTGGATCTGCAACCACCGTATTTTCATCACACCCTCCCCTATTTTCTTTGTTTTATTTCTTAATTCATTTTAATATTTAAATACTATTATTAATTATTATATATATTATTATTATGTAAGTATATTTTTATAAACAGGTTGTTATTAGGTTATATATTATATTGCTGTTTTAATTTTCTTTTTATTTTATGTAACATATTTATAGTTTATATTTTAGATTTTATATATTATTTCTTTTAGAGTTTATATACATATTATTTTAAGTTTTATATTAGAATTTCATTTTTATTCTCATTTTTCTTTTAGAAATTGGTTTTTATTTCTCTTTTGTTATTGGGCTTTTTTATCCAATTTTTATTGTTTTGGTCGATGACGACACTTCCGTAATCCATTACCAGTCAAATTATTGATGAATAATGTTGGATCTGAGACTACCTCTTTTCTCTCCTCATTTCTTCTTCTTTCGATTTTATTTTGACTTTTCTTTGATCGATGAAGGCTTGTATCTGTAAGCGTCAGATTTTCGAAGTCGATAACCTTCTCGATTTCAAATCTATGGAAAATGACCATTTGGGTCATTTTCTTTACTTTGGGATCGCGATAGGCTACCTTCGATTAATCGACATTATATTTGCGATTAAGACAAGATCCCACTGTTTTTGGTCTGTGCGACACGATTCAATTGGAGAATGATCCTCAATGTCATTTCTCTATCTTGTCCATAGCACGGATATCAATACACGACCTCCTATCATTTGACCTCCCTTATAAGTCGAGCTACGACGATTTAGCGTCACATCGGACCCAATTCAATTCACTTTTACCCTTTTGAACCGCATTTCAAAACATCATCATCAAGGATCAAAGAGGAGAACCTTAGAAATAAAGCTTGCACACAATGTCAAGGGTCAACGGAACCATTCTGTTCAGTAACATTTTCTAATTTCAATCTTTTATTTTACTGCCGAGTATTGTGCACCGTAAGCGATAGATACGTGGGAAATGATGAGTTGGGGGCTTCCTCTCTCTCGTCTAGAGTGTTTAGCATATGCCTTTTGGGCAATATGTGACGCATTCGCTCCTACGTCTTAGGATTTAACGTGTGCGTCCCAATCCCTTTTCTCTCACCTCCGTGCGATCGAGATCCCTTTCTCTCGCTTCCATGCGATTGAGACTCCTTTCTCTCTCCCCCGTGCGATCGAAACCCATTTTTCTATAGTTGGCCGAACTACGGCTGCTCTGATTTCTCATACTCGTTGAGAATACATAGGCATAGGATTGTGATAATCCTAGCGAGCACTTTTCCTCCTTTCCCCCCTTTAGGTTCCCTGTACCTTTTAACCCAAGACATGCTACATTCGTTCTACCGCAAACAAGTAACACCTAAGTCTTCAATGGTCGAGCAGCAATACACCTAACTACTAGAATGCATACGCTAGTATCGTTTACCCGAACCTTTTCTCTCGCCCCCGTGCGATCGAGAACACCCCGTTTTCCCATAGTTAGCCTGAGCTATGTTTTGCTCTGATTTCTCATACCATATGAGAATACGTAGGCACAAGACACGATGTCTTGGCGAGCAACCTCCCCCATAGTTTCTCGAACTACGTTGACTATGACTTTCCCATTGCACAAGGAATACGTAGGCATAGGGCGGCGATGTTCTATCGAGTCAGTTTTATCCCTTTCTTCCTATTTAGCAGCAGCCTTAGATAGTTTGTTTTTTCACCCATAGGTTTAGACAACAAGCGTGGATCCCGTTGAGTACAACGAACGTGAGGGGTGCTCATACCTTCCCCTTGCTAACCGACTCCCGAACCCAAGATTTGGTTGCGATGACCTGTCTTTTCCCTTTTTCGTAGGTTATCTCTGATCGTTTCCTTTCCCTCTCTTTGGGATAAATTGTTTGTGTGTTTAAAAAAATTTCCAAAACCCATTGTATCACTATTTTCACACACAACACAACTCTCAACTATGCACACTTGAATATTTTCAACCCTAAACTGACTTTTCAACAAAACCCAACTGAAATGGTTGAAAACTCCTCTGAAACCTCTCTATCAACATTGGTGGCTCTCTCAAAGGATGTTAGTGGAAAGAATATCATAAACAAAAGTAATGAGAAAAGGACCAGTTATTATTTCTCCAAAACTATTACAAATCAATAGTCAATTACAAAAACTAACAGAAGCACTACAGAAGGTTTCAACTTTCAATCTTGGTCGGTAGTCCAACCACCTGACCTGATGAAGGTCCTCTAGACCTCATCAGTGTCTAATCCATGATCACCAGCTTGCTTCATCTTGAGGTTCTTCATCTTTGACATAGAAGTCCTTCCTAACACATATGCTCTGGAAGATGTGTCAGTTTGTGTTCTTACGCTTTTGAAAGAATTGAGCCTATTGTCTTTAAGTCTCCTAATTGCCTTGCTGACTTCCTTGAAGGATCCCTCCTTAGAATTCTCAAATGATTTACTCATATTCTCAGATACGAGAAGAGTTGTATGGAAAAGAGAGGAATGTGTCCTTTCTAGTTACAAAACCTCACTTATATAAAGAGTTTTGGATAAAGCAAAATAAACTTTATTTAATGTACACTAGTGGATAAAGAAAAATCAACTTTATTTAATGTGCACTAGCAAAATCAACTTTATTAATTGTCTTCAAGCACATCTCCCCAACTTTGACTGCTACTGCTTCTCTCAAATGCTCAGTTGACAAAACAAGATTGGACTAACTTGAGAATTGAAGAGTCGTTAACAACCATTCTAGCCAAATTAGTACCACCATTCTAAAAAAATTGCTAGATTGATTATGTTTTTATCATTCCAAAGTGTCAATTTCAAAAATCAATCTTAAAGTCTTTAAATGATATCTTATGATTCCTTTTGTTTGATTAAAAAGGGGGAGAAATGGTGTGATTTTGATTCGTTTTTTCCCAAGATAAATCCCAAACATTTTAAATAATTCATTGGATAAACCATAAGACTATCTATGCGGATTGAAAATCAAAATTATGTTTAAGTCTTAAACTCAGTGGGAGCTTGCAAACTTGACTCTGTGAACTTAAGCTAAGAAAATTTTGTTGTCTAAAACTCGGGGGGGGGGGGGGGGGGGGGGGGGGGGGGGGTTATAAACCTAACTGTGTTTTTTAGCTGATTATTTGTTAAGTCAAAATTGTTCATCAAAATTATAGTATTTATCATGATCAAAATGAGGAGATTGTTGGAACAAGTTTGGCTCTACATCTACTATCCTTAAGTTTTGATGATAACAAAGTAAAAAAGAATAATTTTTTACTCTAATAGTTTGTTGAGGGTGCAAAATTTGAACAAGTCAAACGTTGGACATCATCAGACTCTGGACCTGGATAGAGAGACTCTAGACTTTAAATAAAGCAACTATAGACTCTGGACACCATTAGATTCTGAATCAATGTAGAATATGAAGAAGTTCTTAGCTAAAGTCAACTCTAGATATCTTATTAAATGCTTTTGAAGTAAATAATCTAGATGTACTCTGATAAATCCAAGCCTCATTTTCACTAGACTCTAAAGTCTATCTTTAAGGCATCGAATTCTGATCAAGCTTCAAAACATATCATATATGAATCCAATGATTTAGAGAAACTGACTTAATGAATATTCTAGAAGATAGTACAATTTGAGCAGCAAAATCAAAAGGACAAATACACTGATATTCTCAAGGAATTTACTACCAACAATTATCAAAGATTATCTCTCCATTACTCACGATTTTTGGCTCAA
Source organism: Lathyrus sativus (assembly GCA_963859935.3). Classification (NCBI taxonomy): domain Eukaryota; kingdom Viridiplantae; phylum Streptophyta; class Magnoliopsida; order Fabales; family Fabaceae; genus Lathyrus; species Lathyrus sativus. The sequence continues at coordinate 41,173,394 of OZ012741.1, forward strand.
CGTTATACCACTATTACAGATGTGGAATTGAAGAAGTTTACAATTATATCCTCCAACAGTATTATTTATCATCTATATAAAGAGGAAAAAGAATGTTGAGAAACGAAGAACTTGAGGAACAACTTGATTTGACGAAACACATATATGAAATCTGAAATAATTTCAATAGAGAAACACTTAGCATTTTATTTCATATATTCTTAAGTGTAAAGTCTATGTATCCCTTTGTATATCTGCTTATTTAGAAGCAATATTGTAAACACAAACCTTACATTTAACAATTGGCTTTGCCTTTTACTTAGTTGACCCAAAAAGGGCAAGCTTATGTGTGGAATGTTGAGTGTGAAGAACGTTTTTAACAGCTGAAGAAAAGGTTAATGTCCGCGCCAGTTTAGATCTTACTGCATGCGAGTGAATCTTTTGAAGTGTATTATAATGCATCTAAGATGGGTTTAGATGGTGTTCTTAGGCAGAAGAGTCAAGTTGTAGTGTATGTTTCTAGACAACTCAAGACTCATTAGAGGATATATTTGATCAGAAGGAGCTGAATATGAGGCAGAGGAGCTGGCTAGAATTTTTGAGGGAGTACGATTTTGAGTTGAGTTACCATCCTGGTAAAACTAATGTGGTAGTAGATGCATTAAGTAGGAAGTGCTTGCATATGTTGGCACTTATGATTAGAGAATTGGAATTGGCTTATCAGTTTAGAGATCTTAGCTTGGTGTGTGCTAAAGTTTACTAGTATCGTACTAGAAGAGACCAAAGAGGGTCATAAGTCGGATTTGGCATTGATGGACCGTTTATTACTAATTAACCAAGGTGAAGAAGTGGACTTCAAAGTAGATGAGAATGGGATTATGAAGTTTCGAGATAGAGTTTGTGTACCAAATTTGCATAAGCTTAAGAAGAGAGTTCTTAAGGATAGTCACATGAGTAGTTTGAGTATTCATCCCGGAGCCATGAAGATGTATCAATATCTTTATAAGATGTTTTGGTGGTCATGTATGAAGAAAAATATTATCGGGTTTGCGTATTCTTATTTAACTTATCAGAAGTTGAAGATCAAGCATTAGAAGTCATGTGGATTGATGCAACCTTTGAGCATTCTTGAGTGGAAATGGGATAATATCTTTATGGATTTTGTAGTGGATTTTCCAAAGCCCGTGAAAGTAATTGATTTGATTTAGTTTGATGTGGATAGGTTTACTAAGTAGGCTCATTTTATTCTGATAAAGATCAGTTACCTGTGGCAGAAGTTAGCAAAGATCTACATAAGTGATATTGTGAAGTTGCATGGTATTCCTCCAAGCATTGTTTCACATAGGGATCTAAGGTACAAGTCAAGGTTTTGGGAGAGTTTACAATAAGCCTTGGGAAACACGTTCAGGTTGACTTCTACTTACCATCCACATACAGACGATCAGGCAGAAAGGACTATCCAATCCTTGGAATATTTATTGAGAGCTTGTGTTTTAGAGAATAAGGTAATTAAGACAGTTACTTTTCGTTGATTTAGTTTACCTATAACAACAATTTCCATTATAGTATTTGAATGGCACCTTTTTAAGCTATACATGGTAGAAGGTGTAGGACATCTTTATGTTGGAATGAATTAGGTGAAAGTGTTGTGTTTGGACCTGAGATTGTTCAGTAGACTATTGAGAAAGTTAAGATGATTTAGAAGAAGATGAAGGCATCACAAAAAAGATAGAAGAGTTATCTTGATAAGCAAAATAAGGAACTTAAATTTTGATAGGGAGACCATGTGTTCTTAAGAGTCACTCTGGTTATTGGTGTTGGTCGTACATTGAAATCTTAAAAACTCGCGCCTCGTTTTATTAGTCAGTATCAAATCCTTCAGAGTGGGAGAATTGGCCTATAGAGTGGCCTTACCACTGTCTCTTTTGAATATTCATGATCTTTTTCATGTGTTAGAACTTTTGAAGTATATTACTGATTCGTCTCATGTGATCCTATTGAATGATGTGCAAGTGAGAGAGAACTTGACTATTGAGGCGTCACCCTTACAGATTGAGGATCGAGAAATGAAACACTTGAGAAGTAAAAATATTTCTTTGGTTAAGGTAGTATGGGGAAGACCTGTTAGAGGAAGCGTGACGTGGGAGTTAGAGAGTCGTATGAGAGAGTCTTATATGGGAATGTTTCTTTTAGGTAATTTTCGAGGGAGAAAATTATTTAAGTGGAGAGAGTTGTAAAATACTCTGTTCTTTTGAATTAAATTGTTTTAGTTGAGTTAAAATGTCGTATAATATTTTTATTTGAGTGTTATAGTTCTTTATTTGATAATTTTGGGAACTATTGGGTTTTTGGTATAATTATTAGAAGTTTTAGTTAATTAAAAATAATAAACATAACAAGATATTTGATTTTGGGAGAAAAATAGAATCATAATATAATTAGTGGGGTGAGGAAAGATATACCAAGAGTTGAGGGGATGTGGTGAAAATAATTAAATAGAATAGAATTAGGTTTTATTTGTTTTAAATATAAAAAAATTGGGAGAGAAAGTGTCAGTACGTGAAAATTGAAGAAGAAGGAGAAATTGAGTAGAAGAGGAAAACCTAGCTAAAAGAAGAACTCCATAGCCAAATTTCAATATTTTTCTGCAAATTTGAGATAAGGGGAAGAGGGAATTATTCATCTATAGGTGTATTTTGCATGAAGGATAGAGAGAGATCCTAACCATATTCCTTTTTCCTTTTTCCTTCCTCCGTTGATGAGATTTTGGGCCTCAAGGTGGTTGAGCAAATTGTTGCACCCCAAAATTTGACCAACTACTCATCGCAATTTGGCTCATGTCTCGACTCATTTCATTTTCGCATTTGCATATCGCGTACATTGCATTTTTTCCAGTCAAATTGGTTTATCGGGATCACAGCCCTCTGATAGCATTTCAAGCCAATACGAGGACGTATTTTGAGAATCGGTGCTCGTCCCGGTGTTTTCATCTCTCGCTGTTGTTTTTGAGGACCTCTCGGTGTCCGAATTTTTACCGTTTATTTCGATATAGTTCGCTAATCGATTTAATCGGCCTTCCTCGGTAGTTTTAGATTTTTTCCTTATTTTCTAGAATTTTTTATAGATTTAATTCATTTTTCTAGGTATTAGATAGTTTTAAATAGATTTTAGGTATTAATTGATTTTTTAATAGTTTAGGAATTTCTTTAAATAATTTTTAGATAATAGGTTTAGAATAAATCATAGATATTAAGTAGTTTTTTTTTTTAATAAATAGTTTAATAGAATATTCTTTCAATAGGTATTTTTTTTAAGTAGAAATTAATATAGTTTTTCTATAGAAATTAGTGGAATTATTAGAGTTTTTTTCTATTTTTATTAGTTTAGAGATTAGTGGAATTATTAGAGATTATTAGAGTTTTATTAGTTTAGAATTAATAGAGTTTTAGGTTAATTCTCTCTTTTTAGAGTTAATAGAGTATTAATTAGGGCTTATCAGAATTAATTAGGTTAGATTAGCTTTAATTGTCATTTAGCTTAATTGTAGCTTTAAATTTCTGTTCATTAGTTTAATTGAGTATTAATTAGGTCATTTGCATCATTAATCAGATCCATTTTCGCTGGGCCGTGTGGCAGTTTTTGGAGGCCCAAATCCCAGGTCCACATGTCAACATATAAAATGGGCACGTCTCATTTTCAAGGCCCCACTTTTCATCCACGTTTTCATCCCACACTCACCCAGTTTTTTTCCACGTTTTTCTCTCTGCCACTGCCACGTTTCCCTTCTCTCACTGCTACTCAGCCTAACACGCGTCTCCCTCTGCATACATCAATCATGCCACGCGTCTTTGCCCTGACCTTCACCGGTTGCATGGCCGCCGGCCATGCAACCACCGCCCCACTAAACTTCGGCCACCTCTAACCAACTTCCGGCAACCGCAACTAAATCCCTCCGCCGTAACCAACCTCGCCAAAAACCTAATTTTTGCCCAGAATTCTTCTAACACCTCCAATCATCCTCTTTCCAGTTTCCGATCAACATTCATCATCGATCATCAATTACCAGAACCTCATCCTTTTTCCAGTTTCCGATCAACATTCATCTTCATCAAGAATATTCAAGACATCCTCCGATCAACCTTCAACAACAATATCATATGCATCATCTCCAGATTCGTACCAGAATCATCAACTCCACCGTCAGCAACGAAGAACATTCATCCAGCTTCATCAATTCCCAGAAAATCTTCCCCAGATCTCCACCGAGTTCATTAACGATTCGACGACTTCTTCATCAATCTTCGACATGCTCCAGAAGATCTTCATGATATTCGTCATCACCTCACTTTGTGGATCATCAGTATCTCCTTTCAACATCGCTTCAAGAACGTGCGTCAGCGGATCTTCATCGTCTTTATGATTTTCAGTGAGATTCCTTCAAATTCCTTCGTTCTTCAACAAACGGCGATAGATCTTCACCGTTGATCTTCCATAACTCCGGCGTTCCTCAGGTTTTTTTGATTCACGTTAGTTTCCCCTTATCGCCTTTCTAGAAGGTTACGAGATCTTTTCATTAAGAACGTTTGAGGAACGTCAAGGAAATGGCGTTGTTTGTGATATTAAGGTTTGTAAAGGAAAACGGAGATTGGAGTATAGAGGTTTTGAAGTAAGGAGGAAGATGGTGTTTGAATTGGAGCCGAGGGGAGAGGGATTGAATGAAGGTGGAGAGAGAGTCTGAGAGAGTTGGGACGAAGAGAGTGAAACGGCGCCCCTGGGTGTATGAACAGTGACCAGCGAAACTAGGGTTTAACCTGCTTTGTTCTGAATAAGTGGACCTAAGGGTGTGGGCTTCTAAGCCCAATGATATTGTTTTTGGCACCTCCGGTTCTATTTTCATTCCCCCTCCTCCGTGTGTAAAACGGGCTGAGGCCCACTACCGGTCACACCCCTCCGTTTTGGCCTTCCACTCCCTGGTTTTTTTTTTTTACTCTTTGCAGAATTTCTTTAGTGGGCTGGGCCCAGTTCTGCATTATTTTTGTTGTTGTACCTCCTGCTGCAGTTTTGCACCCCTCTTGTGTTTTTCTTTGTTTTTTCATTATTTCCTTTTATTTTCTTTTGTTTAGATTTTTAAAAAAGGAAAAGAATATAAGGAAAATAAGTATAAAATGCATAGAAATATTATAATAGTATTTTTAATATTTTCTTTTAGGATATATTTTCTATTTTAGGATATATTTCTCATAGAGTTTATTTTACATTTTTAGAAGTAGTTTTAAATGTCCATTTGTTAGGGGACTTTTTACATGTTTAGAAGTAGATTTAAATGTCCACTTGTTAGGGGACTATTTTCCATTAGAATTTCCATAATAGATGGATAGAATTTTTAGGAGTTTATTTTCTTGTACTCAATCATTGTAATTTTTTCCGAATATTAATAAAATGAGATTGATGATGTGGTCTCCGTTCTACCCGTAGTTAGGCTGAACTACAGCTGCTCTGATTTCTCGTACTGAGCGAGAATATGTAGGCATAGGATGCGATATCCTAGCGAGCACACTAACAACTAACTTTTGATCTCTCACTGCTGTGCGATCGAGACCTTCCCGCTGACGACTGATGTCATCCTTTTCTCTTGCCCGAGTGCATTTGAGACCAGACCGTAGTTCTAGTTCCCGTAGGTTCCCATACCTCGAAACCCGACATACTACGTCCGTTCTACTGCAAACAGGTATGCCTAAGTCTCCAATGGTCGAGCAGCGTCCACCTAACTGCTAGAATGCGTACGCTAGTATCGTCAATCATTTCTCTCACCCCCGTGTGACCGAGAACACCCTTGTCCAGCCGTAGTTAGCCTGAACTACGTCATGCTCTGATTTCTCTGATGAGAATGCGTAGGCCCAAGACGCGAAGTCTTGCCGAGCAAACTAACCCGTAGTTTCCCGAACTACGTCGACTCTGATTTCTCATTCTCTGAAGAGAATACGTAGGCATAGAGTGCGACGCTCTATCGAGTCAATTTCTTTCCCGTTTAGATTTAGCAGTCGTAGATAGATTGTTTTTCACCCGTCCAAGTAAACACCACAAGCGTGGATCCCGTCGAGTACGACGGACGTGAGGGGTGCTAATACCTTCCCCTTGCGTAACCGACTCCCGAATCCAGACAATGGTTGCGACGACCTTGTCTTACCCTTTTTCGTAAGGTTTTTCCGATCGTTTCCTTTCCCTCTCTGAGGGATAAATAACGAAAGGTGGCGACTCTTCTGTTTTGCCGGCACCTTATTTTCGCGCAAGCGACAGCTGGCGACTCTGCTGGGGACGAACCCAGAATCTCTGGTTCTCTGGTTCCTTATGCGAGTCAATCCTAGCGCTTGTATGTTTACTTGTTGGGTTGCGTTTATTTATCGCTTTTTACTTCTCGCACTTTATTTTCCGCATTTTATTTTCTGTATAATATGATTATTTGTGCTGTTGTGGGATGGGAGTTCTGATGAGTGAGAAGCCAGACCCAGGCTTGAGTGCACCATAGAATTAGAGTGAAAATTAGTGGGCGCGTGCTTGCTTTGTAGGCACTAGTGTCTCATGAAATCCACGCTCAGACGAGGTTCATCCGGTTGGCTTCTCTTTCAACCCTTTGGGTTGAGACGGTTGCTGGTTTGGTGGATTGTCGACTCTGGGGACCGATCATTTGTGATTAAGCTAAGTGAGGCCGCTTCATGAGCTGGTGATGCCACACCTTCTGGGTATCGTATCACCCCTCTTGAAAGTCTGTGACGCTGATGAACGCATAGGATGTCGAACTTGTGTCAGTTTAGGTCCATACCCGTGAGTGGGAGGGTTTTTGCAGGAAACTTGACTTCCAACCTACCCGATATCTTGGTTTTCTCTCGTCAGAGCAGACTTATCCCGTCAGCAGCGCAGCAGTAATCAGAGCTTTGTGGGGGCTGTGATCCCGTGTTTACTGCATCTTGCATTGCATTTGCATGAACATTCCTGCATCATATTGCATGTCATTCGCCAGCTAGTCAGAGCTCTTATCCAGCCGTTGTTTTGATTCTGAAGGTGAGTATGGAAGACGACCAAGGGGTTGAAGCAGATTTGATCAGAGTCAAGCAGTGAAGTCAGTTGAAAGTTGTGGGTAGCTATGTCAGAGAGCAGCTTCCAGTTTGGTGATACCTTGTCAGGTTTCACTGTGACGTCCAATCCTCTGTATGGATCTCCGCATGACGAAGACTTTCCGCAAGTGAACAACCTTACTGCAGCTCAGCTTGTACAGCCTTTTGTTGAAGACCGAGGTCTACGTGAGCAGTTTGTTGTCCGAGGTGAACGTTCTCCTTCTGTTGATATCTCAGACTACCAGGGTTTTGCCTTCCCTGTGCCAAATGCCCGAAGAGAGGTCCCGATAGCAAAGAATGAAGACCCATTAGCTCCCGTGTATGCTGAAAGGTTTCGTGCATTGGATAAAAGATTCAGAGCCTTGAAAGGTAAAGACGCTGTTAACCCTAGTGCAGCAGACATGTGTCTGGTTCCTGGCCTAGTGTTACCTCCGAAGTTCAGAATGTCGAGGTTTGAAAGGTACAAAGGAGATAGTTGCCCGAAGCAACATTTGGTGATGTTCTGCCGAAGAATGACTTCGTTTGTGCACGACGACAAGCTGATGATTCATTGCTTTCAAGATAGTCTGACTGGGCCATCTCTGAGTTGGTATATGCAGTTAGAGAGTGATCAGATCCAATCATGGGCGGATTTAACCAATGCTTTTCTGAAACAGTATGACTACAATCTTGATGAAGCTCCTAGTCGCATGCAGCTGCAAGAATTGTCTCAAGGGAACAATGAACCTTTCAGGAAGTATGTTCAGAGATGGAGAGAATTTGCTGCTAGAGTGCAACCACCGATTCTAGACCAAGAGCTGAAAGGCATGTTCGTAAACTCCTTGTAGAGCCCGTACTTCGAAAGGATGCTTGGAGCCGCACCAAATTTCTCTGAATTGGTAAGGGCAGGAGAGCGCATCGAGTATGGTGTAAAGACTGGAAGAATCCAGAATGTTTTAGGCGATCAGGCTAGTGAAACTGAATCTCTCTGTAGCTTTCAAACTGAAGAAGGAGTTGTGGTCAATGCAATCATGAATGATGTTGGATATCCTCAAGACGAATCGGTGAAATCTGTTGGTTCTCCGTCTTCTCAGTGATCAGTATCTTCTGTGTCTCGTTATTCTCGAAAGACAATTGTGCCTGGGGCACCACATCGGGAACCTTATGTCGCTCCTCTTGCAAATCCACGAGCCCGTGGCCGAGGTTATCAGAATCAGCGTCAGAATCAGAATCAGGACCGACCTCGTAACAACTTGGAATGAAGGAATGCTCCTTTCCATCCAGTTCCTGTGCCGTATAGCCAGATTCTTCCACAGTTGATTCAGAATGCTTTGGTGGAACCTAAAGCTCTTAAGCCCGTGCCAGAGCCTTACCCTCCAGGGTACAATCCTCATGCTCAGTGTGGTTACCATGGTGGATCTCCAGGGCATTCAACTGAAGATTGCAAGGATTTCCAGGCGAAAGTGCAGCAGTTAATCGACAAAGGGTGCATTTCCTTTCCAGAAGGAGTTTTGGTTGTGCATGACAACCTCTCAGCTGTCTGAGCTCGCAGATTCAGAGGGTTATTTGCAAGAAGCCAGTGGTCCAGACGGGCAGACGTCCTCAGCATTGGCAGTCCTCAGACTTGTTATCATTTGCATTTATAGTTTCTTTTCTGTTAGTTACTACTTGCTGCTAAACATTGTATGTTTCGAATGGTAATATTAATGAAGTGACTATGCATTTTTCTGAATTAATCATGTCGTTGTCACTCATTTACTGCATTGCACTGACACTTGCATTTTATCCACTCCACTTTATCACTATGATTAGCAAAGAGTGGAGGGAGGATGATGAAACTGAATACTCATAACCGATGATCGTATTGCTTTCAGATAAAACCTTGCCTATGACGTACAAGGCATTGTTTCAAATCCCCTAAACACCAGAGAGATTAGGAAGAGAATCCCTTGTTAACCACTTCGAGCCGAGAAGTAGGAGTTTCTTTCGAATTTTTAAACCCTTACATCTTAACCCGGGGCAGGGTAGTTGTCAGTTAGCTTGATCGAGCGTTCAAGTCCTATGGAGGAGTGTTGCCTTTCGAGGACCAATCACATCATATTTCTCCCCAGAGGTCGTACCTCGTCAACCACAATGGTTAAACCTCACCAATCAGGAGTGAGACAGTTGCAATCCTTTCGGAGCAATCCAAACAGCCAGTGTCGCACGACTTGTTCCAAGGAAAAGAAAAAAGAGAATAAGAAAGCCCGCTAAGTAAAAGAGGGAAGCTAGAAAGCAAATACTTAGGCAAAAATCAGGGCATCCTGCTGGACTTCGAAAGAAAAATCGAAAAGAACTCTGAAGAGTCAGTCCAGGCAAAAATTAGGGAATCAAAAGAATGAAAAAGAAAGGATATAAAAAATAAAAATCCTCAAACAAGGACAAAGTCGTGTAGATACAGGCACCGAAACGAAAAAGGAGTAACTGTCACTCCGAAACACCTTGTGAATTCTTTAACCAGTTGTTCCCAATATTCAACATACCTCTCGAAGAGGCGAGCGCTCGATCCAAGTTAACTGAACTTTAGGATCGGAGATCATCACGTAGAAGGGGTGAGTACAAATCATAATTTGAGCCAAATATCCTTGTTTCACGAACCGTGAACCCGACCACGATACAACCCTTAAAAGACCTAATTGAGGCAGGGTTTATTCTGAAAGCACATTACGATAAGGTTGAGTAACCTGACTCCTGCATGATTTGCTAATCATATCCTTGTTTTGTTCTTCACTGATCGAATCAGCACTACGTTTGAACTCTTTAGTTCATTCGTCACTCACTAGCATGACACGTAAATGAGTGACAATACATCTTTTCAAAATCTGCATGAACACTGCATTAAAATTACCATTCGTGAATAAACAATTTTAATTGCAGGTCAGTAGTTGATACGAAGGAACTCCAACAGGGAATAGTCAATCAGGACTGAATCGTCAGCAGTCTGGATCAGAATGGTATGCTGTGAAACCCTGTGAATTTGGGGCATTGACTTCCTGGGAGTTTGGAATCAGTTTGTCTGAGGACAAGTCCCGGAGTATCGGTTGATTATGGAACAATTTGCTTGATAAGCAGTTGATCAGAAGTGAATCTTCTCGAGACCCAATCAGGGGCAGTTATCCAGAACTCTTGTGATTTGAGGGCAGATCCCTCCAGTGTTCAATCAGGGCATGTTGAGTCGCTCGCCGCTCGTTCAGGGGCAAGCTACTTCAGCAGTATATTGAAACCAACTATGCTGAGAGTTGGTTAGCTGAGGATGAATCCTTCCGTGGTACAGATGTTGGGGCAAGTCATCTGAAGATTGTCTTGTTGCCAACTGTTTTCTGTTCAGAATGAATCTTCCCAAGAGTCGGATTGGGGCAAGTCGAATTGCACGGGGGCAAGTTGTTCAAATGAGTTTGTTCACCCTAGCAAGAGTTGAGTGTCGGGGAATCGTGTCATTACCCTGCCAAAAAACCTAAACCTTCTGAAGAAGCCTCGCTGTCATTGGATTGTTATCCTACAGCCTAACCTGTTACTTGGCTGAACCTTGTAACCAAATCGTTTTAAAGACCAGTTCTCGTCTAGCAAGCCGGAGATCAGTTCTCGTCTGAAATCCAAACCAGAAACCAGCCTTGTCTGGCCACCTTTTCTGTAACCTATTGTTCAACCAGCTCTCGCCTGGATGCCACAGTTTTAAAGCCCAGTTCTCGTCTGGCAAACCAGAAATCAATTCCTATCTGATGTACAAAAACCGTAAGTCAGTTCTCGTCTGACAACCTAACGTATGTCGCTATCAGTTCTCGTATGGTAGTCTACCCTTGAATGCTAGTTCTCGTCTAGTATTTCCCCTTTCAAATCCACTTTTGTTGGTAACCAGAAATGGGTCCCTATTACCATAAACCTATTCCTAAACCAGAAAAAGCCTAATTGTACCTGGCCCGATGATTCCTAGTGACTCGTACGTTGTCACATTCCCCGACACAAGGCTCGAGTGATCCCAGCTCCATGATTGGTGTTCCCTGTGTTGAGGTTGTTGAATCAGGATTGTTTCTCAGCAGAGACGTACAGTTTGAGATTGTTTCCCCTGAGCAGTTTGAGACTGCAGCAAATTGAGATGGCATTTATCCCTTATCAGAGTAGGATCAAGATTATCCTCAGTAGGGAGAAATTGATATTTCCGGCAGAGTATGGCCGTCCCAAGCATCGAATGTTGATTAGCCTGATGTGCTATTTTCCTAAGTGGATTGAGACTGAAGCTTTCCCTTGACTAGCAGATTTGGGTTTATTTCCCCAGCAGTGGGACTGATGCAATGTTGTATCCCCACAGAGTCCAAGTTTGACTCCTTTTCCCTCCGAGTCCAGGTCATTGACTCATTCCTCAAGCAGAGGTCGGCGTTGATTCCCTCATGGAGTAACCTCCAGACGAGCAGATTGTGATGTCATCCAGAAAAGAGTTATTTCTCAGCAGATTGCTGCGTACCCTATAAGGACTTAGGGTGATCTAAAAGGACCATTCCGGGTTGGTTTCCTCAGTAAAGTGAGATTCAATTTCAGTGGTCGATTGTTATCTTCTGCAGACGCCAGAGAGGTTTCCTTGATAGGATTAGTACATCTCCGATAGAGTTGTACAACGAGTAGCTAAGGATTGATATCCCCAGAAATGTTGATACACGGGTATTCCTCCTCAGACTTGATAGTTCAGCAGGTGTTACCCAGAAGGGTCAGTCTCCGTAAGGCGTATGCAAGATTATTCTCAGCAGATCAGGATTGATATCCCCGATAAAGTTCAACAGTCTCTCCCCGCAGAGTCTGAATATGGGATCAGGAGCATTGATATGCATCCCCAAGCAGAGAAGATTCTCTCCCCAAGCAGATGCGTCCTGAAGGAACGTTATCCCCTCAGCTGAGTCAGGCGCCAAAGCATGAACTCATCCCCCAGCACCGGGTCACAAGTGCAGGTTTCATAGAAATGTTTAGGCGCCGAAGCTCGTGTTCATCCCCCAGCACCGGGTCACAAGTGCAGGTTTCGTAGGAAACTATTCGTACGCCGCAGTACGCAGCAACTGATGGTGCTAGACTGAAGTCTCCAGCGGAATTGAAATTCCCCACAGAGTTGTACTCTCCCCCGAAGTCGGATGATTCCTTCTTCCCCAGCGGAATTGAGATTACTCATCAGAGTCATACCCTCTCCAGTGAAGCAGTTGGGACCATGAGTGGTTTTCCCCAGTAGAGCGTTGAACAGCTGATGCTGTATTTCCCCCAGGGTCGTACCCTCCAGCGAAGCAGAATGATTTCTCCTTCCTCAGCCGAGTTCGCAGATACCCAAGAGAGCCGAATCCTTGGAAGTTGACCATGAGTGGTTTTCCCCAGTGGAGTAGTGATCAACTGAAGTTGTTTCCCCCGCATCAGTCAGTTGAAGATCATTTCCCCAGGCGGAGTCCAATTGAGATTGGTGTGAATTCTTCTCCTCGACAGGAGGCTTCTCCCTTCAGCATTTATTTTGCTGATGGGGCCATAGCATTTTGCATGATTGCATAGCATTTACTCTGAAAACGCGTAACATTTCCACTGTGTGGAGCATTACGTCATTATCAAAGCATATGCATACGAGACATGAGCCAGGTCACCACCGTTCTTGTTTTGCAGATGTTCCTCCTCAGAATGGTTTGATCAAGATGATTCTTGAATTCTCCCTAGCGAAGTTGTTTGTTGAATTCCTCAGCAGGGTCGTTTGCTTAAGATGATTCTTAAGCTCTCCAGTAGAGTCCCCAGTGAAGGTTGCCCAGGATTATTCCTGAAGCCCCAAGAGATCCGAATCCTTGGAAGTTGCTCAAGCCATGATTGGTTTGTCCCCGGCAAGAGTTGCCCAGGATGATTCCTGAAATCCCCAACAGAGTGTTCGCTCAGAATGATTCCTGAAAGCTCCAGAATGGTTATCGGTTCAAGATGATTCTTGAAAGTCCCCGACGGAGTTACTTGTCCAAGATGATTCTTGAAGTCCTCAGCAGAGTTGATTCATCCAGAATGATTTCTGGACCCCCGGAGCGGAGTTACGTGATAGTTCTCCAGATTCCCCAGCGGCGAAGCGTCCTCCCCAGCAGGTTTTCTAACGGCGATGTTGAAACCTCCTTTGAAGACTCCATGATTGAAGTCTGACCGTGTTAATGAAGCAGTTCCCTCAGCTGATGCGGAGTGCCTGATGGCAGAGGTTTAGATATTTGGCTCGTGATTGACCAAGAATGTTATTCCCGACTTGCTGACGAAGTACGGCTGATGCCCGACGAGGTCTTTGAATGCCTCATGGCATGATCAACCTGATGGTTGAAGTCTGGTTGATGCCCGACAAGTTCTTCGAATGCCTGATGGTTGAAGTCCGGCTGATGCCCGACAAGTTCTTCGAGTGCCTGATGGCATGATCAACCTGGTGGTTGAAGTCCGGCTGATGCCCGACAAGTTCTTCGAGTGCCTGATGGTATGATCAACCGGATGGTTGAAGTCCGGCTGATGCCCGACAGTGTTCTTTGAATGCCTGATGGCATGATCGACCATGTATTACCGGTTACCGTGTGACCAATTCCCCAATGGAGTTCCTTCACCCTGACGGCGAGGTCAGATTACGTTTGTGTCCGGCGGCGATGTTGGATGTTTGTTTCTGACGGCGATGTCAGGTGATTCAGTTCTCCAACGGCGATGTTGGATGTTCGTTTTTCGACGGTGAGGTCAGATTATGTTAGTTCTCCAGCGGCGATGTTGGATGTTTGGGTTTGACGGCGAGGTCAGATGACGTTGAGAGTTGACGGCGAAGTCAGATTATGTTGAGTACTTGACGGCGATGTCGGGTGTTCCCCAGAGCTATAGTTTGTTTCTGACGGTAATGTCAGATTCCTTGTTTTCCAGCGGCGATGTTGGGTGTTTCTCAGATTCTTTATCTTTCCAGCGGCGATGTTGGGTGTTTTGGTTGTCCGACGGCGATGTCAGATCAGTATGTCTCCAGCTAGTTACCGTGCAGCTATTATTTCAGTGTTCGAAGATTTGTTCCCGCGAGAGTACCGTGTACTTGTGTAGTTGGCAAATTTCCGGGTTCTTTGGTATTCAACCGTCTTCTACCTTTGAATGTTTGAAAGCCGTTCGCTTCAACCCTTCAGGTCCAAGCCGTTTGAATAGGGGCAGCTGTTGCACCCCAAAATTTGACCAACTACTCATCGCAATTTGGCTCATGTCTCGACTCATTTCATTTTCGCATTTGCATATCGCGTACATTGCATTTTTTCCAGTCAAATTGGTTTATCGGGATCACAGCCCTCTGATAGCATTTCAAGCCAATACGAGGACGTATTTTGAGAATCGGTGCTCGTCCAGGTGTTTTAAGCTCTCGCTGTTGTTTTTGAGGGCCTCTCGGTGTCCGAATTTTTACCGTTTATTTCGATATAGTTCGCTAATCGATTTAATCGGCCTTCCTCGGTAGTTTTAGATTTTTTCCTTATTTTCTAGAATTTTTTATAGATTTAATTCATTTTTCTAGGTATTAGATAGTTTTAAATAGCTTTTAGGTATTAATTGATTTTTTAATAGTTTAGGAATTTCTTTAAATAATTTTTAGATAATAGGTTTAGAATAAATCATAGATATTAAGTAGTTTTTTTTTTAATAAATAGTTTAATAGAATATTCTTTCAATAGGTATTTTTTTTAAGTAGAAATTAATATAGTTTTTCTATAGAAATTAGTGGAATTATTAGAGTTTTTTTTCTATTTTTATTAGTTTAGAGATTAGTGGAATTATTAGAGATTATTAGAGTTTTATTAGTTTAGAATTAATAGAGTTTTAGGTTAATTCTCTCTTTTTAGAGTTAATAGAGTATTAATTAGGGCTTATCAGAATTAATTAGGTTAGATTAGCTTTAATTGTCATTTAGCTTAATTGTAGCTTTAAATTTCTGTTCATTAGTTTAATTGAGTATTAATTAGGTCATTTGCATCATTAATCAGATCCATTTTTGCTGGGCCGTGTGGCAGTTTTTGGAGGCCCAAATCCCAGGTCCACATGTCAGCATATAAAATGGCCACGTCTCATTTTCAAGGCCCCACTTTTCATCCACGTTTTCATCCCACACTCACCCAGTTTTTTTCCACGTTTTTCTCTCTGCCACTGCCACGTTTCCCTTCTCTCACTGCCACTCAGCCTAACACGCGTTTCCCTCTGCATACACCAATCCTGCCACGCGTCTTCGCCCTGACCTTCACCGGTTGCATGGCCGTCGGCCATGCAACCACCGCCCCACTAAACTCTGGCCACCTCTAACCAACTTCCGGCAACCGCAACTAAATCCTTCCGCCATAACCAACCTCGCCGGAAACCTAATTTTTGCCCAGAATTCTTCTAACACCTCCAATCATCCTCTTTCCAGTTTTCGATCAACATTCATCATCGATCATCAATTATCAGAACCTCATCCTTTTTCCAGTTTCTGATCAACATTCATCATCATCAAGAACATTCAAGACTTCCTCCGATCAACCTTCAACAACAATATCATATGCATCATCTCCAGATTCGTACCAGAATCATCAACTCCACCGTCAGCAACGAAGAACATTCATCCAGCTTCATCAATTCCCAGAAAATCTTCCCCAGATCTCTACCGAGTTCATTAACGATTCGACGACTTCTTCATCAATCTTCGACATGCTCCAGAAGATCTTCATGATATTCGTCATCACCTCACTTTGTGGATCATCAGTATCTCCTTTCAACATCGCTTCAAGAACGTGCGTCAGCGGATCTTCATCGTCTTTATGATTTTCAGTGAGATTCCTTCAAATTCCTTCGTTCTTCAACAAACGGCGATAGATCTTCACCGGTGATCTTCCATAACTCCGGCGTTCCTCAGGTTTTTTTGATTCACGTTAGTTTCCCCTTATCGCCTTTCTAGAAGGTTACGAGATCTTTTCATCAAGAACATTTGAGGAACGTCAAGGAAATGGCGTTGTTTGTGATATTAAGGTTTGTAAAGGAAAACGGAGATTGGAGTATAGAGGTTTTGAAGTAAGGAGGAAGATGGTGTTTGAATCGGAGCCGAGGGGAGAGGGATTGAACGAAGGTGGAGAAAGAGTCTGAGAGAGTTGGGACGAAGAGAGTGAAACGGCGCCCCTGGGTGTATGAACAGTGACCAGCGAAACTAGGGTTTGACCTGCTTTGTTCTGAATAAGTGGACCTAAGGGTGTGGGCTTCTAAGCCCAATGATAAGTATAAAATGCATAGAAATATTATAATAGTCTTTTTAATATTTTCTTTTAGGATATATTTTCTATTTTAGGATATATTTCTCATAGAGTTTATTTTACATTTTTAGAAGTAGTTTTAAATGTCCATTTGTTAGGGGACTTTTTACATGTTTAAAAGTAGATTTAAATGTCCACTTGTTAGGGGACTATTTTCCATTAGAATTTCCATAATAGATGGATAGGATTTTTAGGAGTTTATTTTCTTGTACTCAATCATTGTAATTTTTTCCGAATATTAATAAAACGAGATTGATGATGTGGTCTCCGTTCTACCCGTAGTTAGGCTGAACTACAGCTGCTCTGATTTCTCATACTGAGCGAGAATATGTAGGCATAAGATGCGATATCCTAGCGAGCACACTAACAACTAACTTTTGATCTCTCGCTGTTGTGCGATCGAGACCTTCCCGCTGACGACTGATGTCATCCTTTTCTCTTGCCCGAGTGCATTTGAGACCAGACCATAGTTCTAGTTCCCGTAGGTTCTTATACCTCGAAACCCGACATACTACGTCCGTTCTACCGCAAACAGGTACGCCTAAGTCTCCAATGGTCGAGCAGCGTCCACCTAACTGCTAGAATGCGTACGCTAGTATCGTCAATCATTTCTCTCACCCCCGTGTGACCGAGAACACCCTTGTCCAGCCGTAGTTAGCCTGAACTACGTCATGCTCTGATTTCTCTGATGAGAATACGTAGGCCCAAGACGCGACGTCTTGCCGAGCAAACTAACCCGTAGTTTCCCGAACTACGTCGACTCTGATTTCTCATTCTCTGAAGAGAATACGTAGGCATAGAGTGCGACGCTCTATCGAGTCAATTTCTTTCCCGTTTAGATTTAGCAGTCGTAGATAGATTGTTTTTCACTCGTCCAAGTAAACACCACAAGCATGGATCCCGTCGAGTACGACGGACGTGAGGGGTGCTAATACCTTCCCCTTGCGTAACCGACTCCCGAATCTAGACAATGGTTGCGACGACCTTGTCTTACCCTTTTTCGTAAGGTTTTTCCGATCGTTTCCTTTCCCGCTCTGAGGGATAAATAACGAAAGGTGGCGACTCTTCTGTTTTGCCGGCACCTTATTTTCGCGCAAGCGACACAAATCCCTCCAGATCATTGTGTTATTATATTATTTTTATATTTTGTTAATTACTGAATTTTGTATGAATTGATGTGTGTAATTCTAAGTTTTTATGTTCATAAGCGTGCATGATATTTTTTATAAATTATGATTGTGGTTCACGAGAAATAGATGATATAAATGATGATTTTGTGTGGAATTAATGTGTTTATTACTATACAAAAACCACAAGATAAATTGCTACAAATTATGGGTTTCTGGGATCAATATCAGAGCTATGAAAGTGCTTTGTTGGTGAAAATGCAGAATTATGCATTCTGCAGAACGAGGATGGGTGTCATTATGGGTGAAAGTCAGGTTGTCATTGTGTCGGGGAAGGAGGTCAGCTCGACCAAGTTGACGGGCGTCAGCGAGGGTGACGATCCAACCATCAACCCTTTGTGACGAGTGACGTGTGTTTAGACTGTCTAAGTGGGTGATAGGTAGGGGTTTTGGGGGATGACGGATGTCAGCCCTTGAAGGGTTGACCGACAACCCTGTGTTGACCTTTTGGGTCGTTGACTCATTTTTTCAAGTAGATTCGGTTTCTGACGTATGTTTGATGCTGCTTTGATGTTATTGATGAGAAATAATAATCTTTGTGGAGAATTTGCACATTTTAGTTATTATGATAAATTTTGATTAAAATGTTAAGTTGTGTTAAGATGTGTGGTTTAGAGAGGAACTACTATGGTGTTCTTATATTGGTGATATTGTGGGTTCATAAAGGAATCAATGATGATAATTGCATTGACATTGTTAATTTGTTACATTTAATGCATCATGTATGTCAGACATACGTGAATGACTTCGGTCCAGTGATGAGTCTCAGGTTCAGAGAGGGGGCCTGTTATGAGTCTGATGGTTACAGACTTTGGTCCAGCGTGATGGACTTCGGTTCAATGGTGAGTCTCAGGTTTAGAGATGTACCATGTGATGCTCCTTTTGGTTCAAAGATGAAACCAAGTTCAAGAGGAACCAGTGATGACTGGATAAATCAATAACATACCTCTGATATCCAATACTTGGTACCACATACATTTGAGTAGTGAAGTTGATTGCATTGCATACATAACTACACTTGTAATTGATGATTTTTATGAATTATTCATATGTTTGTTGATTAAGTGTGTTATCCTTTATTGTTTTATGCACCGATAATATTTTTTAATGTATTCTCACCCCCTGCTTGTTTTTATGTTGTTATTTACCCCTGTGGTACAGATACTCCAATAGATGAGTCGTAGCTGTTGTTGAGTGGGAGGATGGTGTAGTGGCCTTCTTCGTTATTTTTTTTGTTTTCGAGTTTATTTTATTTTTCCGCGTGTCACTCTAATAGTACAGCACTGGGATGGGTTATCTATTTTCGATTGTATATTTTTTTTTAGTTTTAAGATTATTAATTTAAATGAAGTTAAATCATATTTTTTTGCGACAATTGAAGTAATTTTGATGTTTTGAGTTCTGCTGCAATGTCAAATTTTTGTTGACTAAGTTTTATGTTGAGCATGTGTAACACTGTTTTTGAGAAAATCAGTATGTAATATCCTATAATTAAGTTTTGGGATTTTAGGGTGTTACACCATTAATGCGTAAATGATGGGCACATAAGACCAATATACCCTCAAAATAAGAGAAGATCCAAGAAACCATGAAAAAAAGCTAAGAGAGTCTACATACCTTGGGATGGAAATGATGTGGAATCCTCTGACAAGGAAGAAGAAAATAGGTGTCTCATGGAAAATCATGAAAAATATGAGGTAACCTCTTATTTATCTTATCAATACTTGTTTTGCATATGTAAAAAGCTAACTAAAGAAACAAGTAAATTAGAACAAATTGTCTCTACCTCCAAAGACATTATTTCTTCCCTCAAATTGAAAAACAAAAACTTATTGACATAAATAGAAAGTCTTAAAGAGAGATAACATGATCTGATTCAAAAATCACCCTCTTATCACGAAGTCTTATATGGATCTATTAAGTGTGTGATTAGTGTGACATTTTAAAAAATAAAATTGATAATCTTCAAAACACACTTCATAAATTCACTAAGGGAATGGACAACTTGAATATTTTGTTAAGTAACCAAAGGGAGTTTTACAATAAGGTTGGTATTAGTTATGAACCTAAGAACAATAGTAAAAACTCTAGCAATATTTGCAATGCCCAATCAACATTTAAATGCAAAACCCTAAAATGCAATTCTTGTAATAAAGATGGTTATATTGCTATGTTATATTTTATCAAAAAGAGTCATGAAAGTAAACAAGGATATCCTCCCTCACATTTTTATAAAGAGCATTGTGAACATAAAAAGGAAAGATGTATGCTCATAATATGCATTCCACTAACATTAAAGGGGGCAAAAAATATTGGATACCAAAGGTCGAAAAGTCAAATTATGGTGCAGATATGTTTGACAAGTAGAATTCAAAAGATGATATCAACAGTTTCTCTTCAGGTCAAATAACTAAAGAAATAAATATGTTCTCTTGTTTCACTCTTACAAGAAGAGAAATCTCTTTTTATAGAAGTAACAAGGCAGTATATTTAGATCTATAATTTTCGTAAGAGCCTTAATCTTACCTTTAAGTTGTTATTTTAACTAAATTTTTATAGCATTATTTACTTTTAAGTAAGTTGTGTGACAAAGGTAATAATGTATCTTTTAATTTCTTCTATATACATGGTATTTAAAAACTTTGAAATAAAATCTTTTTAAATTTTATTTTCGAAAATACCATGACTTTAGAAGAACTCATACATATTATCTTTGTTGAGCTATCCCTAGTAGGTAGAAGTATAAGTTATTGATTTTGCATGGATTTTGGAAAGTACAAACCTAAACAATAATGATAAAGATCAAGAAGTAGAACATGTTCAAGATCATAATGAAAAAGATCATGTAGATCATCATAATATTTCGAAGGAATTGAGGATGACAAAAGACCATCCTATCTAGAATACAATTAAAGATATTTCTAAGGGAGTTACTGCACGTCACTCCCTAACAAGGTATGTAACTTTATGGGTTTTGTTTCAACAATTAACCTAAAGGGAATTAATGAAACTATCATCGACAAACATTGGTCTCATGCTAGGCAATAAGAGTTAAACCAATTAAAAGAAACAACATTTGAGAACTTGTTCCTAAAGCTTTATCTAATTGAGTGATTAAAACCTTAGTGGATCTTTCGCAACAAGCTTGATTTTTTGGAAATTTTTTGAAAAATAAAACAAGAGATGTTGTGAAAGGTTACAATCAACAAAAAGGCATGAATTTCGATGAAATTTATGCTCATGTAGCTCAACTAGAAGCCGTAAGGATGATTATAGATTTTTCATGCATTGTGCTTTCCTAAACTCTTCCAAATGGATGTAAATAGCTTGTTCTTGAACGATTACATCCATAGGAAGTATGTTGATCATTATCCCAATTTTATAAAACTCTTCCTACTAATGTTTTCAAAATAAAATGGGCTCTCTATAATTTTAAACAAGCTCCTAAAGCTTAGTTTGATAGTCTGAATAGTTTTCTGCTTAAAAACATTTTTTTAAGAAGGAAGGATGATACAAAATTTTACAAACCAAACATTTTTACTTATGCGTGTTTTTTTGGATTCAATGCCACTAACAAATTCTAGAGTTGATGTACCGGGGCCTCAATACACCTCTTTGTCAGTATTTTCTAAGTGGCTTCTAATGAGACAGGTAAAGTAGCTTCGGAATTTCCATATACCATATCTAAGTCAGAATCATCAGATAAAGTTACGATTTATGGTTCCAGGTGATTATAATCAAGAGGAGGGATGTGAGAATTAAAGGATGTCCCCATTATCAAGGCACACAGTTTCACCCACATAATCGCTCACTAGGTTAATCGTACTATCACTCATCCTAAATAAAAAACAAGAAATGTTGAAGATAAAAGCTTGAGCTTGTTTATGATGGTACCTGGTTATATGAGATTGATAAAGAAGAAGAAAGGAAAAAAAGATGATACTTTGATTACATAGTGGCAATCGTCCGAGTTAATGCATTCAGGAAGAAAGAAGCAAAAATATTTCTCAATAAAGTGTATGTATATGAACTTGAAGGCAAAAAGATTGAGAAAAGTTTCTAAAATGCTCAACTTTTGTTATGTATAATTGAATAGTCTTTTTGCCAAAGACTGCTGAACGTTACATATCAGTTAAAGAAAGGAGTTATGAAACCAACGACTAGATTCCGTTTTAGGAATACATGCAAACTCAAGTGCATTCAAGTGCACTATAAGCTATGTCATGCCCTAATTTGTCGCGCCAACGCACACGTCAGAAAAGGCATCAAAATGTTTCAATGATGGAAACATATTTAATGCGCTTGTTTTCCACTACTTTTTAAACTGACTCCAAACACTTCAAGTCTAGATCTCCTCGGAAAATGTATTAGATGCAGACCATATTACTGATGGCCCAATCTGCCTCAAATACACTCCACTAAACTCAAGGTATAAAGTTAGTATTCACAAGATACAATCTCTAATCTCCACTTTCATATAATATTCATCTTCACTGCTAGAAAATTCGCTTTTAGTGACCAAATTAGTGACTAAAAAATTTTGGTCACTCTAGTGACCGAATTAGCCACCAAAATTAAACATCATGTTAGCAAATTTTAAAAATCGCTAAATCGGTCACAAAATAAAATTAGCCACCGAATTAGCGGCTGATATTTTGTGACCAAAACTTTCAGTCTCAAATAATCATTTTTATATAAATTAATTCATAAAAAAATTCAATGACCAAAATTTCGGTCACTAACATTTCTTTTTGTTTTTTTCATTATTAAGTTACTTTCCTCCCAATTTTCTCCTTTTTTTTTATTTTAATCAAAATTTTAACATATATTTATATAAATAATTAACACATACAAATTTATTAATTTAAATAAAATATAATTTTATGACAATTAGTATAATAATATTTGAAATTTTTATTTCATTTATATATATATATATATATATATATATATATATATATATATATATATATATATATATATATATATATATATATATATATATATATATATATATATATATATATATATATATATATATATATATATATATATATATATATATATATATATATATATATATATATATATATATATATATATATATATATATATATATATATATATATATATATATATATATATATATATATATATATATATATATATATATATATATATATATATATATATATATATATATATATATATATATATATATATATATATATATATATATATATATATATATATATATATATATATATATATATATATATAACAACACGTTAGTTTTAAATTTGTTAAGATTTTTCATTATGGAGAATTTTTAAATTTTCTTTTCAAATACACATTAGTAATTTAGTATTGATCAGATTTTTTTTAAGAGTGGATAAGTTTATAGAGACTTTACAAATATTATTTATTTTATAATTAATTAACTACTCTATTTAATAACAAATTAATCTTTCCAACTCATCAATCAAATTTTATCATTAAATCTTAACAAATTATCTATATATATATAATTTGTTAAAATTTAATGATCGAGAAGATTTTGTTGAGGTGCTGAGTTGGATAAATTAGTTCATTATTAAATATAGCAATTAACCAATTATAAAATAAGTAATGTGTGTATTTGGAAAATCTCTATGTATAAAAAATTTATCTACTCTTCAAAAAAAGAAAAGAAAATCTGATCATTATTAATCTGTATTTGAAAAAAATCTTTACAAATTCTCCATGATTGATTTGATCATCAAATTAGAAAAATTTAAACAAATTCAAAACTAACGTTGTTGTTCTTTATTGAGATAAGGTTCGGATTATTATCAAAAGTAACAGTTTGCAGCATAGAATCTTATTTTGTGTCTGTATTTATATTGAAACTAACATTGTTGTTGTGATTCTTATTGTGAAGTTGTTTTGAGAGGAAGAAAAAATGGACAAAGGTAGAATGTTTTTGCTGATGCTGTTGCAATGTTGGATAGCTATGGCAGGAGCTGAGCATTTCAAATACAAAGATCCAAAGCAACCATTGAATACTCGAATTAAGGATCTTGTTGATAGAATGACTTTGGAAGAGAAAATCGGTCAAATGGTTCAAATTGAGCGCAAGGTTGCATCTGCTGATGTGATAAAGAAGTATTACGTTGGTAAGTTGTTGTTATTCATCGTAAATCTGAACTGCGACGCAAAGGTTTATGTTATGTTCTGTAACTGCGTGAAAAAATTACTGCAGGGAGTGTTCTAAGTGGTGGTGGAAGTGTTCCGAGGGTGAATGCTACTGCGAAGGATTGGGTTGATATGGTGAATGAGTTTCAAAAAGGTGCATTATCAACTAGGCTTGGAATTCCAATGATTTATGGAGTTGATGCTGTTCATGGTCATAACAATGTTTATAATGCTACTATTTTTCCTCACAATGTTGGCCTAGGAGTTACAAGGTAAATTAATAAACATTATGCTTCTGATGCGGTAGAAAGGAATTGACCTACAAGATTAACATTCTAATGTTTCTGAGCCTTTGTCCCTTTGGCCTTGTGGGCGACCGGGATTAATTGTGTGTGATTATGTTTATTTGTATTGATGATTTAGTTTCTTTGAATTTGTAGGGATCCTCGACTATTGAAGAGGATTGGTGAAGCAACTGCTCTTGAAACTAGAGCGACCGGAATTCCATATGCCTTTTCTCCTTGCATTGCGGTAATTAAGATAATCAAAAATTACCTATCTGTCAATCGCGCAATACAAAAGATATTCGTTTGTTCAAATTCTGCTACGCTATAACTATAACGTATATGTTTGTATAGGTTTGTAGAGATCCAAGATGGGGTAGATGTTACGAAAGCTATAGCGAAGATCATAAAATTGTGCAAGCTATGACTGAGATCATTCCAGGATTACAAGGTGACGTGCCTCCGAATTTCCCAAAGGGTTTTCCGTATGTTGGTGGAAACAAGAAAGTAGCAGCTTGTGCGAAACACTTTGTTGGTGATGGTGGAACAACAAAAGGAATCAATGAGAACAACACAGTTGCAACCAGAGATGAACTGCTTAGCATTCACATGCCAGCTTACTATAACTCAATTAGCAAGGGTGTTTCGACCGTCATGGTTTCTTACTCAAGCTGGAATGGACGGAAAATGCATGCTAATCACGATTTAATCACTCGATTTCTCAAGAACAAACTCCGTTTTCAAGTAACACTTTACTTTGTAAATCTCTCATATATCAAATTTTGTTGTTTATCAGTATATGCTTAAGATTTTGTGTTTGTCTTTTGCAGGGTTTTGTCATATCAGATTGGGAGGGAATTGACAGGATAACTTCACCTCCTCATGCTAACTACACATATTCAATTGAAGCCTCAATCAATGCCGGTATTGACATGGTAAACTATGAATTTTTTCAAGTCTTCTGTGTAGTTATTTTTAATTTATAGATGAGGGAGACCAATCCCACCGTCCACTTGCAGGTGTCTTATTTAAAGCCAAATATGAACTGGCTCAACACAGAAATTGTTAGGGATCAAACTCGATATTCTGAAGCTTGCGCGTATAAATCATGTGTGCTCTTTGGTATCAATGACTTGATTTTATAAATAGAAAATATGGTCTATAATACTTAACCTTGTAATGCTGCAGGTAATGACTTCAGATAACTACACAGAATACCTAGATGGCTTAAAGTTACTAGTGCAAAAAAATGTTGTACCTATGAGTAGAATTGATGATGCAGTGAAAAGAGTCTTGAGAGTCAAGTTTGTGATGGGTCTATTTGAAAATCCATTGGCTGATTACAGTCTCGCCAACCAAATCGGGAGCCAGGTTAGTCGATCACCTTCGAGTTAAATATGTTTTTCTTTTCACCAGCAGGATCTGGTCCAGTGGACCGACTAATCCAGTTCGGGGACATTAAAAATGGTTTTAGTCCCTACAAAATGCTAAAACTACATAATTTGACAGGAGCATAGAGAATTGGCTAGGGAAGCTGTGAGGAAATCATTAGTACTATTAAAGAACGGCAAAACTGCTCATAAGCCATTGCTTCCTCTTTCTAAAAAGGCTCCGAAAATACTTGTTGCCGGAAGTCATGCTGATAATCTCGGATATCAATGCGGTGGATGGACGATGGAATGGCAAGGACTTAGCGGCAACAACATTACTAGTGGCACCACAATTCTAAATGCGATAAAAAACACAGTCGACAAAGGCACCGAGGTAGTCTATCAGGAGAATCCATCTCTCGACTACGTAAAGTCAAACAATTTTGCGTACGCGATTGTGGTAGTCGGAGAGACACCATACGCAGAAACAAAAGGCGACAGCTTAAACTTAACGATATCTGGTAAGGGAGGAGAAACAATAAACAATGTATGTGGCGGAGTAAAATGTGTGGTTGTGTTAATCACAGGCAGACCTGTGGTTATGTTACCGTATGTTGATATAGTCGAAGGACTTGTTGCGGCTTGGCTTCCGGGTAGCGAAGGAAATGGTGTTACAGATGTTTTGTTTGGTGATTATGGATTTAGTGGGAAACTTGCAAGGACATGGTTTAAGAGTGTTGATCAGTTACCTATGAATGTTGGTGATTCTCATTATGATCCTTTGTTTCCATTTGGATTTGGTCTTACAACTAAAGGTCTTAAGAGTAGTTAGAGCTTATTGGAGTTTGTGGAATCATTTTCCATTTCACATGTTGACACCATTTTGGAATTGTAAATGGTGAAACTGATTGAAGAGATTATGCTGTAAAAATTCTTAAGCTTCAATTGTTGGGTGTTGTATCATATAAGTGTGTATATGTAATAAAATATCAAATGAAGTTAATAGTTTTCCTAAGTTATCCTAACATGGCCTAGCTAGTTAAAAGAAAACAAGAATCAATCATGTCATATTCTTATATTCTACATTGCAACCAGAATCAGTGTTATGCTAAAAACGTTTACAGTTGGATATTTATATAATATTACATAATATTATAGTATAATATTACATAGTATTATAGTATAATATTACATAGTATTATAATATATTAATCCAAGAGCAAAAATTTATCAAGCACTCTATAGTTTAACTGCACAAGGTTATTGCATCTTCCAACAGTTTCACTATATTAGGTGTGAGGAGGTGGATTTTCCCTTGACCTTGACATATTTTGTTACATAAGTGTCATAATTTATTTTTATAGGAATAGTGGTATATTACCCTTCAACTTAAAATTACTATGGATTTTAGACATAGAATCAAATATTTTCTTTTCTTTTAAACGTAGATTGTAACATAACAATTATAAAGACAATTGTTGGATATTCTACAAATCATTATGAGTATCATGACAGAGTATGACTGTAAAAAGTATGGTCGTACTTTGAGACAAAAAAAAGTATGGTCGTGCTCAAATAAATCAATATAAGATATTAAGTTTATTTGTTGTTATCAAGTATACTCAGATATCTAAGAATATAATTAGAGTTGGCAAAACGGGACCAACCGTTGAACATGCTCGTTTTGTCTGCACCTTAGTGAGGGATGAACCAAAGATTTAGGCATCTACTCTTTAATGTTTCCGCCCCATTTTTTTACGGGCTTTTGCGGTCGCGGACATTAACATAATTTAATGCATTTTTAGACTTAAAAGATGCAGTGCACATGGGTCTGCCCCGCACCGCCCGCACTTTAGTGTAAAACGGATTAATGTTTTAGGCTTGCATCCTCAACTATGTCTGTCACTCCCCATTATTTTACGGTCTTTTATGGGGCGGACGTTAATGAGGCGGACATACTCGTTTATCACTTCTAAATATCACATTGGACGGTAAAAAGGTGACACGTTCTATACCTTGTATTCAATATAGATATAAGGGAAAAAATAATTATACACATAATCATTAATATAGAAAGGTTATTTCAGATCACATGACATTCTCGTCAATTGAGTAGTAAGCGGGCGACCCGCCCGATTTGAACCCGTCCAAAAGCGGGACGGGCCAACTTAGGCGTCTGAGCTCAAAAGTCAAGTCTGCCCCGTTTACTAACGAGTTGGCAGGTTGGCTCACCAATTTTTTTTACAATTTGATTTACTAAATAATTTACAAAATTGTTAACATTACCAAAGAGACCGACAAATTTTAACAATGCATAGTAAAACTTTAAGAAGTCTTAATGTAAATGTCATATTCTTTAACATAAACAAAAAACGTAAATATAATACCAAAAACTTAAAACAAACAAATTAAAATAAGAAAATAATCTTTTTGGTTCAAAAAATTAACAAAGACAGTCTAATTAAGAACATCTAGTGACACAAATCAATAAAACAAACTAGCACAAGGTAAACAAAGATAACTAAGTAGATTTATTAATATGGAATCATCTCATAAATAAACACAATCCAAGAAAAATCAAAACTTCATTATTTAAAAATCATCACTAAAAATAATAAACACTTAGTTGAGCATTTTAGTGTCAAAAAATATATAAAATGAGAACTCATATAGAATAAAACACGAATCAAAATTTTATTATCATAATGAGAAACAAACCCCTATGTGCAAAACTTACCTTATAGCTTTAGTACTCAACTCTAATGACAACGAGTAATAGAAAATAGAAAAGAATGTATTTTCTATGTTTTACAATAATAACTTTTCATACTATTAGTGAAAATAAAGAAAGAAGCAGAGACCAATTAATGTCTTCAAAATGAGGTATTTGTGGTTATGTGAAAAATGAACATTAGGGTTTGAAGAAATGAGAGTTGTTTTAAAAGTATTTCTACTACATACCTTGTTAATATTGTGTTAATTCCAAATAAAAAATAATAATTTTTTTTAACAAAAAGCTCGTGAGCAAAACCCGCCCCGCCCCGCCCTGCCTTCGGCCTGTTTTAAAAATGAGTTAGGAAGGGCGAGTCAATTTAAAACACCTAACCGAAAACCTTGTCGCGACCCGCTAAAAATTGTGGGTTAAATTGGCGGGCCCGACGGACCTAACCCGTTTACCATCCCTAATTGTGATGTGTTGTTAGACACCCCTCTCCGCTTGTAATATTAAATAGGTGAATTGATTTTATTATCAACATTAAAAGAATCTACAAGGTCTCCCTTATAGAATAGAGATATAGAATAGAGATAGGAGAACTAATGGTTAAATTAAATAATATTAAATTTAATTATATAGTGTTAGTTATTTAACAGTAGTATTATTTAATATATTGACAATTATATAATTTATTTGATAAAATATTATTTAATTAATTAAATAAAAATTATAAATTAACTATGATATAATTTAATTAATATTTTATTTAATTAAAAAAGTTTAATTAAATATAAATAAGATTAGATTTATTTTGAAAAGTCTACATAATAGTATGAAGGTTTTAGAAGCTATTTATAACAATAGCGTAAGAATAAGATTTGGTTCTACATCTGACATTTGAGTTTTGATGCTAACTACACATGTCATCTAAGAGAACAATTATGTATGATATGGTTTTTGTCTTGTGTGGCTATTGTCAAAATGATTCTAACTCTAAAAAGAAGACGTGTGACGTCATCAGACTCTATTATCAACACTTAGGAAGAAAAATATTTATGTGTATAAGATAAAGTCAAGATTCAGAAATACTTTTAATACAACAGTTCTAAAAAACGTTAGTAACAAGGTTTCTGATTGATAGTTTATAAGTAAGCCTAGAAGGCTTTACAATAAATGCACTTTCTATTGTTACAGCTCTGAAGATTCTGAAGACATGGTTTTGGTGAACAAAGCTATGAAGATTCTAAAGACATGGTTTTGGTGAACAAAGCTATGAAGATTCTAAAGACATCATTTATAAAGATCAAGTTCTGAAAAGTTTCTGAAGACAAGGTTCAGATTGAATGAAGTGTTGAAGACATAGAATGTGCTTAATGATATCTAAAGACTCTGAAGATGAGGCTCTGATGGAATAGGCTCTGAAGACTCTGAAGATAATGCTTCTAAGAAATCAAGTACTGAAGATTCTTATGACTAGGTTCTGCTGAACGAAGATCTAATATTCTAAAGACTGTGGTTCTGAAGATTACACAAAGAATGACTCTTCTACAACACGCTTCATCAAGTTAATATCTGAAGCCTATGAAGATGCTAGAAAACTGAAATAAGAATGGTATTGAGTAAAATATAATAGTACAAAAACTTTGTGACTTCTACCTCGAATAGGTGGCACAAGAGCAGCTTTTTATACAGTGATGTTGACCATTCATTCATAAGAACGTTGGGATATTGTTGTTGGAATATGTTTCCAAGAATACCCCTCAACGAATATATTCTCTTAAGCTCTATAAATTAAAGATCAAGAAGATTGAAAAGTTGTAGGTTGCTAGTTGTTAGTAGTTGGTTTTTGATTGCTAACAGTTGATTGCTAGCGATAGCACAATACCATACAAAGCCAAAGTGCTGAAGAAAATGCTACAAGCTGAAGCTTAAATGAAGAATGATCAATGAAGAAGAAGCTGAAGCAAACTGTTAAATATGTGTACAACGATGCAACATGCTCAAGCCATGTGAAACTAGTCAAGTGAAACATCAATAAGTGAAGCATAAAAACTTAGTTGATCTTGATGGTTAAGCTGGAAAGAAGCATTATCTGCTCGAGAAAGGAGTTCATCAAAAGAAGCTTAAAGCTCATGAAAAGAAGTTGTAGTGCTCATCAAGAAATATTTTAAGCAATACAGAACTAATGTATTATAATCTCCCAAAGATTCATTCTTTAGATAGTTTTGTATAGTAGAAAGCAAGGAATTGTTGCTCATATCTTGATTAGAAACACTTAGTTGTTCATGTAATTCATTTGTGTAATCAGCTTGTAAGAAGCATATTGGTGCACAAGAAAATCCTTGTAAAAGGTATTGTTTGTTGAGCGGTCGAGTGAAGACCAGAATGCTTGAGAGGGACAGGTCGTTTCTAACGGCTTAGAGGTTGATTCCTTTAGAGGCTAGTGAAAGCCAGGATTCTCAAGAAGGAAATAGAAGGTATCCATTGTGGTTGTAATCATTGATATTTATTGGATTAAGTACTTGTGATAAGGTAAAATCACCTTGGTGGGTGGACTGGAGTAACTTCGTTAACAGTGAATCAGGATAAAAATAATTGTGTCATTTATTTTTATTGTCATTGTTAGATTTATCTTTCTAATTCCGCAAAAGGGGACAAAATGTGAAACTCAATTCAAACCCCATTTCTTTTGTTTCTTAACCTTTAATTGGTATCAAAGCTCTGGTTCTGTTATTGATGTTTATCAAACACTTAGTCTTGTCAAATAAAGATTCGAATAAGCTTTGAGAAATGCTCTAGTTAATCTCCTCCACCATCTACAATTTCAGTCTCATATAATGATGAAAAGATTGAGTACTGAAATGAAAAACCAGAAAGGTTCATTCTAGAGTGTGTCACTAATATTTAGAGTTAGTTATTATTGACAACATAATCCTCTCTCATGGCGCTTGCAAGAAGATTAAAAGTAAGATGAAGAATTAGATGGTAAAAAGATAATAGACTCATCAGATAATTAGAAGAATCTGATGAATGTTATTCTTGGAATACGTTAGTTGAGAACTACGTATCTCCTCAAGGTGGTGCCTAGACAAGGCTTAAAAAGAATCATTAAGCAAGAAATATTGTTTGCTGAAAGTTACTTCTTTCTGAGTATCAGATGTTTTCAACAATTAGACTTGGTCTGCCATTGACTTTATCAGTATTGCTCATGAGGAACTCTTTCATGTAAAGAAGAGAGAATGCTCATGTTATAATTATGTAGCACGGAAACTTCAAGATGAAGTATGCTGAAGATGTTAGAAATCTTGTCATCAAGATTTTAAATCATGACTGCAGATAAGCATTGGATATGGCTATCAGGATTCTGACTACATGCTCTAGAAACTTCGCTGTATATTGAAGTGATCAGAAGGGAAGTCCTTAAATAGTCAGAAGTGCATTCAAGAAAGAGAAATTTACAACTTTCTGATTATTGTAGTATGAAGAGAATTGGTTGAAGCATAAGACAAATTAAGTATTATTAGCTTGAGAAAAGTATCTCAGTTGAACAAGCTTAAGTTTGTTAGAATGTTATCCAAAGTTTCTTTTAAGGAGTTCCTGGTACATGAATGTATCCTTCTGTGTTCACTACTTTCTGGACTCATGTAACTGAGTGAAAGAATGAGCTTAAGAAGCTATCTGGTGAAAAGAAGATTATGATATTCTAGTTCTTTACTATCAGATGCAGATGGTTGAAGATAGAACAAGCTTAAAAAAGAAATGCCTTAAATCATGATGTATGAGAAATCATCATGACAAGGCATTTCTAGGAAGTAGCTAGCATGATTATTTAGAACAGAATATGTTCTATTATGATGTATATTGGTTAGATCGCTCTGAATATCCAAAGCTACTTAAGTACCTTCATCAGAAATCAAATCATTGGCAGATTTAATGATAAGCTTGGAAACCAGAAACCATAACTTATTGGAAGACTGCAAATCTAGAAATTACCTATTCAAAATGATAAAGGTAATGGAGCTACTTAAGAAGTTATTTAAGAACTCAAAAGATGCTCAATCAGAAATCATCACAGTTTATTCACTCTCTAAGAAAGAAAAGACAGAAGTTGTCACTTTCTGATGAACTGATTATGGATGAAAAGGCTCAGCCAGTATGAACAAGATTATCATTCAAACCCTCTAAGAAATATGTCTTGGTTTGATAGTCATGATGATATCTACATCTGGTGAAGATAAACATTTGTTCAAAGATTGAAATATAATGATGTTAGAATGAAAGCTTAATAAGTCATGAAAATGACATGTCTATGCACAACGTTCAAAGAATCTTATGAAGATTGCAGCAGAAAGAAGAAAGATGATAAAAGAAGAAATGATTCTAGTGGTCCAGCTAGAAGAACTCATCAACGACTGCAAAAGCTAAATGCACGTGATTCTGAAGAAGTCTCTACATTAAAAGCTGGAAATCTACAGAAGTATTGAGAATGTATTTCTAACTCTTACTATTTATTTTTAAACATTTTAGAAATTTATTCTTATATTCTAGAGATGTACATTTTAAGAGACTATCGTCAGAAGGAATTTATTTTCTAAAATATAGAACCTTATTTTAAGGTTGATATCCACTTCAAAATTTCCTTACTAAAAGTAGACTCGTTTTTCATTTCATACATGTGAGTTTAGTTCAACATCAAGAATGAAAAAGAACTATATCAAAATGCAACTTCCTAGTCACACCCTAATTTTTGACCCTAAGATCCCACCTTTTTGTTCATCATCTTGCAGGTCTGGGTGTGTGTTTATTGTGACTAACCAGTTTGTGCAAGTGCAATAATTTCAAGTGGAGATAGTATTCGTTCTCACAGTCAAATATTTTAGAGCATGACCAATTGATCCTAGCTTGAAGTGGTCCTAGGGTTTCCTTTTGATCTGAGCCTCACTATTATAGCTCTTTCTCATTCTTGGGTCATTCCTGGAACAATGCTTTGAAGACGGTTTGGATGGATTAGTGACCATATCTCATTATAGTCAAGATCGGGATTTGGTTTCTAATAGATCAAGGGTGTCTCAGGATCAAGGTACTAGGGTGTATGATTAAGGAAAATACTTGGAATTCTTCTCAACTTCTCAAGTTATTTCTTCGTCAAAGTCATCAAGAAAGGAAAGGCTTGTTAAAGAAAGGATTTTATTTGAATAAAGTGAAAGGTACAAATCAGGGTTTAAAAGCTGAAGTTATGGGATCATTATTACTAAAGTCTTGTCGCTTTCTCAACTACTGGTGTCTTAAACGCAAGATGGTTTAGAATCGGGATTAAGGTGTTCATTCAAGTGTACTTCGTATCTAATAGTTATAGAAGAACCAAAAATCGTGATCTAGTTTATGGATTCTTTATGGCATCAAAGTTTAATTCATAATGTTGTTGAATTCAAATGATTAAATTTAACGGAATCAAGAGATAAACATGTTAAGTTTAAGAGGAGATTCATGTGGATTTCTTAAATGCAAGTATCCTAAATTTCATATTGAAACTCACTTAAGCTACAATGTTTACCACATTCGAATCCATAATTCATGTTAAAGATTCATAGTTCAAAGAGACTTTTATGTAATTTGTATCAAGTTTAATTACAAATTCAAGGTTGCAATCATACATTTGAGTTAATCCACAAGACAAACCAAAGGAAATACCACAAGACATTCGAGTTAATCTTATGAGTTTTATAGTTGTCCTTTTATCTGTGGTCTGTGTAGTCCTGCTTGCCTATTGGTTCATTTATTTTAACTTGTTCTTAATGCTCCTTGCTTTTGTCCTATGGTCGTTTTATTTTGATGTAATCATTATTAAGTATTAATGAAATTTTTTCTGTCTTTATGATAGTCTTCATATTTCTTTATCAATTTTTTTCCTATGCCTCTTTGATTTCTGGCAAAGGGGGAGAAAGTGATATATGATTTTGATATCTAATCTAAAGAATCTCATCCCAAATATAATTCAAATATATTTATTTCTAACCATATGATTGAGAATTGATCAGGAACTTCGTAAAAGCTCATTGTATGTTAGAACAGGCTATCAGAAGACTGAAGAAGATTTTATCAGAAGAGACAAGACATATCAGAATCTAAGATATATTAGAATACATAATTTGTATTTTATAAAATATCAAAGAAATGTTCAAAAAATAAATACTCTAGAAGTTAAGATACTAAGAAGTTATTGAACAAGAAAGAAGAATCCTAAGCAAGCTCGATCTGATAATATATGAATATCTG
Organism: Lathyrus sativus; assembly: GCA_963859935.3. NCBI lineage: Eukaryota > Viridiplantae > Streptophyta > Magnoliopsida > Fabales > Fabaceae > Lathyrus > Lathyrus sativus. Next base: position 41,207,770 of record OZ012741.1, read on the forward strand.
GTGTTGACCACTAAAGTATCAAAAGCAAAGGACAATCAGAAAGGATATCCATAAGTTTCATGTTGATACCCAAAACTTGTCAGAAGTTGTTAACTTTCTAAAAGAATGCTTAAATTGATTCAAATGGTATCTAAAATTCAATTGGTATATAAACTTCAAAAGGTATCTAGACTTCAGATTAAAAGAATATGAATCTTTTGGAGATCAAATCAAGTATTGGTCATTAAAGAAAATATTTTGTTTCTGAACCATCAAATGACATAAGGATATGCGCACTTGTTGGTGATCTATGGTAAGATATTGAAGATTTAGTTTTGATACATGATGTGTGGCATCTAAGGAAGTATCTACTAGTTTCTGATATATATATATATATATATATATATATATATATATATATATATATATATATATATATATATATATATATATATATATATATATATATATATATATATATATATATATATATATATATATATATATATATATATATATATATATATATATATATATATATATATATATATATATATTTATATATATATATATATATATATATATATATATATATATATATATATATATATATATAATGCAAGAAATTAAGTTTGATAAGATAAATCAGGTTCTGATACGTCTATATTATTCTAATAACAAGCCATGTTCTGGGATGAAGACGAGGCAGTTCTAGTCAGATTCTGATGAGACGTATATGGAGAAATATTCCTTTTCTATTCCTTCAATTGGAACTTCAAAATAATTTTGTGAGTCTTTGGATCAGGGAGAGACTCTGAACAAGCATAAATAAATTTTGAGAGTAACAGAATCAGGGGGAGCCCATTAAGCTTATCTCTGACTCTGTGAATTTATGGTGATTAACCTATACAAATTGTTTATCAAAATGGATTGTTTGTCATCATCAAAAAGGGAGAGATTGTAAGAACAATATTTTTTTTCTACATCTGGCCTTCGAGTTTTGATGATAACTGCACATGTCATCTAAGAGAACAATTTTGTATGATATGATTTCTGTCTAGTGTGTAGTTGTTGTTAAAATGATTATGACTCTGAAAAGAAGACGTGTGACGTCATCAGACTATGTTATCATCACTTTGGAAGAAAAACATATATGTGTACAAGATAAAGTCCAGATTCAGAAATATGTTTAATATAATGGTTCTAAGAAACGTTAGTAACAAGGTTTCTGATTAATAATTTATAAGTAAGTCTAGAAGGCTTTACAAGAAATGCGCTTTCTACTTTTACAGCTCTGAAGGTATTGTACTCAGACTCGAAGCATAATTTATTGGCGAACATACTCGAATTTGGGCGTATGTACATGGGCATGTTGCTTTGAATGCATGTATGTACTCAGACTCACATAATTACTGATTCCACATTTAGGTGAGTTCTTGACTTTTGTCACCTTCAAAATAGCTCAAAACATTCCAATATAACAAGATTAAGGTAGAAATGATCAAATATTTAAATATAATCTAAAACATTAATCTCTAAATAAAATAAAATAAAATAAAATAAAATAATAATAATAATAATAATAATAATAATAATAATAATAATAATAGAGTTAATAAATACAAAATTAAATTTAATCAAATAAACCTAGATAAATAATGACCAATCAGTCCACCCAATATATCTTCAATTTTCCAAAGATCTAGAGATGGTGAGTTACTACACTTAGGGGGCAACATAATTAAATTTCTTGTATAAGGAGTTGAATGCTGCGACAAAAAATAGTACGAAGCAGCTAGTTGAATATATGACACTAATTTAAAAAACATTTCTATAAATTTATCACATTCACTATTAAATATTAATTAGTATATAATATTATTTACTATTTAACATAAATTGAAATGTGAATAAACCTATCCCTTTTCAAGTATTTTTATATCTGAGAGTTCAATCAAGAGTACACAAAGATTGGGTCTCATGACAACATTTTCACTCTGAAAAAGAGATAAAACTGAAGATGTAACACACTACTCTCTGACTCGACAATTAAATCAAATAAAACAAATATAATTCGTAATTCTTCGAGTAGGATTTATTCACATCAAAACCATCAATCAAAGTGAAACATTTATTCATCATTAAATAATTCAATACGTAGCGGAATTTTGTCTTAAAAGTATTATGGCATTACAAGCCTCAACAACAACTAAAAGTTATACATGGTTCATCTCTAAAACAAAAGGAAGATATGCAACATAACATAAAACAAAGAAAAACTCGTTCTCATGGTGTTAAATATCATAGTGACTTCACTAAAGGACTCGGTCGACATGCAACTAAGGAAGCACAAGACCGTCTTCAACACAAACAGGGGGTGAGTATACACTCAAATAATTAACAATGCATACATAATCAGAGTAGTTCACTACATACAGATTCACATAGAATTCAATCATGAACCACATCCACAAGTATTCATAACTCACCCATAACATCATCATATGCATCTATCCATGCAATGAAACTCACAACATATTAATGACTCACATGCACGCGGTACCGATTTCAATAATGGTTTTCATCATGAGTCGGGTTCCATCTACCAAACCATGAGCCTCACACCGAGCTCCATGCCCCACATTGAGCTTAGGACAGTCACAAGTCCCCTCACCGAGATCTATATCCCTTTCACCAATAACAACAATATAAGATGCATGAATGAATGAATGCATCATCATAACATTTCAACAACAATTAATGGTATCACATCGAACTGTATGATTTATGTAAAACAACCACATGGTAGTTTCCATACAGTAACTACATATCTCAACTCAGCATGTTATTATTTATATGTATAACAATTTATCTCATAATCACGCCAACATTATCACAACAGTTGCAATAATTCATTAACCGAGCATATGAATAAAACTTCACCAACATAGTAGGAATATGAATAATACTCAAACAATTTACCTATCTCTATCATGTTATGGCTCTGAGTGTCAGCATTCTAACACCTCAAACGACACATCGATTGGATACACGGTCAAAAAGTTATGAGGTAAAACGTCAAAGCATATCATAGTTCAAAATACAGTGACAACCGATTGACAATAGGTGAAAACCGATTGTCTCCAAGTGACAGACCCAAAAAATTACATTTTGAAAAATATGACAACCGATTGTCACTTTGACACAACCGATTGTCATGAGTGAATTTTTCTAAATTTCACACTAGTGCAATTGATTGTCATTTCGGAACCATCGATTGTCACTATGTGATTTCCCAAAAATACCAGTTTTGTTGTTATGTGACATTGCTCAGTTTTACAATTGTTCAGTGTTATACCAGACCCAATTACAGACTTCTATTTTACTCTAATTCATGATATATCAACACTAGCACACCTATTTTATTCCATAGAACATAAACATATTAAATTTTTTTACGAATTACTCATTTAGATTCCCCATCTAAGGACAACTTAATTCACCATAAAATTCAAGAATTTAACACAACAACAACCACATATCAGTATATATTAATGGTAGATTCAACAACACATCACAATAATTGAATCACACATACAACCTCAAAACACCTCATCATTTATCAAATTCATCAACATCAAAAAACACACAAGCCCTAATGGAGGCCAAATGACACCTCTCTACCCTTTCATGATATAGCACCCATAAATGAATAATCTCCCCCTTACCTGATTATTCCAACAAAGATGAAAGAATCCTTGAACTTTTCCTCTAAGTCATTCTTCTCTTTCCTCTTACCGTAGCCCTTTGTTTGGATTTGGTTGTATTTTGTGTACAATATTATATTGTATTTGACTTGATATGTTACACTATATATTATTTTGGATTTTTTTTGGTTCAATTATTAATTTTTGATGTTTTAAGGTTATTATTTATGTTGGTCTAATTTAAACGTGTTATTATAAAAAAAAATATGAATTTTGATGGTGTGTGTAATAAGTAATTTAAAATTCTATAATGTGAACTCATGCTGAGGGATTTTGGCATAGTCTAGATTCTACAATTTGAACCCATGTAGATGAGAGACTTTTGGCATATTCTGTATCATATAATCCTAAACACATCATTGCATTATTTTGTGTGGTCTAGATTGCACGTCCACGTTTTGTAGACTAGAAAGCACAAAATTTTGTATAAAATGTCGTGTTTTGTTAATTTGTAGTTCACATCAGAAAATCAACGAAATTTTCTTAACAATGCCTAGTCATAATTAACTTTAACGTAGTTATAGTTTACAACAATAATGGAGCTTCTCCCCATTTATCTAGGATCAATGTCAATGTTAATTTTTTTTTATCTAAATCCATTGTTGAACTGAATAAATGTTTGTCTTAAGCACCCTAACATGAGAAGGGTGGTCATCATTATGTATCATTGTTTGTCAATTGACGATGATGAACATGTTCAATTTATCTACATGTAACTTCAAAACGAAAACAATGTGAAAATCATTTAAGCAATATTTGGCCACTATAGTACCAAGAGACGGATCATATTAGATGCAACCTTGGTCAAATTTGTATGTGTTATGTGTTAAAGTGTGAGTTGTCCCAAGACATTTGTTGAGGTAGCAGTGTGCATGACTGAGCGTGATAAAGAAATTACTAGATTGTTTTATTTATGATAATAGAGCGTTACAGCTATTTGATTGCTTGCGTACATACTCTCTATTTTCTATTTTATATCAATAAGACGGGTGAAATCCAAGAACCTACACTGAATATGGGACTTCTCACCATTGAAGTAGACAAAAGCGATATATATATATATATATATATATATATATATATATATATATATATATATATATATATATATATATATATATATATATATATATATATATATATATATATATATATATATATATATATATATATATATATATATTGTATGTTCTTTGTGTGTTTGTGTTAACAAATTTAGTGGCTCCCATATTAATACAAGTTTTGAATAAATATGGACCTTAGAAACCCAATTTTGTCTCAGGGGATATTCCAGAGATATACTTCCAGATACACCATGCCTCGTTTAGTGAAATTTGGATGAGTTCGAAAATGCATTTGTTGGATGAGAATATGGAGTAAGAAAGTAGTGTAGAGAGAGGTGAATAAACAAAACCAAAAAACTTCAACTGATTTTCTAGAAATAGAATATCATAGAGTTTTTCCAAAATTGCACGCGGAATGTTTAAAGCGAAAATGTGAAGATTATAATTTTATTAGAACTTAATCATGTTAATGCTAAATCAATTCATAAATACCAAAGATGGTTTTATGATGATACAAAAAAGGTAATCAATTGATTTAGTTGTATACTTCACGATGTGTGTTTATACAATAATTCAATTTCAATGAATTCTAACCTCAACAGTTTCTCAGAATTTTATCACCACTAAAGCTCGATTAGGCACCAACTCTAACAAATCCTAACCTTACGTAATAAATCAGTACCAATTTAATAAAAGATAAACTATGCTAAAAATTGAAAAAATAAGCATGTAATATCCTCTAAAAATTAAATGAGAGAGAGAGAGAGAGTACACTGGGATTTATAGTGCTCCGGTGTTTGTTCTCGCTTTGCCTACTACACTCTTCAATGGTTTTCCATTGGAACCTACTTTATCCTTTTTATTTTGAAAATTTTTGCAAGAGTTTATACCATTATTAATCCATAATAATGTTGAGACAAATAAAATCTCCTATTTTGATCTTGACTTGTATACAACATAATGCCAAACACTTATGTGTAGTATTTACTTGATTCATGCTTCTTGAGTCTTCCAGCTTCACCAATTTTCTCAAAGCCTTTATATTTAGAAATCACATATTGATCCTACCAATTCCTTATGCGATAAACTGTCTGAAGATATGAGAAGAACACCACCTTGTCTGTAGCCTTCCGCATGGTTACTACCAAGGTAATTTGGAGAAAATAACCTTTTTCTTTTCACTGGAATTTGTCAACACCAGTGACAACAATCTCAATCTTGCAAGATACCTAAAAATCTAAACAAAATCTTCAATAACGTTTCGTTTCAAGATGCTGTCTCTCCCAATCAATTATAAATGTCTCATGATCAAGATATGAAATCAAACTAGAGGTTGAAGATGCAAGAATTTTGTTACAAGATTTTTTGAACTTTCAAAAAGAGGTTGTATATTTCACAAAATCATTATGCAAAAACATTGTAAAGTTGTGTACAATTGTCTTTGTAAAATGATGACAAAAATATTTTATATGTGCTTGAGATTAAGCAAAAGATTGAATGGAAAAAGTTAGTTAGATTTGAATCAAGACTATTTTATGATTTGAGTCAAGTGAGCAAGTGAAGTGAAATAATAAAGCAAAATGATTTTGATCCATTTCTCAATTGAACTAAATCAAGAATAAAGTCTGATTTGAGTCAAAAAGCTCATGATTCGAATAAAGTGTAAACACTGATTTAAATTAATTTAAATAGAGCCAAAAGAGAAATATAGAATAATTATATGATTTGAATCAGGTGTAAAGTCTGGTTTGAATTAAATGAAGGACAAGTGGCCTAGATCAGTTTGATTCAAATCAAGTGTAAAGTTTGATTCTAATCACAAAACTGTCTTATTATAACCAAGTTAAAAGTATGATTTGAATCAGAGTGCTTGAAAATTTTCAGTTTGACTCTGTTCAATTTGATTCAAGTCAGGATATGTACATGATTCGAATCATTCACAAAAAATCTTAATTTTTCATGATTTTCAAAATACTTTGAGATTTTTCTTTCCACCTAACTCGAATCAATAATACACATGGCTCTTATTCCACTGACTCATGCAATTGATTAAAATCACCATGATCAAGCTTAAATATAACCATTGGTTTATGCATGTTAAAAACGAATTGAATCAAACATTATTCAGAGATGATGTACAATTCTGAAGGTTGTCGCGGTGAAATTTGGATACCAAACTATTGATTAGTTTGAATCTTTAATTCATTTTGCAACCGAACTTTGATTTGTCCAAAGGAAGGGATAAAGATCGAAATTCCCACAATGCAATGCACATGCAAGCTAGAGAGTTATAGGTTCGGGGGTCGGTTAAACTTAGGGAAGGTACTAGCATCCTAAGTTTTTGTAGTACTCTACATGAACCTTTTGTTTTATGTTTGTTTATTGCTAAGGTTTATCTGCTTAATGGTTGAAAGACCTAGGGGTTTATTTCTAAGTATACTCGACAAGATATCGCATCTTATGCCTACATATCCTTACGGGAGTGGAATCAGAGTATCTGTAGTTCTCCTAAAGGGTTTGAGGAGTTCTTTAACTATGGTCAAAGTTCATACGGGTTTAGGGTAGTTGATTGATTGAGTTTAGGAGAAAAGACGAGTTATCATTTTAAGAGAGATTTAACCGCCACAAGTGTAAGAGATTGTATTATTGTGGGGTGGAGATTCTATCTCGCTTAAGATGATTAATATCTTTCTCTAAGGTTTAAGTAGTATTGTTGAATTATTTTGTTTTCCTATGTTGTAAAAATAAAAGACAAAGGTCCTTCCTATGGGGTAGGATCTATCTTAAAAGATCGACTTGAATGGGATCAAGGATCATGGGGAAAATGGTGCAAATGTATATGCAATACACACAAGTGTTAAGTCATGTGTAGGTTCTTCCTTTGGACAGGATGTGATGCGAGAATATAAGTTGCGATAATGTAAATTGCTGTAAAATAAATTGCAGAAATGATAAAGGGCAAATAAATAAAACATACATAAACGCATGAAAGCGCTGAAGTGTGTGAGAGTGAATTATGAATCGAAGTGTAAGCGTGCTCGATTGATTACATTTTACGATGTGAATTGATTTAATTTAAGTTGAATTAAGAAGTAAAGGGTAAATTAAGTAAAGGGTAAATTAAGTTGAATTAAGAAGTTACTTTGAAAAGAAAGATCATTAATTTAATTTTGCAAAAGGTTGATTAAGATTAATGATTAACAGGATTACTAGTTTTAATTATTATAAAAAACATTAATATAGTGGTTAATAAAGGGCGATTTAACGGTTAATTAGTGGGGCATGGTCGTATGGTGTGCAAGTGTGCACGGTGTTGTGTGTATGATGCAGTTACATACGATTACATGATAATAAGACAAAGGAAACAAACATAGCGAAGAATCCTAAGTCCCCAAAAATCCCAGATCGCTCAGTTTCTCCCCTCGATTCATCTCTCTGCGTTTCAATCTCCCTCGACCCTTCATCGCTTCGTTCTCACCTGTTTCTCCCGTTATTTCTCCGTTTTAAACCTGAAACATAAATCCAAGCATCAATAGTTCAATAATCTCAACAGGCATAAGGATTTATCGAAAATTGGTGGCGGCGACGGATTCTGGGTGACAATGGTTCCAGATGACGGGAGCTTCGTTGGTACGGGGACTTGCGGCGCGCGGTGACGCTTCAACGGTTATGATAGTGGAAAAGATAAGTTCTTCCTTCAATCTCTTATGTTTTCGAAAATAGGGTTCTTGTGATAATTCTCAGTTGAACTCTCCTCATCTCTCACGTCTCCCCTTTTATAGGTTTCAATTGAAATCCTTTTCTGATTGAACTTTGATTACCGTCTTGAATGCTTGATTGGGCTTTTTCAATTTGGGGTAGACTAGATTTGAAAACTTTCTTCTTTCGTCTGATTGCAATAATAATCTGTTAATGAAAAATTCCAAATTGTGATCTCTTGTATCAATCTGATTAATGTCGTATTTTAATGATTTGAAGATTTGATTTGGTTTGAATCGAATATTTACCCCTCAAGTGGATATTCTCTGATGATCTTACTAACTCTGGATTTGTGACTTGACAGGTGTGGGTAGCGGTTTGTCTTGGGCCAGGGGAGGAATTAGTAGCCCAGAATAATAAACTTGCATCTGGTACATTTTGCAACGAACTCGATCAATACGCTTCTGATACTCTTTGGTGAGGGCTCCCACGAAAATGTTGGTGATGATGAGTAGCAACTTCAACTGTATCTCTTGTGAACAAACTGAATGTAGGGCATGTTGTTAGCAGTTGCAACCACGTGAGTAAAGAAGAGCAAGGTTGTCGTTTCTCCTTCCATTCCTTCAATCTCTACTTCTTGTCAAATTGAATGTGTACTTAACATTGTTCTCTGTTTTTCATGTGCTTGATAATGGTGTTTGGGGGATAGCATCTTTGCTTAGTTGTACTATCATGAACTAATTCTTGTATGTACCCTTGCAGGATGAAACCGCATTGCCGTGAAAGTGACTTGGTTAAAAGTTCTGCAGGCTCTCATTTTAAATGCAAGCTGATGACCTCAGTTGTTTGTCTGCTGCTTCCCACTTCTTCTTAGCATTGGGAGCAAAATACTCAGCAACAAACTTCCTCCAAAACTTAATGTTGTTATCCTCAGGTCTATGTTGTTGCTGATACATGTAGTGTGTCAGTCGCCTTGCGCACATCCCTGGTTCATATGCCGGTTTCACAGAAGACCTCACAGGCATATTCTGCTGTTGAAATTGATGTGGTAAATTTGACTTTAAAAGTTGTGGTATGTTGGATACGGTACTATCTTGTAATATTAGGTTGCATTTGTGGATGAATTTGAGGATGAGGTTACTGATATCTTGTTGTTGTTGCAGGTTTGATGTGATATTATGCACGACGGGGCAAAGAATGTGGTGGTGATAGTGTTTTCGTTCTTGTTCTGTTTTGCTCTTCCGTCACATAACTCGTGCTTTCCTCAATTAAACTTAATCGTGCCTTATATGATGTTGAGTTGATTCAAGGATTTAATGGCTGTATTCATCTTTCTTACCAGGTTGCAGAAGGGAAACATGTCCAGATGAGGCAAAGTCTTTAGTGCGAGGACTTCTAGAAGGCACTTGAGAAGTGTGGCCAAGAAATGGTGCAAGGTATTCACTGTGCCTTATGGTAATATTCACTTTTTGAAGTATGAAATAAAGTTGGTATGCTGTTGTGATGGTGTTGCAGAGTTTTGATCTCTCGGCTGCCTTCTATTTCGATTAACATATTCATTAACTTTTGTTGTAACAGGGTTTAATGAAACACCAAGTTGGGGTCAGGATTAGCACAACCATGAGTTGTTGTGGTCATGATTTTGTTGCGCCAGTTTACTGATGCCACTACCTTGAAGCACCACGTGAAAGGAGTTAATGGAACGCCTTCTAAGAACGGTTCACCCTAGTCTTAGGAGCACAAAGCATATCGTCTTTCAGCTCTTGTTATGAGGACAAACTGGCAGCCATAGAAGCTTGGTCTGGAACTAATGATGGGGTTTTATGCACATAGATCTCCAGCGGAGCAGTACGTCAAACTGAGAGGGTAATGAACAACTGGCCTGTTATGCAAAATTTCCTTTCCTTGCCTTGCTGATGATGTACGCCTGCTAAGCTAGCCGCTGTTACCGATTGTATTAACTGTTGTGCTAACGTTGCAGGTACATGAGATTGCCTTGTTGATTATGTGCAAGATACAAACAATGAGGATGCATCAAAGCTTGGTTTAACCGTTTATGGCGTAAACAGAGTCGAATGTGAAAAGCCTGTGGCAGATGGATATTGAAAAATCTTTTCTCTGTTAATCTCATTTGGAGGTCCAGCATATAGCAGACGTTCGAAGCGTCCGTGTCGTAAAAGAGCAAGGTCTTGGCAGCAGCGGTGTGCTTGAAAATTACAGCTAGGAGTAATCTATTTAAGCTTGTAGGAAGTTTGGATTTTTGTAATAGTTGTCAAGAGCCTTTGTAATAGCTTGTAGGAATAGTCATGAACTAGACCGAGTGGTATCATTCAATATATGTGGCCCCATCATTTTGTAACAGATTATTTTGTATCACTTGGAGATAAACGCGTACTTTGAGAATATTGGAGCAGTAATAAAGGTGGATGAACCTTCTATTGTCCTTAAAAACGTTTTGAGTTAATGCTTTGTAGCCCAAATGATGAATATCGCACTGTTATTTGAATTCTAATAAGAGCTCAAAATTAATGTTATTCCAAATCTAGATGCCAATTGAACTTCCAAGAGCCTGTTAGCCCAAATCTCTAATTTAATCACAAGTCTAATCCCTCTGATAAGTCTCTTGACATGAAACAGTTCGTCTTACGAAATGTTCAAACGATCCTTTTGACATTGGCAATCTTAGTACAAAATCAAAGTTGTGAAGAATCCCCATAAACAGAAGTTCCACTTGTCATGCAGTCCTATTCTTGAAGTCCCTAATTAAATGAAAAACTTAGGACGATATCTGGTTAGGATCCACTGGTTATGCCTTAAAATGCTTGACTGGGGAAATAAATATTCATCTATTGCAAAATCACGCCTGCACCAAACGGTTAGCCATAACGTACATATAAACAGTAGAGTAAAACAAGCAAAAATAAACACCAGGAGGTGGGATCTTATGGTAAAAAATTAGGGTTCGATAGATGCCCCTATTTAAGTTACTCCTATATGGAGATATGGAGATTGAAATCTTCGTCTCGACAAGATAGGAGGGACTTAAATACAAACATTGCACAAATTTTTGGTCGTAAGGAGCCACCGAATGCAAAGGATATGAGATGATATGAAAATGCAAGACAAACAGTCCTGTGAGAAAAAGGTGTCACAGGGGATGGACTGGACACAACACGCAAGAAAACAAGGAGCAACAGACTCAACGCAACAGGACTCCAAGGGGACCGGAAATGATCACCAATGGGAAATCTCCAAACGTGCAAAAGTGTAGCACGTATACCAAGAACATGGTGATTTAACAACAGGTGTGAGACTCGTAATCAAAGGATAGATTTACTACCATAATGCAGTGGTCGGTAATAAAATGAAATTTCTTGATCAAGTCAATAATTCAGTTTGCTCGTATTCTTTCTTCTTTTCTTTTTTATTTTATTTTTTTTTCTATTGAAATCCAACTGGAAATAGTAAAATGTAAAACTTCCCCGAGCATCATGGTATGGGAACCATGAGCTGGTCTCAGTCTCTGATGTAGAACCTCCCCGAGCGTCATGGTATGGAAACCATGAGCTGGTCTCAGTCTCTGATGTATAACCTCCCCGAGCGTCATAGCATGGGAACCATGAGCTGGTCTCAGTCTCTGATGTAGAACCTCCCCGAGCATCATGGTATGGGAACCATGAGCTGGTCTTAGTCTCTGATGCAGAACCTCCCCGAGCGTCATGGTATGGGAACCATGGGCTGGTCTCAGTCTCTGATGTAGAACCTCCCCGAGCATCATGGTATGGGAACCATGAGCTGGTCTCAGTCTATACCTGAAGTGATGAAAACTCGTGAGAATATCTTCACAGGGGTTGCAAATTTTGTATATTGTATAATAGTTGTAGTTTGTAGATGTAATTGTCAATGTAGATGTAGAACTTTGCAGATTGTAATTTGTAATGTAATGGAGGTTGTAAGACTTCACTGGGGATCTTCGGAAGAGATGTAGGCCGGTTGATATGTAAAACATGTCTTCTCGAATAAAGAGAGACTAATTGTGAACTTCCTTGACTTCTCAGGGGAGATGTCGCTTGATAGAAATAAACTTGTATGATGAACTCACTGGGGAATACATTCCTGAGGAGCATCCTAGCTGTTGCAAAATGTGTGAATTCTTAAATAAAGATAAATATCTGTAAGTTTTTCCATTTACCAAGTCGATAATCACTGGGGATGGACAAATTGTCTTGAAGAGACTGTCATATGTCGTTTTGAATAAGATCTTGGTCAAAACGAGTTGCTCAAATAACGAGGTGCTTGCAATTCAGATATAGATTGCTGAGGAAATCTGATAATATTGTTGGAAAAATATCCATCTTCAATAGTTATCTTCATAAAACTCTTCCTGAGGAGCCAAGTGCAAAATAAATGCATACTTAATCCATATTCAAAAGTTGGAGATGTTCATAATGTGATTGTCAAAGACCGAAGTTCAATTCAGGAAATAACTGAAGAGAAACTGTTAGGTAAGAATCGACCATTGAGATATGAACTCAAATGGGATGTACTAAAATAACCGTCTTCCACGAGGATCGAACTCTGTGGGGAAATAGAAATATGGCGCTTTTTCTGCCTAGAACTGACAACTCTACTTGGAAGGAGAAGACACGCCTAGCCACTCGAGGACAAACACGACCAAAGCGACAAAATAAACAAACACAATGAATGAAAAATGCACATGCCATTCCATTTATCTATATGTTATGCGTATGTTTATGATGACGAAACAAACGACAAGAGGGAATCAGAGATGAAGTAAACATCTCGAAACAAAACATCCGACCAATCTTCAAAGATAGAAGTATCATTGGGGATGGGTGGAGGACCGAATATGGGATCACAATCCTTCTTCAAGGTCTCCAATATTCTTCTGGGGAATAGAGAACATTCCACTTGGAGACGTAACGTTTTGATCTTACATTGAAGAATTTATTAGGATGAATCATAGCTGTCTTGTTGAAGATGAGAATAAAGATCTACAAGAGGTGGATCAAACTCATAACTGGAGAAATCCATGGATGAAATAAATATCCATTTCGATAATGAATCCTGGATCCTCATTGTCGCTAAAAATGTTGTAGCCAGACTCAAAGGGGATGAAATAAACACCCGCCTCGCTGGGGAGGATCGGCGCTGTAAAAGATCCGCTGAGGAGTAAAATACGTCCACTTCACTAGGAAAGGTGAAGTTTAGAAGATCCACTGAGGATTAACAATATTATCTACTTCATTGGGGAAGTGAAGTTAAGTAAATCACTGGGAACTCTCAGGTCACCAATTGGAGACTTGTTGTATTGAAAAGATTCACAGGAGAGATGTCATGACCACTAGAATTAAAATTCACTAGGGACATGAAGAATGTCGTGGCAACAAAGTTATTTGTCTTGATGAACTTTGTAATAGTCGCCATTTTAAACAATAGTTTGTTGTGAGCGGATAACATGATCTTCGCTTCTCAGATGCCCCAAGTCAAATGGTTATGAGAAGAAGTCGTTCTAAGAGGATTTTACAGAAAACATGGCGTCCCATTATTTTCAAACTCTCTGGAGAGATTCGCCGAATATTAACGTAACTGGCCCTGATTGACGGTATTATGACTGAGTCTTCAAGAATATCTCTTTAGGCGAAGTCAAATTTGCACAGAATAACCACTTGGAAATAACTTGCCCCAGGTCAGCAGAGTCTTCAAATTCTAAATAGAACAAGCTAGATGTTGATGCTCGCATGTAAACCTTCTATGACATCGGCAAAATCAACATGTATGAAATGTTAATTCTGAAGTTGTTAATGCAACACACATTTGTCTTGAAGTTTTTGAAAAGAGATATCACGATAACTTGTGACAAAATCACTAGTTAGGATATAGATTTATTTTATAAAGCCAATACTAAATTTGAGCATAACTCACAAGAGTCAGGAAACGTCATCTCATCGAGTATGCTTTCGAAATAAACTTTACTTTAATTAGTACTTTTAAGGTTATATCAGGGCTTAGTTTACGATTCATAAACAAATGAAAAGGGGTCAAAGCTTAGTTGTACCCACCCATTTTTTAAGGTTCACTATTTTTGAAAGTTCACTATTTTTGAAAGTTGAGTGTTCAATCAAGCTGATTGACAATTACCCTGCCCCAGGTTTAAAATGAGGTTGGAAAGGGTTAAAAAGGATTTAACTTTCTTATGTCTTTGGTGTTTAAGAGGTTTGAAAGAATGCTTTACATCATCAGTAGGGTTTTTATTCGAAAGCATACAACGAGAGCTTATGTTTTAATTCGTCATCCTCCTTCAATTCTTCATCACAATGAGAAGAAATTGGGTAAAATGGCTTTATAAATTAGGAAAAAGTATTTTACGAGTGAAACGAATGGATTTCTTCAAGACAAACACTTATTGCACTACTTATTCGAAATAACATGTTCTTATATGCCAATTATGCTTTTAATCAAAGAAACAAATAAGTAAATATAAGCAGACAAGATAAACAATATGATGAGAGCCTTTCTCAGTACCTTCTGGAGTTTTCGCTTATATCAGCGTAACAGTATTACATTCATGACCAAGTTTCCTCCTTTGAAAGTCATCACTTCGTCATCTATCATTTCTTGGACTTTCTCTTGAAAAACTTTGCACTCTTCAATCGAATGCCCCAACACTCCATCATGAAATTCACAGTTGGCGTTCGAGTTGAACCACAGTGGGTGAGACTTCATGATTCTAGTCTTTCTGGGTGTCATTGTCGAGTTTCTAGCAAAGTAAAACCATAGCTGACGGTAAGTCATTGGGATAAGATCAAACCAGCGAGTTCCTTCTTTTGGAGAATTCAGAGGTATCTTCTGATTCTAATATTGTCTTCAAACTCGTCGATTCTGATATTGATCTGGAGAAGTTAACCTTCGTTTATGAGGTAGTCGTCGCTTTCATTGAGCAGGCGCTTCATACTGATGTTGAGGATAAAATGATGGAACTGGATCTGGCAGGATTGCATTAACATCAACACTTCTTTCCTTTAGGGAATCACTAACTGAATCTTCTTCACTAGCTTGGTTATTCAAGTCATCTTGAATTCTTCCACTTTTGAGTGCATTCTCGATGTTTACTCCGACTTCTATAATTTTGGAGAAATCTAATGGCACAATGCCTACCATCCTAACATAATAAGAGTCTGGCAGTGTTCTTAGAAACATCTTACTTAACTCTTTCTCTTGAAGTGGAGGATGAACTTGGGCTGCCAACTCCTTCCATCGTTGGGCATACTCCCTGAAAGATTCATTGTCATTCTTACTCATTCTTGTAAGTTGATCACTGTCTAGAGCCATATTCAAATTATAATTGTATTGCTTCACAAAAGCATCAGCTAAATCTCTCCAAGATTGAATACGATTCATTTTTAGCTTCATATACCATATCAAGGATGCCCCAGATAAGCTCTCTTGAAAGCAGTGAATCATCAATTCGTCATCGCCAACATAAGCAGCCATCTTTCGACAAAACATCGTCAAATGGTATCTTGGACAATTAGTACCCTTGTAAACTTCAAAGACAGACATCTTGAACGTCGGAGGAATAATTACGCCTGGAACTAAACATAAGTCATGAGCATCAAGATCAGATGCATTAACCCCTTTCATCATTTTCAATTGTTCTTTAAGATCACGAAATTCTTTCTCCATTGCTAAAAATCTAGGATCGTCCATCTTCATCTTGGCATGAACATTCGGAGTATTCGGCATATGTCGCGGAAACTGGGAAATTCTTTCATCAACTTGACCAACCAGGTTATCTTGCACAGGCTGAGATTGTGTAGAAACATCCACTTGTTGAACATTGTCATCAGAAGGAAGATCAAATATCGGATTAGTCCTTACTCTGAAACCAGTCATGGAATCCATATCCTTGTTCTCTTTACTATCCTTGAATAGTTGCTTCGAACTTGGTCAGATGGTCGAGATGTCAGCTGATAGGCAAAGACAGAAGACCGGATGAGGACACAGAAGAGAAGGGACACATGCATATGTAAATGCTAAATGAAGGATGCAAATGCAAATGCAGAATGCAGAAAATGAAAGGTTTCATGGGACTCCAGTATCTATAAACATTACAGAATGCCAAAGAAAATTTATTTGTTATTTTTGATATTTGATTACAGATGAATATTCTTAAAAGAGTCCTGACGTAATAGCTAAATAAAAGCTAATAAAGTCCTAAGGAAGTCCTTCATCGTTCTTGTTGATATGCTTCTCTAACTGGATCTTCTTGAGGATAAGTTGTCCATGATCGACTTCTAAGGAGTGGTGTGATAGAGGAAAATAAATCCTCTATCTCTTGTTGGAAGATAAGGAAAGAAACCCTTATTTACTTGGATCTTCAATGTTGATGATAGCTTTTTGAAACTTCATTTGATCCTCAATAATAAAGGAAAGCCTATTATATTTGTCCATTTGAGTTTTCTTGATTCTTCAATCACTGCCCTTGACTTCCTTAGGTCATCCAAGTTAGGACTCTTAAAATAATATTTCAAAATATTTTCTTTTATAATCCCTATTGGTTCTATAATGTTTATAAATGAACTCGAGATTCCATGAAACCAATGCAAAATGATGCTTTATGAATGCAACAAACACAGGTAGGCACATAGATGCACAAAGATAAACAAACAAAGGGGGCCCTAGGTTTGCAACGAGCATGGAGTCAAAGGGTATACCCATTCCCAAAGGACACGGACTAAAGGTTGATT
Organism: Lathyrus sativus; assembly: GCA_963859935.3. Taxonomy (NCBI): domain Eukaryota; kingdom Viridiplantae; phylum Streptophyta; class Magnoliopsida; order Fabales; family Fabaceae; genus Lathyrus; species Lathyrus sativus. The sequence continues at coordinate 41,225,050 of OZ012741.1, forward strand.
GTACATGTAGAACAAGGTTCTAAGAAGGTTCCCAAAGTCATTAGCCCATCTTTCGGATATTATCAACTTCCCAAGTACTCGGTGGTTAATAATATTCTTAAGAGAACCTCTTTTGAGTGTAGCATCGCGTAGCACTATTTCGGGGGGGTAACCCCTCATAGCCCCGCACCACATCCTAATAAAGGCCAAAGTGGGGTTAAGGTAACTACGGTCCTCAATATCATAGGCTCCAACATCGAATATAGTGCATGTTTTCACGATTAAGAAATCGTTCAACAATACAATTTTCGAGAGGGCCTCAATTGAGCATGATTTTCAAGTCAGCTTGGTCGGGATTCCACCCCCTGCAAGCCTCTTTGAACATATCACTATCCTATCTTAAGTTCACTCAAGTCCGGATGTAGGACTTTGTCTCACCACTCAAAGGTATCAACCCAAAGGCAATAAACAAACAAGTATACAAATAAATAATTAAGAAAACATAAGCAAATATAAACAAACATAAAAAGCAAGTTAGGGAAACCCGCTTCACCTCCCCAGTGAAGTCGCCATTTCTGTCGCGGTGAAATTTGGATACCAAACTATTGATTAGTTTGGATACCAAATTTGGATACCAAACTAGTGTAATACCCTAATTTTTACCCCTAAGATCCCACATTGCATTTTCATTTTTGCATACACAAACAAGACCATACTTTTTGGTTCTCTCAGCGCATTTGTGTTTTCTACTTGCTTTATGTTTATTTCTGTTTACTAACCTCTAACCAAAATACCAAAAATATTTTTCAATTTGTTTGTTTCTTCTTCTTCTCTGTGTGTTTAGGGTTTTGCAAGGAGATTAATGGCAAAGACATTCATTCAAGTTTAAATCAGATGGACGTTTGACCTCATCTTGGTCAAACTATCAAGAGTTTGCTTCAACTATAAGTTACCCGTGGTGGTGGGCTATTTTCTCAGGAAATGTGATTTTTCAAGATCAAATTGTCTTGTGTTGAAATTCATTGATTTATCAAGCAGTGTTCTATGAGAAGTTTGGTCCAGATATTCAGAGAATTATGTCAAAAATCAAAATTGATGGCCGATGATTCAGTTGCAAATTATTCAGTGGTTCGTCTTTGAATCTATCAGGGTAAAATCAGAATTTGGTTTAGATGATTGTTGCTTCAGGTGCAAGTAATTCATTGGTCCAAAAGTAGTTGTATTCATTTTATCATAGATGTGTGCATATCTGAAGAACTTCTAGTTGTCCTTATGAAATTACTAATGAAGTATCTGATGGATGACTCAGTGAAAATTGTTTATATGGCATCACAAACTCTCCGTGTAATTCTTTCAACTGAAAGAGGCCAAAAAGCTTTACAGTCATTTGATTCTTACCAAAAGTCTCTCGTCGAGATACATTCCAAAGGCGTTAATATTGAACTTGTGGAAAATTTCCTTTTGGATTTTGATAGGAAGTCAAAAGTTGAAAAAATTTCTTTGGAGAAGTCTACTGTTTGGTTGACAGATGGTAAATCTTTTGACACGTGGGTTTGCCCTTTGGTGTATTCACTTATTGTCTACTGCAATGACGTGGTACTAAGATTATGCCAAGATGTGGTACTGTTGAAAGCTGAAGCTGCCGAGCTCTTTTGCCAAGTATACTTGTCAACATTGCTGCAAGGAAGGATATGGAGATTGATCTTCACAAATTAATTTCCTTGCAGTTGAAGGAGCATATATTTGTTAAGTCAGATAAGATGATCAAATCAATTCAAGTGATTTTGAATTGCCTTAATGAACTTCGTGTTTGTTATGTCATGGAAAGATCTTCACTTGTGCCATTAAAACATGAAGTGTCCAAGAATTCAAGAGCTCCAAATTATAGTTCAAAATCTCGGTCCACTCCTGCAAAGGCAAGACAGAGACCATCTGCTGTTGTTTCTAGTGGCTTGGCAAAATCACCATCTTCATGGGAGAAAGTTTATTGGCTTTCAATTGATTATCTACTTGTTGCCAAGACAGCAGTTACCTGTGGATCATATTTTACATCAGTAATGTACATGGAACACTGGTGCGAAGAAGAATTCAAAGCTTTGACTGTTGGAGGTCCAGATTTCTCTCATAACGAAATGTTGCCTGCTCATATTGAAATACTCGTTTCAGCCGTCACTAGAATCAACGAACCTGATAGCTTATATGGAATTCTTCAGTGCCACAAGTTGACTTCTCAAGTTATCACCTTTGAGCATGAGGGAAACTGGGGAAAAGATCTTGAGTATTCTGATTTGCAAGTTCAGTCAGGCGTCTTTTTACCAAAAGACATCAGTTCAAGAAGTTTTCTCTGGCTCAACTTGTAAACAAGGTGAAATTGAAGCTGTTGTCATTGCAATTGGTGTCCACACATTTTTCGGGAAAGCAGCTCATCTTGTGGACAGTACAAACCAAGTTGGACATTTCCAGAAGGTGCTTACCACAATTGGAAACTTCTGTATTTGTTCCATTGCAGTTGGTATGTTGGCTGAGATAATAGTCATGTACCCAATTCAGCACCGCAAGTACAGAGATGGAATTGACAACCTTTTGGTCCTTTTGATCGGAGGAATTCCTATTGCTATGCCCACTGTGTTGTCTGTAACAATGGCCATTGGTTCACACAGGCTCTCTCAGCAAGGAGCTATTACCAAGCGTATGACTGCTATTGAAGAAATGGCTGGTATGGATGTACTTTGCAGTGACAAGACTGGTACACTTACACTTAACAAGTTAAGTGTTGACAAGAACTTGATTGAGGTCGTTGAAAAGTGTGCGGAAAGAGGATATGCGACATGTTGCCAAAGCAACTGGAGCAACATTGGTCTCAACATTTGCTGATATGAAAAAGAGAGAACTACTGCAGTATCTCAACACGGCGGAGTTTGCAATGCATGAAAAATTATCATTTGAAGTGGCTATTCTAGCTGAGAGGTTCGCACCAGATCTTTGATGCCTTATGCAAGCTTTCTGCAGATTCAAATGCCAATGTACACGTGCTGCAGCAGCTATCACTCGCCTCTTACATTCTCAGAAAGTTGATAATGTTGTTGCTGATTGTGTGAATCGTGTCGGCAGTGTTCTTGCGTTAGTTTCCTTTTTGGACTCTTCTGTCAATGAACCTATTGCGACAACAGAGTCTCTAGAAGCACTTGCCACTTTGTCCAGGTTGAAAGAGATAGCTGGACTTAGTAAACCTGCTTGGATGACTTTGGCAGAATTCCCCGAAAGCATCAGCCCAATAGTTCTGTCAATTGCTGATTCAACACCAGTGTTGCAGGATAAAGCTATTGAAATATTATCCCGATTATGTAAGGATCAACCTTCTGTGTTAGGAGAGATTGTTGCTACTGCATCTGGATGTATATCTTCAATAGCTAAGAGAATAATCAATTCCAGTTCTACAAATCTGAAGGTCAAAATTGGGGGAGCTGCAATTCTTATTTGTGCTGCTAGAGAAAATCACCAGAGGCAGGTGGAGGATCTAAATTTATCAAACTTGTGTGCTGATCTTGTACAGTCGCTCGTTGATATACTTATTTCTTCGCAGGCTACTTTGGTTAATTAAGACAATGACAAGAAGGAAGTCATCAGCATATGCAGGCATACAAAAAATGCCAGTGACGGTATATCCACCAACAGCACCACCATTATATCTGGTGCCAATATAGCTATATGGTTACTGTTTGTTCTTGCTAAGCCATGATGAAAAAGCTAGAATTGCAATAATGGAGGCTGGAGCGATTGAGATTCTCACTGACAGGATTGAAAATTTCCCCTCACAGTACAGTCAAATTGACTATAAAGAAGATAGCAACATGTGGAGTTGTGCTTTGTTGTTGGCAATATTATTTCAAGACAGGGATATCAAACAAGCACATTGCTGCTGATGAAAAGGTAGAAACTTTTGAGCTTGACTATGATGGCAAACGAGATAGATGGAATGGCTATGATGCATCAACGATCCGAATGATGTTGAGACTAAATTCATTGATGGTCTTATGGAGACATATCCTACATTGCAGTTTTTAGATGAATATCCTAGTGTGAAGGTTGTGTTTCGTGCAGATGTTTATCCTGGTCCACCATATGATAAAGTTGCAGTCATATCTGGAGGTGGAAGTGGCCATGAGCCTGCTCACGCTGGATTTGTGGGGGAAGGAATGCTGACTGCAGCCATATGTGGCGATGTCTTTGCTAGTCCAACTGTTGATGCTATTCTTGCTGGGATCCGAGCTGTAACTGACCCAATGGGATGTCTTCTTATTATAAAGAACTATACTGGTGATCGTTTGAACTTTGGTTTGGCTGCTGAGCAAGCAAAATCTGAAGGTTATAAAGTAGAGAGTGTGATTGTTGAGGATGATTGTGCTATACCTCCACCTCTAGAGATGGCCGGAAGAAGAGGATTGGCGGGGACTATTCTGGTTCATAAGGTTGCAGGAGCTGCTGCAGATGCTGGTCTTTCACTTGGTAATGTTGCTGCGGAAGCAAGATATGCGTCTGAAAACGTGGGAACAATGGTCGTTGCTTTAAAAGCGTGCACACTCCCTGGTAGGATTTTTACAGATCGTTTTGGGCCAACACAAATGGAAGTTGGTCTTGGAATTCATGGGGAACCTGGTGCGCATGTGACTGATATACAACCTGTTGAGGCAGTGGTTTCTCTGCTTCTGAATAAAATATTGTCCAAGGAAACAAACTATCTTCCAATATCTCGGGGTGAAAGAGTGGTACTCATGGTCAATAGATTAGGCGGCACCCCCTTAATGGAACTAATGATTGCAGCAGGAAAAGCAGTTCCTCAATTGATGGTGGAGCACGGATTGGCTGTTGATAGAGTTTATACTGGGTCATTCATGACTTCTCTTGATATGGAAGGTTTATCAATTTCTATCATGAGGGCTGACCGGTCTATTCTTCAACGATTGGACGCTGAGACGAAAGCTCCTTATTGGCCTGTTGGAGTTAGTGGTAATCGTCTGCCTGCAAAGATTCCTGTTCCAATTCCACGACCTCGGTCAGCAAAGATTGTTGAGCAACAGAGTCAGCCTCTGAAACTAACTGAGCAAGGACAACTTCTTGAGCTAGTCATTGTAGCTGCTGCAACTGCACTTACACATCTCAAAGACACTCTAAATGAATGGGACTCTAAAGTTGGTGATGGTGACTGTGGGTCAACTATGTACAAAGGTGCAAAGGCAGTTCTTGAGGACATGAAAAATTACCCTATGAATGATGCTGCAGAAACTGTCGGTGAAATTGGATCAACAATTGGAAAAACATTAGGAGTCATCAAGCCACATGATAGAGTTGTTATTTGCCAGAAAGTTGGTGATGCATCTGTTGTTAAGATTATCGAGCTTGAAGATTAAGAGATTCACACCGTTAACGTCTTTTTGTCTTTTTGGTTGGTCATCACCAAGTTTTGAGAGGAGCAGATTTGAAGTTATCTCCACTGGGTTTTGGTGGCTAGTTATTATATACAGTTTTATATACTGAGAATGAAGATGAGGTTTCAACCCTTTACTATTTGCATACTATCTATGATGATGAATGGAATAATTTTGTGAGGAAAATACAGTCCCAGGAGATTGAAAATGAAAATTTGAAGCTATAACAAGTACAATTGTCAGAAGAGAATAATGGATTGCATGTATAGAATCAGAAAACTCTCTGAAGAAGCTTCTTATGCCAAAGAACTGGCCTCAGCTGCTGCTGTAGAATTGAAAAAAATTGGCTGGGATGAGGCAACAAGATTTGATTAAACATCACATAGACCAAGCCGTGCGAACCGTAAGTCAGCCATGAAAGCCAATCAACGTTATATAATCTGAGCTGAAATCAATAAACCAGAAAATCCACGTCACACAAGAGCTAAAAAATGAAAAAATCAAAATGATGTGAAAGATGCACATGGGTCACGCACGGTTCACACAAAGCATCAAATGAAAACACAAAAAACAAAGATCAAAACGGCAGCAGCAATTTTCAAATTGAAATCACTCACCTCTTCTATAAATAGAAAGCGCTTCATTCTCATTTTCTCAAGCTTGAAAAGCCAGAAAACCTCTGCAAAAAAATAAAACCAAACTTCAATCCAAACTTTCTTCAATCACCTTCAAGCTTCATTCAATTAACCTTCATAATCCTTGAAAATTAATCAATATTCCCCTTCAATTTTTCTTTAACCTTCATCATCAAAACTGAAATTCAATTTTGCATCTCCAGATTCAAAGAAGAAAGAGAAGAAGAGAAATCCAATCGTCATTCACTTCAATTGAAGGTAGTTACCGGTTTTCGTCGAAACTTCATCTTCTGAATGTGCCTCTATGTTTGAGTTTCGTTTGAAATCGAGAATATATTTGGAGTCCACTTTGCATTTCGACTGCAACCGCGTACTTTTTGTGTCCCGCCGCTCCGATTTGAGAGAGCACCGAAGCATCCATGGCTTTGTGAACAGTAGTCGTGACACATCATTGAAGAAGATGACGAAGTTCTACAGCTTCTGTTTCCATTTACTTTACTTTTGTTTTATTTTAATTTTTTTTTCTTTTAAAAAAAATAAATAAATAAATAGATCTTGGGCCGTGTGGCCTTTTACCACTACCATCACCATGTTTTGTTTATAAACCTCCCTTTTCTTTTTGTTTATGTTTCTTTTTTTGAATTTCTTGTTGGTTGATTTGGTTGGATCTTAAATTTTGAATATGATTTTGTTAATCTCAATGGACCATGGGCGTTGATAGGATAAATTTCAAATCTGCCAAGAGAGGTGATTGATATTAATGACGATTTAATCGAATTAAGGTTCATTTTAATTTTCTTTCTTCTTCTTTTTATTTTTGATCGATGAAATCTATGGATCATAGATTGTTGATTATCAAGGTTGTTTAATCTTCATTATTTCAAATCTATGGATGAATAATCATTGAGATAATTCTCCGTACTTTGGAATAGTGATAGATTACCTTTGATTAATTGATTAAAAATCTTGATTATGATGAGATCACTACCTCTTTTCTTTTTGTGTGGCATGTTTTAGGAGAGTGATTTACATATCACTTCTCTAAAATGTGTTAACACTAACATTATTATTGACCGGCCTCAGATAGTCGTGGTTTCTACATAAACCCGATTACGATTGCTTAACATAGCGCTAAAGTGTCCCTTAACCGGAAAATGATCATTCGTGGCTGAAACTTATGTTTAAAAGTCCAAGTATGATTAGTTGCTTGTCTTAAGTCCAATACCTATGAAAATCATTGTTAGGAGGCTTTGATTCTATCAATCCTCTAATGAGTTTTCATTAACTTTGGTCTAAGTGCAAGAATTAATCATCGTTGATCATATGTTCTAACCATTAACCACTAATTCACTAAAAATATCCTTGTTTAATTTTGTCTATATTCTCTTCTTACTCTTTATTTCTTACTTTTATGTTTCCATGTTATCATTTCATTTCATATATTTGTTTATGTTTATGTCATTTTCTCTTTTGTCCACTTAGACCATACTTTGTTCAAAACACTAATAAAAGATAAAAAAATCTCTAAAAAACTTGGTGTTGTTAACTTTGTGGTTATGCTCTTGGACTATTCTTAGACCTTGCACTTCATGGACCTTTGGACTTAGAATTAGGACTCTTATTCCTATGCTTGGAGTATTGTGGATCTTAGCCTTTATTTGGCTCGCTCATTAGCTTATGCTTTAAATCGGATGGAATTCTTTTTTGCTTGCTATGGAGTGTGCTACAAGTCGGTTAGATCTTTCTTACCTCTAGCTCTTATTTTGGTTTCTAGGATAGTCGCTTCATCTCCTCCCCTTCTTAAATTTTCAAAACTTTCTCCCTCTTTCAAAACCTTCTTGGTTTCAAACTTCAAAACCGCTTTCGCAATAAAACCTTGACTTTCGTCAAGTGATTTTTAAACTTTGTTTTTTCTTAATAAAAGTCAATCAATGTTAATCATGCTTTGACCAATTTCAAAAGACATAAAAAATACAAAAACTCATCAACTCTTTTTGTGCCTTTATGCACTTTTTCACTTTAAAACTTTTCATAAAGTTTAGACATGATTCATTTCTATAGTTGAGATGTAAATCTCCTATTCCCCATATTATTAAGACTTTGACATTTCCCACGTTGATGTTGAGTGATAGTCTTGTTGATAATCCAAGCAAATCCTCCATCTTTATGTGACGCAGATGTTGTCTTAATACTCGTGGGTGGATAGTCACAGTTTTCTCCTTGAAATGACGACTTGTCTTTACATCTAAAATCAATCAAAACCAACAAATTTTTGTCATTTGTACCACAAACTACGGGGTTTTGATCCCATATTGCACTTTGTGGGTACGTAGGCATGAGGCGATAAGTCTCTCCAAACACAAAAATCTAAAAAATAATTCTCTTCTCATCTCCCCAATCTCTTTTCAAACAAACCATTTTCAAACCAAAAAAACATAAATATTTCAAAGGGCTCCTATAGAGTACTATAGACTTTTTGGGTGCTAACACCTTCCCATTGCGTAACCAACCCCCTTACCCCGATCTCTGTCTCTTGTTCTTATTTTAGAACTATTTGGTTTTGTTCGCTCTTTTTCCTTTCCTTTTTTGGATAAAAAAAAGTGCGGTGGCGACTCTTGTTTTCTTTGGGTTAAGTTAATCAATAACTTACACTCACGATTTTTACCGCTACAGAAAAGTGGCGACTCTGCTGGGGATCATTTAGGTTCCTAGTGGGTTTCGCCTACTTTGATTTATTTATTGTTTTTTTGTTGCACTTGTTTGTTATTGATTGTTCTGTTTTGGTGCCTGGTAATCTGTGTGGTGAGATAAGTCCTATACCCGGACTTGAGTGCACTTATGATAGGAGGGTGGTATAGTCTTGTTGGCTTACGTGGAGTAGTCCTTACTAAGCTGACTTGAGATCCCCCGCTCAGTGGAGGCCCCTTTGGAATTACTGATGTCTTACGAGTAGTCGTAATTGATATTACTTTTTTCGACTGGGAGCCTGAGAAGCTGAGGACCTTAGAACCCTTTAACCCATCTTGGCCTTATTAGGACGTGGTGCGGTGGCTGTTCAGGTGTAGACTTGAATTAGTCGTTACGCGATACCACACTCAGACGAGTTTCTCTTGAGAATATTGTTGGCCGACGAGTAGTCGTTTAAGCCGATAATATCCAAAGGATGGAATTATGACTCTGGGAACTTTTTAGAACCTTGCTCTACAGGTGATGATATAACCATAGTACATACCATTGTGGGTTGGTTGGTTCTTACCTTTGACTCCATGCTCGTGCCGAACCTTTGAACCTGTGTGCTTTGTATGTCTTGTTTGTGGGTGTTGCATCTTGCACTCATGCATTCATGAGCATTGTGTTTCAGTTGGTTTTTAAGGAACTCAGAGATTTCTTTTTGCAAATATCACAATTTTTTTTTAGAATCATGGATATTGAAAGAAGTAACACTAAGAAGTACATTTTCACGAGTTTTGACTTACAAGAGTTGAGAAAGCTTGGATCTTTGGTATCTAGGCCTGTAGATTTCAAATGTTGTTTAGGAAACTGTTGATTATTCTGAGGACTGATGTTGAAGAGGGGATTCTTAATACCTTGGTCCAGTTCTACGATTTGTTGCATCGTTGATTTACTTTCCCAGATTATCAACTATTGCCAACTTTAGGGGAGTATGCCTATCTTATGGGTGTGTAAGTCTTCATTGAGTTTCTTGAGCGACGTGTCATGAAGAGATCCAAGGATTCAGAGGATTTATTTTCCTCTAGCATATCATCATCTGTTCATCTTCTTACCTCCGGTTCTTGGAAGGGTATCATGGATTGACTCGTGAAAGAGAAAGACACCATGAAGATCAGCTATATAAGATAAATCAAGAGGCTTTGCAAGAAGTATTAGCTCAGAGTTGGGTCGTTTTCAGACACGATTCCTTAGAACTAGATTTCATTCTCTCTTGTGTTGTAAGATTGATGAAACTGTACTTCAAAGCTGTAATTCTTTCAATATTAATGAAATGAGATTTTTGGTATATCCAGTGTGTTATCTTAATGTAATGTTTGCAAATTGCTTTATAGTTCCTTGAAAACTTGCATTTGCATTTGCACATCAAGCATCATTCTGCATTGTATCTTGCCTTTCCCGGGTGTCTTATTTACTTCCCATTCTTGGTCTTTGTTCAGACAAGTTGTCGCATCACTACAATACTCGAGCTAAAGATGGATCAGTTGCAACGAGAGAACCGCGAGCTTCGCGAGGAATTGGCTACTTTGAGGGATGGTATGGAAAGGATCTTTACTTTGGTTGAAACTCTGGTCGTTGCTCAGAATCAACATTCTCCTCATATTTCTCAGACTCCACTACAAAAGACTGTGATTTCTGAAATCATTTCAACACTCATTTCTGTGGCTCCCTTTAGCGCTTCCAATCATGTTACCAAGATGTGTCTCGAAGAAGGTGTCCGGAAAGGATGGTTGACCAAAGAAAGTGGTTCTTCTAACAGTTCTAAGAAGTATGGAAATGCTTTTTCCAAGAAGAAAGAACAAGCTGCTAACGCTATTTCGCAAGAAAAGCGTAGAAGATCTCGTAACAAAAGTAAGCAACAACAGACACAACAAAATATTGATCAGCAAAGTTGTGTTCAAAAGCAAATGCAATTTAATCCGATTCCGATCTCGTATGCAGAATTATTTCCTGTCTTGATACAGAAGAATCTTGTAAAGACCAGGTCTCCTCCTGCTGTTCCAAAAGATATTCCATGGTGGTATAAACCAGAGGCTCGTTGTGCTTTCCATCAGGGTGCACCGGGGCATGGTCTTGAAGATTGTTTTCCTTTGAAACATGAAGTGCAAAGACTAGTGCAAAAAGGAATTTTGTTTCTCAAAGGCACAAACGTCCAAGTCAATCTGTTACCCGAACATGGTAATGTCGCTGTAGTTGAGATGCATACTGCAACTCCGAATCATTTCAAAGAAACTCAAGTTCGTCCGCCACTTTTTGAGAAAGAATTGTTCAAAATCCAATATAGTTCGAATGGCCAAACTAGTGGAGAAAATTTTGTTAGTGATTCTCAAATGGGAGAAAATGTTGAGGTTCATGCAATTCAGAATTCTTCTCAGATTCTGCAAAATCCAGTCTTGAATGAACCAAAAGGAGAGACTCGCCAATTTGATTCAATCCCAATGACTTACAGTCAATTGTGGTCTTATTTTTCCCGAAACTCGGTAGTGACACCCAGAAAAACCAGAGTCATGAAGTCTCGCCCTCATTGGTACAATCCAAATATCAGTTGTGAGTTTCACGATGGGGTAATGTGCCATCCGATTGAGGATGTAAGAGCACAGATTGTGTCTTAGTAATATCTCTAAGTTTTGATGATAACATTAATGATAATTTGTATACAAGAATTATACTCTCTAAATTTGTTCTAAACTGTTTTCTACAGGCACAAAAGATTTTAATCTTAAAGAGCAAATTTGATGTGAACAATAAATTCTGAATGGCTCAAGAGCATCTGAAGATTAGAAGAATCTGAAGTATAAGAGCTTAGTCATCAAGATTCTGAAGATACAACACGCTGCATATATTATCAAGAATCTGAATGAAAGAAGACTCTGAGTGAAGAGACTCTGAATGAAAGAAGACTCTGAGTGAAGAGACTCTGAATGAGAGAAGACTCTGATCTGAGTGAAGACTCTGATCTAAGAGCATGTTACGCTTCAAGCACACAGCTGCACCAGACTCTGATTCAGCAACATCTGAAGAACATCTTAGGCTCTGAAGTTTCCAGAAGATTCTGAAGACTGAAGACTCTGATATTGATTGTTGATCTGAACTATCTGAAGAATTATTTGAAGAAGATTATTTTAATATATCCGTTGGAATATGCCAGCAAATCTTTCCTTATTTGGGATAGACAAAATTCTCTGCAAGAATATTATTCCTCTGATACATTCCATATATGGTAAATTCACAGCTCAGCAGACAATTGCTACACCCACATTTTGTGCGCCGTCTCTCTGCTGCAATAGTACAAAGGACTGTACCTTTTTGATATTGGAAATATCTTCTCCAACGGTAAAATATTCTCTCCAATATTCAAGTGGCTATATAAAGGAAATCATAGCTCATTCTTCAAGTGACGAAATCATTGCAAGAACACTCTCACGCGAAAAACTCTCAAGCTCTCATATTCTTTGCTGTTCATACATTGTTCTAAACTTAGAGAAATAACACAGTTGTGTTTATAGCTTTCATAGAAGCATTTTATTACTCTTACATTGTATTACATTAATTTGTAAAGGAAGTTTTCCTTAAGAGGATCTAGGTTAGATCAGTAGCTCTTGAGAAGACTAAGAACAGTTGTTCTTAGGTGTTGTTTTCCTTAAGAGGATCTAGGTTAGATCAGTAGCTCTTGAGAAGACTAAGAACAGTTGTTCTTAGGTGTTGCTATTTGTAATCAGTTGATTTGAATAGTGGATTAAGTCCTTGTTGAGAAAGGCAAATCACTCTTGAAAAGGGTGGACTGGAGTAGTTGAGTTCAACGAACCAGGATAAAAATACTTGAGTTTTTATCTTTGATTATTTTCTGTCATACTTATTCAACCCCCCTTCTAAGTATTTTCTCACCTTCAGTTGGCATCAGAGCTCCGGTTCTGCGTGTGCATTCACTTAACCGTGACAGATAAAGATCCAGTGAGAAGAATACTCTGTTATTTATTTAGTTGCTAATATGGGTGATATTCCTACATCAAGCAACAAATATGAAGGAGACAGAATCAGCACCAAACCTCCAATGTTTGATGGAGAAAAATTTGATTATTGGAAAGATAGACTTGAAAGTTTTTTCTTGGGGTATGATGCTGATCTCTGGGATTTAGTCATTGATGGATATGAACATCCTACTAAGGATGGCAAAAAGATTGATAGAAAATCAATGACTGAGGAGCAGAAGAAAGAATTCAAGAATCATCACAAAGCCAGAACCATACTTCTTAATGCAATCTCTCATACAGAGTATGAGAAGATTACCAACAGAGACACTGCTCATGATATGTTTGAGTCTCTCAAAATGACTCATGAGGGAAACACTCAGGTGAAAGAAACAAAGGCTCTGGCGCTGATACAGAAGTATGAAGCGTTCAAGATGGAAGAATCTGAGAACATTGAGACTATGTTTTCCAGATTTCAGATTCTAACAGCTGGGTTGAAAGTTCTGGACAAGGGCTACTCAACATCTGATCATGTCAAGAAGATCATCAGAAGTCTTCCTACCAGATGGAGACCTATGGTGACTGCATTGAAGCTGGCCAAGGATCTGAACAAAATCTCATTAGAAGAACTCATCAGTTCTTTGAGAAGTCATGAGATTGAGCTGGAGGAAGATGAACCCCAGAAGAAAGATAAAGGTAAATCCTTAGCTTTTAAATCTAACAAATCTGTTAAAGCTTTGCAGGTAAATGAAGAAAGCTCTGAGGAATCTTCTTCTGAAGAAGAAGATGAACTATCCATGCTGTCCAGAAGGATCAACAAACTCTGGAAGCACAAAGGGAAGAAGTTCAACAACTTCAGAAGATCTGATCAAAAGAGAGAATCTTCTGGACACAGAAGATCTGGCAAGAAAGAGGGCACTTGCTATGAATGTAAAGAACCTGGACACTACAAGAGTGAATGTCCCAAACTTCAAAAGGAAAAACCCAAAAGGAAGTTTGATAAAAAGAAAAAGGTTCTGATGGCTACATGGGATGACTCAGATGAATCTGAATCATCTTCTGAATCTGAGGAAGAATGTGCAAATGTTGCGCTGATGGCCAACACAAATGATCAAGATGAAGGAACGTCATCATCTGAATCTGAGTCAGAATCAGACTCTGACTCTGAAGAGGTATTTTCTGAACTCTCCAGAGCTGAACTTGTTGAAAGTTTATCTGACATGTTGGAAAGCTACAGCAAGATTAAACTCAAATACAAGAAGCTGAAAAGCAATCTTGAATCTGAGATTGATCTTCTGAGAACAGAACTTGTTGAGCAGAAAGAAATAAATTTAAAACTCAAAAATGATTTAGAAACAACTCAACAAGAATCTGATACTGAAACAGAGTCAAGTGAAAATATTTTAGAAAAATATGACTCCAGTTTCAAAAGATTCCTCACTAAAAGCATAGACAGAAGCAAAATGGCTTCTATGATCTATGGTGTTAGTGGGAACAACAGAAGAGGCATTGGATGTGAATCTTCCTCTGGAAGCAATCCAAAATCTGTTGATAAACTCTTCATCAAGAAGACTCCTCTGTATTCTCATTTTAAGTTTGGTCATCTGAATGATATTAAACATACAAGCTCTGAAAAGAGTACTTATGTGTTTAAGCCAAGGGCTAGCCAGAATAAACACTATGTTGAAAAACAGAAGTTTAGGCAAAACCACAGAACATCTAACCCCAAAGGACCCAAGAAGATCTGGGTACCTAAAAGTAAAATAATACCTGTTGCAGATGTTCTTAGCAGCAAAATCCAGACACCAATCATGGTACCTGGACTCTGGATGCTCACGACATATGACGGGCGAAAGGTCTATGTTCCAAAGCCTGGAACTTAGATCTGGAGGGGACGTGAAATTTGGAGGGAACCAGAAGGGCAAGATCATTGGCTCTGGTACAATAGGTAATGGTAACCTACCCTCTATTTCTAATGTTCTGTTAGTTGAAGGATTGAAACATAATCTATTGTCCATAAGTCAATTAAGTGACAATGGTTATGATATCATCTTTAATCAAAAATGTTGCAAAGTTGTATGTCAAAAGAATGGTTCAATCCTATTCAGTGGAAAGAGGAAAAACAACATCTACAAAATTAACCTTTCAGAACTTAAAGTTCAAAATGTAAAATGCCTTTTATCTGTGAATGATGAGCAATGGGTCTGGCATAGAAGATTGGGACATATTAATATGAGACGTATATCTCAGATTAATAAACTCAATCTGGTCAGAGGACTCCCTAATCTGAAGTTCAATTCAGATGCTCTGTGTGGCGCATGTCAAAAGGGTAAATTTTCAAAATCTCATTTTAAACCAAAAAATGTTGTTTCCACTTCTAGACCATTGGAATTACTTCATATTGATCTGTTTGGACCAGTGAAAACTGCATCCATCAGAGGCAAGAAGTATGGGTTAGTCATTGTAGATGACTACAGCAGATGGACTTGGGTAAAGTTTCTAAAACACAAGGATGAGTCTCATTCTGTGTTCATTGACTTCTGCAATCAAGTCCAGACTGAAAAAGAATGCAAAATTATTAAAGTCAGAAGTGATCATGGTGGTGAATTTGAAAACAAATATTTTGAAAAATATTTTTCTGAAAAAGGAATTGCACATGATTTCTCCTGTCCTAGAACTCCACAACAAAATGGAGTTGTAGAGAGGAAAAATAGAACATTGCAAGAAATGGCCAGAACCATGATCAACGAGACAAATCTGGCAAAATACTTTTGGGCAGAAGCAATAAATACAGCATGTTATATTCAGAACAGAGTGTCTGTAAGACCTCTTCTGGAAAAGACTCCCTATGAATTGTGGAGAAACAGAAAGCCCAACATTGCTTATTTTCATCCATTTGGATGTATTTGTTATATGCTTAACACTAAAGATCATCAAAACAAGTTTGATTCCAAAGCACAGAAGTGTTTCATGCTTGGTTATTCTGAACGCTCTAAAGGCTACAGAGTATTCAATACTGAAACACAGATTGTGGAAGAATCTATTCATGTTAGATTTGATGATAAGCTTGGCTCTGAAAAGCCAAAGCAAGTTGAAAGTTCTGCAGATAGAGAAGTTATTCTCACAGACTCTGAAGGCTCAGAGGCAGACAAGACTGAAGACAAAGACTCTGAAGCAAACCCAGATGCTACGCCTCTAACTTCCCAACTTGACAATCTGCATATTTCTGAAAGACCAACAGTCAGAGGATCTTCTTCCAGAATGAAAGCTTCTCATCCAGAGGATGTGATAATTGGAAAGAAAGATGATCCAATAAGGACAAGAGCATTTCTCAGAACTTCTGAATCTTCCTTCTGTGGCTTAGTGTCAATTATAGAACCAACATCTGTTGATGAGGCTCTGGAAGATAATGAATGGATTTTAGCTATGCAAGAGGAGCTGAATCAATTCACAAGGAATGAAGTCTGGGATCTGGTTCCAAGACCTAAAGGTTTCAATGTCATTGGAACAAAATGGGTTTTCAGAAATAAACTTAATGACAAAGGAGAAGTTGAAAGGAACAAAGCAAGACTGGTTGCTCAAGGCTACAGTCAACAAGAAGGTATAGACTACACAGAAACATATGCTCCTGTTGCAAGGTTAGAGTCTATACGCTTGCTTATTTCATTTGCTGCACAACATAACATCACTCTT
Source organism: Lathyrus sativus (assembly GCA_963859935.3). NCBI lineage: Eukaryota > Viridiplantae > Streptophyta > Magnoliopsida > Fabales > Fabaceae > Lathyrus > Lathyrus sativus. Next base: position 41,241,481 of record OZ012741.1, read on the forward strand.
TATCAGATGGATGTTAAAAGTGCTTTTCTTAATGGAATTATAGAAGAGGAAGTGTATGTCCACCAACCTCCTGGTTTTGAAAATGAAAATTTTCCAGATCATGTTTACAAACTGAAAAAATCTCTTTATGGACTAAAACAAGCTCCCAGAGCTTGGTATGAGAGGTTGAGTAATTTTCTTCTGAAGAAAAATTTCATCAGAGGAAAAGTGGATACCACACTATTTTGTAAAACTATTAAGAAAGATTTGTTGATTTGTCAAATTTATATAGATGATATTATTTTTGGATCAACAAATATTATGCTTGGAAAGGAGTTTGCTAAATGTATGCAGGCAGAATTTGAGATGAGCATGATGGGAGAATTGAGATTCTTTCTGGGAATCCAAGTAAATCAGACTCCAGAGTGCACCTACATACATCAGACCAAGTATGTTAAAGAGCTTCTGAAGAAGTTTAACATGCTGGATAGCAAAATGGCAAAGACTCCAATGCATCCTACAAGCACTCTAGGTAAGGAAGAGGTAAGTAAGAAGGTAGATCAGAAACTCTACAGAGGTATGATAGGATCTCTTCTTTATTTGACTGCTTCTAGACCAGACATTCTGTTTAGTGTTTGTTTATGTGCTAGATTCCAATCAGATCCTAGAGAATCACACTTAACTGCTGTTAAGAGGATTCTAAGGTATCTGAAAGGTACTGCTAATGTTGGTTTGTGTTACAGAAGATCTGACGAATATTCACTAGTTGGATTCTGTGATGCTGACTATGCTGGAGATAGAGTTGAGCGCAAAAGTACTTCTGGAAGCTGTCAGTTTCTTGGAAGTCATCTGATCTCGTGGTACAGCAAGAAGCAACCAACAATTGCACTATCAACCACAGAGGCAGAATACATTGCTGCTGCTGGTTGTTCCACTCAGATGCTCTGGATGAAGATTCAACTAGAAGATTATCAAATCTATGAGAGTAATCTTTCTATCTTCTGTGATAATACTTCTGCTATATGTTTATCCAAAAATCCAATTTTACACTCTAAGGCCAAACATATAGAGATTAAACATCATTTCATCAGAGACTATGTTCAGAAGGGTGTAATAAATTTAGCCTTTGTTGATACAGATCATCAATGGGCAGATATTTTCACAAAACCCCTTGCTGAAGATAGGTTTAAGTTTATTCTGAAAAATATTTGTATGGATTTTTGTCCAGAGTAATATTTCTCAGAGTCAACTTCTCAGATGCTAAGTGTTTAACACTCTGAAGTATTTCATCTGTCTTGCTTGTTTAATTTATCTGTGAATTTTTTTTGTGTGAAACTCTGAACTGACCATCTCAGAGGATCTGAAAGTTGAAAACGTTTCATTTCTTAAGAGTTATAGAATCACATGCAAGCAAACACGTGTCACTCAGAATCTGAAAAGATGGAGTACACCTACTGATTATGACGTTTAAGGTATTGCTTTGAAAATCTCAATCTGTCTTGATTTTCCCCCAAATGTCATATCATAATTAAAAATGATTACTTTTCATTTAATGCAAACGTGCGTATGTGTCCTATGTGTGTCTGTTGTGTTTCCCATGCTTGCTTTATTTGTCTATATAAACCACTCTCATAACACATTCACACTTTTCACATTCTCAAACACATATGCGCTTTTGTTTGTTGTTCTCTCTCTTTGCAAACCCTAAAAGAACTCAGAAACCTTCATCTTCTTCATCATCGTCAACAATGGCATCTACTTCAAACGCTGTTACTACCAAAAATGCTACCACTGTCGAAGAACCAGTACGCACTCTCCTAACTGCTGTTGATTCACTAGAAGTACTGTGTGAAAGTTTCGTGGACTTAGAAGATCTTGCTGAAAATGGGTTTGATTTGATTTCTTCAATCAAAGCACAAGGCTGGGACGGTTACTTTAACAGGCTTATGGGTCCTGTGTATCCAACGTTAGTGAAGGAGTTCTGGATCCATGCAGATGCTACTCCAAAGTTCATTCACTCCTCTGTGCTGGGAAAAAAGATAGTTATCACTGAAAACCTGATAAGGAAACTCATAGGTTTTAAGGCAACTGATGGAGTAACCTCTCTGTCTTCTGCGCGTGAAGACCTGAAAGATGTATGTCAAGAAATCTGTACTACTGGTGAACCTTGTAAGAAGGTTAAGTTCTTGAAACCCACTTACAAGATATGGGCTAAGATTTTCATGAACACCATCTTTCACAGACCCTCTTCAAACTCTTCTGATTATGTTAATGCTGAACAACTTTACTTCATGTATTGTTTACACCAAAACATTCAGATTGATCTTCCATATTTGTTGTTTAATCATCTGGTGTCTCACGTCAAGGAAACAAGGGAAACAGCCAGAGATAAATCTGGAAAAGTCAGAACATGGATCCCTATGGGAAGGCTGATTTCAGATATTCTGATAGAAAACCAACTTGTGGCGCATCTGCAAGAGGCTGGGTTGACAGAAGATCTGACTTATATCATTGGCTCTGAAATAAACGGTTTAACTTTGAGAAGGATGAAACTGGTTGATGATTTATCTGAGAAACCAAGGAAAACTAACTCTGAAGAAGTTAGGGGAAGAAGGATTCCTGTTAAGGATTTTCCTTTATTCACCTCAGATGAACCTAGAGAAATTATTGCTGAGTATGTTGCTCGCTGCCTAAGAGATGGTGTTGAGATTCCTGCCAATCTTGTGCAGAAGGAAGGCCAAGTTCTTCCTGATTTGACAAGGGAAAGAAGACGTAAGAGAAAAGTTGATAGTGAAGGTCATCAGAAGAAAAGGAAGCATTCAGATGCTGAAAAGAAGAAGAAAAAGAAGAAGCTGAAGAAGGTTCAACCAAATCCTCCTGCAGCAACTTTTGAAGAAATTAGAGATACTCTGAAACAGGTATTTAACACTGATTCTAATCCTGTTCATCATTCTGATACCCCCAGACCTTCTAAAACTATTATCTCTAAACCATCTTCTGTCCCCCCTCATACACCTCAATCCAAGCAACCAACAAACATACAAACAGAAATTCCACAACAAACTCAACAAACAACACCACAACCACAAAACACTATCCCAGAATATACCATTCCAGAGGATGTTCACCCTGAACACTCTGACCAACCTGAATATCTCGTTGATCCTGATGAGATATTAGATGTCACACCTTTAAACCAGTCTGTCAATTTATCTTCAACTTCTGAAAAATCTAACCACTCTGATACATCATCTGATGATGAATCATCTGGCTACATTAATGAATGCTTGAATGATCTCAAACAACCTCGTTCTGAGAGTGTTTGGAAACAGCTGTTTAAATCTCCAACTTCTGAACATCCACCTTCTCCACAAAATTCCCCAACTCAAACTTTCACTCCACAACCTATTGAAATCCAAAACACTCCACAACCAACAGAAACCCAACCAATTCCCTCAATACCTCAACCACAACATTCTGACCAACAAACATCTGAACCACAAACCAACCAACCAACATCTGAACCACAAATCAATCCTCAACCTTCTGAACCACAAACATCTGAACATCCATCTTCACAACCTCAACCTTCTGAACAAACACCACAAACACAACTAACCCAACCAAGAAAACCCAGAATCCCTGATGAAGCAGAATTGGGATCACGTGTTTATACTCTGTTAAGAGATTTTGATAAGGATAATGTCTCAGACTTTGCTGACATTATGGATGTTTGCATGACTACTATGGACAAAGAGGCTGCTGACGCTGTTTGGAAGAAATATCTTTACAGACTGAATAGGGAGGCTTTGAAAATCAGGACTCAATGTCTTAGATTGTCAAAAGTAAGGTTTGCTGCTTATCAAAAACGGATTAAGAGAAACACTCCTCCTATTCTTCTTCTAGAAGCTCCTCCACCTCCAGAAATTCCTGCACCTGATGTTACTCAGCCTGTTTCAGAATCTACTGTTTCAGAATCTACAGATCTTCAGAAGGATGTCAAAGAACTTAAGGATTTTATGGTTGATCAAAAGAAAACAAATGAAGAAATGAAAACTTGGATGGCTAAGCAAGATGAAAATTCAGAAAGGATTACAGCACTGCTGCAACTCATTGCTTCTCAACAAGCCTCATCTGCTAAACCTACTTGATGTTTTGCACAAGTTTTTCATGTTTTGCTTTGTTTTGATTTTCTTCTGATATGTTTTGTTTGCTTTTATCTGAATCTGGATGTTCTCTTGACTTAATGACAATGATCTTTTTGCTTATCTAGATATGTGTTTCTTCTGCATCTTTACTGTCTTTTAAAATTCTTTTTGATTATGACAAAAAGGGGGAGAAACAAAATAGAATCTGATTGTTCAAATCTATAAGCAATTATCTGAACTAAGTCAGACATGTTACTAACATTCTTTGAATTTAAGTGTCCCAGATATTATTAAAAAATCTGACAAATTTCATTGAAGTTTTTCCTGAGATCTATCTTTTCAGAACCTGATCAAAAATAGCTAAATCTGAGTAGACCAGACTCTGATATCTAACCTTGAGTACTATGATCTAAAAGATAACTCAAGACAGGAAATGGCAAGATAAACAACCAGGTGTTCTGAAGTTGTTCATCTGGCATCAAGCTTTAATATGGCATCAAGCTTTGACTCTAGAAGTCAAACATATGTCAACCAGGCTTCAATCAGGCTCTGAATCTGAAATGTACTCAACCAGAAAGGGAAGTATCTAATTCCATTAGAGTATTCATTTCAGGGGGAGATTGTTAATCTCAGGGGGAGTAATTTTAATTCATATTTTTATTGAACAAATTTCTCATGTTTTGTCATCATCAAAAAGGGGGAGATTGTAAGAGCACAGATTGTGTCTTAGTAATATCTCTAAGTTTTGATGATAACATTAATGATAATTTGTATACAAGAATTATACTCTCTAAATTTGTTCTAAACTGTTTTCTACAGGCACAAAAGATTTTAATCTTAAAGAGCAAATTTGATGTGAACAATAAATTCTGAATGGCTCAAGAGCATCTGAAGATTAGAAGAATCTGAAGTATAAGAGCTTAGTCATCAAGATTCTGAAGATACAACACGCTGCATATATTATCAAGAATCTGAATGAAAGAAGACTCTGAGTGAAGAGACTCTGAATGAAAGAAGACTCTGAGTGAAGAGACTCTGAATGAGAGAAGACTCTGATCTGAGTGAAGACTCTGATCTAAGAGCATGTTACGCTTCAAGCACACAGCTGCACCAGACTCTGATTCAGCAACATCTGAAGAACATCTTAGGCTCTGAAGTTTCCAGAAGATTCTGAAGACTGAAGACTCTGATATTGATTGTTGATCTGAACTATCTGAAGAATTATTTGAAGAAGATTATTTTAATATATCCGTTGGAATATGCCAGCAAATCTTTCCTTATTTGGGATAGACAAAATTCTCTGCAAGAATATTATTCCTCTGATACATTCCATATATGGTAAATTCACAGCTCAGCAGACAATTGCTACACCCATATTTTGTGCGCCGTCTCTCTGCTGCAATAGTACAAAGGACTGTACCTTTTTGATATTGGAAATATCTTCTCCAACGGTAAAATATTCTCTCCAATATTCAAGTGGCTATATAAAGGAAATCATAGCTCATTCTTCAAGTGACGAAATCATTGCAAGAACACTCTCACGCGAAAAACTCTCAAGCTCTCATATTCTTTGCTGTTCATACATTGTTCTAAACTTAGAGAAATAACACAGTTGTGTTTATAGCTTTCATAGAAGCATTTTATTACTCTTACATTGTATTACATTAATTTGTAAAGGAAGTTTTCCTTAAGAGGATCTAGGTTAGATCAGTAGCTCTTGAGAAGACTAAGAACAGTTGTTCTTAGGTGTTGTTTTCCTTAAGAGGATCTAGGTTAGATCAGTAGCTCTTGAGAAGACTAAGAACAGTTGTTCTTAGGTGTTGCTATTTGTAATCAGTTGATTTGAATAGTGGATTAAGTCCTTGTTGAGAAAGGCAAATCACTCTTGAAAAGGGTGGACTGGAGTAGTTGAGTTCAACGAACCAGGATAAAAATACTTGAGTTTTTATCTTTGATTATTTTCTGTCATACTTATTCAACCCCCCTTCTAAGTATTTTCTCACCTTCAGAGGAGTGCAAGGTTTTCCAAGAAATGGTCCAAGAGATGATTGACGATGAGGTGTTGACTTTTGAAGGAAGAAACCCATTCTTGAATGGAGCGCCTTTATGTTGATAAAATATAAAACTCGAGGAAATGCATATTGCTGGTGTTAGTGGAGTGACCTGTAGCAGTCGTGCATTTGCTTCTGTTTCTCCAAAGAAAGTTGAGGGTGTTCTTTCAAGCTCGGATTGAGATAGTCTCCTCAGATCATTAGTTCATTTACTGCAATTTTATTTGTAATCTCTCATGTTTGTTAATGCTTTGTTTGCTTGTAGAAACTTGTTTGATTTTGAATATTAACCATAATACAATGAGTATGTTTGTCTTGAAGAAATCCATTCGCATTCGCTCATAAATTGTTTTCCTGCATTTGCAATACCAACTTCTTGTTTGAACTCTTGGAGGGAGGATGATGAGGCGAAAACGCAAAATTTCTGGTTATATGATTTTGAATAAGACCCTGCTGATGATGTAAGGCATTGTTTCAAATTCCCAAACACCAGAGATATAAGGAAGATAATCCCTTGTTAACCCTTTTGAGCCTCGAAGTAGGAGTTTCCTTTCTAAATGGAAAAAACCTCACATTTTAACCTGGGGCAAGGTAGTCTTCAGTTAAATTGACCAAGTGTTCAAATTTCCAAAAGGAGTGTGTATTTAAGGACCAACCATGATGGTTATCCAAAAGAAAGAGACAATCACAACCCTTTTAACAAGTCAGATAAGTCAATGTCACGTGATTTGTTCAAAAGAAAAATAAAAAGCCCGCTAAGTCGTACAACTTGAAAACAAGTGACTTAGGCAAAAGTTAGGGCATCCCGCTGGACATCAAAAATTCAAAAGAATTGGTTCAGGCAAAAATTAGGAAAAAAACGCGAAAAGCGAAAAGAAGGGATTACAATGAAAAATCCTGAACAAATCTATGTGACTACAAAAGAAAAAAAGGGGGGTGACTGTTATTCCTTGAAAAGCCTTATTGGCTCTTAAACCATCATTTTTATCAGTTCCTCAACCATCAAAATCCTTTGAGGGATGAACAGTTGTGTCTAATTAGCTGAATATATGATTGAAGAACATCACGGAGAATGGGTGGGTGCAGATAAACTTTGAGCCTAAATATCCTTTTTTTCTGAAAACCGTGAACTAGACCACACTATAACCCTCGAAAGACCTAATTGAAGCAGGGTTTATTTTGAAAGCATACTTTAACGAGATAGCGTTCCTGACTCCCATGAGTTTTGCTAAAAGACTTTTGTTGGTATTACATGTGCATTCAAAAATTAATCTCACATTTTAACTAGTAATTCATTCATAAGGTTTTCGACATTTTTTTTAGTAAAAACTTCAAGACAAACACATGTAATTGCATTAGAATTATCATTCTCAAAATTAAGCATTTTCTACTTACATACATTTGTTGACATCATGGAAGCTTACATATGAGCATTAGTGGTGAACTCAATATTTTGAAGCCTGAAAATCTGATGAGTAATTGACAAATCATTTCAAAGAATAACCATATCCAGGGGCATGTTTCTTGAAGACTTCGTTGAGCTTGAGCAAGTTTGTTTTCCCAGTTGATGCTTTCACAAGGGAAAAGCTTGAATTCTCCATCAGTAAAAGAATATACCGACTACAGTTAATCTGGGGCAGTTACGTCGAGATTCAACGAATCTCTCAGAGTTTGAAGATATTGGGGAAGATTATTTCAAGATATTATGAACTCGACATTCTCCCAATTAGAGTTTGTCTTTATTGATGTTTTCCTCGATACAGTCTGCTGACAATATCTCAAGCAGAGTTTGGTCTTATTGATGCATTTCTCAGTGGGGCACTAGTTCAAGCATTTTAAACTTGGATTCACTCTACAAAGTCTTGATTCAGATTTCCTCAGCCGAGCATGGTTCTTCTTCCCCAACCTGTTTATGATCAAGCATATAAGTGTGAATGTGATTGTTGGACCCCATCATGTTCTGTGGTAAAATTTGATGAGGAATCCCTGGCAGGTTTCTACCTCCTCCGTTATGATTCTTTGCTCTTATGGCCAATATGAATCATATTTCCTTTCTAAGAAGTGTTGATATAGCAGTCAACTGTTGGGTTTTCTCTCACCCTGTGTTGAGTTTTAAAATCCCCTGCAGGTTGACTTTTTGCTATGATGTTAACTTCTTAATTGTGCCTGTAATTCCATGTCATTTCTCTCAAGGTTTTTAGTACCCAGAGAATTATCCTTGTTGATCCCGTATAGAGGATGTGCATTTATCGAATGGTTGTGAAAGATAGAATATGACCCTCATCAGGTTCTTATTCTCCTCACTAGAGTTTGTTAATGTTTCCTCAACAGGTTTCTTTCTTGCTCCTCTGGTAGAATTTATTGGCAGCTCCCCAGTAGAGTTGTGTTGATGTTTCCTCATTTGAGCTATATCGAGGTCTCTTTAGTAGAGTTTGTTGATATTCCCTTAGCAGAGTTTTGTTTCTTTGGATAAACCAGACGAGTGTTAAACGGTTTTCCACAACAAAGTCTTGATTCAAATGATGAATATGTTTTATTCATTTAACTAGGTTATGATCGGACAGTTGAGAAATTTGAAGACCACTTCTCCTTGATGTTTTTGCCCAGGCGGAGATTTGTCTTTGATGATTCCTAGCAGAGGTTATGCATATTTACTTTGGATTATTCCACAAGTAGAGAACAATGTGGCTTACTTCTAAGAAGTCTTGACATAGCAGTTACCTATCAGGGTTGGAAGATTTGTGTTGCTACGTTTTCTCCAACCGTTTTTTTTCTCGAAGCGGAGTTCATATTGTTGTTCCCTCTTGTTGAATTATTGAGGTTTGAAGATTGATCTTTGGGTTTCCTCCCCAAACGATATCTTTATCTCCTCGGCAAGATTTAAGCCTTGTAGTAGGATTTATTTTCCTTTGATGGCTCTTGTGTATCTCTTGCAGGGTTTCTGTTGCTGATCCCCAGCACGATCTCCAATGATATCTCTAATTTGGTGAGATAAGCCGAGTATTTCAGTGGTGTTGTGATGTTTTGTTCACCCTCTGTTTGCCTTTTTTGTCTGTTTTGTCAGCATATTCATACTCATATGCATTGCATGCGCATTCATTTTGGTTGAGCATAGCATTTTTTTGTTGCATTGTGCATCTTGCATTTTTTGGTGTTTCCCTTTCGCCGGTGTCGTTATCCCCGTGGAGTGCGTGTGTCCTCTCTCCATTAGAGTGTCCACCCTTAAGCAGAAAATACCTATCCTTTCTAATTCCCCACTGAGTTTATGCCTCGTGGAAGATGTTTGTTTAGCTTTCCTCCCCAGCTTTTATCTGGATGGAATTGTTCCCCATTTGAGTTATTTCCTCATGGGGTCGAGTCTTGTTTGACCGTTTCTCTCCAGTTTGTTCCTGGATTGAACTTTGGTCTCTTGCAGCGGTTATTTTGAATTTCCCTGGGCTGTGAAACCTGGATGATGAGAAGGTATTTTTGAAGATTTATTTTCCTCGGAAGGAATCTGTTATTGATTCCCATCAGAAGATGAAGATTTGATTTCCCCAGCGGTGTTTTGATAACACTCTCTTGGTGATTGCTTGTGCGACTTCATGTGACAGTCTCTTTATTTGAGCAACTTGTATGTCTCCAACAAGATAAACCTCACCCCAACAAAGGGTTGTCTCTTTATTTGAGAAGTTTGTTGTGTGATTTGAGCTGCCCATTGACTGGTAGCAGGTATTTCTTGTGAGTTCATTACCTAAATTTTTCTACCTAGTACTGGGTATCCGGTAATGTTTCTTCACCTTTCGAGTATGTTACCTCTATTGACTGGTAATATTTCTCACTCCTTTTGGTTGGTTATGCTTTACCCATTTGACCGGTAAAAGATAATCCTTCCTCCCAAGCTTGTTGCCTTTATTTTCTGCCTAGTGATAGGTAGTAGGTAGCATTTGTCTCCTCCTTTTGGTCAGTTATCGACATATTTTTCTACCCAGTAATCGGTAGTCGGTAATCTTTCCTTGTGAGTTTATTACCCAAATTTTTCTACCTAGTAATGGGTATCTGGTAATGTTTATTCACCCTTTTGAGTATTTTGCTCATCCTTTTTGGTCAGTTATCGACATTTTTTTCTACCCAGTAATCGGTAGTCGGTAATCTTTCCTTGTGAGTTCATTACCCAAAATTTTTCTACCTAGTACTGGGTATCCGGTAATGTTTCTTCACCTTTTGAGTATATTGCCTTTATTGTGCTATCTATTGATTGGTAGTCGGTAATATTCTCACCCCCTTTGGTTTATTACGCTTATTTTCTACTCAGTAACCAGTAGAAGCATTTTACCTGTTCTCTTTGGATCAACTATCTTCGCCCAGTAACTAGAAATTGGTATCTCTTTTCCCGTTGAGTCGTTTCCTTTCCTTTATCGTAATAGGATCTTGCTCTTTTGTTTTCCCTTGTGGAGTCTCTTTTCTTCTTTTTCTCCCGAGTTTTTTTTTGTTTGTCTCCTGTGGCATTTTCTCCCCACAAAGGTCTTGTGTTTGCATACCATTAGCATAATCATATCATTTTGTGGTCTCTTAGGGCCAAAAATTGGGTTTATTGTTATATTTAAGTCTCTTCTATCTATTTGAGACAAAGATGTCAATCTTCATATCTCCGGATAGAAGAATCTTAAATAGGGGCAGCTGTAATACCCTAATTTTTACCCCTAAGATCCCACATTGCATTTTCATTTTTGCATACACAAACAAGACCATACTTTTTGGTTCTCTCAGCGCATTTGTGTTTTCTACTTGCTTTATGTTTATTTCTGTTTACTAACCTCTAACCAAAATACCAAAAATATTTTTCAATTTGTTTGTTTCTTCTTCTTCTCTGTGTGTTTAGGGTTTTGCAAGGAGATTAATGGCAAAGACATTCATTCAAGTTTAAATCAGATGGACGTTTGACCTCATCTTGGTCAAACTATCAAGAGTTTGCTTCAACTATAAGTTACCCGTGGTGGTGGGCTATTTTCTCAGGAAATGTGATTTTTCAAGATCAAATTGTCTTGTGTTGAAATTCATTGATTTATCAAGCAGTGTTCTATGAGAAGTTTGGTCCATATATTCAGAGAATTATGTCAAAAATCAAAATTGATGGCCGATGATTCAGTTGCAAATTATTCAGTGGTTCGTCTTTGAATCTATCAGGGTAAAATCAGAATTTGGTTTAGATGATTGTTGCTTCAGGTGCAAGTAATTCATTGGTCCAAAAGTAGTTGTATTCATTTTATCATAGATGTGTGCATATCTGAAGAACTTCTAGTTGTCCTTATGAAATTACTAATGAAGTATCTGATGGATGACTCAGTGAAAATTGTTGATATGGCATCACAAACTCTCAGTGTAATTCTTTCAACTGAAAGAGGCCAAAAAGCTTTACAGTCATTTGATTCTTACCAAAAGTCTCTCGTCGAGATACATTCCAAAGGCGTTAATATTGAACTTGTGGAAAATTTCCTTTTGGATTTTGATAGGAAGTCAAAAGTTGAAAAAATTTCTTTGGAGAAGTCTACTGTTTGGTTGACAGATGGTAAATCTTTTGACACGTGGGTTTGCCCTTTGGTGTATTCACTTATTGTCTACTGCAATGACGTGGTGTTGCACCCCAAAATTTGACCAACCGGGTCTCGCATTTGGCTCGATGTTTCGACGCATAATCGCATTCGCATTTGCATATTGCATACCGTGCATCTTTCATTTGTATTGATTTTATCAGGGATCACAGCTCTCGTCTTGTGTTTCAGGTGTTTTTGATCAGTAGAATCGATTTTTGGGATATTTCGGTGCCCGTTTATTTTTTACCGATTATTTTTGTGTCGTTCGGTGCTCATTTTGTCCCTCTGGGAATTGTGGTGATTTTTCTGGATTTTTATAGGATTTTTTAGGGTTTAAATAGCTTTTAAATCATTTTTTAGAATTTAATAGAATTTTTGATATTTTTAATTCTTTTTAAATCATTTTTTAGCATTTTATAGAATATTGATAGATTTAATTCATTTTTAGAATATATTAGATTTTAAATAGATTTTTAGGATTTAATGGATTTTTTAAGATAATATAGATTTTAATAGGATATTAATAGGAAAATATATTTTTTACCTTTTTAGAATATATTAGATATTAAATGGTTTTGATAGGAATATATAGTTTTTCTTTTAATATAGAGATATTATAGATTTTATTAGAGTAATAGATTTTCTTTTAATTAGGGTTAATAGAGTTTAATTAGAAATAATAAAGTCTTTTTTCAGAATTTAATATAGATTTTAGAATATTTTTTAATTAGAGATTTATTAGAGTTTTGTTAATTGAGTTTAATTAGGTTAATCCTTTTTAATCCCTTGTATTCAGATTTTTTGTGAGTTTTGGTCCATTTTCGTTTTGGGCCCAGCCAACTCGCAGGCCCAGTTGATGAATGAGTCCAGGAAAAGTCCAGCGAAAATATCCAGCAAAACGTCCAAATTCATTCCAGATATTTCCAGCGTTTGCCAGAACCTTCCAGAGGATTCCAGCGAGCTTCTCAGCATAAATAGCAAGCTGGACACGTGTTGCAGAGAGGGATGGCCCACCCTGCATCACACGCTCACGCCACGTATCACCATCCACTTCTCTCTCTCAGCCACGCGTGGGACACGCGTCCCACATGCAGAGAGCCACTCCACCATCCCTCCACCACGCGTCCTTCCCCCATCAATTCACCGGAAAAGTCTCACCGGCCGGCCTGCATGGCCGGCGGCAACCGTCCCTCGCCGGAAAGCCACAACAATCCCAGAAACCTCCTCCCTTCATCTTCTTCCTCCCTTCATCTTCTTCCCCTGGTCATCATCTTCCTCCAACAACTTCCGGCCACCATTGAATTCGCCGGAAAATCCAAAACACAAGAAACTTCATCAATCTCACCAGAAATCTTCAACAAACTCTCAAGAACATTCATGCATGTGTTCATCCGTAAATCTCCAGATTCGGTATTGCTTGTCTAGCTTCTTCAGAAGCACGTGAAGATTCAATGATCCACCAAAGGATCCTCAAGCAATCATCATCAATCCAAGAACGCGTCACCAGAAGGATCCTCATAAGCGATCATCCATCTTTTCCAGAAATTCCCCCAACAAGAACACGTAAGGTCCTCGTATTTCTTCCAATCTCTAGGACGAAGTTCAACAAGCTTCCAAGAAGAACTTCTCCAAACCATTATCACCAGAATGTCAGTTTATCCAGAATCTTCAACAGCTTCATCAGCGAACAATCCAAGAAGCATCATCTTCGCGTTTTTCCAGATCTTCCATCAATGCCATCAACAAATGAAGTCTCAAACACCGATCAAGCGTTCATCAAGAAGCATCGACTTCGTCAATATCAACTCCAGATCTTCCTCGAGACTTCTTCAGTGCGTTGATTCCCAGAAACGCTCCTCACGAGCTCACAAGGCCAACACCGCGCGCGAATCTTCGTCCACCCTCACGCGAAGAATTCCAAGCATTTGAGCCCTTTTTTAGGAAGTTGATGTTTGTCTGAGGAGGGTGAATCAAGAAGGTGGTGTTTAGGAGAATGACGAAGGAAGATTGAAGGTGGAGTTGAGTCCGACGGCGGCGCCATGAAGAAGATGAGATTAGGGTTTTTCTTTTTGTTTCAGAATGGAAGAGAGGGAGGAGAAGGAGGGATTGGGCCAGGCCCAACAGATTTTTGGGACGCTTCCCTCATGTTTTTTTCTGACGCGAACGGGCCTGGGCCCAATACCACTGGCTGGCAACATCCCCAGATTATTCAGTTACACCCCCCTATGGTTTTTTTCCTGAAACCTTCATTGGGCTGGGCCCTTCAGTTTTGTTTATTTTTTTCTGCTTGTTTACTCCCCCTGTAACAGCATACCCCCTCCCCTTTCTTGCTTTTTTTATTTTATTCTTTTGAAGAAAAGAAAAGAAATAGAGAGAAAATAGAAAAAAAAACATATTATAGAAAAAAGAAAAGAAAAGAAATAGAGAAAAAATAGAAAAAAAAACATATTATAGAAAAAAGAAAAGAAAAGAAATATGAAAAAAGATTGAAAAAGAATTTGAAGAAAAGGAAGAAATATTTGAGAAAATGGAGAAAATATGGAAAAATAAGGAGAAAATATTGTGAAAAAGTAGGGAAAAATATTTGGAGAAAAGGGAAAAATATGTTAAAGAGAAAAGGAGAAAAAAAGAGAAAAAATATTAAAGTAGGTTTAATATTTTTTAAAGCATTTTCTTTAGGTATATTTTCATAGGGATTATTTTCCGACTTTTAGGAGAGTTTAGAAGCCCATTTGTTAGGGGGCTATTTTCATTCGACTTTTCAAGATAGAATAGGATAGCGTTTCCTAGGAGATTTATTTCAGTATTCAACCCATTGTAATCATTTTTCTGAGATTAATAAAACGAGATTTGAGCTGTGGTCCCGTAGTAGCCGAACTACAGCTGCTCTGATTCTTCGTACCAGACGAAGATATGTAGGCATAGGATGCGATATCCTAGCGAGCACACTAACGACTAACTTTTGTTCTCTCGCGGCTGTGCGATCGAGACTTTCCCGCTGACGATTAATTGAGTACCCTTTTTCTCTCTTGCCCGAATGCATTTGAGACTCAGCCATAGTTGTGACCATAGGTTCCCGACCCTGTGAAACCAGTTGTTTTTCTCACTGCTGTGTGAAAATGTGTGATTAGCCGTAGTTAGTCTGAACTACGTAAGGCTCTGATCTTCCATCCAGTGGAAGTACGTAGGCACAAGACGCGAGGTCTTGGCGAGCCAATTTTTCCCCGTAGTCCCGAACTACGTTGACTCTGACTTTCTCTCTTGAGAATACGTAGGCATAGAGTGCGACGCTCTATCGAGTCAATTCCCCTCCGTTTAGATTTAGCAGCCGTAGATAGATTGTTTTGCATCCAGTAGACAACCAAGCAAGCGTGGATCCCGTCGAGTACGACGGACGTGAGGGGTGCTAATACCTTCCCCTTGCGTAACCGACTCCCGAACCCAGGCTATGGTTGCGATGACCATACCTTTTCCCCGTTTTTGCGAGGTTTACTTCGAGCGTTTCCTTTCCCGCTCTGAGGGATAAATAACGCACGGTGGCGACTCTTCTGTCAGCCGGCGCCGATTTTCGCAGTAGCGACACGTGGTACTAAGATTATGCCAAGATGTGGTACTGTTGAAAGCTGAAGCTGCCGAGCCTCTTTTGCCAAGTATACTTGTCAACATTGCTGCGAGGAAGGATATGGAGATTGATCTTCACAAATTAATTTCCTTGCAGTTGAAGGAGCATATATTTGTTAAGTCAAATAAGATGATCAAATCAATTCAAGTGATTTTGAATTGCCTTAATGAACTTCGTGTTTGTTATGTCATGGAAAGATCTTCACTTGTGCCATTAAAGCATGAAGTGTCCAAGAATTCAAGAGCTCCAAATTATAGTTCAAAATCTCGGTCCACTCCTGCAAAGGCAAGACAGAGACCATCTGCTGTTGTTTCTAGTGGCTTGGCAAAATCACCATCTTCATGGGAGAAAGTTTATTGGCTTTCAATTGATTATCTACTTGTTTCCAAGACAGCAGTTACCTGTGGATCATATTTTACATCAATAATGTACATGGAACACTGGTGCGAAGAAGAATTCAAAGCTTTGACTGTTGGAGGTCCAGATTTCTCTCATAACGAAATGTTGCCTGCTCATATTGAAATACTCGTTTCAGCCGTCACTAGAATCAACGAACCTGATAGCTTATATGGAATTCTTCAGTGCCACAAGTTGACTTCTTAAGTTATCACCTTTGAGCATGAGGGAAACTGGGGAAAAGATCTTGAGTATTCTGATTTGCAAGTTCAGTCAGGCGTCTTTTTACCAAAAGACATCAGTTCAAGAAGTTTTCTCTGGCTCAACTTGTAAACAAGGTGAAATTGAAGTTGTTGTCATTGCAATTGGTGTCCACACATTTTTCGGGAAAGCAGCTCATCTTGTGGACAGTACAAACCAAGTTGGACATTTCCAGAAGGTGCTTACCACAATTGGAAACTTCTGTATTTGTTCCATTGCAGTTGGTATGTTGGCTGAGATAATAGTCATGTACCCAATTCAGCACCGCAAGTACAGAGATGGAATTGACAACCTTTTGGTCCTTTTGATCGGAGGAATTCCTATTGCTATGCCCACTGTGTTGTCTGTAACAATGGCCATTGGTTCACACAGGCTCTCTCAGCAAGGAGCTATTACCAAGCGTATGACTGCTATTGAAGAAATGGCTGGTATGGATGTACTTTGCAGTGACAAGACTGGTACACTTACACTTAACAAGTTAAGTGTTGACAAGAACTTGATTGAGGTCGTTGAAAAGTGTGCGGAAAGAGGATATGCGACATGTTGCCAAAGCAACTGGAGCAACATTGGTCTCAACATTTGCTGATATGAAAAAGAGAGAACTACTGCAGTATCTCAACACGGCGGAGTTTGCAATGCATGAAGAATTATCATTTGAAGTGGCTATTCTAGCTGAGAGGTTCGCACCAGATCTTTGATGCCTTATGCAAGCTTTCTGCAGATTCAAATGCCAATGTACACGTGCTGCAGCAGCTATCACTCGCCTCTTACATTCTCAGAAAGTTGATAATGTTGTTGCTAATTGTGTGAATCGTGTCGGCACTGTTCTTGCGTTAGTTTCCTTTTTGGACTCTTCTGTCAATGAACCTATTGCGACAACAGAGTCTCTAGAAGCACTTGCCACTTTGTCCAGGTTGAAAGAGACAACTGGACTTAGTAAACCTGCTTGGATGACTTTGGCAGAATTCCCCAAAAGCATCAGCCCAATAGTTCTGTCAATTGTTGATTCAACACCAGTGTTGCAGGATAAAGCTATTGAAATATTATCCCGATTATGTAAGGATCAGCCTTTTGCGTTAGGAGAGATTGTTGCTACTGCATCTGGATGTATATTTTCAATAGCTAAGAGAATAATCAATTCCAGTTCTACAAATCTGAAGGTCAAAATTGGGGGAGCTGCAATTCTTATTTGTGCTGCTAGAGAAAATCACCAGAGGCTGGTGGAGGATCTAAATTTATCAAACTTGTGTGCTGATCTTGTACAGTCGCTCGTTGATATACTTATTTCTTTGCAGGCTACTTTGGTTAATTAGGACAATGACAAGAAGGAAGTCATCAGCATATGCAGGCATACAAAAAATGCCAGTGACGGTATATCCACCAACAGCACCACCATTATATCTGGTGCCAATATAGCTATATGGTTACTGTTTGTTCTTGCTAAGCCATGATGAAAAAGCTAGAATTGCAATAATGGAGGTTGGAGCGATTGAGATTCTCACTGACAGGATTGAAAATTTCCCCTCACAGTACAGTCAAATTGACTATAAAGAAGATAGCAACATGTGGAGTTGTGCTTTGTTGTTGGCAATATTATTTCAAGACAGGGATATCAAACAAGCACATTGCTGCTGATGAAAAGGTAGAAACTTTTGAGCTTGACTATGATGGCAAACGAGATATATGGAATGGGTATGATGCATCAACGATCCAAATGATGTTGAGACTGAATTCATTGATGGTCTTATGGAGACATATCCTACATTGCAGTTTTTAGATGAATATCCTAGTGTGAAGGTTGTGTTCTGTGCAGATGTTTATCCTGGTCCACCATATGATAAAGTTGCAGTCATATCTGGAGGTGGAAGTGGCCATGAGCCTGCTCACGCTGGATTTGTGGGGGAAGGAATGCTGACTGCAGCCATATGTGGCGATGTCTTTGCTAGTCCAACTGTTGATGTTATTCTTGCTGGGATCCGAACTGTAACTTACCCAATGAGATGTCTTCTTATTATAAAGAACTATACTGGTGATCGTTTGAACTTTGGTTTGGCTGCTGAGCAAGCAAAATCTGAAGGTTATAAAGTAGAGAGTGTGATTGTTGAGGATGATTGTGCTATACCTCCACCTCTAGAGATGGCCGGAAGAAGAGGATTGGCGGGGACTATTCTGGTTCATAAGGTTGCAGGAGCTGCTGCAGATGCTGGTCTTTCACTTGGTAATGTTGCTGCGGAAGCAAGATATGCGTCTGAAAACGTGGGAACAATGGTCGTTGCTTTAAAAGCGTGTACACTCCCTGGTAGGATTTTTACAGATCGTTTTGGGCCAACACAAATGGAAGTTGGTCTTGGAATTCATGGGGAACCTGGTGCGCATGTGACTGATATACAGCCTGTTGAGGCAGTGGTTTCTCTGCTTCTAAATAAAATATTGTCCAAGGAAACAAACTATCTTCCAATATCTCGGGGTGAAAGAGTGGTACTCATGGTCAATAGATTAGGCGGCACCCCCTTAATGGAACTAATGATTGCAGCAGGAAAAGCAGTTCCTCAATTGATGGTGGAGCACGGATTGGCTGTTGATAGAGTTTATACTGGGTCATTCATGACTTCTCTTGATATGGAAGGTTTATCAATTTCTATCATGAGGGCTGACCGGTCTATTCTTCAACGATTGGACGCTGAGACGAAAGCTCCTTATTGGCTTGTTGGAGTTAGTGGTAATCGTCTGCCTGTAAAGATTCCTGTTCCAATTCCACGACCTCGGTCAGCAAAGATTGTTGAGCCACAGAGTCAGCCTCTGAAACTAACTGAGCAAGGACAACTTCTTGAGCTAGTCATGGTAGCTGCTGCAACTGCACTTACAAATCTCAAAGACACTCTAAATGAATGGGACTCTAAAGTTGGTGATGGTGACTGTGGGTCAACTATGTACAAAGGTGCAAAGGCAGTTCTTGAGGACATGAAAAATTACCCTCTGAATGATGCTGCAGAAACTGTCGGTGAAATTGAATCAACAATTGGAAAAACATCAGGAGTCATCAAGCCACATGATAGAGTTGCTATTTGCCAGAAAGTGGTGATGCATCTGTTGTTAAGATTATCGAGCTTGAAGATTAAGAGATTCACACCGTTAACGTCTTTTTGTCTTTTTGGTTGGTCATCACCAAGTTTTGAGAGGAGCAAATTTGAAGTTATCTCTACTGGGTTTTGGTGGCTAGTTATTATATACAGTTTTATATACTGATGTAACCCGGTGAACTGACTTTAAACAATGTTGCGGATAGCAAGAGTCGCCACCGAATTTTATTTTATCCATAAGGAAAGGTTATAAAAGAACAGGAAAGACCTTAGAGAATATTTTGGGTCCGGGGGGTAGGTTATGAAAAGGGAAGGTATTAGCATCCTTTTCATCCATGGTTATCCATGGGCTCTTAGGTACTTAAGCTCACTTTTGAATTATTTTGAAATTGTAGTGTGTGAATAGAAAATTTTCAGAATAGTTAATAAATAATCCATGTAAGGATGTGTTAAGAACTTGTTTGAAAACTTGTTGAAAATTTGTTTAAGTGCGAAATAATTTTGAAGTGAGCAAGCACCTAGGAGTAACCTACCCTAATGTTTAAAGGTCTTTCTTATTCTTCATTCTTTCCTTTAGTAAGACTATCCCTACTATAATGGAGTAGGTAGTCCTTACTTTGGATGTTAAGGGACATGTGAGGGACAATTTGACTTTGAAGGCCATTGTGGGATGTAATAAGCACATATAAGGGACCATCATCATTTTTCGAAAGGGACTCGATTCGTAAAGGCAACCATAAGGGACTTTGATGATTTTTCTATTTGAGGGACTTGCTTTATACACCCCACTTAACCATTATTCGTAGGCAACTTGAGGGATATCCTTAGGAAGTGAGATGGCGATTAAAATCGACTTACGTGTGTGACGTGTTTATTTTAATTATCTTTATTTAAAAGTGATCTAAATTTATTTTAATATTACATACATGTTGTTATACTCCCTAATTACTAACCATAATAATAATTAAATAATTAAACAACTTTACATCCAAGAAACAATTACAAAATAATAAGCAAAATAATTAAATAGCAAAGATAAATAAAATATAAATAAGCAATAAATAATAAAGGGGGTTAATTCTAAGTTTACTCGGCAAGACATCGCATCTTGTGCCTACGTATCCTTACGGGAGTGGAATCAGAGTAATCGTAGTTCCCCTCAATAGGGAGGTTAGAAACTTCTTGACTGTGGTCAAGGTCTCAAGGGGAATAAACGCATCTTAAGGACACGCTTACGTGGAGTGTAGAAACTCCAAATCTCTACGTTGAAATGTTAAGTTGTAATTAGGGTTAAATTAGGGATTCTACGGCGGGAAACCCTAAAATGAGCGCGGCGGCTCTTTGACCTAATGCTAAGGGTAAAATTGTAATTTTGCCTGCGGCGAGGCATTTGTGAAAATTAGGGTTTGTAGTTTGTAGTTTTGAGGATTTGAAATTGAATGTGTGAAGTTTTACGGACTATTGGCGCGGCGGCCAAACAGTTAGACCTAACCTTCGGATGTGTGCAATGTGACAGAAATAATAGTAAACGCGTGAGATAATTGAATCATGCAAACAGAGAGATAATGTCATAATTTAAACCATGCAAGCAGAAATTTAAAGGCAGAATTTAAAGAGCGATTGTTAAGTTCGCGAGGTTACATGAGAGGAGCAGATACAATATGATAATGAAATTTGAATTGAACAATAATAAAATAAAATAAATAACGGTTCTAGTTATTATTTTAAAAAAAGGATTTTAGTTATTATTTTAAATTTATCTAAAAAAAGTTTTTCTTAAAAATAATAGGTTTCCATATTAATTTGGAAAAGATGTTAATGTTATTTATTTTAAAAAACAGATTTTTATATTATAACAAATTTTAATAAATTAATGATAACAATAATAATAATAATGGTAATAATAATGATAATAATGATAATAATAATAAATAATGATAATAATAATAATAATAATAATAATAAAGCAATAATGAATTTTAAATGTGCCAAATAACCCAACAATGTTGCTAACGCAGAAATGCGCTCATCGCAACCAGATCTAAATCGGACGAAACAAAATTTATCGCAAAGAAAAAGAAATTAAGCAAAAAATAGTATTATTGCTCACACAAAAATGCGATCATCGCAACCAGATCGAACTAACACAAATGTCACGCGTCATGCACACAAATGTGCAAACATCGTATCGACATAATTCGATCAAAAATCTTATATATATAAACTCTAACAATTTAAAAATTATATATATATAAACGTAACAGTAATAGATAAAGAAAAAGAAATAACGGTAATAGATGAAGAAAAAGAAATAACGGTAAAAGATGAAGAAAAAGAAACAACAGTAATAGATGAAGGAAAAGAAATAACGGTAAACGATGAAGAAAAAGAAACAATAGTAATGGATGAAGAAGAAAACTAAATAACGGCAAACGGCACTCACTCCTCTTAGGTTTTTTTCATTCTCTCCCCTTTTTCCAACAAGGCAACACATGTATATATAGGGAACAAATTAGGGTTAACACCAAATTGTCAATAATGTCCCTAAAGCCCATTTTAAAGCCCAAACTAAATAATTAGTTAAGAAAAAATAAAATTTAAATAATTTAAAATAAACTAATAATCCTATTGATTCCTAAAATCAAAAATATTATAAAAAGAACAAAATTTTTTTCAATATTTTTTATTTTATGATTTTTTGGATATTTTTATGAATAATTTAGAAAAAAGTGAAAAAAATAATATTTTAAAAAATGATTTAATTAAAATACGAAAATAATAATTAAATAATAATAAAAAACTATTTTTGTTATTTTTTAATGAAAGATAGAAAAATTTAGAGTAAAAATAATAAAGAACAAAAAAAGTGACAAAGGTGAGATTTAATTTTTAAAATAGTTAGAAAAAAGATTTAATTTTAAAAAGAATTTAGAGGAAAAAAAGATTTAATTTTAAAAAGAAGTTAGAGAAAAAAAAGATTTAATTTTTTTTTAAAAAAGTTAGAAAAAAAGATTTAACTTTAAAAAGAAGTTAGAGAAAAAAAAGATTTAATTTTTTTTAAAAAAGTTAGAAAAAAAAGATTTAACTTTATAAAAGTTAGAAAAAAAAAGATTTAATTTTTTTTAAAAAAGTTAGAAAAAAAGATTTAACTTTATAAAAGTTAGAAAAAAAGATTTAGCTTTAAAAAAGTAGTTAGAAAAAGGATTTAACTTTTAAAAAGTTAGAAAAAAGATTTGATTTTTTTAAAAAAATTAGAAAAAAAGATTTAACTTTAAAAAAGTTAGAAATAGATTTAACTTTAAAAAAGGGTTAGAAAAAGGATTTATCTTTTAAAAAAGTTAGAAAAAAGATTTAATTTTAAAAAGGTAATAGAATTTGATTAAAAAAATGTGTTAGAAATTAATTAAAAAAGGTTATAAAAAAAATTTACTCTTAAAGAAAAGAAAAAAAAAGTTAAATTTTAATCTAAATCCTAAAAGTTAGTAAGAAGAGCTTAAAATGATTTAAATAAACTAAATAGAAAAAAAAAAGTTAATAAAAACATTAGTAAAGTTATAAAAAAAATTTAATTAAATTATTATTAGTTAAAAAAACAAGATTTAAAAAAAAGGTTAATTTATTAAGTTAATCAGAATTTAAAATAAAAATAAAAAGAAAGGGTAAAATTTGGGGTATTACAGTTGACCTCAGTTTGACTTTTTAACTGCGTTGACTGCTTTTGACTTATCTGATCATCTGACTGAGCAAACTTTTGAGAAAAGTCTTGAAACTTGACATGGGGGTTCTTATACACATATAAGATGTTATGAAGCTCACTTGAAGTCTTGGAAGTCCATTTAGCCTGATTAAAGTCAAAACCCTAGTTTTGGATGCACTGCTTAGGAGGTGCATTGTCTGAGGGAATTGTCAACTCTTCTGACCAATTGTGAACTTTGTGAACCTTGTGAACCTTCTTGGAACACAAAGTCTTGTATTGTGAGGGCAAATTTTGGGGTGCAACAGCTGCCCCTGTTCAATTTTCTGAAACCTGAGGGGTTAGATTGGTATATTTGCCAGTCGTAACCTGGAAGGTTGAAGGGGATTGAACACAAAAGCCCAAAAATTTGCACTCACCAGTGCATGGAGTGATATTGATGGTTGGTTGAACATGATTGAGTGGGCTTAAAGATGCCACTAGGGGAAAGTTCTTCAGTAGTATAATGAGAACTGTCAGGAGTCTGGAGTAATACTGATGTAACAGCATGTCTTCATGAGGATAGAGCAATCAATAATGATAACCCTAAAGCAGTCTTGAAGTGATAAATCTGACCTCAGGAGGATAGAGCAATCAATAGCTCTAAAGCAGTCTTGAAGTAATAATGGCTTCAGGAGGATAGAGCAATCAATAGCTCTAAAGCAGTCTTGAAATAATAATGTGATATGTCTTCAGGAGGATAGAGCAATCAATAGCTCTAAAGCAGTCTTGAAGTAATGATTTCAGGAGGATAGAGCAATGGATAGCTCTAAAGCAGTCTTGAAATAATAATGTAATTTCAGGAGGATAGAGCAATGGATAACTCTAAAGCAGTCTTGAAATAATTAGATGGCTTCGGGAGGATAGAGCAATCAATAGCTCTAAAGCAGTCTTGAAGTAGTAATATGACCTCATGAGGATAGAGCAATGAATAGCTCTAAAGCAGTCTTGAAGTAATAGGATGATTTCAGGAGGATAGAGCAATCAGTAGCTCTAAAGCAGTCTTGAAGTCATGAGAGGCTATCAGGAGGATAAAATAACCCTGAGGTTACAATAAAGCAGTCCCAAAGTAATAAGAAGCTCATCAGGAGGATAAAGTAACCCTGAGGTTACAATAAAGCAGTCCCAAAGATCATAAGATTGTTTGTTGGATAATTAACCTGAAAACAAGGTAGCATTCTGTATAACAACATTAGTTTATGCTTTATGTATGCATGTATGACATGATGCACTTAGGTAATGTACTATAGACATATATGTTATGGTATGATGTAAATGATGTATGTATGATATGACACTGCTGGAAGTGTCTGGATATCCTTGTATAACAACTGCTGGCCAAGGAAAATAAATCCCGATTTGTTGTTGAAGAATATATAACCCTCCGTCTGCTGGGAATAACAAGGTATAGATAACCTCCCGTTGTTGGGGATAACAAGGTATAGATAACCTCCCGTTGTTGGGGATAGTAGGGTATAGATAACCTTCGTTTTCGTTTGATAGTAGGATAAGTATAACATCCCGTCTTCGTTCATCGTGCCCTTATTGGAAAGTAATTTCCCGTATATCCGTATGAGGATAAAAGAGATGGATATAAATTCCAGGGGAGATTAGACTTTGTGAAAATGGATTAGTCCTACTGATGGTTTGTAACTGTCTTGTAAAGATGAACCGGCGAGGCTTCGTTGAAATCCTTCCCTCGTTCGTCCTTAGTAAATACTATTACTGCATTTTCATGCATTTCTGGTAAACATCAATCATATTAAAAGCATACATGCATTTCTGGTAAACATCAATCATATTCAAAGGCATACATACATTCAAACACAACCAATGGACGTTTCGCTTATGTAAATAGGGTAAAAGTAAATCTGGATTCAAAAGATGGAATTTATTTATATCAAAAGTGACCCATACACGGGTAAGTTTGTACAAGGAGACATAAACCCTAGTAAGAGAATTTTGTCATGAAGTTTTACAAAAAGAATCAGCTATGTGGGAAATAATCCTATTGAGTTTCAATTCTACTATTGCCACTCAAGTATCTCATCTTCTTGCTGTTGAGACGGAAACGATTGGATTGAGCTTTATCTGTTTGAGCTTGAGTAAGTAGTACAACTGGTTGCAGTTTCATGAGTGATCCAAACGAGACATAGTCATACGCTTTAATCCCTAACTTTTGCCTGGATTGCCCTTTCAGGTTTTCAATCCACCGGGATACCCTTTTTTGCCCAAGCCGCCTTTTCAGGTTTTCGACTTGCCGGGTGTACATCTTTTATATATATATATATATCCCTAATTTTTGCCCAAACCCTTTTGGTTTGCCGGGATGCCCTTATTTTTGCCTAGGCCTGTCAACCTAGCGGGTCTCTTTTTATGCGTAGTATTTTTTAACTATGTCTGCGTTTACAGGTTGTGGGAAGTCTTCACCATCCATTGTAGTCAGTATCATGGCACCTCCTGAGAACACTGTCTTGACTACAAATGGTCCCTCATATGTTGGAGTCCACTTGCCCCTAGGATCACCCTGTGGTAATATGATACGCTTGATTACCAAGTCACCAGCCTGATATACCTTTGGCTTAACCTTCTTGTTAAAAGCTTTGATCATCCGTTTCTGGTACATCTGGCCATGACAAACTGCTGCTAACCTTTTCTCATCAATCAAATTTATCTGGTCAAGTCGAGTCTGAATCCACTCATCTTCATCCAAGCCTGCATCCTTCATAATTCTCAAGGAGGGGATATGAACTTCAATAGGCAGAACTGCTTCCATACCATAGACTAAGGAGAATGGGGTTGCCACTGTTGAAGTACGTATTGTAGTACGATAACCATGCAGAGCAAATGGTAACATCTCGTGCCAATCCTTGTAAGTAACAGTCATCTTCTGTACAATCTTCTTAATGTTCTTATTAGCAGCTTCAACTGCCCCATTCATCTTTGGACGATACGGAGAAGAGTTGTGATGCTTAATCTTGAACTGCGTACAGAGATCAGTAATCATAGTGTTGTTCAGATTAGAGCCATTGTCAGTGATAATCCTTTCAGGGATACTCATTGACTGGTAATCATCTACTGCTTG
The DNA here is from genome assembly GCA_963859935.3 of Lathyrus sativus. Lineage (NCBI taxonomy): Eukaryota > Viridiplantae > Streptophyta > Magnoliopsida > Fabales > Fabaceae > Lathyrus > Lathyrus sativus. The sequence goes on from OZ012741.1 coordinate 41,267,409, forward strand.
ATGAGCCAAATGATCAGCAACAACACTCCCCTCAATGGCCTTCTGAGTAGTATACTGTATATCATATTCCGTCAAGATCATCTGCCATCTTGCAATTCTTCCGGAGAGAGCAGGTTTCTCAAATATGTACTTGATTGGATCCATCTTCGAAATCAACAAGGTAGTATGGGTCAACATATACTGTCTTAGTCGGCGAGCAGCCCATGCCAAAGCGCAGCAAGTTTTCTCGAGCAGTGAGTATCTTGTTTCACAGTCGGTAAACTTTTTGCTAAGGTAGTATATTGCCTGTTCTTTTCGACCAGACTCGTCATGTTGCCCCAATACACACCCCATTGAGTTGTCTAATACTGTTAAATACATAATCAAGGGTCTTCCATCAACTGGTGGCATTAAAATTGGAGGTTCTAGCAAATATCTCTTGATTTCATCAAAGGCAGTCTGGCACTCATCATTCCATTCCATCACCTGATCTTTCTTCAACAACTTGAAGATTGGCTCACAGATGGTAGTTAATTGGGAAATAAATCTTGCAATGTAGTTCAATCGTCCCAAGAAACCTCTAACCTCCTTCTCAGTACGGGGAGCTGGCATCTCTCGTATAGCTTTCACTTTTGCAGGATCCACTTCAATACCTTTTCCACTGACAATGAAACCCAGGAGCTTTCCAGATCTAACTCCAAAAGTACACTTGTTTGGATTTAATCTCAACCTGTATTTCTTCAACCTCTCAAACAACTTGTGCAGATGATCAAGATGTTGTTCTTCATTCTGAGATCTGGCTATCATATCATCCACATATACCTCTATCTCATGATGAATCATATCATGAAACAAAGCCACCATGGCACGCTGATAGGTTGCCCCTGCATTCTTCAAACCAAATGGCATTACCTTATAGCAAAAGGTGCCCCACTGTGTCACAAATGTAGTCTTCTCCATATCTTCAGGTGCCATCTTGATTTGATTGTAACCAGAGAAACCATCCATAAAAGAGAATACCTTATGCTGAGCAGTGTTGTCTAAATCAGCCCCTATCTGGACCTCTTTTCTGTTTTCTTCAGTTCCCAAATTCACAACTTCGACTGGCTCTTCATGTGGCTGTATAGCTTTCTCTTCTTGTTGTAACAACCTAGCAAGCCCTACAGGTATTTCACAATCGTCCTCGTTTCCGTCTTCAGTTTGATAGATCGGATTCTCGAAATTGTAATTGGCAATAGTAGAACTGTTATCAACTGGATCCAGAGTGGATGAGGATCTGCATTTTAGTGACGTGGGTGTGTGTAAGAACACATAGCTGATAAAGCAAAAATAAAAGAAAGACAAGGAACACAATGTTTACGAAAACGAAACGTCCACTGATTTTAATGAATGAAGTATGCAAATGAAATGACAACCCGTAACAAGCACACCATTGTGCCCCGGGTAAGGCACATGGCTTGAAAGTTTTAATTGTTCCAGAAATTATAAATTTAAAAACATAACACAGTAATAGTATTTACTCCTGACTAAAGGAGATAGGGATAACATCTTCAGCTGTCCAATTATTGAGTCCAGCACCCACAGTAGGAAAAATCCATGCCTCCAAGTTGTAGTCTTCATCTTGATCTCCCACAGCATTGATAACCCCTTGATTGGTGATACGAACAGCACGAGCACGACGAACAGCCTTTGGGACTCTGCAGGGAAACCCAAACCAAACTTGTCAGACTTGTATGGAACATCAGGAAGCTGACCCCAAATAGTACAACCACCTTCTTCCACCACAGCTTTTGCATCATTGAGGGAGGCCATTGCCATTGTTGGAGGGTTTCTGATGACCACAGGAACCTTCTTCACAGTAGGAGGAGTCACACAATCCTTAACAGCCCAGGGAACCACTTCAAATGACTGACATGGAGTTTCAATGTATTCACCTTCTACTTCCAGATACTTGAAAGTGTTTACATGGCTGACAAAGTATTCTTCCTCTCCAAAGACAGTAACAACTTTTCCATTCACCGGATATCTCAACTTTTGATGTAATGTGGAGGTCACAGCACCTGCCCCATGGATCCAGGGACGACCAAGCAGACATGAGTATGAAGGACGAATATCCATCACATAGAAGGTAGCAGTAAACACCTGAGAGCCAACCTTGATTGGAAGATCAATTTCCCCATGCACTACTCTTCTAGAACCATCAAAAGCCTTTACCACAATATTACTGGGCTTCAATACCGTATCTTCAGGACTCAGCTTGTTCAGGACTTCCTTAGGCAACGCATTCAGAGAGGAACCATTGTCTATCAGCACATGAGACAGGGTAGTGCCCCTGCATTCAATTGAAATATGCAAGGCCCTGTTATGATCCCTCTTGGCAGGGGTCAAGTCAGCATCAGAAAATCCTAACCCGTTGTCATAGGTCAGGTGAGCAACACAATTCTCAACCTGGTCCACAGAAATTGCACTGGGTACATGAGCCATCTTTAGAAACTTGATCAATGATTTGGCATGAGCCTCAGAACATAATAACAGGGAGAGCATAGAAATCTTTGAGGGAGTATGCCCCAGCTGATCAACAATATCATAATCACTCTTGTGAATGATTTTCAATACTTCTTCCATCTGCTTAGAGAGGTCATCAGCAGCTGGCACATCAGTGGATACAGGCTCAATAACAGGACCCTTGCCCCGAGCATCAGTGGTGGAAGTAACAACAGGAGTAACTGCACTCTTAGAAGCAACTGGAGGAGAGAAGACTCTTCCACTACGAGTGATCTTGCTAGATCCAGCAATATTATCAATGTCAACAGGCATATCAGGTAAAGGCTCCTGCTTGACACCATGGATGTAAACATCAGACCCATAGTGCCAAGGCACAGCTTTGTCAGATGTATAAGGAATAGGACCAGGAGTGGTAATGATCAGAGGAGCTACTCTGGCTTCAGCAACAACTTTCACAGGACCTTCAGCAGTAATCTTGATTGGGCCCTGATGAGTGATTTTAATGGGACCCTTTGAAGTGATTCTTAGTGGTACTTTGTCAACCATGTCAACCTCTTCAATCTTCTTACCCTGAGTCAGATGATCCACCATACTTTCTACAGATGCTGGTCTTCTTTCAAACACTATAGTATATTTATCCATGAGACGTTGAATCCCATCCCTCAAAATGAAGCAACTATCCGGCTTATAGGTACAATATAGACAATCTTCATGACAACCTGGAAAGATCCCAGCTTGTACTAACCTCTTTTTGATAACAGACAATGGTGTGCTCAACTCCATAACTGAATAGACATGCAGATCTTCATCAATATCTTCATCAATGGCGTTGAAAGTCTTCTCGTGATTTGGCATTGGAGCTGTAATCACATTTGGAGTACCTGGTGGATCAAACTCAATTTCTCCAGCATCAATCATATCCTGAATTTTGTTCTTCAAGACCCAGCAATTATTAGTATCATGTCCTGGACAGTTTGAATGATATGCACATCGTGCATTGGGATTGTACTTGGGAGAGGTAACATTGGGATTCTGAGGAGCCTCCCTCAGGGTAATAAGTTCAGCCTTCAACAAGTGTTGCAATGCCTGAGCCATTGACATGTTGATCTTCGTGAACTGTCTTCTAGCCCTCTGTTGGTAACCTTGAGGCTGCTCTGTTGTTGCAGGAGTTGGATTTGAAATATGAACTGCACTAACAGACTGATGCCTTCTGTTACGATCAGGCTGACCATACACAGCATTAGATTCTTTCTTCCCAGTGGGAGGCTTCTTTGCAGCACCTGATGAAGAAGTGCCCACTTGGATCTTACCACTCTTGATACCATTCTCTACTCGCTCTCCTGTCATGATCAACTCAGTGAAGCCAGATGATGAGCTTCCAATGAGATGACTGTAAAACGGACCATTCAGCGTACACATGAACATATCAACCAACTCCCTATCAGTCAAAGGGGGTTGAACTCTTCCAGCTAAGTTTCTCCACTTCTGAGCATACTCCTTAAAGCTTTCTTTGGCACCCATAGACATGCTTTGAAGCTGCATGCGAGTGGGGGCTAAGTCAGCATTGTATTGATACTGCTTGTAGAAAGCTTCAGCAAGGTCATTCCAATCTCTGATGTTGACACTCTCCAACTGATAATACCACTCTAGCTGAGCTCCAGATAAACTCTCTTGAAAGAAATGGATCCACAACTTTTTATCAGCAGTGTGGGGTTGAATTCTTCTGACATAAGACCTCAGATGCAATTTGGGACAAGAGACCCCATCATAGACAACAAATGTAGGAACTTTGAACCCAATGGGTATGACCACCCCAGATATCAAGCTCAAATCCTCAAAATCCAGCCCAGATGATTTCTGTAATTCCATAGCATCCATTATATCCACCAGCATCTTGAATTTGTCTTCGTTAGGCTCATGGTAGTAGTTAGCCTCAGAATCAGAGTCCCCCATAGTGTTGTGGAGACTGCCTCTCTCCTGCTCAGATTCTTCAGATTCATAGTCTTCAACCTGTTCTTTGGTCTTGACAGGACTTTTGAACCTTCTTCCCATGTTGAGCAACCCAGCAGACCTTCTAGCCTTCTTAGTCTTCTTGGCCAGCAGTGTCTTCAATTCATCCTGCCCCTTGGATAGGTTCAGGATCAGCTCTTGGAACTGTGCATTCTGTGCCTGGAGATCCTTAACTGATTGTTCAAGAGCCATTGCTGAAATAAACAGCGAGAAGATGAGAAACCTGTGCACAATTATAAACCTGTGATGCAATGATATGGGAATGCATATGCAATGTTTTCAAGGACCGCAGGATTTAAATTTGCTTAAACAAACAAGGAAGTAACTTTTTATTAGTAATAACTTGTTTTGCCTTTTAGGCTTACAAAAAATGAAAACGAAATAAGTACAAAAGATGGGGTTTTAAGTCTCCCATGGACGTTTCCTCTTTATGTTGAGGTATGAGTTGAGGTTTCGTTCCTCATGAAGTAGCTTTGTTAGCTCTAGGATCCTTGCTTGGCTTGCTTTGTAATGAGCCTCGAAAGTATCCCTTTGCTCTTTCAGTTGGATCCATGATCTCTGCAAGTCTTCCATATCAGTAGGCATGTCTGGGTGAAGGATGGTATAAGCTGTGTCTCCTTCAGCAACAGGTTCCATGGTAACTGGTAGGATGGCAGGATATGGCATCATGAGTGTCTGAGCACGAAATCGTACCCATCTGAGATAAGCCTCCATAGGAATGGTGTACTTAGGCTCCAGTGTCTTACTGTCAATCCTGTTTACCTTTCCCCAAGCTCGTATGAATCTCTGGCGGTAACCCTGAAGATTGTTGTCGTAGTCAAACACAATGCCCTGAATCAACATGTCATGTGGACCATCGCTCCGGGCGTAACCAAACTGTCGTAAAGCTAGGGATGGGTTGTAGGTGATGCCTCCTCTTATGCTTAGAAGTGGCACATTAGGAAACTCCCCACAACGGTCAATGATGGTGACATTCTCCATAGATCTGGAGCACCAATGGATGTCTGAGTGAGAAAGTGACATGATCCTCTTGGACCATCTGAACCCTTGCTCATTCTTCATTACTGAGCGAGGAAGGTGAGAAATAAACCACCTAGAAAGTAAAGGTATGCAGCACATCAAAGTTCCTCTTGCCCTTGTAGTACGGGTGTGAAGAGAATGTAGGATGTCTCCAAGTAAGGTAGGCACTGGATTGTGACTCAGGAATATGTTGATGGCATGAACGTCTATGAACTGATCAGGATTGGGGAACAACACTAAGCCATAAATCAATAAGGCTAAGATCTCCTCAAAAGCATCGTAGCTCATAGCCTTCAAGAACATTTGAGCTTTATCCACTAATACCTTGGCAAGAATACCTTTAACTCCACTTCTCGTCTCTAGAACAATGTCAGACTTCTTCAGATGTAGAGCTGCAGCAATAACTTCAGGTTTAAGCTCCTTCTCTAAGCCTGTGAATGGCTTCTGATCAAGAACAGGTATACCCAGAAGTTTAGAGAACTCCTCCATGGTTGGAACCAGCTGATAATCAGGAAATGTAAAGCAATGGTGCTTAGGGTCAAAGAACTGAAACAGCACACTCATCGTGTCTTCACTGAACCCTGAAGTAACTAGATCCAATAAGTGACCATGTCTCTTGTTGAACTGGGAATGATCAGGCACTAGGGAAACCAGCTCCTTGAGCTTAGCAGGTATCCCTACAAAGTTGATCCTGATGGTGTTTCTACGAGCAGAAGCCATGACCTGCAACAAAGAACAAAGATAAATCCTTTGGTCCTTGAAATGGTTAGGGAAAATGATATGCTTATGATGCATGATGATGTCATGATGTTATGTTCAATCACAAACATGTGGCACACACAAACAAGTCACACAATTGCCCTAGGTTTAAAGGCTTGCATGAGGTTCAAAGGCAAGTACCCTCCCCTGAAGTTAGATGGTTCATCCTGTCCTACAAAAGTAACCAGGTTCTAAGGGATCTCAATATCATTGATCCTTCACAAGGGTGGTTGTTCAGAAGGCAACTTACTTGCCAACCAAAACCCTCCAAGTTTAAGATCTCAATGAGCGTAGTATCGAGTGTCAACCAACTTCAGTCTGCACCAAAGCCGGTTACCTCACTACTTTCTAAAGGCCAAGATGAGTTAACTAGGGTTCTAAAAGTCAGTTAGTGCATTGACAACATATGGCAGCCTCAATATTATCCTCAACTTGACTTAAGGAATATAAGCACCAACCAAGAAGTCGCACTAACTATGGCCACCAGATCAACTGTATCGATATACGTCGTACAGTTTCCTTGGTCTATTGCCATTTACCTAAGGTACACTAGATCCGGGTTAGGACCTTTCACACATAAGAGCACCCCAACAATATAATAATAAAGCAAACAAGGCAAACAATTTAAAGTGATCTTAATTCCTAAGGGTACCCCTCTTAAATAGTTCCCCAGCAGAGTCGCCAGTTCTGTAACCCGGTGAACTGACTTTAAACAATGTTGCGGATAGCAAGAGTCGCCACCGACTTTTATTTTATCCATAAGGAAAGGTTATAAAAGAACAGGAAAGACCTTAGAGAATATTTTGGGTCCGGGGGGTAGGTTATGAAAAGGGAAGGTATTAGCATCCTTTTCATCCATGGTTATCCATGGGCTCTTAGGTACTTAAGCTCACTTTTGAATTATTTTGAAATTGTAGTGTGTGAATAGAAAATTTTCAGAATAGTTAATAAATAATCCATGTAAGGATGTGTTAAGAACTTGTTTGAAAACTTGTTGAAAATTTGTTTAAGTGCGAAACAATTTTGAAGTGAGCAAGCACCTAGGAGTAACCTACCCTAATGTTTAAAGGTCTTTCTTATTCTTCATTCTTTCCTTTAGTAAGACTATCCCTACTATAATGGAGTAGGTAGTCCTTACTTTGGATGTTAAGGGACATGTGAGGGACAATTTGACTTTGAAGGCCATTGTGGGATGTAATAAGCACATATAAGGGACCATCATCATTTTTCGAAAGGGACTCGATTCGTAAAGGCAACCATAAGGGACTTTGATGATTTTTCTATTTGAGGGACTTGCTTTATACACCCCACTTAACCATTATTCGTAGGCAACTTGAGGGATATCCTTAGGAAGTGAGACGGCGATTAAAATCGACTTACGTGTGTGACGTGTTTATTTTAATTATCTTTATTTAAAAGTGATCTAAATTTATTTTAATATTACATACATGTTGTTATACTCCCTAATTACTAACCATAATAATAATTAAATAATTAAACAACTTTACATCCAAGAAACAATTACAAAATAATAAGCAAAATAATTAAATAGCAAAGATAAATAAAATATAAATAAGCAATAAATAATAAAGGGGGTTAATTCTAAGTTTACTCGGCAAGACATCGCATCTTGTGCCTACGTATCCTTACGGGAGTGGAATCAGAGTAATCGTAGTTCCCCTCAATAGGGAGGTTAGAAACTTCTTGACTGTGGTCAAGGTCTCAAGGGGAATAAACGCATCTTAAGGACACGCTTACGTGGAGTGTAGAAACTCCAAATCTCTACGTTGAAATGTTAAGTTGTAATTAGGGTTAAATTAGGGATTCCACGGCGGGAAACCCTAAAATGAGCGCGGCGGCTCTTTGACCTAATGCTAAGGGTAAAATTGTAATTTTGCCTGCGGCGAGGCATTTGTGAAAATTAGGGTTTGTAGTTTGTAGTTTTGAGGATTTGAAATTGAATGTGTGAAGTTTTACGGACTATTGGCGTGGCGGCCAAACAGTTAGACCTAACCTTCGGATGTGTGCAATGTGACAGAAATAATAGTAAACGCGTGAGATAATTGAATCATGCAAACAGAGAGATAATGTCATAATTTAAACCATGCAAGCAGAAATTTAAAGGCAGAATTTAAAGAGCGATTGTTAAGTTCGCGAGGTTACATGAGAGGAGCAGATACAATATGATAATGAAATTTGAATTGAACAATAATAAAATAAAATAAATAACGGTTCTAGTTATTATTTTAAAAAAAGGATTTTAGTTATTATTTTAAATTTATCTAAAAAAAGTTTTTCTTAAAAATAATAGGTTTTCATATTAATTTGGAAAAGATGTTAATGTTATTTATTTTAAAAAACAGATTTTTATATTATAACAAATTTTAATAAATTAATGATAACAATAATAATAATAATGGTAATAATAATGATAATAATGATAATAATAATAAATAATGATAATAATAATAATAATAATAATAATAATAATAATAAAGCAATAATGAATTTTAAATGTGCCAAATAACCCAACAATGTTGCTAACGCAGAAATGCGCTCATCGCAACCAGATCTAAATCGGACGAAACAAAATTTATCGCAAAGAAAAAGAAATTAAGCAAAAAATAGTATTATTGCTCACACAAAAATGCGATCATCGCAACCAGATCGAACTAACACAAATGTCACGCGTCATGCACACAAATGTGCAAACATCGTATCGACATAATTCGATCAAAAATCTTATATATATAAACTCTAACAATTTAAAAATTATATATATATAAACGTAACAGTAATAGATAAAGAAAAAGAAATAACGGTAATAGATGAAGAAAAAGAAATAACGGTAAAAGATGAAGAAAAAGAAACAACAGTAATAGATGAAGGAAAAGAAATAACGGTAAACGATGAAGAAAAAGAAACAATAGTAATGGATGAAGAAGAAAACTAAATAACGGCAAACGGCACTCACTCCTCTTAGGTTTTTTTCATTCTCTCCCCTTTTTCCAACAAGGCAACACATGTATATATAGGGAACAAATTAGGGTTAACACCAAATTGTCAATAATGTCCCTAAAGCCCATTTTAAAGCCCAAACTAAATAATTAGTTAAGAAAAAATAAAATTTAAATAATTTAAAATAAACTAATAATCCTATTGATTCCTAAAATCAAAAATATTATAAAAAGAACAAAATTTTTTTCAATATTTTTTATTTTATGATTTTTTGGATATTTTTATGAATAATTTAGAAAAAAGTGAAAAAAATAATATTTTAAAAAATGATTTAATTAAAATACGAAAATAATAATTAAATAATAATAAAAAACTATTTTTGTTATTTTTTAATGAAAGATAGAAAAATTTAGAGTAAAAATAATAAAGAACAAAAAAAGTGACAAAGGTGAGATTTAATTTTTAAAATAGTTAGAAAAAAGATTTAATTTTAAAAAGAATTTAGAGGAAAAAAAGATTTAATTTTAAAAAGAAGTTAGAGAAAAAAAAGATTTAATTTTTTTTTAAAAAAGTTAGAAAAAAAGATTTAACTTTAAAAAGAAGTTAGAGAAAAAAAAGATTTAATTTTTTTTAAAAAAGTTAGAAAAAAAAGATTTAACTTTATAAAAGTTAGAAAAAAAAAGATTTAATTTTTTTTAAAAAAGTTAGAAAAAAAGATTTAACTTTATAAAAGTTAGAAAAAAGGATTTAGCTTTAAAAAAGTAGTTAGAAAAAGGATTTAACTTTTAAAAAGTTAGAAAAAAGATTTGATTTTTTTAAAAAAATTAGAAAAAAAGATTTAACTTTAAAAAAGTTAGAAATAGATTTAACTTTAAAAAAGGGTTAGAAAAAGGATTTATCTTTTAAAAAAGTTAGAAAAAAGATTTAATTTTAAAAAGGTAATAGAATTTGATTAAAAAAATGTGTTAGAAATTAATTAAAAAAGGTTATAAAAAAAATTTACTCTTAAAGAAAAGAAAAAAAAAGTTAAATTTTAATCTAAATCCTAAAAGTTAGTAAGAAGAGCTTAAAATGATTTAAATAAACTAAATAGAAAAAAAAAAAAGTTAATAAAAACATTAGTAAAGTTATAAAAAAAATTTAATTAAATTATTATTAGTTAAAAAAACAAGATTTAAAAAAAAGGTTAATTTATTAAGTTAATCAGAATTTAAAATAAAAATAAAAAGAAAGGGTAAAATTTGGGGTATTACAGTTGACCTCAGTTTGACTTTTTAACTGCGTTGACTGCTTTTGACTTATCTGATCATCTGACTGAGCAAACTTTTGAGAAAAGTCTTGAAACTTGACATGGGGGTTCTTATACACATATAAGATGTTATGAAGCTCACTTGAAGTCTTGGAAGTCCATTTAGCCTGATTAAAGTCAAAACCCTAGTTTTGGATGCACTGCTTAGGAGGTGCATTGTCTGAGGGAATTGTCAACTCTTCTGACCAATTGTGAACTTTGTGAACCTTGTGAACCTTCTTGGAACACAAAGTCTTGTATTGTGAGGGCAAATTTTGGGGTGCAACAACTGAGAATGAAGATGAGGTTTCAACCCTGTACTATTTGCATACTATCTATGATGATGAGTGGGATAATTTTGTGAGGAAAATACAGTCCCAGGAGATTGAAAATTAAAATTTGAAGCTATAACAAGTACAATTGTCAGAAGAGAATAATGGATTGCATGTATAGAATCAGAAAACTCTCTGAAGAAGCTTCTTATGCCAAAGAACTGGCCTCAGCTGCTGCTGTAGAATTGAAAAAACTTGGCTGGGATGAGGCAACAAGATTTGATTAAACATCACATAGACCAAGTCGTGCGAACCGTAAGTCAGCCATGAAAGCCAATCAACGTTATATAATCTGAGCTGAAATCAATAAACCAGAAAATCCACGCCACACAAGAGCTAAAAAATGAAAAAATCAAAATGATGTGAAAGATGCACATGGGTCACGCACGGTTCACACAAAGCATCAAATGAAAACGCAAAAAACAAAGATCAAAACGACAATAGCAATATTCAAATTGAAATCACTCACCTCTTCTATAAATAGAGAGCGCTTCATTCTCATTTTCTCAAGCTTAAAAAGCCAGAAAACCTCTGCAAAAAAATAAAACCAAACTTCAATCCAAACTTTCTTCAATCACCTTCAAGCTTCATTCAATTAACCTTCATAATCCTTGAAAATTCATCAATATTCCCCTTCAATTTTTCTTTAACCTTCATCATCAAAACTGAAATTCAATTTCGCATCTCCAGATTCAAAGAAGAAAGAGAAGAAGAGAAATCCAATCGTCATTCACTTTAATTGAAGGTAGTTACTGGGTTTCGTCGAAACTTCATCTTCTGAATGTGCCTCTATGTTTGAGTTTCGTTTGAAATCGAGAATATATTTGGAGTCCACTTTGCATTTCGACTGCAACCACGTACTTTTTGTGTCCCGCTGCTCCGATTTGAGAGAGCACCGAAGCATCCATGGCTTTGTGAACAGTAGTCGTGACACATCATTGAAGAAGATGACGAAGTTCTACAGCTTCTATTTCCATTTACTTTACTTTTGTTTTATTTTAATTTTTTTCTTTTAAAAAAAATAAATAAATAAATAGATCTTGGGCCGTGTGGCCTTTTACCACTACCATCACCATGTTTTGTTTATAAACCTCCCTTTTCTTTTTGTTTATGTTTCTTTTTTTGAATTTCTTGTTGGTTGATTTGGTTGGATCTTAAATTTTGAATATGATTTTGTTAATCTCAATGGACCATGGGCGTTGATAGGATAAATTTCAAATCCGCCAAGAGAGGTGATTGATATTAATGACGATTTAATCGAATTAAGGTTCATTTTAATTTTCTTTCTTCTTCTTTTTATTTTTGATCGATGAAATCTATGGATCATAGATTGTTGATTATCAAGGTTGTTTAATCTTCATTATTTCAAATCTATGGATGAATAATCATTGAGATAATTCTCCGTACTTTGAAATAGTGATAGATTACCTTTGATTAATTGATTAAAAATCTTGATTATGATGAGATCACTATCTCTTTTCTTTTTGTGTGGCATGTTTTAGGAGAGTGATTTACATATCACTTCTCTAACATGTGTTAACACTAACATTATTATTGACCGGCCTCAGATAGTCGTGGTTTCTACATAAACCCGATTACGATTGCTTAACATAGCGCTAAAGTGTCCCTTAATCGGAAAATGATCATTCGCGACTCAAACTTATGTTTAAAAGTCCAAGTATGATTAGTTGCTTGTCTTAAGTCCAATACCTATGAAAATCATTGTTAGGAGGCTTTGATTATATCAATCCTCTAATGAGTTTTTATTAACTTTGGTCTAAGTGCAAGAATTAAGCATCGTTGATCATATGTTCTAACCACTAACCACTAATTCACTAACAATATCCTTGTTTAATCTTGTCTATATTCTCTTCTTACTCTTTATTTCTTACTTTTATGTTTCCATGTTATCATTTCATTTCATATATTTGTTTATGTTTATGTCATTTTCTCTTTTGTCCACTTGGACCATACTTTGTTCAAAGCACTAATAAAGGATAAAAAAATCTCTAAAAAACTTGGTGTTGTTAACTTTGTGGTTATGCTCTTGGACTACTCTTAGACCTTGGACTTCATGGACCTTTGGACTTAGAATTAGGACTCTTATTCCTATGTTTGGAGTATTGTGGATCTTAGCCTTTATTTGGCTCGCTCATTAGCTTATGCTTTAAATCGGATGGAATTCTTTTTTGCTTGCTATGGAGTGTGCTACAAGTCGGTTAGATCTTTCTTATCTCTAGCTCTTATTTTGGTTTCTAGGATAGTCACTTCATCTCCTCCCCTTCTTAAATTTTCAAAACTTTCTCCCTCTTTCAAAACCTTCTTGGTTTCAAACTTCAAAACCGCTTTCGCAATAAAACCTTGACTTTCGTCAAGTGATTTTTAAACTTTGTTTTTTCTTAATAAAAGTCAATCAATGTTAATCATGCTTTGACCAATTTCAAAAGACATAAAAAATACAAAAACTCATCAACTCTTTTTGTGCCTTTATGCACTTTTTCACTTTAAAACTTTTCATAAAGTTTAGACATGATTCATTTCTATAGTTGAGATGTAAATCTCCTATTCCCCATATTATTAAGACTTTGACATTTTCCACGTTGATGTTGAGTGATAGTCTTGTTGATAATCCAAGCAAATCCTCCATCTTTATGTGACGCAGATGTTGTCTTAATACTCGTGGGTGGATAGTCACAGTTTTCTCCTTGAAATGACGACTTGTCTTTACATCTAAAATCAATCAAAACCAACAAATTTTTGTCATTTGTACCACGAACTACGGGGTTTTAATCCCATATTGCACTTTGTGGGTACGTAGGCATGAGGCGATAAGTCTCTCCAAACACAAAAATCTAAAAAATAATTCTCTTCTCATCTCCCCAATCTCTTTTCAAACAAACCATTTTCAAACCAAAAAAACATAAATATTTCAAAGGGCTCCTATAGAGTACTATAAACTTTTTGAGTGCTAACACCTTCCCATTGCGTAACCAACCCCCTTACCCCGATCTCTGTCTCCTGTTCTTATTTTAGAACTATTTGGTTTTGTTCGCTCTTTTTCCTTTCCTTTTTTGGATAAAATAAAAGTGCAGTGGCGACTCTTGTTTTCCTTGAGTTAAGTTAATCAATAACTTACACTCACGATTTTTACCGCTACAACTAGCATCCTAAGTTTATGTAGTACTCTATAGGACCCTCTTGTTTTATGTTTGTTTATTGCTAAGGCTTATCTGCTTAATGGTTGAAAGACCTAGGGGTTTATTTTTAAGTATACTCGATAAGATATCGCATCTTATGCCTACATATCCTTACGAGAGTGGAATCAGAGTATCTGTAGTTCCCCTAAAGGGTTTGAGGAGTTCTTTGACTATGGTCAAAGTTCCTACGGGTTTAGGGTAGTTGATTGATTGAGTTTAGGAGAAAAGACGAGTTATCATTTTAAGAGAGATTTAACCGCCACAAGTGTAAGAGATTGTATTGTTGTGGGGTGGAGATTCTATCTCGCTTAAGATGATTAACATCTTTCTCTAAGGTTTAAGTAGTATTGTTGAATTGTTTTGTTTTCCTATGTTGTAAAAATAAAAGACAAAGGTCCTTTCTATGGGGTAGGATCTATCTTAAAAGATCGACTTGAATGGGATCAAGGATCATGGGGAAAATGGTGCAAATGTATATGCAATACACACAAGTGTTAAGTCATGTGTAGGTGCTTCCTTTGGACAGGATGCGATGCGAGAATATAAGTTGCGATAATGTAAATTGCTGTAAAATAAATTGCAAAAATGATAAAGGGAAAATAAATAAAACACACATAAACGCATGAAAGCGCTGAAGTGTGTGAGAGTGAATTGTGAATCGAAGTGTAAGCGTCCTCGATTGATTACATTTTACGATGTGAATTGATTTTAGTTGATTAATTTTAAATGAGAAGTTGATTTTAGCTGGGTTGATTTGTGAGAAAAGGTCGATTTAAGGGAAGTGTTAATGGGTTTATTTGACTTAAAAGTTGAACTAATTAATTTAAGAAATTAGATTTATTATTAGTGAAAGGTTAATTTAGTTTTAAAAGGTTTTTTCTTTTCTTTTTTTAAAAGGTATCATTATATTCATAAATAAAAATTCAGATTAAATATAAAAGGGGTGTCATTATAATATGAGTTTAGTGAATTATAAAAAAACTTATTAAATGATAGGTTTTTTATTATTATGTGAAAATAGGCCTCTTTAATAAGAACAAATTGGTCATATTTTATTATTATTTTCCTTAATAATTATTGGTTTGATAAATTGAAAATAATAAGTAAAGGGTAAATTAAGTTGAATTAAGAAGTTAGTTTGAAAAGAAAGATCATTAATTTAATTTTGCAAAAGGTTGATTAAGATTAATGATTAACAGGATTACTATTTTTAATTATTATAAAAAACATTAATATAGTGGTTAATAAAGGGCGATTTAACGGTTAATTAGTGGGGCGTGATCGTATGGTGTGCGAGTGTGCACGGTGCTGTGTGTATGATGCAGTTACATACGATTACATGATAATAAGACAAATGAAACAAACATAGCGAAGAACCCTAAGTCCCCAAAAATCCCAGATCGCTTGGCCTCTCCCCTCGATTCATCTCTTTGCGTTTCAATCTCCCTCGACCCTTCATCGTTTCGTTCTCACCTGTTTCTCCCATTATTTCTCCGTTTTAAACCTGAAACACAAATCCAAGCATCAATAGTTCAATAATCTCAACAGGTATAAGGATTTACCGAAAATTGGTGGTTGTTGCACCCCAAATTTTGACCCCTTAGATTCTCATTATCATTTTAGGAGCATACTCATGAATTATCTAACCTTAACCCAGTGCAAGTTTGTCTTTGTCAAAGTTACAAATGAATCAGGGTTTCGTGCAGTCAAAATCAAAACTTCAAGGTTGTGATTAGTCAATGTTTTGGGCTCATTCAATCATGAAATGAAATCAAGGATATCATATGAAGACAAATGAGAATCCAATTTGAAGTGGCCATTCCAGAATCAAAGAACAGTGCAGTCCATGGCACCCGATTAGGGTTTTTGACCAGTAAAAGTCAACTATAGTTTGACTTTGATGTTGGAAGATGTTTAAATGTTGGGATTATGATTCACGAAGTTCATGTAGCTTAATAAAGTTCATCCAAGAAGTTTCAAAGTCTCAGGAGGCCCAGAATGTCAATAGGCGACTCGGTAATCACCGATCGGTCGTACGGTTGACCGAAAAGTCAACTCTCCAAATTTTAGGAGTTGGACTTCAAGTTGTGAAAAAAAAATTGTTCCTTATGTCATATTGGACTTGCATATCAATTTTCATGACCATTGGATCAAAGATGAAGGAGTAATCGAAAAATCGGGAAATTAGGGTTTTGAAAGGGGCTAAACCATAACTCCTTAACCACACATCCAATTGAGTTGGTTCAAAACTCATTTGGAAGCTCTTGACAATTCCTAAAAAAGTCCCTAAGTGGTCCATGATCAGAAAATGCATAGATTTGGAGTTATGATCAAATTCATTTCTAGGGGGGAAAAAGACTTGGAGAAATTTCATTTTTTAGCAACTTTGGAAGGCTTTTTGGCCATGTTCCTTTGGGAAATTGAAACTAATTAAAACATGAATGTTTTAGATTTATTTGAGGGCTTTCTAAAAAGTACTAGCACATCTCAAAAGGATTTGTGAGCTGAAAGTTATGGTCATGGCAAGTTGGTGGTTTTTCACTTTAGTCCCACATTGTCAAAATTCAAGAATTCATCCCTTCATAAAAATTGACCAATTATAACTTGTGAATTCTATTGTATCTGATATGTAGAAGGTTTGCAACCCAAGAGAACCAAGGAAATGCAGAAATATGGAAAAAGACAAGCTTTGCAACTAGCTTGCAACTTGCCTTCAAAAGTGAAAAGTAAGCATGAGGTGTAAAGCCAAGTCTGAAACAACCATGATACTACACTCTAGCCTGCACTTAGCCACACTAAACTCATCATTTTTCTTGACTAATGAGGCCTGCCTTGCAGCCAAGGAAACCCCCTTGTGGAGGTTTGATTTTAAAAGTTCAAAACCTTTCTTCAAAGTGAAGAAACCTCCAAATCTGCCCCAAACCACTTCCTTGCCTATAAATAGATCCCTCCCCCACTTCATTCTCAATACAACGTACATTCTAAAAACCAGAAGAAACCTCTTCCCTTGTGCACTTTGCCTCAAAACTTCAAAACCACAAAATCACCATTTTCACCAAAAACACCAAAAAATCTGCCTTGCTACTAGGGCTGCCAAAACCATTTCTCTACACTAAAACACCCCAACAATCATCCATGCAATCTCTAAATATGGTATAGAAGGTGTCTAAACCATTAAACCTCTCAAAAACCTCATTTTGCAAAAAGTCAACTTCTACATCAAAATACTTTGACCAAAAGCCACAAATTCTACCAAATCTTGTTCTAAGCATTTGCTTAGTGTTTTAATCACTTAAACATCTCTTATATATTGTTTTTCAACTGTCCAAAGTGTTATAATTCATTGGTGGATTGCATTTCTCTATTTGTCATCATATTTTCATATTGCTTCAAAGAGAAGAAAGGACTCAAGGCAAAAAAAAAAGGTAGATTGAAGTTCTCTGGGTTTCTTGATTATTCTAGCTTGTTCAACAAAGTCTACAAGAGGTATGTGATTGCAAAGTCTCTCATTTGATATAAATACATTGAAATATCTTGAATCATTAGAGCATGTGGAACTTGGTTTTGTGTTTGCTGTCATGAGTTTGTAATTGTCATGAGAAATATATATTGCTTTTGATCTTTGTTGATTTACATTGTTATGTTAAGGTTATGACCAGTGCTGTCAAGATTGTTTTTGAATCAAGTTTGTGCAATTTGTGTTACTTGTAATGTGTTTGAACTAATGTTTGTGATAATGAATTTTGCTGCTAGTTCTGTTTTAAACAAAACTCCCTTGATTATGTTCTTATGTTGGGAAACTTGTTAATCATGTGTGTGCTGCATCTGTTAACAAAAGAAACACTCTATGTTGTTTGGTTCTCATCTTATTTTCTTTAAAGCTTACTATGGTTGCTATGAATTTGTTTTTCCTGCAACCAAAACCTGTTCTGAAACCTGTTTTGCACTTGAAGGCATGAGGCTCATTTGGTTTAAAATTTTGAGCAGCAACATGTATGGTACTGCATATTTCAAAGTTTGATGTCTTTTGTCTGATTTCTTTTTTGGGGTTGTGACTCCCTATGTGCTTTGAGCAGTCTTGTTTGGTTTATAATGACATGGTGTATTGGCTTCTGTCCAAACTGTCTTGAGGCTTCTCAGTCTAGTTTCACTATCACAACTTCAAAACCATTGTCTCATCATGTTTTATATGATTTGTGCTGCTGTCAAGATCAATTGGAGTATTGTGTGTGTTTAGATTCATGTCATGACTGCTGTTTGGAACATGTTTAGAATTGTTAGGCTGTTGGTTGAAGTATTAACAGGATACCTACATATGTTATCATTGTGGCTGATTGCTAGTAACTCAACTATGAACCATGTGACAAGATGTGGATTGGATCAGTTTAGCTTTGGTTTGAATTTCTTTGAAAGCATCTATTGAGGTTTTGCTTGCCTGGCCAGATTTACTTGTTTTTTGTCTTGAGAAGCATGAACAACAGTTGCAGCTCACATTCCCTATTTTGTTCTAATCACAGTTTGGATCATATTATTGTCAAAATTTGATCTATGATACTTAAGACATGTGCCTACCTTGCATGGGACTTAATTGCATCTGTTTTGGACTTTGAGATCCAAGTTGCATTTTCAAAACCTCATTGCTGCTTGCTAGCAGACCTGTGTTGGTCTGGAAGTTGTAAAGTTCTTTTTCAAAAATCAAGGAACATTGATGATGTTATGATTAGGATTGAATCACCTGCATTCATGATTTTTTTTTAGCAGGACAGCCTGTTGTTAGTATGTTTATAACATGTATGTGATGTTTGTATAGTTGGTTTTAGGTCAGCATGTACCCTAGTTCCTATGATTGCATCATACCATGAATACCATTACAACTCACATGCCAATTTTCCATATAAGCCTATTCTGCATCAAATTCATGTTGAAAAACTTTGCATTAATTATTTATGAGTTGCTTGCATGATTCTTTATCATTTAAACCAACTGTCATGAGTTGTTCATTGCAAAATGCATATCAAAGTAAAATTGCAACTTGACATGTCATTTTCATAAACTGTTTGCCTTGAGCTTGGTTTAAGTGCTAATATCATTCATTATCATATATTTGAGCTGTGTGTATCTTTGGTTTGGATCAAAAATGTTTGAAACAAGTTGTGAACATCAAAATGCATTTTCAAGTGTTAAGAAGAAACTACCATCGAGTTTTTAAATAGAAGAAGAATATCAGAAAATTAACATCACCATCATGATCCTCATATTTTTCTGGTCAAGATTGATATAAATTTCATCGCGTTTGGTTAAGAATCGAGGAAGTTACAAGTGAAAACGTAAATCATATTTTGAGTGTTATTCTTGCCCAGCTTGCTTTGATTTTCACCCATATATATTTATGGGGTGGCATATAAAAAACGGATGTATAGCCACCCCAGTGGTAAGACCATTATGCCAAACACGCCTTGTACCTGAGTTCGACCCCTGAGGAGGGCAACTCTTTTATTATTTTTTGTCATTTTTCACTCCATTTTCAAAAATTCGTATCTCTCTCAATTTTAATCGTTTTTCACCCGTTATTTTTTCATTGTGTTCATCTTGATGTGTACTTTCATGTCATATTTTGTATTTTTATGTTTTACAAATTTTTCATCTCTTTTGACTTCGTGCAAGTTAAGTGCATTTTACGTTCGTTTACGCATGTGCAGATGAATTCTTCTTTGGTTATACTTGAATTTGTTGGTGATACTTGCTTGTATTTATATCCTTATATGTTAGTCAACATGCTAGGATTTTTATTCTTGGTTGTTACCATGTTCGCTCTGTTGAATGTAATTGAACTCGATCTGTCGTCACAGTTCCTAATAATTCATCTGCTTTGATTGTCATCAATGCACCTTCATCCTTATCACACCATATGTTTATTTAATGGTTGTCACCATGAATACGCCTTTATTATGTTGTTGATTTTCTTTTTGTTTTCTTCCCCGAGTGATGAAGCTTGTTAGCTCTCATCCAGTTGCCTCTCCTGTCTACTTCTAAAGGAAAAGTCTGTCCATTTGACCCTCGTGTCATGGATACATCTCTTATCCCTCCCTTGACTTTGTTAAGTCACTTTAACCCTAGATTATAAGCCATTAGACTTTGCTTTAAGTCTAAAAGACCCACCCGTACTAGGAGTGTTCGTCAAACTAGAACCCTAGGAAAGAGTTTGTCAACTCTGTGTAAGAATCATCGTCATGATTTCTTACTTCCCCTTTTGAATATCACAACTTAGATTAGGGAGTTTTGTCAAACTCCACACAAACATTGTCATGTTTGTTCCCCCTTGAACCTTGGTCATAATCAAGTGTTCTTCTCCCCTTTGTGAGGTGAACTACGATTGCTTTGATTCTATCCTAGTCAGGATACGTAGGCAGAAGATGCAACGTCTTTGCGAGCAAACTTAGAAAACCAACTAGGTCTTTACTTATCTTTACACTCAACTCCCAATCCTAAATCCATAGTACATATTTCACACTTAGCAAGCAATCAAACAAAAGGTTCCTGTAGAGTACTACAGATGCTTAGGGTGCTAACACATTCCCTAGGTATAACCAACCCCCGATGAATCTTTTAAGCGTTGTCGTGACATCGCGAAAAAGGTTTTTCTTTCTTTAGACCTTTCCTTTGGATAAAATAAAGTTCGGTTGTAAAAGAATTAAGATTCAAGTTAATTTAATAGCTTAATATCCAATTTTCACCGCGACAGAAAATGGCGACTTCACTGGGGATTAACAAATTCTATTGCTTTGAGGGTTTAGCCTATCTTGTTTGAATACTTGCTTATTTGTTAATACTTGTAAATATGTACATATGTGCTCTGTTGGATCTTGGGAACATGGAATGGTGAGACAACACTATACCCGTGTTTGAGCGTACTTACGATAAGATGGAGGTATATTCAAGGAAGCTTATAGGGAGTTGATTCCCGACCAAGCTGACTTGAGAAAACCACCGCTCAGTAGAGGCCCTTTTGAGAGTTAGTATTGTTGATCGAGTATTCGTGAAAACAATGCTACTTTCTATGGGAGCCCGTGATACTGAGGACCTTTAGATTACCTTTTCCCCACTATGGATTTATTAGGATGTAGTGCGATGACTATAAGGAAGTAATTCCAAAGTAGTTGATGCGCGATACTACACTCGGACAAGACTCTCTTGAGAATATTATCGACCACCAAGTATTTGGGAAATTGATAATATCCGAAAGATGGGTTGAGGACTCTGGGAACTCTTTTAGAACCTTGCTCTACAGTTTTGAAAAACTTAGTACATACCTTTGGGGTGGGTAGACCTTGACTCCATACTCATGTTCTCCAAACCAAAACCTTTATCTGTTTAATCCATGTGTATATGTGAATCTGTGCTTATCTATGTTTGTGCATTCATGCATTCATGAACATCATGTCATAAAAGTTTCATGGAACTTAGATCTCTTGTTTGCAAACATCAGGATCATCATGGACAGTGGAAAAAAGAAAACCATGAAGTACACTTACAAAAGTCCTAACTTGGATGACATAGAAAGGTTGAGCACTTTGATAACAGATATAGAAGGATTCAAGAGCAGGTATGGGAACTTATTGTCATTGTTGAGGGTAAAAAGGAAGATGGATCTGGGACTACTCTCCACACTTCTCCAGTTTTATGATCCACTCTATCATTGTTTCACTTTTCCTGATTATCAGCTGGTACCTACACTTGAGGAATATTCTTGCTTGATTGGTTTACCTATTTTTGAAGACTCTCCTTTTCCAATCATGGAGAAGGACCCTAAGAAAGAAGAAATTGCTAAAGCTACACGTTTGGGATTGGTGGATATTCAGAGAAATATGGTTACTAAGGGAGGAGTCTTCGGTTTGACTGCAGAGTTCTTGGTTGGGAAAGCACAATACTATGCTGATCATTTGAGTATGGATGCATTTGAAGCTATCTTGGCCTTGCTCATTTACGGGATTTTATTATTTCCATGTTTTGACAACTTTGTAGATCTCAATGCCATCAAGATTTTCTTGAAGAAAAACCTTGTGCCTACTTTATTAGCTGACACCTATCATTCTGTTCATCTGAGGAATTTGCATAAAGGAGGAATGATTACCTGTTGTGTCCCTTTATTATATAAGTGGTTTATTTCTCACTTACCTAAAGGTCATGTTTTTTGGAAGGAAGGTTGGTGGTCTCAGAAGGTTATGGCTCTTACTCACTCTGATATTGATTGGTACAGCCGTAGTTATGATGGGATAAAAATCATTGACAGTTGTGGAAGCTTTGATAACGTACCTCTTCTGGGTACAAGTGGAGCAGTTACAACCCTATTCTCGCTCGCCGTCAGCTTGGATATCCTTTGAAAGACAAACCAAGCAGCGCTCATGTGGAGAATATTTTCTTTAAAGGAAGTTCAGAATTGAAGGGAGAAATTCTAAAATCTTGGGGACATGTACACAAGAAAGGAAAGGAAGACTTAGGGAAACCTAATTGCGTCTCCCTCGAGCCTTATCTCCAATGGGTCCAAAGAAGAGCTATTCAGCTGAAGATGCCTTATTCTCAGCAGAAACCTATGGCTTTAGAGTAGGAACACACAATGATCTTTATTTCCGAGGAGGAGAGATTAAAGATTGCTTTGAGGAAATCACAACAAACTGAAGTAGCCTGGAAATACAAGTACCAAGTGGCCATGGAAGAGAATGATGAACTCCGTAGACAACTACAGGCGAAGGATGAAGAAATGATTGTTTATAAGAAGAGGAAGACACATGAGGGTTTATCTTCTTCCAGCTCTCAACCAACTCCATGGAAGCTAGTCGTGGACAAACTCATTCTCGAGAAGACTCAGATGGAAGAGGAAATCAAGAAACTCAAAGCAAAAGAGGACTTTTATTTAGAATACTGTCAGCCTTAGGACTTTTGAAAAATGTACTAGATATTTTTTTATGCAATCTTGAAAATCAATGAAATGAGATGATGTTTTGATATGAGTTCTATGAAACTTTTTCATTTGCATTTTCATTAATTAATCATTCAAGGAACTAAAAATTGTTTGCAGATATTATAGACCAAAATTGGAGAACTTGAAGAAACTGGGAATTGAATTTGCTTATTTCCCCATTGATATAATTTTTGCAAATATTTCTTTGGATTCCTTGAATGATTAATTTTTGCATTGTTGCATTTTGCATTCATAAACATTGCATGTGCATGTTCTTGTATTGAGTCTCATCTTGTTGTCTTGTCTCCAGAAAGAATCACACTGAATCCTCAACACAGATACAACACCCGAGCCCAAGCTCGCCTAAGAATGGAAGGACAGAATTTGGATGTGGATAGAATTGATAATGAACTCGAAGAGCTACGAGGAGGCATGGGGTAGATCATGGAAGCCCTACAAGTCATTCGTGCAAAGCTGGACACTCAAGCCACTGTTGTTTCTGAAATCACTAGCACAGTTGCATAGCCGATCCCAACGGCAGTCACTGTTGCAAATGTTCCACCATATGGGTTGCCACCTGGTTTTGTACCTCCACCGGTAGTCAATCAACAAGAAGTTCCTTTGGGGCCAGAAGTTCCTCAAGCTATTCCTACTTACGCTCAGCCTTCTGTTCAGGTTCAAGTGCGCCCTGTTTTTCATAACCCTCCACCAGTATACGAAGGTCTTGATGGGTATGAAGAAGAGAGCGGACGACATGATAAGTTGAAAGAAAGTGTAGAAACTATCGACAGGAAAGTCAGAGCAATGGAAGGGAATGACATCTTTGGTACTGATGCTAGAGATATGTGCTTAGTGTCTGGATTGGTAATTCCACCAAAATTCAAAGTTCCCAATTTTGATCAGTATTCTGGGGCTACTTGTCCTCGGACACATCTGATTATGTATTATCGAAGAATGGCTGCTCATGTGGAAGACGATAAGTTAATGATTCACTGTTTCCAAGATAGTCTGAAAGGAGCTCCTGCTAAATGGTATTTGGGCTTGGATCAGTCTCGTATTCATAGTTTCCAAGACTTGGCTGATGCTTTTGTAAAATATTACAAGTATAACATGGATTTAGCCCCTGATCGAAGACAGTTACTGAGTATGTCACAGAAGAGTTCGGAATCCTTCAAAGAGTATGCACAGAGGTGGAGGGAAACTGCCTCTCAAGTAGAACCTCCTTTGAGTGAAAAAGAGTTGACAGATTGGTTCGTCGATACAGTAAGACCAGAGCTTTATGAGAAAATGATCAGTAGTGTAACCACCAGTTTTTCTGATATAGTAGCAGTGGGGATAAGAGTGGAGTTAGGAATGAAGAATGGGAAGGTTGCTAGCAGTTCCAGCAGTTCCGGTAACAACAATGTCAAGAAGCTCAGTAGTAATTTTCATAGAAAGAAGGAAGGGGAGACAAATGCAGTAACTGTGGGAAGAAAGAGTCGCACCTGGAGACCACCTTACCAACAGTATCAACAGAGTTATGTTCAACAACCTCAGCAAGGCTTTGTTCAACAGCCTCAAGCAAGTTATGTTCAGCAATCCCAGCAACAACGACCAATGTATCCGTTGCAATATGCCCAGCAACCTTATGTGGCAGCTGTAACTCCGGCTTTCAGTCACCCTATTCCCAGTTATCAGATAGTGCAGCCAGCACCTGCATATCAGCCAATTCAACAAGGGTATCAACGAGCGTCCAACGCTCCACCCTATCAACAACATCATCAGCCTAGAGCTCAGGCACCTAGACAGAACTACCAGAATCGGAGACCGACAATAAAACCACCACTTCCTCAGATACCGATGACTTACACCGAGTTGTACCCCTCCTTAGTGCAGCAGGGATTGGTAACAACACGACCATTAAATACAGACACTACATCATCTCACTATAATCCAAATGCTCATTGTGCCTTTCACGAAGGTGCTGACGGTCATGATTTAGAAGGTTGTCTTGCTTTAAAACATCTTGTCAGGGAGTTGATGGAAAAGAAGATCTTGTCTTTTGATGATGTACCCCCAAATGTCAAAAGTAATCCATTGCCGAACTATGGAGGGGTCAATGCAGTAGAAGAAGTGTTAGATGAAAGAATGGTCCAAGATGTGTCAGAGATTAGAAACCCGTTGAGGTTGCTTCACGAGAAACTACTGAAAGTAGGATTGATAAAGAATACCCATAATATTTGTGAAAAATGTTCTAGTGATTCAAGAGGGTGTAATGAGGTACGAAGAGGTATACAAAGGTTGATTGATGAAGGAATATTACAAGTGTGCAGTAAGGTGAGGAAAGAAGAAGTTTCAGTAATTGAGCCTGTTTTTAATTTACCGAAGAAAGGTGAGAAAGTTCTGGTGTTCAAAATGACCAACAAAGGTGTGAAGCCCGTTTTCAACAAGTCAACTATCGATCAACCTCAACCGGTTATTATTCAGAAACCAAGACTGTTTCCTTTTGAAAGCACAAAGGCCGTTCCATGGAAATATGATATGATTGTGATAGATCGAGGAACTAAGAAGGTTAGTCAGAAAGAGACAGTAAAAGACAGCCAAGTGGACGTAACAAACATTGCAGGTACAAGCAAAATGACCCGTAGTGGTCGAATCTATCAACCAAAAATGACAGTAGACGCTCCAAAAGAGGTTACCCCTGCTGCGACAAAAGAACAAGAGGTGCCAGGTACTGAAGGAAACGATGAAGAATTCTTAAGGATTATTCGGAAAAGTGATTACAAGATCATTGATCAGCTCCACCAAACCCCATCAAAGATATCGATCCTGTCTCTCTTAATGAACTCTCCAGCTCATAGAGAGGCTCTGCAGAAGGTATTGAAACAGGCACATATGACAAAATACATAACTCTTGGACAATTTGATTCAGTAATAGACAACATTACAGCCTGTAACACCCTGAGCTTTAGTGATGCAGAATTACCGAACGAAGGACACAATCACAACCGTGCGTTACACATATCTGTCAGGTGCTAGGAAGACACAATGGCACGAGTTTTAGTCGATACTGGATCCTCATTGAATGTATTGCCCGCCAGGTCGCTCGCAAGGCTAGCATATTGTTGCACCCTAAAATTTCCTCAACTTATTTCACCTGATTTTATGTCTAATTGCATTGTCATTTGCATAAAAAGTCATGTACATAATTCATTCATCTGCATAGTATAGCAGGGGCAAGCCATCCAACAAGGGACCAAGTGCAACTCTTATCTCTATGAGCCTATCAAGAGGTTCTTATTCAAATTCAAGCACATCCATGTCACCAGAAAGAAATTGATATCTGAGAAGTTAGTGGACCAAGCAGTGGATCTATCTCCTATCTTGAGGGTATTTGAAGATCATCAAAGAAGTTGTGAGTTATGAATTGAGGCCATGGAGGGTCATTTTGAAAGTGAGACAAGTCATTGATGTGATTACAAGAGCTGCAGTGGAAGACAGTCAACTAGGGTTTCACCTGGGTCAACCCTAGGTCAAATGCTTGATTGAAGGGCATCAAGGCCTGTTTGAAAGATGTGGGATGCCTCATTTGACATGTGGATATGGATGTGGTGTTGTGCCAAGAAAAATCAAAAGAAATCAAGAAGAAGAGAGGTTTCTAAATTAGGGTTTCTGTGTAAAATCCCCTGATTTAAGGCAAACTTCCAAGCAAGATAATTCAGAATGCAAGTCTCAAATGGATCCTTGGCCAACATGAAACTTGTAGAGGATCTCAAGACCTTTAATTTGAGTGGTGGAAGACATCAAGGATATTTATATAACTCAAGTTATGGTTCTTGCAAGTTACAGGTCATCAGAGGCATCTGAAATTTGTCTGTGAAAGTTACTTGACCTCCAAGCAACTTTTACATCTCAAGGAGCTTTCAAATGGATTTCTGGCCAACATGAAAGTTGTTCCTCATGATCTTAGATTTCTAGAAAGGTATAGTATTCCTTCATCTGATTTGTGGAACTCTACTTATGACTTTGGCAAGCAAAGGGCATTTTGGTCATTTGGAAATTATAGGTCATTTCAAGCATATGGCCATATCTCCTACTTCCAAGCTTCAAATGGAAAAACCTTAAACATCAAAGTTGCTTAGAATGATGTTTTAAGGCTATTAGGGTGTTCATGAAATGTTGGAAAGGCTCATAGCAAAAAGTGATAAAAATGGCCTAAAAATGAGGTATAAGTTAATTCAAGTGAAATGGAAAATCCTAAAATCCAAGTTCCAAATCCAAACCATGGCATATGATAGGTCATTTTGACTCCCAAGGACATTTTAAGAACAATGGTTCAGCCACAATTTTGATTTGAGGCTTAAATCTTGGGGTTGCTTTGTAATTTGCTTGCTTGCATAATGGCATACCAAACCAAAACAAGGAAAAGCTTAATGAATAAGGGAAATATGCATTGTACATTATCCTAATTCTCATGTAAGGAGAAAATGAAGATAATTACTCAAGTTGTAAGGATTTTGTCATGATATATCACATGGTAAGAATGGAAATGCAAAGTATCACTTCATGAAAGTTCAAGTTTCTACTAGAGTGATCTAGATGATTCTAGACCCTTCTAAATCAGTCTATATATGGATTACATTCTCCATTGGTGAAGGGTTGGTGATTGTTGATGTTAATGGTGGTAGAGAATAGAAATTGAACCAAAAATTTTCCATTTGCAAATTGTATTGAAACCTCATCTTTCTCTTCATTACCCTTCCATTTTTTCACACAAATCATCTCCACAAACCTCCCTGAACATGTTCATGCTAGAGTAAGGTTCCATTGTTGAAGAATTGGAGCTTTCCAAGTGAAGTTGCAAGAGAGAAAAAGGGATTGGATCTGAAGATACAAGCCATCTCCATCAAATGTTGTGCAAGCAGAGTATTGTTCATCACCTAGGGACCATTATTGAAGATCTACAAGGCCTGATTCGAAGCTTTTCAACACCTACCATTGCAAGGATCAAGGTATGCAAAATCTTTCCCACACTTTGATTTAGGCATGGCTAGGATTGATTCTTGTTGTGAAACCATTAGAGACCATTAGGTGATTCATTTGGATGAGTTTAAGACCAATTAGTGAGGTTTCATTAATGGAGGTTGATTCTTGATGGAGGTAGAACACACTATTTAATGGATGATAATGCACGAATTTTGGTTGGTTTTAATCAGCATGGCATAGGGATTAATTATATATAAAGATTGTTGAGTTTTATGATGGTTGAAAATTGAAGAAAGTTTGGATCCATGGTGTTGTACTGTTCGGGTAGGATGATAGAGAGAGTTTTAATGCAAACCATTGCCACAGTTGGATTCTACGTAAAATTCTAGACAAATTTGGTTCTTGGATCGTGTTAAATGGTGGAGTAATGGAGCCACACGAAGGTGATGAAGTTGTGTGCATGGAGTTGTTTTTCATGGAGTTTAGGAAACCCTAAAGTCCAAAGGTTGAAGACAACCTTTCTACCGTTGGATTGGCGCTTGACATGTTGACTGAAGAGACCATCGAACGGCCACGATCAAACACGAAATTGGAGGGAGATGAGCAGCAGCTAAACGCTGCGTTTTGATAAGTGACTTCCAATGGGCTTGGCGTGAATTGTTTCCCCACCCCCCGTTTCCAAAGCCCAATTGTTTTGCACTATAATTCATGCTATTCACACCACCGTTCAGCTTTTTATTTTTTTTTATTTTTTTTTTATAGAAACTGGGCCCAAGCGCCTACTGCTAGGCACACCCCACCTGCTGGGGCCCAAATCATTTTCAACTGCATATTCATACTAACTGCACCCCCTCATCATTTTCATATTAAATTTCACTCCAAATTTCATTTAACTTTAAAAATTCATAATAAATTGAAAAATGCATATTTTTTAATGAGACTTTTTTTTCCTATTTTCTATTTTTTGTCTAGAAAAATATGAAAACATAAAATTGTCATTTTACTTCATTTTCATATTTTTTGCATATTTTTACATTTAATAGCTTTTTTTAGTTCTTTTAGTTGATGCCTCTATTTGTTGAATTTAGTTTGAGAGTTTCCTTTAGGATTTTCATCCCATTCTTTTTAGTACAACTAGATATGGATATTAGGTGCCCCCCTGATTTTTATACTATTTTTTAGGATTTATTTTAGATATTTTAGTTAGAAACTATTAGGATAGTCAATTAGGGTTGTGAATATAATATAGGTATAACAAAACAAGTTTCTTTTTGGGTTTTCTTTAGGACAAATTAGAAGGTGGGACTATAGGGGTATTATGGGTAAGTGCTAGATCCCTTAGAAAATGCTAGAAGTTCCCCTATTATGTTAATACTATTAGTATATTCTTGTAATTGATTGATTGTGTGGTGTGCCCTTTCTAGGGTTATTGTTTGACTGTGTGGGGTATTGGGCCTGCTTGGGGTTTGGGTTTGAGCTGAAGACTTTGCTGATGAAGCCCATTGAAGACAAGGAATGAAGATCAGTTTCCAGAGTTGATGAAGAGTATATCTTGCTGGCAGCTGTTGAAGGTTATAGGTTTAGGAGCTAGGTAGAGCTCTAGAATAGAAACTTGATTCACAAACATGGAAGGTCTTGTTTGCCTCCATTCTTTCTCTATGATTCAAAGTCTCTTTTAAATATTCACCTCCTTCCTTTGGAAGGATTAGTGAATGTATTTAAAAGATAGAACTTTTGAGAGAAAACTGTCTGTATCATGTTAACAGTCAGTAGGCCACCCTTGGTAGGCAACTGACTGCTTAATATCCAATTCATCTTGTTGACTGCTACTCATCTTGGAGAGTGAGACTTGAAGAAAAGCCTTGAAAGATTGAAGATAGAGACCTTGCTTGAAGGCTGTGAAGATGAAGACTAATGCTTGCTTGAAGCTTGTAGATGTTTTGAAGATGACTTGAAGACAGATGTTGATGAAGACTGCTGTTTGCCGTTTATTTTTGATGTTTATAATCTTTGATGTATTGTTTGAATTTCCCTGACTGTATTGTTTGCCATTTAACCTGTTAGGTTGAAAGCGAATTTTGTTCGCTTTTGCCTGTTGTTTTCTAGGTTCGAGGTTGAGTGGGACTCCCTTGCCTCGCTTGTATTGTTGCATTCATGCATATTTTACTGCTTTATTGTATATATGCTATTGTTTCTGTTTCCGTTTATCCCTTAGGATCTCTGTTTCTCTCTGCGCAAGAGAGGAGCATGATAGACATTAGGTCTTAACCCATGCATGATAACATTAGGTTAGTTTGATTCCCTTTTCAACCATAGGTTAGAGTTTTGTCTCTTCTTTCTCAAAACAAACAGAAAAACACAATAAGATTTCAAATCCAATAAAAGACACTTCTTCCGTAAAAGAATGTGAACTCATCAAAACGTCATTTTTGTCCGCTTGGACCAGTAATCAGAAGAACCCTTTTTCAGAAGGAGATAAAAACAATCAAGACAGACTTGTGTCGTACGTGGCCCGAACTACGTTTGCTCTGATCTTTCATGCTGTATGAAAGTACGTAGGCATAGGATGCGATATCCTAGCGAGCAACCTTCCCCTCCTTTCCCGTAGGTAGGCGAACTACGTTGACTCTGATTTCTCGTTCCAGACGGGAATACGTAGGCATAAAGTGCGACACTTTGCCGAGTCACTTTATTTTATTTTAACCCCAGACCTGTAGAATAGATAGAATAACAATCCGTACCAGAAAACAAGCGTGGATCCCGTCGAGTACGACGGACGTGAGGGGTGCTAATACCTTCCCCTTGCGTAACCGACTCCCGAATCCAGGATTTGGTTGCGATGACCATTCCTTTCCCGTCTTTGCGTTAGGTTTACTTCGAGCGTTTCCTTTCCCTCCTTTGGGATAAATAACGCACGGTGGCGACTCTTCTGTTCAGCCGGCGCCGATTTTCGCAGTAGCGACAGCTGGCGACTCTGTTGGGGATCCAACGTCCCCTAGCTGCTAAGGACTGCGATAGTTCCTTATGCATTTGGGATCCAACGTCCCTTAAGCGAGTCAATCCTAACGCTTGTTTTCCCGTCGAGGATTTTGTATGGATTTACTTTTTCTGTATTTTACTTTCAGCATTATATTATTGTTATTATTGCTGTATTGGGGTGTGACGGGTGTTCTATGATTGAGAGATAAGTCGGACCTGGGCTTGAGTGCACTTAGAATTAGAGTGGAAAGTAGTGGGCGCGTGTCGGCTTTGCTTGCATTAGTGTCCCGCAAAATTCACACTCGGACGAGGTTCTTCTGGTTGACTTCTTTTTCTACCCTTTGGGTCGAAGGGGTTGTTGGTTAGTTGGATTGTCGACTCCGGGAACCGATCATTTGGAAGTTGGCTAAGTGAGGCCTCTTCAGGATTTGATGATGCCGCTCCTTCTGGGAATCGTATCATCAACCCTGAAAGTCTGTGACGCCGACGACCGCATAGGATGCCATACCATTGTCAGTTACTAGGACACCTACCTGTGAGAGGGTTTGGGGCTATGCAGGTAACTAGACCTTCAGATACCGGTTTGTTTCTTGATTTGAGAGACCAGAGTTGAAGCTTCATATTGGGTCTGTCCAAGACCAGGGTGAGGAATTCTGGAGGGTCTATCTGAGACTTATGATGTGGTTCAGGCTTCTCAGCCATGGCATTTGGTCCCTATTGCATCTATTTGCATTGCATTGTTCGCATAACCATTACCATGTGCATTTCATTAACGTGTGTCTGTGCTGCAGGTGCATTTGCATATTCCCTGATTCTAGTGCCCGGACTTCTGCTTATTGATCATGGCTGGTTTGAGAAAGACAGTTGCGTACAAGTTACCTACACCTGACATTACTCCCCTACTTGGTCTGATGTCCCTTGTTGATGAGGAGGTTAGGAGAAGTTTTAGGATGAGTTATGGAAGATTGTTGAGACTGGTCTGCAAGCCAACTGCTGTTGAGATGAATGGGCTGTATACCTTGATGCAATTCTATGACCCTGCCTTAAGATGTTTCACATTTGTTGACTTTATTTTGGGGCCTACCATGGAAGAATACGCAGAGTTTATCGAGCTGCCGGTGCAAAATAAGGTTCCTTTCATCCATCGTGACGCTAAGCCCCAGCTGGAGGACTTAGCTAAGGCCTTGCACATGAACGCTTCTGAACTATTAGTGACTTCTTGGCTCGGGGTTCCAGGTTTCTCCCTCGATTTTCTGGTTGGCAAAGCTCAAGAATACGCCAAGAGCGGGTGCTGGATAGTCTTTAATGCTATCTTGGCTCTGTGCATCTACGGAATAGTGTTGTTTCCCAACTTACCCAATTGTGTGGACTTGGACGCCTTTCATCTGTTTGCTGCTGGCAACCCTGTACCCACTTTGATTGGAGATCTCTATCATTCATTGCACTACAAAAATGAAAATAGGAGAGGAAAGACTGTTTATTGATGTGCGCCGCTGTTGAACATGTGGTTTAAGAGCCATCTCCCCCTGAAGGGACCTTTTGTAGATAGTGCAACTACAGCTGACTGGCCAGAGCGCCTGATGAGACTATCTTCTGAAGACATTGAGTGGTTTGACTGAGACTTGTTGGGGTCTGAGCTTATTTTCAGCTGCGCTGGATATCCTAATGTTCCTTTGATAGGAAGAAAAGGGTGCATCAATTATAACCCATCTCTGTTCGTTCGCCAGTTTGGATACGCGTTGAAGAACCCACCTAGGGAGGAAGAAGTACAGGAATCTCTGTACTTCACCGATGATTTGAATGGAGAGTTACTAGCCAAGCTTCAGCACGCTTGGATGCGTATCAACAGAAGAGGGAAACCACTGTTGGGGAAGAATGATTGTCAGGCTTATGTACCATACAAAGTTTGGATCCAAGAGAGAGCAAGACAGTTGCTGATGCCATTTCCAGCTGCACCGGTTCATGTTCATGTTCCAGTGGAGGAACCAACCACCGTTGCTATGGAGGTCTACGAGCGAGTTGTAAAAGAGAAGGAAGCCTTGCTGTTGGCTAATAAAGAGTTAGAAAAGGAACTGGCTCAGATGCGTAGTGAGAAGAACAAGGTTGTGCATTCTTTTCAACAGCAAACTGAGTTAGTAAACAGGCTAGGTGCTGAACTGACCGAAGAGAAAAAGAAGCGTGAACGTCTGGGGAAAGAATTCAGAAGCTCTCATGATATGCTGGAGTCCAAGAAGAAAGCACTCGACGCCGCCCACCGGGAAATCTCTTCTTGTAACAAAACGTGGAATGCTACGCTAACCAACAACAAAAAGAGGGAAGACAAATTGAAGCAGCAAATTTCCGAACTCGAAGAGAAGTTGAAGGCTAGCACTAAGAAGTATGAAGAGGAGATGATGGCGAGATATAGTCTCCAGAACGCATTGAACAAGGCCATCGAAAGCAAGAAAGAGGTTGTGTCTCAGAAACGGAAGCTAGAGGATCGCTTCGGAGAAGGGGCATGGGAGGAATCTACTGGTGATTTACGTCGTGTTCTCAAGCGAAGAGATCTACTTGTTGAGGGTCTGCTTACCCGACCAAGTCATCCAGAGACTAAGAGGTTATTAGAAGAGTACCAGGCATATGGGAGCACTTGACATTTCATGTATTAATGTGTATGCTTTATTTGCATTTGTGCTGACCATCACCAGGATTGTTGGTTGAGGTCATGCCTTCTTATTGTACACTCATTAATATTGTATTCTTGATCTGATGGGTTTCTTTGCAATATATGAGGTGTTTTCTATGATTCGGCTCCGAACTTCGTATTGCTGTCACTGTCACCGCACTGACACATTCGCACTAGAATCGGGGAATGATATTCCCTAATGCACAGACACATATTGCATTGCATTCACATTCATATTGCATTACAGATGATTATTGAACTGTATCTCACTCCCTGCACCGTACAGGTCTTTTCAGGATTGAAAGTCAACGCCTGCACCGATACTCCACTCGCACCAACTGCAGAAGAGTTATGGATCAGATGCAGAATGAAATGCAGGACATGCGTGAGAAGCTGACGCTATTCATGCAGACAATGGAGACCATTATGAAAGGCCAGGAGAACTTGCAAGCTTTTGTGCAGCCTTTGCTGATGAGAAATGCTGGGCACGGGAACGAAGACCATAATTCTGTGCGAGTTGACACTATTCACGGGGATGGTACTCCCACACTGGTAGCTCCACCTGTGGTAAACATACCTGCTGTCAATGTGAACAACGGCGCGGCCGCCGGGAATGGTAACGCAGTAATCGGTAACGAGACTGTCGTCAACAACGTTGGGTTCGGAGATGTCAATCTGGGTGGTGATAATATGGGAGGTAATGGCTTCGGTAATAATGGATTCGGCTTTAATGACCAGGGGTTTGATCATGCTGGGAAGTACGGCTTCAACGCTCAGGGCTTCGGACAGGACGGATTTGGTATGACTAATCAGGGTTATGGCGGACTCGGTAATGGAAACGGTGCTGGGATAATGTCTTTCGGACCTGCAGGAGTCGCTCCGGGGTATGGTAACAGGGGGCGGGGCCCTGTAATGAATCAGACTAGGTTTGGCCGTAATAACGGATACGATGGATACGGAAATGGGAACGGTAATTGGCTAGAAGATCAGCAAGAAGACGCTTTCTCTGGTGGAGGTTTTGAAGGTCCTATGGATGACTCTCAGAGAATCAAGATGCTCGAGGAGCAGATGAAGGGGGTCGTGAATCAAAGCGCTGTTGGCTTAGATATGACCACAATGGGTCTGGTGCCTGGCCTGAGGGTACCGCTAAAATTCAAAGCTCCCACATTCGACAAATATAAGGGGGATACCTGTCTAAAGGTGCATGTGCGATCATATTACAGAAGGATGTCGGCGTATTCAAACGATGAAAGGATGCTGATGCATTTCTTTCAAGACAGCTTGTCTGGTCCTTCCCTTGAATGGTACATGGGGTTGGAGCCAACTCAGATAAAGACATGGAAGCAGCTGGCTAAAGCGTTCGTGGCTCATTATAAGTACAACAGTGACTTGGCACCCAACCGGGTCCAATTGCAGAGGTTGTCCCAGAAGAAGGATGAGAGCTTCAAAGAATATGCGCAGAGATGGCGCGACATGGCTGCACGAGTTCATTCTCCTTTGGATGACAAAGAAATGAATGATATGTTCATAGGAACATTTACCGGTATGTTTTATGACAAGTTGTTTCATACTTCTTTGGGCAGTTTCTCGGACTTAATCCTGATGGGGGAGAAAATTGAAAGCAATATTAAACTGGGAAGATTCCAAGCTGAGGAATCCACTTCAGCTGGCAGTAATAGAAGGGCTTTCAGTGGGCGCCGTCAAGGTGATGCAAGTGCAGTGTTCGGGGGCCGAGGCCGAGGCCGGGGCAGAGGTCGAAACCAGTACAATCAGCCGCAGCAGGTGGCAAGTGTCACCATCCCATTCCAGCAACAACCAATGCAACAACAGCAATAGCAGCCACAACAGGGGGTACATCCTGCCCAGTGCAGAATTCAGGGGGGCAGACCAAGGAGGGTGTTTGAAACGCCTCCTTCAACGTATGCAGAATTGCTACAGACGTTACTGGGTTTGAACTTGGTGGAAAAGAGGACTATGGCGCCAGTAACAGGCACTCTTCCGTACGGCTTTGACGCGAACAAGCACTGTGAATTCCACTCAGGGGCTCCTGGCCATGACGTAGAGAGTTGCTACGCATTCAAACATGTAGTGCAGGATCTATTGGATAGTAAGGCTATCAATTTTGGACAGGCAGGTCCGAACATAGTACAAAAGCCCATGCCCAACCACGGGGCAAATGCTATTTTAACTAAGGAGGGTTTGAACTTGATCATGAATGTTGATGACCTCAAGACACCGTTGTGTGAGATAAAGAGCAGATTATTGAAAGGAGGTGTGTATCCGGGCTGCGATGAGTTTTGTTTAGAGTGTTGGACCCGAGCTGAGGGTTGTGCTGAATTGAAGAAGGGTATTCAGACCTTGATAGATGGAGGCACCTTACAATTCGACAGAACGGCAGTTGAGGAACCTGCAGAGGTATCAGCGGAAGAGCAAAGTGATGTAGCTACCGTGACGATTCCCCGAAAAACAATAACCATAACGGCGCCAGCCAGGCGACCGCCGATCACTATCACCAAGGCAGGACCAATCCCTTATGAGAGCACTAAGGCAGTACCCTGGACCTATGGGTTGGAAGCGTACTGTGATGGGGTGAAAATTGGTATTAATAAATGGCCAGTTGAGGTTGTAGATAATGTCGTCGGTACCGGAGGGATGACGAGAAGTGGGAGAATCTTTATATCGCCTGAGGTAGAGGTTGAACGACTGGAGAAAGGGAAAGGAAAGATGAATGAGAATGTCCCTGTGCAGAGGAACAAAAAAGAAACGTCGTTGAAGGATGTGGAAGAGTTTATGCGCCTTATTCGTAAGAGTGATTATAAGATAGTTGAGCACCTTCAACAGACGCCATCAAAAATATCCATACTATCGTTGCTATTATGTTCTGAAGCTCATAGAAATGCATTGTTGAAAGTTCTGGATACTTCCTTCGTACCCCAAGATGTTTCTGTGAATCAGCTGGAGGGGGTGTTGGCACATGTGAACGCAGGCCATAGCTTGGGATTTACAGACTTTGATTTAACCCCGAAGGGGAGAGAGCATAACATGGCGTTGCACGTCTCAGTTGAGTGTAGGGGCTCATTCATGTCTCATGTATTGGTAGATACCGGATCTTCCTTAAACGTGCTGCCAAAGAAAGCAATGATGAAATTGGACGTCAGGGGAATCATTTGTACGCCTAGTGACTTGGTGGTCAGGGAATTTGATGGTACACGAAGAACAGTCTTTGGATCCATAATGTTACCTCTACAGGTGGGGCCGGAGGTTTTCGAAACTGAATTTTACATTATGGACATACAGCTCGCATACAGCTGCCTTCTCGGACGACCCTGGATCCATGGTGCTGGGGCAGTCACATCCACCTTGCACCAAAAGCTGAAGTACATGGTAGGGGATAGTGTGGTCACAGTCTGTGGAGAAGAAGATATATTGGTTAGCCATCTGTCATCATTCAAGTACGTAGAAGTCGACGGCGAGATTCATGAAACACCCTGTCAAGCCTTTGAAGGGTTGCGCATCAAAGACAAAGTTCCAGGGCCGAGTAAAGAGTCAGAGGTGGCCGTCTCGTCATACAAGGAAGCTCAGGCTCTAGTGGAGACTGGTGAGACAAAAGGCTGGGGCAAGGTTCTGGATATTCCTGTGAAGATGGACAGATTTGGGCTGGGATATCAACCGTCGTCATCAACGCCTGCTGCAGGGGCACCCCGTTTTAAAGGACCGATAACAATCACAGCTAGTGGAGTGTATCACGAGGCCATCAACGCTGTTTCAGATTCCGAAGAAGGAGACAGTGACTGCGACATGGACGCCTGGATCCAGCCGAGCGTGCCAGGACAAGGATTATGCAATTGGTCTATTCAGGAGATTGTTCCTGTGACTACCAAACAGTAATACTTTGTTTTCTTAATTGTTGAATAATCCGGTGTCTTACCCGGGGCATCGTGATTTTGCTTAGGGTTGTGCTGTTATGTACATTGCGTTGTTTAATCATTAAATAAAAGGCGTTTTTTCATGTACAAATATTGTGATCTCTGTTTTTCCTGTTTTTGTGTTTTACAATAAAATGGCAACGTGGTTATTCGCTTTATACGCATTTTGAAGCATTTAACCATTCCTTTTGCAGGATAATATTTTCAGATGACATCATTGAACCGCCTATGACTCATTTCGACTTTGAGCACCCGGTATTTCAGGCTGAAGAAGAGATTGTTGAAGATGGCGACGTTCCCGAAGAATTGTCTTGGTTGGTAAAGCAAGAAGAACGAGTCATTATGCCTCATGAGGAGGTCATTGAAATTATTAACCTGGGGTCGGAAGGGGTTGAAAAGAACATCCGCATAGGAGCCGCGCTGCAGAGCGACGTCAAGCGAAGACTGGTTGAAATGCTCAGAGAGTACAATGATGTGTTCGCCTGGTCGTATGAAGACATGCCTGGGCTTGATACGGATATGGTTGTGCACCGTCTGCCTCTAAAAGAAGAATGCCCGCCGGTTAAGCAGAAGCTTCGCAGAACTAGACCTGACATGGCAATGAAAATTACGGAGGAGGTTCGAAAGCAGTGGGACGCTGGTTTCCTAGCTGTTACAAAATATCCCTCATGGGTCGCTAATATTGTACCAGTACCAAAGAAAGACGGTAAAGTGAGAATGTGCGTAGATTACCGTGATCTGAACAAAGCGAGCCCGAAAGATGATTTTCCGCTTCCTCACATCGATGTGCTGGTTGACAACACTGCTCAATTCGTCGTATTCTCCT
The DNA here is from genome assembly GCA_963859935.3 of Lathyrus sativus. NCBI lineage: Eukaryota > Viridiplantae > Streptophyta > Magnoliopsida > Fabales > Fabaceae > Lathyrus > Lathyrus sativus. The sequence continues at coordinate 41,305,777 of OZ012741.1, forward strand.
TCATGGATGGCTTCTCGGGCTATAATTAGATTAAAATGGCGCCAGAAGACATGGGGAAGACTACTTTCATAACACCTTGGGGAACATTTTGTTACAAAGTGATGCCCTTCGGATTAAAGAATGTTGGGGCAACGTATCAGCGTGCAATGACGACTCTTTTCATGATATGATGCATAAAGAGATCGAGGTTTATGTCGATGATATGATTGCCAAATCCCAGACAGAGGAAGAACATTTGGTGAATCTGCTGAAGCTATTCAAGAGGCTTAGGAAGTTCAGGCTGAGACTGAACCCTAACAAGTGCACCTTCGGGGTGAGATCGGGTAAACTGTTGGGGTTTATCGTGAGCAGAAGAGGAATAGAGGTTGATCCTGCAAAAATAAAAGCAATACAAGAGATGCCGACGCCTAAAACAGAGAAAGAAGTACGTGGGTTTTTAGGGAGGTTGAACTACATCGCTCGGTTCATATCTCACCTAACAGCTACATGTGAGCTATTATTCAAGCTGTTGAAAAAAGACCAGGCTGTAACATGGAACGAAAATTGTCAAAAGGCGTTCGATAAAATAAAACAGTATTTGCAGGAGCCTCCTATTTTGATACCTCCAGTGGCAGGGAGACCCTTGATTATGTATTTGACGGTTCTTGAGGGAAGTATGGGTTGTGTTCTCGGTCAACACGACGAGACAGGAAGAAAAGAGCATGCAATATACTACTTGAGTAAGAAGTTTACCGAATGCGAATCTCGATATTCAATGCTCGAAAAAACTTGTTGCGCGTTAGCCTGGGCCGCCAAGCGTTTGAGGCAATACATGCTGAACCATACAACCATGCTCATCTCGAAGATGGATCCTATCAAATATGTGTTCGAAAAGCAGGCACTATCGGGGAGAATTGCCCGTTGGCAGATTGTTTTGACTGAATATGACATCCAGTATGTCTCGCAGAAGGCTATAAAGGGGAGTGTATTATCGGAATACTTGGCAGAGCAGCCTATTGAGGACTACCAATCGATGAGGTTTGATTTTCCTGACGAGGATATCATGTACCTGAAGATGAAAGATTGTGAAGAACCGTTGTCGGACGAAGGACCAGAATTGGGTTCCAAATGGAAGTTGATCTTTGACGGAGCTGTAAACGCCTACGGTAGCGGAATAGGGGCAATCATCACTACTCCACACGGGTCGCACATCCCGTTTACTGCTCGATTGACCTTTCCAGTTACCAATAATGAAGCCGAATACGAAGCTTGTATCATGGGGCTTGAAGAAGCCATTGATTTGTGAATCAAAAATCTGGATGTATACGGAGACTCAGCTCTGGTGGTGAATCAAATAAAAGGAGAATGGGAGACACGTCAGCCTAATTTGATACCATACATGAATTACGCAAGGAGATTGTTGCCTTTCTTCGACAAGGTTGAGTTGCATCATGTGCCGCGAGCAGAGAATCAGATGGCTGACGCCCTGACCACTTTGTCTTCCATGTATAAAGTCAATTTCTGGAATGATGCTCCCAGAATTGTTATCTCTCGGCTTGACAGACCCGCCTTCGTGTTTGCCATTGACGAAGCATCTGATGATAAACCCTGGTATTTTGATATCCTTAATTTCCTGAAAAACAAAGAGTATCCGGCTGGGGCATCCAGTCACGATCAGAAGACTCTCAGGAGATTGGCGGGTAATTTCTATCTAAATCCGGACGGTGTCTTATACAGGAGAAATCACGACTTGGTGTTACTACGTTGTGTAGATGAAAAAGAGGCGAAGCTGCTCATGGAGGAAATACATGAGGGTACATTTGGTACGCATGCTGGTGGACATGCTATGACGAGGAAGCTGCTGCGGGCAGGTTATTATTGGCTGACTATGGAAACTGATTGTTTCAAGTTTGCGAAGAGGTGTCATAAGTGCCAGATCTATGCAGATAAGATCCATGTGCCTCCGAGTCCTCTGAATGTGATGTCATCGCCATGGCCATTCTCAATGTGGGGAATCGATATGATTGGAAAGATCGAACCGACGACATCTAACGGACACCGGTTCATTTTGGTAGCAATCGATTACTTTACCAAGTGGGTGGAAGCGGCATCCTATGCGAATGTGACCAAGCAGGTGGTAGCCAGGTTCATCAAGAGAGATATTATTTGCAGGTATAGAATCCCCGAGCGGATAATTACCGACAACGGTTCAAACCGGAATAACAAGATGATGAAGGAGCTGTGTCAGGGTTTTAAGATCGAGCATCACAACTCCTCTCCTTATCGACCCAAGATGAATGGCGTTGTCGAAGCGGCCAATAAGAACATAAAGAAGATTGTTCAGAAGATGGTGGTGACCTATAAAGACTGGCACGAGATGCTACCTTTTGCTTTGCACGGTTATCGTACGACGGTACGCACATCAACCGGGGCAACCCCGTTCTCATTGGTATATGGAATGGAAGCAGTGTTACCACTGGAAGTCGAGATTCCTTCACTGAGAGTATTACGAGATGTCCAACTAGACGAGGCAGAATGGGTGAAAGACAGGTTGAACCAGCTGAGTTTAATGGATGAGAAGAGGCTAGCTTCTCTAGCATACGGTTGTTTGTACCAGAGCCGAATGAAGAAAGCATATGATAAGAAGATACATCCTCGGAGCTTTCAGACGGGCGACCTTGTGCTGAAAAGGATTCTCCCGCCACAAGCAGATCACAGGGGCAAGTGGACCCCCAATTACGAAGGGCCATACGTTGTCAGAAAAGTATTTTCAGGAGGAGCTTTGTTGTTGTCCACCATGGACGGTGAAGACTTTACGTAGCCTGTGAATTTGGACGCAGTTAAAAAATACTTTGCTTGAAAGTGACCCGCTGGACAGAAAAAAGAGAGTCCAGGAAAAAATGGGGCATCCTGGCGAACCAAAAACAGAATAAAAGGTTCGGGCAAAAGTTAGGGATAAAATTGAAAAAATGTACACCTGCGAAGTTGAAAACCTACACTGGGCGGCTTCGGCAAAAAAGGGTATCCCGGTGAACTGAAAACCCGTAAAGGGCGGTTCACGCAAAAGTTAGGGATTTGAAAGGCAAATGACTGCGGTCCGAATTTGATACTGCGGTGCGCATTGGTGCGGGAGAATATACCTGAAGGGTCGATTATCAGATACAATCTCTTCGGAAGTGTGAATACCGGGAAAGCACTAGAGTCAGGCGAGTCATAGGAGGATCAGCTCATGATGTTCGTCTGCATCCCGTTGCCGACATGTGTACAAATTTGATTTGTCATTATATTTATGCTTCTTGTGCATACTTGTATATTTGTTATGTGTAGCTTCCTCTTTTCAGGAGTTACATCCCGTGTACAAAACTCCACCCATTTAGGGGCCCAATCAATAAAACATGTTATTCAGTATTTGATGCTGGTTCTTTACTGTTTTGTACATGACAAACGCCAAAGTTTAATAAAACTAGCAAGTGTATAACATCACTGGCCCTTGCCAATAATTGCTAAAACTTTGAATTGACTGAAAATAATGTCACGAACACTAACCTGAATAGATTTGGTTGCATAGACTTGTCTTGTCTTGTTTGTGGTGTTGCAGGGTTCTTGACCATATGAAGTGGACGATCAAAAGACTGCAGTACTGACCAGAGGCTCGTAACGGAAAGACTCGATCCCCATGCAGGTCGCGCTTCTGAGATAACATTGTTCCTTACTGAAGAAGGATCAGATTCCCCAGCTAATCGTAGCTTATCCGAAGGACATTCTCCAGCAAATCCGTTTGCTCTCAGTAGAACTGACGATTCCAAGATCGAAGGCTGTATTCAGACAGTGTGGTGTCCCCCAAAAGGATCCCCCATCCCGAGCAGAGTGGTTTAGCCTCAGAAGATTAATATTTCCAGCTCGTGAGCTGTACTCAGATAGTTTACCCTTCCCAGTAGGGTCATTTACTCTCCCCCAGCGGAGTCAGTTGATTTTCCCCAAGAGAGTCGTTTCTTCCTCAGCGGAGTTCCCTTTTCAGCAAGTGTTTTCTTTCCTCCCAGTGGAACTCGAAGATTAAGACTCTCCCCGGCAGAGTTGGCTGTGTGTCCTGGAATTTATTTTGTCGGAATACCGTGTGATACCCGTTCACGCCCCAGCAAAAGTCCAATTTTCATTGGCACGGGTAAACTGTCCTTGACAGAAGTCCAATCATGATTGGCGCATTCAGTTATTCCTCAGCAAAGCGGGCTTCACTCTTCCAGCATTTATTTTGCTGGAATAATTCTGTGACACCTGGTTACCCTCAACGGAGTTGGCATTGTCTTCAGCATTTATTTTGCTGAAGCGGTTTTCTGTATCCCAGCAGTTCGAGTCTGCATTTGCATCGGCATATAGTGTCATACTTGCATCTACCAAACAAAAACGCGTAGCATTTCCATGTCGAATGAAGCATTGCGCCATTGTCAAACATATGCATTTTGAAACATAAACTAAGTTGGTTAACCGTTTGTTTTCAAGTATTGTTTCCCATGTAGGTGGAGAGAGCTCTTGCTCAAATTAATTACCAAACATTCAGGATCTCGACGTGAGATGTGTAATGATAATGCCGGTTGTGGCATTGTTCCCCACAGAGTTGCTTGTTTAAGTTTCTCTTACCCCTCCAGCGGAGTATTTCTTCAAGGTTGTTGTTGTGACAGCATCAAAAGATTTCGTGAATCGATTTTTGGAAGTTTCCGCCTATGTTAAAATAGGTGTCTGGCAGTGTGGATTCATAAAATCCCCAGTAGAAGCCTTCTCAGATTTGCTGCCATGTCAGCACTGAAAATTGGAAGACTAGACTCATATTGTGTTACCCATGTGATTGATGGAGCTAGCTGCTGCAAAGATAGGCAGAGGACCTGTATTTGGCAGAGTATGTACCCGTAGCAGAGGTGGAGTTATTTTCCTGTATTTGACAGAGTATTTCCCGTAGCAGAGGCGGAGTTATTTTCCTGTATTTGGCAGAGTATTTCCCGTAATGGTAACGGAGTTGTTTTCCTGTATTTGACAGAGTATTACCCGTAGCAAAGGCGGAGTTATTTTCCTGTATTTGACAGAGTATTTCCCGTAGCAGAGGCGGAGTTATTTTCCTGTATTTGGCAGAGTATTTCCCGTAATGGTGACGGAGTTAGTTTCCTGTATTTGGCAGAGTATCTACCCGTAGCAGAGGCGGAGTTATTTTCCTGTATTTGACAGAGTATCTACCCGTAGCAGAGGCGGAGTTGTTTTCCTGTATTTGGCAGAGTATTACCCGTAGCAAAGGAGGAGTTATGTTCCTGTATTTGACAGAGTATTTCCCGTAGCAAAGGCGGAGTTGTTTTCCTGTATTTGACAGAGTATTTCCCGTAGCAAAGGCGGAGTTATTTTCCTGTATTTGACAGGGTATCTACCCGTAGCAAAGGCGGAGTTGTTTTCCTGCATTTGACAGAGTGTTTCCCGTAGCAAAGGCGGAGTTGTTTTCCTGTATTTGGCAGAGTATTTCCCGTAGCAAAGGCGGAGTTGTTTTTCTGTATCTGGCAGAGTATTTCCCGTAATGGTGACGGAGTTATTTTCCCGCAGTGGTGGCGGAGTGATTTCTCATAGTGGCGGAGTGATTTCCCGTAGTGATGACGGTGTTATTTTCCTGTATCAGTGGCAGGGTCAGGTTTTGTTGACAGAAGTACTTCTCCCAGTGAAGTCAATAAGTTCGTTTCCGTATCGACAAGATAATGCTGAAATCAGATTTGTAGATAAGGTTCCCCAAACAATGGTGCGGTTTATTTCTGCGGTTGGCAAATTTCTGGGTTCTTCGTATTCAACCGTCTCGTACCTCGAATGTTTGAAGGTCGTTCGCTCTTCACCCAGTCGGGTCCAAGTCGCTTGAATAGGGGCAGCTGTTGCACCCTAAAATTTGCTCAACTTATTTCACCTGATTTTATGTCTAATTGCATTGTCATTTGCATAAAAAGTCATGTACATAATTCATTCATCTGCATAGTATAGCAGGGGCAAGCCATCCAACAAGGGACCAAGTGCAGCTCTTATCTCTATGAGCCTATCAAGAGGTTCTTATTCAAATTCAAGCACATCCAAGTCACCAGAAAGAAATTGAAATCTGAGAAGTTAGTGGACCAAGCAGTGGATCTATCTCCTATCTTGAGGGTATTTGAAGATCATCAAAGAAGTTGTGAGTTATGAATTGAGACCATGGAGGGTATATAGACATCATGGAAGACCTAGAGGGTCATTTTGAAAGTGAGACAAGTCATTGATGTGATTACAAGAGCTGCAGTGGAAGACAGTCAACTAGGGTTTCACCTGGGTCAACCCTAGGTCAACCCTAGGTCAAATGCTTGATTGAAGGGCATCAAGGCCTGTTTGAAAGATGTGGGATGCCTCATTTGACATGTGGATATGGATGTGGTGTTGTGCCAAGAAAAATCAAAAGAAATCAAGAAGAAGAGAGGTTTCTAAATTAGGGTTTCTGTGTAAAATCCCCTGATTTAGGGCAAACTTCCAAGCAAGATAATTCAGAATGAAAGTCTCAAATGGATCCTTGGCCAACATGAAACTTGTAGAGGATCTCAAGACCTTTAATTTGAGTGGTGGAAGACATCAAGGAGATTTATAGAACTCAAGTTATGGTTCTTGCAAGTTACAGGTCATCAGAGGCATCTGAAATTTGTCTGTGAAAGTTACTTGACTTCCAAGCAACTTTTACCCCTCAAGGAGCTTTCAAATGGATTTCTGGCCAACATGAAAGTTGTTCCTAATGATCTTAGCTTTCTAGAAAGGTATAGTATGTCTTCATCTGATTTGTGGAACTCTACGTATGACTTTGGCAAGCAAAGAGCATTTTGGTCATTTGGAAATTATAGGTCATTTCAAGCATATGGCCATATCTCTTACTTCCAAGCTTCAAATGGAAAAACCTTCAACATAAAAGTTTCTTAGAATGATGTTTTAAGGCTAGTAGGGTGGTCATGAGATGTCGGAAAGGCTCATAGCAAAAAGTGATAAAAATGGCCTAAAAATGAGGTATAAGTTAATTCAAGTGAAATGGAAAATCCTAAAATCCAAGTTCCAAATCCAAACCATGGCATATGATAGGTCATTTTGACTCCCAAGGACATTTTAAGAACAATGGTTCAGCCACAATTTTGATTTGAGGCTTAAATCTTGGGGTTGCTTTGTAATTTGCTTGCTTGCATAATGGCATACCAAACCAAAACAAGGAAAAGCTTAATGAATAAGGGAAATATGCATTGTACATTGTCCTAATTCTCATGTAAGGAGAAAATGAAGATAATTACTCAAGTTGTAAGGATTTTGTCATGATATATCACATGGTGAGAATGGAAATGCAAAGTATCACTTCATGAAAGTTCAAGTTTCTACTAGAGTGATCTAGATGATTCTAGACCCTTCTAAATCAGTCTATATATGGATTACATTCTCCATTGGTGAAGGGTTGGTGATTGTTGATGTTAATGGTGGTAGAGAATAGAAATTGAACCAAAAATTTTCCATTTGCAAATTGTATTGAAACTTCATCTTTCTCTTCATTACCCTTCCATTTTTTCACACAAATCATCTCCACAAACCTCCCTGAACATGTTCATGCTAGAGTAAGGTTCCATTGTTAAAGAATTGGAGCTTTCCAAGTGAAGTTGCAAGAGAGCAAAAGGGATTGGATCTGAAGATACAAGCCATCTCCATCAAATCTTGTGCAAGCAGAGTATTGTTCATCACCTAGGGACCATTATTGAAGATATACAAGGCCTAATTCGAAGCTTTTCAACACCTACCATTGCAAGGATCAAGGTATGCAAAATCTTTCCCACACTTTGATTTAGGCATGACTAGGATTGATTTTTGTTGTGAAACCATTAGAGACCATTAGGTGATTCATTTGGATGAGTTTAAGACCAATTAGTGAGGTTTCATTAATGGAGGTTGATTCTTGATGGAGGTAGAACACATTATTTAATGGATGATAATGCACGAATTTTGGTTGGTTTTAATCAGCATGGCATAGGGATTAATTATATATAAAGATTGTTGAGTTTTGTGATGGTTGAAAATTGAAGAAAGTTTGGATCCATGGTGTTGTACTGTTCGGGTAGGATGATAGAGAGAGTTTTAATGCAAACCATTGCCACAGTTGGATTCTACGTAAAATTCTAGACAAATTTGGTTCTTGGATCGTGTTAAATGGTGGAGTAATGGAGCCACACGAAGGTGATGAAGTTGTGTGCATGGAGTTGTTTTTCATGGAGTTTATGAAACCCTAAAGTCCAAAGGTTGAAGACAACCTTTCTACCGTTGGATTGGCGCTTGACATGTTGACTGAAGAGACCATCGAACGGCCACGATCAAACACGAAATTGGAGGGAGATGAGCAGCAGCTAAACGCTGCGTTTTGATAAGTGACTTCCAATGGGCTTGGCGCGAATTGCTTTCCCCACCCCCCGTTTCCAAAGCCCAATTGTTTTGCACTATAATTCATGCTATTCACACATCCGTTCAGCTTTTTATTTTTATTTTTTTTTTTATAGAAACTGGGCCCAAGCGCCTGCTGCTAGGCGCACCCCACCTGCTGGGGCCCAAATCATTTTCAACTGCATATTCATACTAACTGCACCCCCCCATCATTTTCATATTAAATTTCACTCCAAATTTCATTTAACTTTAAAAATTCATAATAAATTGAAAAATGCATATTTTTTAATGAGACTTTTTTTCCTATTTTCTATTTTTTGTCTAGAAAAATATGAAAACATAAAATTGTCATTTTACTTCATTTTCATATTTTTTTGCATATTTTTACATTTAATAGCTTTTTTTAGTTCTTTTAGTTGACGCCTCTATTTGTTGAATTTAGTTTGAGAGTTTCCTTTAGGATTTTCATCCCATTCTTTTTAGTACAACTAGATATGGATATTAGATGCCCCCCTGATTTTTATACTATTTTTTAGGATTTATTTTAGATAGTTTAGTTAGAAACTATTAGGATAGTCAATTAGGGTTGTGAATATAATATAGGTATAACAAAACAAGTTTCTTTTTGGGTTTTCTTTAGGACAAATTAGAAGGTGGGACTATAGGGGTATTATGGGTAAGTGCTAGATCCCTTAGAAAATGCTAGAAGTTCCCCTATTATGTTAATACTATTAGTATATTCTTGTAATTGATTGATTGTGTGGTGTGCCTTTTCTAGGGTTATTGTTTGACTGTGTGGGGTATTGGGCCTGCTTGGGGTTTGGGTTTGAGCTGAAGACTTTGCTGATGAAGCCCATTGAAGACAAGGAATGAAGATCAGTTTCCAGAGTTGATGAAGAGTATATCTTGCTGGCAGCTGTTGAAGGTTATAGGTTTAGGAGCTAGTTTGAGCTCTAGAATAGAAACTTGATTCACAAACATGGAAGGTCTTGTTTGCCTCCATTCTTTCTCTATGATTCAAAGTCTCTTTTAAATATTCACCTCCTTCCTTTGGAAGGATTAGTGAATGTATTTAAAAGATAGAACTTTTGAGAGAAAACTGTCTGTATCATGTTAACAGTCAGTAGGCCACCCTTGGTAGGCAACTGACTGCTTAATATCCAATTCATCTTGTTGACTGCTACTCATCTTGGAGAGTGAGACTTGAAGAAAAGCCCTGAAAGATTGAAGATAGAGACCTTGCTTGAAGGCTATGAAGATGAAGACTGATGCTTGCTTGAAGCTTGTAGATGTTTTGAAGATGACTTGAAGACAGATGTTGATGAAGACTGCTGTTTGCCGTTTATTTTTTATGTTTATAATCTTTGATGTATTGTTTGAATTTCCCTGACTGTATTGTTTTCCATTTAACCTGTTAGGTTGAAAGCGAATTTTGTTCGCTTTTGCCTGTTGTTTTCTAGGTTCGAGGTTGAGTGGGACTCCCTTGCCTCGCTTGTATTGTTGCATTCATGCATATTTTACTGCTTTATTGTATATATGCTATTGTTTCTGTTTCCGTTTATCCCTTAGGATCTCTGTTTCTCTCTGCGCAAGAGAGGAGCATGATAGACATTAGGTCTTAACCCATGCATGATAACATTAGGTTAGTTTGATTCCCTTTTCAACCATAGGTTAGAGTTATGTCTCTTCTTTCTCAAAACAAACAGAAAAACACAATAAGATTTCAAATCCAATAAAAGACACTTCTTCCGTAAAAGAATGTGAACTCATCAAAACGTCATTTTTGTCCGCTTGGACCAGTAAACAGAAGAACCCTTTTTCAGAAGGAGATAAAAACAATCAAGACAGACTTGTGTCGTACGTGGCCCGAACTACGTTTGCTCTGATCTTTCATGTTGTATGAAAGTACGTAGGCATAGGATGCGATATCCTAGCGAGCAACCTTCCCCTCCTTTCCCGTAGGTAGGCGAACTACGTTGACTCTGATTTCTCGTTCCAGACGGGAATACGTAGGCATAAAGTGCGACACTTTGCCGAGTCATTTTATTTTCTTTTAACCCCAGACCTGTAGAATAGATAGAATAACAATCCGTACCAGAAAACAAGCGTGGATCCCGTCGAGTACGACGGACGTGAGGGGTGCTAATACCTTCCCCTTGTGTAACCGACTCCCGAATCCAGGATTTGGTTGCGATGACCATTCCTTTCCCGTCTTTGCGTTAGGTTTACTTCGAGCGTTTCCTTTCCCTCCTTTGGGATAAATAACGCACGGTGGCGACTCTTCTGTTCAGCCGGCGCCGATTTTCGCAGTAGCGACACATATGCAGGGGCAGAAATGAAACCAACATCTTTGATTGTAAAAGCTTTTGATGGTTCAAGAAGAACGGTTGTTGGAGAAGTAGAATTGCCAATCATGATCGGACCTCAGGTGTTCGATATTACATTTCAAGTCATGGACATTAACCCAGCGTATAGTTGTTTGTTAGGACGACCATGGATTCACGCTGCTGGGGCAGTAACTTCCACCTTACATCAGAGAATGAAATTTGTTGTGAATGATAAATTAGTGATTGTACACGGTGAAGAAGACCTAATGGTAAGCAATCTGTCATCGTTCAAGTATATCGAAGCAGATGAGGGCGTGTTAGAAACTTCCTTTCAAGCACTCGAGATAGCTAAGCAGTGATGTTGGAAGAAACAGTGGCTAAGAGTGGTGCGTCTTTTGCATCCGCTCAGAGCATCAAGTCTACACTGGAAGAAGGCACTCCTGCAGGTTGGGGAGAGGTTATTGAAGTGAAACCAAATATGGATCGCCAAGGGTTGGGTTACAAACCAACTCATGATGAAGCACCGATACATGACAAAGGACGCCCGAAGACTATACCAGAAGTATTCATCAGTGGAGGTTTCCAAATCAGTGTTGTGGAGGAGGATTCCGAAGTTGAAGACCTTGAACAGCTAGTGTATCATTGCAACACTGCCTTGAGCAACTGGGAATCTATTGAGATTCCTTTGGTTTTTCCTGAGTCAAAGTAATTTGTTTGTCTTTCTTTTCTTGTTTTTGTTTTGAATCTCCATAGCCATGCCCAAGGCTATAGGAATGTTTTGTAAGGGCCGCGAGCTTTCAAGAAAATCAATGAAAATGAACTATTTTGTTAATTTCCTTGTGTTATTTTTACTGCTTTTACTTTCATTTTAAAATTAAAAATGGCAATCTTAAAAAACCAAAACAATTTTTCTCTATTGTGTGCTGCATTTGTCTTTGTGTGTTTTAATAAAGTAAGCCATTCCAACGTGCAGTGATGTCCTAAAACCCATTGAATCCTATGACTTTGCATTCCCTCCGGACTTTGATTCACCAATATACGAAGCTGAAGATGAGGACGAAGATTTTGAAATCCCTGATGAACTGGTAAAATTGGCACACCATGAGTATGCAGAACTTCAACCCTACAAAGAACAGGTAGAAGTCATTAATCTTGGCAACGAAGAAGACAAGAAAGAAGTCAAGATTGGGGAAGCTCTAGGGGCAGAAGTCAAGCAACAACTAGAAGAACTTTTGAAAGAATATGTGGATGTATTTGCTTGGTCATACCAGGATATGCCGGGTCTAGACATTGACATAGTGGTTCACAAGTTACCGCTTCGACCAGAATGCCCACCGATTAAACAAAAGCTCCGAAGAACAAGACCTGACATGGCTCTCAAGATTCGAGATGAGGTGAAAAAACATATTAATGCGGGCTTCTTAGCAGTATCCAAATACCCCGAATGGGTAGCCAATATTGTACCTGTGCCGAAAAAGGATGGAAAAGTCAGAATGTGTGTGGATTACAGGGACCTAAATAAGGCCAGTCCGAAAGATGATTTCCCTTTGCCACATATCGATACGTTGGTGGATAATACAACTCGTTTTGCAGTTTTCTCATTTATGGATGGGTTCTCCGTTACAATCAGATTAAAATGGATCCTGATGACATGGAAAAAACTACTTTCATTACTCCGTGGGGGACTTACTGTTACAAAGTTATGCCTTTCGGCCTGAATAATGCAAGTGCTACTTATCAAAGGGCCATGGTAACTTTATTTCATGATATGATGCACAAGGAAATAGAGGTAGATGTTGATGACATGATAGCCAAATCTCAAAATGAAGAGGACCATTTGGAACATCTTTTGAAATTGTTTAAGAGACTCAGAAAATATCAGTTGAGACTGAATCTGGCCAAGTGTACCTTTGGGGTAAGATCTGGGAAATTACTCGGTTTCATTGTCAGCCACCAAGGGATTGAAGTAGATCCAGACAAAGTCCGAGCCATTATGCCAGCTCCACAAACAGAAAACCAAGTCAGAGGTTTTCTTGGAAGACTGAACTACATATCCAGATTTATTTCCAATATGACGCCTACTTGCGAGCCCATCTTCAAATTATTACGCAAGGATCAGATGATTGTTTGGAATGCAGGTTGCCAGCAAGCATTTGATAAGATCAAGGGTTATCTACAAGAACCTCCGATCTTAATACCTCCTGTTCCAGGAAAACCTCTCTTCATGTATTTGACAGTGCTTGAGAATTCAATGGGTTGTGTGTTAGGTCAGCAGGACGAGTCTGGATGAAAAGAACATGCGATCTATTATTTGAGTAAGAAGTTTACTGACTGTGAAATTCGATATTCACTTCTAGAGAAAACTTGTTGTGCTTTGGCATGGGCGGCCAAACGTTTGAGGCAGTACATGATTTGTCATACCACTTTGTTGATTTCAAAAATGGATCCAATAAAGTATATTTTTGAGAATCCTGCTCAGACTGGAAGACTCGCCCACTGGCACATGTTGTTATCCGAATATGACATCTAGTACGTAGCTCAGAAGTCCATCAAGGGTAGTGTTTTGTCAGAATATCTTGCGGATCAACCAGTGGAAGATTATGAACCTCTCAAATTTGATTTCCCAGATGAAGACATTATGTTAGTAAAAGATTGTGAAGAGCCAAGTCTTGATGAGATTCCGCAGGAAGGTCTTCGATGGAAAATGATGTTCGATGGTTCCTTCAACTACAGTGGGCATGGCGTAGGCGTCGTTTTAATGAATCCGGAAGGTGGTTACACTCCATTCACAACCAGGTTGGATTTTGACTGTACAAACAATATCGTCGAATATGAAGCATGCATTCTCGGCCTCGAGGAAGCTATTGACCTCAAAATCAAATTTCTTGAAGTCAATGGGGATTCAGCTTTAGTTATTTATCAGGTTACTGGAGAATGGGAAACTAGACATGAGAATTTGATCCCTTATAGAGCCTATATTGTCAAAATGATGGAGTATTTTGATGAAATCACTTTCAAGCATGTCCCGAGATCTGAAAATCACATTGCCGATGCCCTAGCCATGTTAGCCTAAATGTGGAAAGTCAGGGATGTCAATGGTGCCACTCTCATTAGAATTGAGCACAAGACTGAGCCCGCCTACTGTAAAATGGTTTAAGAAGAAACTGATGATAAACCGTGGTTCAATGACATAAAAAATTACCTGTTGAAACAAGAGTATCCAACAGATGCTACGTCACTTGACAAGAAAACTCTAAGACGATTAGCATCCAAGTTCTTTCTCAGCAATGATGTGCTCTACAAAAAGAATCATGATATGGTCCTGCTTAGATGTGTTGACCGACGAGAAGCAGAGTTGTTAATGCAAGATGTTCACGAAGGAATGTTCGGTACTCATGCCAATGGATATGCTATGTCTAAAAAGATTTTGAGGGCTGGTTATTACTGGTTGACCTTGGAAACTGATCACAAGTGTCAGATTTATGCGGACAAGATGCATGTACCTCCGACGTTGCTGAATGTGTCGTCATCACCGTGGCCTTTCTCTATGTGGGGCATCAATATGATTGAGGCAATTGAACCAAAAGCTTCTAACGAACACCGATTTATTCTGGTTGCCATTGACTATTTCACAAAGTGGGTTGAAGCTGCATCCTACACTAATGTTACTCGGCAGGTGGTGGCCCGTTTCATAAAAAAGGAGATTATCTGTCGTTACGGAATCCCGAGCCGAATCATAACGGACAATGGTACTAATTTGAACAACAAGGTCATGAAAGAATTGTGCGATGACTTCAAAATTGAACATCACAATTATTCTCCTTATCGTCCCAAGATGAATGGAGCTGTAGAAGCTGCAAATAAAAACATCAAAAAGATTTTGCAAAAGATGGTGAAAACTTACAAAGATTGGCATGAGATGCTGCCATTCGCCTTGCATGGGTACAGAACGTCCGTCCGCACTTCAACAGGGGCAACCCCTTTTTCTTTGGTATATGGATGGATGCGGTACTTCCTATTGAGGTCGAGATACCTTCTTTGAGAGTCATGATGGAAACCAAGCTTGAAGAAGCAAAATGGGTGAGAGAAAGGTTTCATCAGTTGAATCTTATCGACGAAAAACGCATTTCTGCAATGTGTCATGGTCAGTTATATCAGAAGAGGATCAAGAGGGCTTTTGACAAGAAAGTTCGTGTCCGAGAATTCCGAGAAGGGGAACTTGTACTCAAAAATATTTTACCAGTTCATAAAGACGCACGGGGAAAGTGGATGCCTAACTATGACGGCCCGTTTGTTGTGAAAACAGTCTTCTCAGGAGGCTCATTGATTCTCACTACCATGTATGGGGAGCATCTTACTCACCTAGAAAATTCTGATGCAGTACGAAAATATTACGCCTAAAAAGAACCCGATAAGTCGAAAACTCAAAGGAACGGCTTATGCAAAAGTTAGGGTCGAAGAAAAAAGAAAAGAAGAAAAAGAAAAAAAAAAGAGAAAAAAAAGGAGAAAAAGAAAAATAAGAGCTCGCTAAGTTGAAAACCCGAAAGGGCGGCTTAGGCAAAAATGAGCGTCCCGGCGGATTGAAAACCCAAAAGGGCGGTCTAGGCAAAAGTTAGGGACAAAGGCGTTTCACTGCATCAGAAGAGTTGTCACTACTTCAAAAGGTTGTCACCATTGCAGAAGATTGTGCAGAAGATCCACTTCCAACTGCTCTCGTCAGAAGCAAGGATTTAGGGGATTTTAGTCTTTAGGAATGAATGGTCATGGGATTCAATGTAACCTTATCCACGTTGCCATTTTTCACTTGTAAAATTTCTATGGAATTTTGTCATTTGCAAGATTTCATTCTTGAATAAAATCAGTTTTGAACCTTTCTTTCCTTTGCAACTTTATTATTTCCTGTATTTTCTTTGTTATGCAAAATATTGTTCGTTGATCAACGATAATTTTGAAAGCATTAGGGTCAAATTATTTGAATAAAACTTGAAAAGATTAACAAACGTAAAAACTTCAACTCATGGAAAAAGTCGAGGAAAATCATACTTCCCCGAAACCTCAGGGTAGCGGAAGCTTTGATAATGCAATCCAATTACATCCCCCAATGAAGTGAAAGAAAGTCGAACTGCTGATTTTCCTTTGATCATGTGTGGGTATCAAACCTTGAAGACTGTTTTCTCAAAAGAACTTCTTATGATGATGTGAAGGCTCGTCCCAGTAGAAAATGTCTGAGCACTTGAATTTACTTTATCATCTCTGAATAGCTTGTTTAAAGCTCTGTCCCCCTATCGAGAGTGGATCTATTTGTCAAGAACTGCATACACCTTTTCAGCCAGGGTTCGGTGTGATTCATTATGTCTCTCAAAGTTCGGTGTGCTATCTTTCGATTCCCCGTGAATGACTGATCGCTGCTAGTGAACTTCTGCCTAAAAGTCCAGTCGTAACTGGCATTATTTTAGAAGTCAATCGTTATTGGTGGTTTTTTGGTCGTCACCATATTTCTTATTAAGACCAGTCGTAACTAACATTGCCTTAAAATCCATTAGTTGGTATCTTTTGATTCGGTCGTCACCACCCCTTCTTCCTTTAAAGTCCAGTCATAACTGGTAGTGTTCGAAATCTAATCGTTATTGGTTTTCTGTTGGTCGTCACCATATTTTACTTTGAAACCCAGTCGTAACTGGCATTGTCTTAACTCCACCCGTTATTACTTTTTGGTTCGGTTGTTACCAACCTTTTCCCTCTGAAGTCTAGTCATCACTAGCGAATCCCCTGTGAAGTCTGGTCGTTACTAGTTGATTTTCCGTTTAATTCCAGTCGTAACTGGCAGATGTTCAAAATCCAATTGTCATTGGTATCTTGTTGGTTGTTACCAACCTTCCCCATGAAGTTCAGTCACAACTGGCATCACTTGGAACCCAATCGTCATTGGTGTCTTTTGGTTTGGTCGTTACCAACCTCCCCAGCTAAAACCTCGTAGCTTGCTAACACTCTCGTAACCACATGTGTTGGTATATCCTAATTTGGTCGTCACCATGCATTTCTTCCGAAGTCCAGTCGTAACTGACATTACTTGAAAACCAATCGTCATTGGTACCCAGACTTGGTCGTTACCAATCTCCTTTAAGTCCAGTAGTTACTGGCGTTGCTTGAAATTTGGTCGTTACCTCTTTCCCCAGTCGAAGTCCTGTATTACCGATTGGATTTGAAATTTCATTTGTTGTTATCTCAGGTTGGTCGTTACCATTACCTCCAGGAAATCTAGTGGTTACTAGCACTGCCTGAGCCATTTGTTAAAACTGGGTGACATCATCATCCCTAGTGAAATCTTCCTCCCCAGACGAGTATCGGAGATCTAGTCGTCACTAGTATCCCCAATATGTTTTGTCTTTGTTTCTAGTCCATTCCTGAAGATCCCGTTTGAACTCTTCACTATAGGAAGCTCCTCATCTGATCATCCCCAGTGAGGTTCGTGTTTTAATTTCCCCAGTAGAAAAGTCGCTCGTGCCCCCGGTGGAAATCTACCTCGTTCCCCGTTGAAGTGTTTGTTTTTCCCCAGTAAGATTGTCATCTTCATTAGACTTTGCGCATCCTCATGTGAAAGTTTTCCTCTCAGTTACCACCAATCATGTTTGAACTATTAGTTGTTATACCTCGGTATTCCCCAGTGTTGGATCCACTATGCCAGGTCCCCACGAGTAGTTACTCGTTGTTCTGTTTTCTGTCTTCTGCATATGTCTTGCATCCAAGTATCATGAAGCATCATTTAGAATTCATGGCATATCATGACCTGTCCTTTTGCATATCATCGGATCTAAGGGACAAAATTTTCGGTTTTCCTATATTTAAATACCTTTCACTGCGATTCTACGAGGATCATCATCCCTCAGTTCCATCTAGTGAAGATATTTAAATAGGGGCAACTGTTGCACCCCAAATTTTGACCCCTTAGATTCTCATTATCAATTTAGGAGCATACTCATGAATTATCTTACCTTAACCCAGTGCAAGTTTGTCTTTGTCAAAGTTACAGATGAATCAGGGTTTCGTGCAGTCAAAATCAAAACTTCAAGGTTGTGATTAGTCAATTTTTTGGGCTCATTCAATCATGAAATGAAATCAAGGATATCATATTAAGACAAATGAGAATCCAATTTGAAGTGGCCATTCCAGAATCCAAGAACAGTGCAGTCCAGGGCACCCGATTAGGGTTTTTGACTAGTAAAAGTCAACTATAGTTTGACTTTGATGTTGGAAGATGTTTAAATTGTGGGATTATGATTCACGAAGTTCATATAGCTTAATAAAGTTCATCCAAGAAGTTTCAAAGTCTCAAGAGGCCCAGAATGTCAACAGGCGACTCGGTAATCACCGATCGGTCGTACGGTTGACCAAAAAGTCAACTCTCCAAATTTTAGAAATTGGACTTCAAGTTGTGAAAAAAATTGTTCCTTATGTCATATTGGACTTGCATATCAATTTTCATGACCATTGGATCAAGGATGAATGAGTAATCGAAAAATCAGGAAATTAGGGTTTTGAAAGGGGTTAAACCATAACTCCTTAACCACACATCCAATTGAGTTGGTTCAAAGCTCATTTGGAAGCTCTTGACAAGTCCTACAAAATTCCTTAAGTGGTCCATGATCAGAAAATGCATAGATTTGGAGTTATGATCAAATTCATTTCTAGGGGGGGAAAAGACTTAGAGAAATTTCATTTTTAAGTTCATTTTTTAGCAACTTTGGAAGACTTTTTGGCCAAGTTCCTTTGGGAAATTGAAACTCATGAAAACATGAATGTTTTAGAGATATTTGAGGGCTTTCTAAAAAGTACTAGCACATCTCAAAAGGATTTGTGAGCTGAAAGTTATGGTCATGGCAAGTTGGTGGTTTTTCACTTTAGTCCCACATTGTCAAAATTCAAGAATTCATCCCTTCATCAAAATTGACCAATTCTAACTTGTGAATCCTATTGTATCTTATATGTAGAAGGTATGTAACCCAATAGAACCAAGGAAATGCATAAATATGGAAAAAGACAAGTTTTGCAAGTAGCTTGCAACTTGCCTTGCAACTTGCCTTCAAAAGTGAAAAGTAAGCATGAGGTGTAAAGCCAAGTCTGAAATAGCCATGATACTACACTCTAGCCCGCACTTATCCACACTAAACTCATCCTTTTTCTTGACTAATGAGGCCTGCCTTGCAGCCAAGGAAACCCCCTTGTGGAGGTTTGATTTTAAAAGTTCAAAACCTTTCTTCAAAGTGAAGAAACCTCCAAATCTGCCCCAAACCACTTCCTTGCCTATAAATAGAGCCCTCACCACTTCATTCTCAACACAACATACATTCTAAAAACCAGAAGAAACCTCTGCCCTTGTGCACTTTGCCTCAAAACTTCAAAATCACAAAATCACCATTTCCACCAAAAACACCAAAAATCCGCCTTGCTACTAGGGCTGCCAAAACCATTTCTCTACACTAAAACACCCCAACAATCATCCATGCAATCTCTAAATATGGTATAGAAGGTGTCTAAACCATTAAACCTCTCAAAAACCTCATTTTGCAAAAAGTCAACTTCTACATCAAGATACTTTGACCAAAAGCCACAAATTCTACCAAATCTTGTTCTAAGCATTTGCTTAGTGTTTTAGTCACTCAAACATCTCTTATATATTGTTTTTCAACTGTCCAAAGTGTTAGAATTCATTGGTGGATTGCATTTCTCTATTTGTCATCATATTTTCATATTGCTTCAAAGAGAAGAAAGGGCTCAAGGCAAAAAAAAGGTAGATTGAAGTTCTCTGGGTTTCTTGATTATTCTAGCTTGTTCAACAAAGTCTACAAGAGGTATGTGATTGCAAAGTTTCTCATTTGATATAAATACATTGAAATATCTTGAATCATTAGAGCATGTGGAACTTGGTTTTGTGTTTGTTGTCATGAGTTTGTGATTGTCATGAGAAATATATATTGCTTTTGATCTTTGTTGATTTACATTGTTATGTTAAGGTTATGACCAGTGCTGTCAAGATTGTTTTTGAATCAAGTTTGTGCAATTTGTGTTACTTGTAATGTGTTTGAACTAATGTTTGTGATAATGAATTTTGCTGCTAGTTCTATTTTAAACAAAACTCCCTTGATTATGTTCTTGTGTTGGGAAAGATGTTTATCATGTGTGTGCTGCATCTGTTAACAAAAACACTCTATGTTGTTTGGTTCTCATCTTATTTTCTTTAAAGCTTACTATGGTAGCTATGAATTTGTTTTTCCTGCAACCAAAACTTGTTTTGCACTTGAAGGCATGAGGCTCATTTGGTTTAAAATTTTGAGCAGCAACATGTATGGTACTGCATATTTCAAAGTTTGATGTCTTTTGTCTGATTTCTTTTTTGGGGTTGTGACTCCCTATGTGCTTTGAGCAGTCTTGTTTGGTTTATAATGACATGGTGTTTTGGCTTCTGTCCAAACTGCCTTGAGGCTTCTCAGTCTAGTTTCACTATCACAACTTCAAAACCACTGTCTCATCATGTTTTATATGATTTGTGCTGCTGTCAAGATCAATTGGAGTATTGTGTGTGTTTAGATTCATGTCATGACTGCTGTTTGGAACATGTTTAGAATTGTTAGGCTGTTGGTTGAAGTATTGAATGGATACCTACATATGTTATCATTGTGGCTGATTGCTAGTAACTCAACTGTGAACCATGTGACAAGATGTGGATTGGATCAGTTTAGCTTTGGTTTGAATTTCTTTGAAAGCATCTATTGAGGTTTTGCTTGCCTGGCCAGATTTACTTGTTTTTTTGTCTTGAAAAGCATGAACAACAATTGCAGCTCACATTCCCTATTTTGTTCTAATCACAGTTTGGATCATATTGTTGTCAAAATTTGATCTATGATACTTAAGACATGTGCCTACCTTGCATGGGACTTAATTGCATCTGTTTTGGACTTTGAGATCCAAGTTGCATTTTCAAAACCTCATTGCTTCCATGAGCTGCTTGCTAGCAGACCTGTGTTGGTCTGGAAGTTGTAAAGTTCTTTTTCAAAAATCAAGGAACATTGATGATGTTATGATTAGGATTGAATCACCTGCATTTATGATTTTTTTTAGCAGGACAACCTGTTGTTAGTATGTTTATAACATGTATGTGATGTTTGTATAGTTGGTTTTAGGTCAGCACGTACCCTAGTTCCTATGATTGCATCATACCATGAATACCATTACAACTCACATGCCAATTTTCCATATAAGCTTGTTCTGCATCAAATTCATGTTGAAAAACTTTGCATTAATTATTTATGAGTTGCTTGCATGATTCTTTATCATTTAAACCAACTGTCATGAGTTGTTCATTGCAAAATGCATATCAAAGTAAAATTGCAACTTGACATGTCATTTTCATAAACTGTTTGCCTTGAGCTTGGTTTAAGTGCTAATATCATTCATTATCATATATTTGAGTTGTGTGTATCTTTGGTTTGGATCAAAAATGTTTGAAACAAGTTGTGAACATCAAAATGCATTTTCAAGTGTTAAGAAGCAACTACCATCGATTTTTTAAATAGAAGAAGAATCTCAGAAGATTAACATCACCATCATGATCCTCATATTTTTCTGGTCAAGATTGATAAAAATTTCATCGCGTTTGGTTAAGAATCGAGGAAGTTACGAGTGAAAACGTAAATCATATTTTGAGTGTTATTTTTGCCCAGCTTGCTTTGATTTTCACCCATATATATATATATATATATATATATATATATATATATATATATATATATATATATATATATATATATATATATATATATATATATATATATATATATATATATATATATATATATATATATATATATATATATATATATATATTTATGGGGTGGCATATAAAAATGGATGTATAACCACCCCAGTGGTAAGACCATTATGCCAAACATGCCTTGCACACCTTGTACCTGAGTTCGACCCCTGAGTAGGGCAACTCTTTTATTATTTTTTTGTCATTTTTCACTCCATTTTCAAAAATTCGTATCTCTCTCAATTTTAATCGTTTTTCACCCGTTATTTTTTCATTGTGTTCATCTTGATGTGTACTTTCATGTCATATTTTTTATTTTTATGTTTGACAAAATTTTCACCTCTTTTGACTTCGTGCAAGTTAAGGGCATTTTACGTTCGTTTACGCAGATGAATTCTTCTTTGGTTGATGTGTGCAGATGAATTCTTCTTTGGTTATACTTGAATTTGTTGGTGATACTTGCTTGTATTTATATCCTTATATGTTAGTCAACATGCTAGGATTTTTATTCTTGGTTGTTACCATGTTCGCTCTGTTGAATGTAATTGAACTCGATCTGTCGTCACAATTCCTAATAATTCATCTGCTTTGATTGTCATCAATGCACCTTCATCCTTATCACACCATATGTTTATTTAATGGTTGTCACCATGAATATGCCTTTATTATGTTGTTGATTTTCTTGTTGTTTTCTTCCCCGAGTGATAAAGCTTGTTAGCTCTCATCCAGTTGCCTCTCCTGTCTACTTCCAAAGGAAAAGTCTGTCCATTTGACCCTCGTGTCATGGATACATCTCTTATCCCTTCCTTGACTTTGTTAAGTCACTTTAACTCTAGATTAGAAGCCATTAGACTTTGATTTAAGTCTAAAAGACCCACCCGTACTAGGAGTGTTCGTCAAACTAGAACCCTAGGAAAGAGTTTGTCAACTCTGTGTAAGAATCATCGTCATGATTTCTTACTTCCCCTTTTGAATATCACAACTTAGATTAGGGAGTTTTGTCAAACTCCACACAAACATTGTCATGTTTGTTCCCCCTTGAACCTTGGTCATAATCAAGTGTTCTTCTCCCCTTTGTGAGGTGAACTACGATTGCTCTGATTCTATCCTAGTCAGGATACGTAGGCAAAAGATGCAACGTCTTTGCGAGCAAACTTAGAAAACCAACTAGGTCTTTACTTATCTTTACACTCAACTCCCAATCCTAAATCCATAGTACATATTTCACACTTAGCAAGCAATCAAACAAAAGGTTCCTGTAGAGTACTACAGATGCTTAGGGTGCTAACACCTTCCCTAGGTATAACCAACCCCCGATCCCCGAATCTTTTAAGCGTTGTCGTGACATCGCGAAAAAGGTTTTTCTTTCTTTAGACCTTTCCTTTGGATAAAATAAAGTTCGGTTGTAAAAGAATTAATATTCAAGTTAATTTAATAGCTTGATATCCAATTTTCACCGCAACAGTGGCGGCGACGGATTCTGGGTGACAATAGTTCCAGATGACGGGAGCTTCGTTGGTACGGGGACTCGCGGCGGGCGGTGACGCTTCAACGGTTATGACGGTGGAAAAGATAAGTTCTTTCTTCAATCTCTTATGTTTTCGAAAATAGGGTTCTTGTGATAATTCTCAGTTGAACTCTCCTAATCTCTCACGTCTCCCCTTTTATAGGTTTCAATTGAAATCCTTTTCTGATTGAAATTTGATTACCATCTTGAATGCTTGATTGGGCTTTTCCAATTTGGGGTAGACTAGATTTTAAAACTTTCTTCTTTCGTCTGATTGCAATAATAATCTGTTAATGAAAAATTCCAAATTGTGATCTCTTGTATCAATTTGATTAATGTCGTATTTTAATGATCTGAAGATTTGATTTGGTCTGAATCAAATCTTTTCCCCTCAAGTGGATATTCTCAGATGATCTTACTAACTCTAGATTTGTGACTTGGCAGGTTTGGGTAGCGGTTTGTCTTGGGCCAGGGGAGGAATTAGCAGCCCAGAATAATAAACTTACATCTGGTACATTTCGCAACGAACTCGATCAATACGCTTCTGATACTCTTTAGTGAGGGCTCCCATGAAAATGTTGGTGATGATGAGTAGCAACTTCAAATGTATCTCTTGCGAACAAACTGAATGTAGGGAATGTTGTTAGCAGTTGCAACCACGTGAGTGAAGAAGAGCAAGGTTGTCGTTTCTCCTTCCATTCCTTCAATCTCTACTTCTTGTCAAATTGAATGTATACTTAACACTGTTCTCTGTTTTTCATGTGCTTGATAATGGTGTTTGGGGGATAGCATCTTTGCTTGGTTGTACTATCATGAACTAATTCTTGTATGTACCCTTGCAGGATGAAACCGCATTGCCGTGAAAGTGACTTGGTTGAAAGTTCTGCAGGCTCTCATTTTAAATGCAAGCTGATGACCTCAGTTGTTTGTCTGCTACTTCCCACTTCTTCTTAGCATTGGGAGCAAAATACTTAGCAAAAAACTTCCTCCAAAACTTAATGTTGTTATCCTCAGGTCTGTGTTGTTGCTGATACATGTAGTGTGTCAGTCACCTTGCGCACATCCCTGGTTCATATGCCGGTTTCACAGGAGACCTCACAGGCATATTCTGCTGTTGAAATTGTTGTGGTAAATTTGACTTTAAAAGCTGTGGTATGTTGGATACGGTACTATCTTGTAATATTAGGTTGCATTTGTGGATGAATTTGAGGATGAGGTTACTGATATCTTGTTGTTGTTGTAGGTCTGATGTGATATTATGCACGACGGGGGAAAGAATGTGGTGGTGATATTGTTTTCGTTCTTGTTCTATTTTTCTCTTCCGTCACATAACTCGTGCTTTCCTCAATTAAACTTAATCGTGCCATATATGTTGTTGAGTTGATTCAAGGATTTACTGGTTGTATTCATCTTTCTTACCAGGTTGCAAAAGGGAAACATGTCCAGATGAGGCAAAGTCTTGAGTGCGAGGACTTCTAGAAGGCACTTGAGAAGTGTGGCCAAGAAATGGTGCAAGGTATTCACTGCGCCTTATGGTAATAGTCACTTTTTGAAGTATGAAATAAAGTTGGTATGCTGTTGTGATGGTGTTGTAGAGTTTTGATCTCTCGGCTGCCTTCTATTTCGATTAACATATTCATTAACTCTTGTTGTAACATGGGTTTAATGAAACACCAAGTTGGGGCCGGGAATAGCACAACCGTGAGTTGTTGTGGTCATGATTTTGCTGCGCCAGTTTACTGCTGCCACTACCTTGAAGAACCACATGAAAGGAGTGAATGGAACGCCTTCTAAGAACGATTCACCCTGGTCTTAGGAGCACAAAGCATATCGTCTTTCAGCTCTTGTTATGAGGACAAACTGGCAGCCATAGAAGCTTGGTCTGAAACTAATGATGGGGTTTTCTACACATAGATCTCCAGCAGAGCAGTACGTCAAACTGAGAGGGTAATGAACAAGTGGCCTATTATGCAGAATTTGCTTTCCTTGCCTTGCTGATGATGTACGCCTGCTAAGCTAACCGTTGTTACCGATTGTATTAACTGTTGTGCTAACGTTGCAGGTACATGAGATTGCCTTGTTGATTATGTGCAAGATACAAACAATAAGGATGCATCAAAGCTTGGTTTAACCGTTTATGGCGTAAACAGAGTCGAATGTGGAAAGCCTGTGGCAGATGGATATTGAAAAATCTTTTCTCTGTTAATCTCATGTGGAGGTCCAGCATATAGCAGACGGTCGAAGCGCCAGTGTCGTAAAAGAGCAAGGTCTTGGCAGCAGCGGTGTGCTTGAAAATTACAGCTAGGAGTAATCTATTTAAGCTTGTAGGAAGTTTGGATTTTTGTAATAGTTGTCAAGAGCCTTTGTAATAGCTTATAGGAATAGTCATGAACTAGACCGAGTGGTATCGTTCAATATATGTGGCCCTTTCATTTTGTAACAGATTATTTTGTATCACTTGGCGCAAAACGCGTACTTTGAGAATATTGGAACAATAATAAAGGTGGATGAACCTTCTATTGTCCTTAAAAACGTTTTGAGTTAATGCTTTGTAGCCCAAATGATGAATATCGCGTTGTTATTTGAATTCTAATAAGAGCTCAAAATTAATGTTATTCCAAATCTAGATGCCAATTAAACTTCCAAGAGCCTGTTAGCCCAAATCTCCAATTTAATCGCAAGTCTAATCCCTCTGATAAGTCTCTTGACATGAAACAATTCGTCTTACGAAATGTTCAAACGATCCTTTTGACGATGGCAATATTAGTACAAAATCAAGGTTGTGAAGAATCCCCATAAACAGAAGTTCCACTTGTCATGCAGTCCTATTCTTGAAGTCCCTAATTAAATGAAAAACTTAGGACGATATCTGGTTAGGATCCACTGGTTATTCCTTGAAATGCTTGACTGGGGAAATAAATATTCATCTATTGCAAAATCACGCCTGCACCAAACGGTTAGCCATAACGTACATATAAACAGTAGATTAAAACAAGCAAAAATAAACACCAGGAGGTGGAATCTTATGGTCAAAAATTAGGGTGCGACAAAGGTGACTCAATAAATAAAAGTAAACGAAAAGCTAAAGTAATAAGACAAACAATAAAACCATCATATTGGGGTTCTCCCCCTAAATGTGTTAGGGAGATGCAACTTCAACCCCCTAGGGATATGTAGCTTCAACAATTTTGAATACTATCTTATTTTTAACAATATGAGGTGGGTCCACAAATGAATTTTTGAATAAATCCATGATAGCATTTTTTTAAAATTGGTGTGTGTTTGGGAAACACAACAATGTTATAGAACTCGTGTTATAGAAATGTAACATGTTATAGAAATAGAACATATCTTGAAAGACAACAATGTTGAAAATTTTTAAAAAATTGAACCCTACATTAAAATCTATAAAAATGTATATATTTGACATCGTTTATATTTATTCAACATAACATACAAAACATGTATAACCACCTTGTTATGAATGTGACTTAAAACTTTTGTTGATGAAGAGAAAGAAAACATATTTTGGAGACTACATTTATCGCGAAAATCGGACGAAAAGTCGAGGGGAAAAAATCGGTCGGTGAATAGTGGCGTCCGTACGGTGAATAGTACTATCCGTATGGATGAATAGTGACGTCTGTACGGTGAATAGTGTTTTCCGTATGGTGAATAGTGTTTTCGAGTTTTCAGAATTTTTCGATTCGGTCCATGGATCCATGTGATTTTGGGTTTTGTTTGTTGGGCATTTGCTATTATAAATATGTATCTCTTATATGCTTGGTGTGTGACAATCTTAGAGTTTTCACCAACAGGGGAGACCAAGGGTTTTAATGTATAGCATAAGGTTTCAGTTATGCACAAAGAAAACATTGGATTACAAGTGGGTTGAGTGATTCATACATTGAGAGTTGGAGAGGTAGGGAAACACTTGGGTAGAAAATAAGGTTGTTTTTTGGCGCTTTCAGGATTGTTCTTGGGAACCTGAAAGAAAATACTATTTTCTTGTAAATCATCTATAATCTCTTGTAACAACTTTCTGATTATAGTGAATTTGATACATGCTCTCTCCCTCAGAGTAGATCATTTTGTAAGAACACAGATTGTTTCTTAGTAATATCTCTATGTTTTGATGATAACTCTTATGAAATTTTGTATTAAAGAATTATATACTCTAAAATTGGTTCATGAATATTTGCTGCAGATGATTAAAGTATATATACATCCAAGAGCAAATTAATCTGAACATGGAACTATGGAAGGCTCTGAAGAGTCTGAATCATCTTATAGAAGAATCTAAGCGTTGTCTGCAGAAGGATCTGAAGCAGAAGCTACAGAAGAATCTGAAGCAGAAGCTGCAGAAGGATCTGAAGCAGAAGACTCTAATAGATCTGAAAACTCTGAAGCATTGAAGAACTTTGTATGAGAGTTAAGAAGCATAGTTTTTCAGAAGACTCTGAGAGTACTACACGCTGTATGTACTGAGGATCTGATTCATAAAACTCTGCTTTGATAGAACTACACGCTAAAGCACACTTGCTGCATTACTCTGATTCAGCAAAATCTGATGGGCATCCAAGACTCTGATCATGCAAAATCTGATGGTTAACTTTGCTGAAAAGAAATACTTGTTGAAGAAGAATTCGAAGTAATATCTTTTGATTTGGCTCAACGACTATTTCCTCTTTCATGCTTGACACTAGAACACAGACCAAAAGCATTTCTCTGTGCATTCTACTTCCAGGAAAGGTCATGTGATGTAAAGAAAAAAAGGTTCAGGCCTTTTCAGTACGCAGCCTCCAACGTCAAGACTTTGTGGACTACTGTGCATATAAAAGCAAGTCTTCCTCATCTTCTTCATTGTGATCAAGAACCAACGAATCTGACATAGAAACTCTTACAAGCTCTCATAAAATATTCTTATTGCTGAGTTTATTCTTTTGTTCTTAACATTAAGTGAAAAATCACTGTTGTGATAAAGCTTGTTAGAAGCATTCAAACACTTGTATTAATCTTACATTTCATTGTAATAGTTCCTTAAGAAGATCTAGTTGGGATCAGTAGTTCTTGAGAAGACTTTGAACAGTTGTTCTTAGTGCTTACTATTGTAATCAGTTGATTAAATAGTGGATTAAGTCCTTGTTTGAGAAAGGCAAATCACTCTAGATAGGGTGGACTGGAGTAGTTGAGTTCAACGAATCAGGATAAAAATACTTGAGTTTTTACTTCTAAGTTTTATCTTCATACTTATTCAACCCCCCCCCCCCCCCCCCTTCTAAGTATTTTCTCACCTTCACATTTGAACGAACTGGGTAAACAAACCTTCGGTTTTTTCTTCCCTTATTCTATTATATTATCTGCGTACAGATTATTATTGCTGAAGACCATTTATTTTTGGTTGCTATTGTTCTTTGCCTCATAAATTGATATTCAATTTTGTCGTAATTCACAACAAGTGGTGTGGTGAGCGTGGAGCAAAGAGATATTGTTGATAAGTGAGCACTATGGTTAGTAGATGGCAGATCGAGAAATTTTTCGGTAACAACTTTGGGGTGTGGAAAATTAAGATGTAAGCAATTTTAATTCAAGAGAAGTGTATCAATGCTTTGAAGAGTGAAGCATTGATGTCTGCAGGGCTTACACAGGTACAAAAGACCGAGATTCTGGATAAGGCCAGGAGTGCCATTATCATATGCCTCGAGGATAAAGTTCTAAGAGAAGTTGCCAGGGAGAAAACTGCGGTTGCTAAGTGAGCAAAACTTGAATCATTGTATATGATAAAGTCTTTGGGTCATATGTTGTATCTGAAACAACAACTCTATTCATTCCGAATGGTAGATAACAAATCCATAGTTGAGCAGCTCATAGAACTTCACAAGATTATCGATGATCTTAAGAATATTGAAGTGAAGATTGATGATGAGGACAAGACTTTGCTCATGTTGAGTTCATTATCCAGATCCTTTGAGCACTTTAAGGATGCCCTTTTTATGGTAAAGAAGGTAATATTACTTTGGATGAAGTCCAGTCGGCAGTGAAATCCAAAGAATTTTCAAAGTCGAAAGATTTTAAGATTGAAGATAGCGGTGAAGGCTTAAATGTGTCAAAAGGAGGAGGTGAGCGTAAAGGGATGTACAAATCAAAGAGGTCTAACGAGTCAAAGGTAAAATGTTTTAATTATCAGAAAATCAGTCACTTTAAAAGGGATTATCCTGAAAGAAAGGTCAATGAAGATTCTGTTCAAGATGTAGTTGCATTGGGTGAGGAAAGTTATGAGGATGTCGAAGCACTAGTAGTATCAAGTTTAGAAACTGAAGAGAGTTGGGTCATTGACTCAGGTTGCTCTTATCACATGTGTCCAAGAATATAATACTTTAAAACTTTGAAGATGGTGCAAGGTGGAGTAATTCGCCTTGGTAATAATAAGGTATGCAAGGTTCATGGTATTGGTACAGTCAGATTTAAAATGTTTAATGATCACGAACTTCTTATTCACTGTGTGAGGTATGTTCCAGAACTCAAGTGAATTTTTTTATCTATAAGTATGTTTGATGATCTAGGCTATTGTACTAGAGTTGAACATGGAGTGTTGAAGATTTCACGTGATGAATTGATTATTGCTAAAGGGTCTAAAATATGTGGTCTATATACTTTAGAAGGTTCAAATGTTATTATTCATTCATCGTTAACTAATGGAGGCTTTCATGACATGGAAGAGCTATAGGATTTAAGTTTAAGGCGTTTTGAATGCCTTGAGAAAGTTTCAGAGGAGTACAATAAATTTTATAGAAATAAAGGGATAAAAATGCATGTTACCTCTGTGTTGTTATTGAGTTTTTGGGGAAGAGCTTAGATTAAAAAAGCTTACTTGGTTGGTAGAGAATTTCTTCAGAAGAAGAATAGTGAAAACCAAGGGAGAAACTATAACGGAGAAAACTCAGTTTGAGGTAGAATTTCCTACTATGGATGCTAGCAGTAGTGAGGAAATGATTACAGAGATCTTTGATTATCATTTGACTCATGATAAGGTAAGGATGGTTATTATAGCATCTCAAAGGAACAATTATGCTAGCCTTGGATATTATGTTTTTAATGTGGCTGAAGGACTACAAAATAAAAGAAGAAAAATCTTCAGGGAGGCATTTGAAAACAGGTGGAGTCAAGGGTGATTGAAAAATCATACTTGTAGGCTTGTTAAATTACCTAGGAAGAAAAAGGTAATTGGGAACAAGTGGATGCAAATTGCAAGATCAAGATTCAAGGGTTGCTTGAATTTTATCAAAGTTATTGATTAAAGTTTTAACTTGGTAGAGAGCAGCAATGTTGTTGATTGTTAAATTGATATCAAAACGGTTTAAAGTCAAGGTGGAGATTGTTGTAAATGCGCCTTAAAACCTTTGTTGATGAAGAGAAAGAAAACATATTTTGGAGATTGCATTTACCGCGAAAATCGAAAGTTTTAGAAAGTTGGACGAAAAGTCGAGGGAAAAAATCGGCCGGTGAATAGTTTCATCTGTACAGTGAACAGTGATATCTGTACGGATGAATAGTAACATCCGTACAGTGAATAGTATTTTTGAGTTTTCAGACTTTTTTTATTCGGACCATGGATCCATGTGATTTTGGGTTTTGTTTGTTGGGTATTTTCTATTATAAATATGTATCTCTTATATGTTTGGTGTATGACAATCTTAGAGCTTTCATCAATAGGGGAGACCACTGGTTTAAATGTATAGCATAAGGTTTCAACTATGCACAAAGAAAACCTTGGATTACGCCTTGGGTTTGAGTGATTCATATATTGAGAGTTGGAGAGGTAAGGAAACACTTGGGCAGAAAATATGGTTGTTTTTGGGCGCCTTCAGAGTTGTTCTTTGGAACCTGAAGGCGAACACTATTCTCTTGTAACTCATCTGTAATCTCTTGTAATAACTTTATGAGTATAGTGAATTAGAGAGTTGCTCTCTCCCCCATACTAGATCATTTGATCGAACTGGGTAAACAAACCTTCGATTTTTTCTTCCCTTATTCTGTTATATTATCTGTGTACGAATTATTATTGCTAAAGACCATTTATTTTGGTTGCTATTGTTCTTTGCCTCATAAATTGATATTGAATTTTGTCGTAATTCACAAGAAGATTCATAACACACCTAAATACATTGTTGGACAAAAATTAAAATGAATCTAAACACGTGTCATCGCCTAAATCTATATCTATGGGTGGTTCTGCCTTTGTCTTTTGTTTATGTGTTTCTCTTTCAATCTCACTCAACTTGGTGAATTCTTACATCCTATCCATAAAATGATTCGACCAAATTTCAGTTTCCTTTGTTGAATGAGATGTTCACTTCGATGATGTCAGTGACATATTGAATTCCAATTTCAAATAAACTTGAACAAAATGCAGTGATTTAGAAATTCATCCAATACACATAATTCTTGTTTCATAAATTTGAAAGTGCACATCCGAATTTGTCAGAGTTGTTAAATAAGCACAATTCTTGATGGAGTGTGTCCAAAGATATATTTTCGGGCCAAAATTTTAAAAAATAGGTGTGTCTCACTTAAGACGTGTGTTTGGTGAGATATGAGTGCGTTCAGAAATGTACTTCTGAATTTTTAGAGATATTTTTAGATTTTCATAGTGTTTTTCCACCACTTAGATTGAAAAAAGCAATTTCAGAAAAATCTAAATTGAAAGTGATGATAGGCCATAACAATAAGTCTAAATTGAAAGTGATGATGGGCTATAATAATATTTTTGAGAAAGCCCAACTAATTTAAGCCCGTTAATAAAAATCCCCACTTTCCTAACCGCCAATGCTGATTAATAACACGCAAAATATGATTACGTGGCAAATTACTATTGGTCACATTCGCGTGGACATACATCACAAATCCAAGTCAAATTTTATTTCCTTTTATATATCTGTTACGACTAAGTAAACTCTAACCACAGTCGTTTAAATCTTCATTCACCAAACACGACGAGATCACCGTCTCAGATCACCGGCGCCGACGACTCTCAGTAACCGGAATTCCCCATTCAGGTTCGTTTCTCAAATTTTGTTGTTCAATTCTTCAATGGGATAAGTAATATTGATTTGTTTGTGTATTTCGAGTTTCATGCAATTAAGATTCTAGATTATAGACTTAGGACTAGGGTTTTGAGATTTTGAATTTTGCTTGTAGTTTTCTAACTTTCAATGAGTTAGTCAAATTTAATGTGTTTCAGAATTGGATCAAAGTTTCTGATAGTTATGAACTAGGGTTTTAAATGCTAAAACATGTTTTGAATTGTTGCTTGATTTGAATTCGAGGTAGATATTATTTTCCTGTTTTCAAATTGTTGCAAGCTAAAAGTGTGTATCTATTCAATTTTGACAAGTTATTGTATGTGGGTTAATGGCGGTTTGAATACAATTCTCAAAATTGTGTTTGTATTTCTTACTATTGTATGTGGGTTACATGTGGATAGGAATTATTTGAAGAAATTTTATTCAAGTCCTCAAATTGTGTTTGGATTTCTTACTATTGGTGTCAATTGTAGTTGAGTTCATCTTTAATAGTAATTGCAGAACAGATTGTGTTTTGAAAAACTTGTATTTATTACATGTATGAGATATCTTTAAAATATAGATTTTCCTAACAAGTTGAAAACAGAGTTTGCATGTCATATGTAAGTATATTAAAGTAGTTATTCGCGGCCAATAGCTGCACTATAGCTAAGCGGTGGCCGGATCCTATGGGAATAGCCGCTATATGAGGGATAGCGAAGCAGAGCAGCCCATAGCGGTTTCTGAACTGCCGTCCTTTTTCCCTCTGAAAAATTGAAATGATCCCTTAATATTTATTATTAAGTTTGAATTTTGGGATGTAATGTTTTGTTTAAGATTTGTTGATCTTAATTAAGAGTTTCGATCAAAACTGGTTGATTTATGAATAATTTATGGGATTTGAGCGATTTTTTTAATTTTACATTCAATATACATCAGTGTTGTCAAATTGCGGCTACGGCAGTGCCATGGCTGGTGGTATAGCGGAAATTGCCGAAATTGCATTTTTTTTTTAATTTAACATTCCTGTCTTGGTATTTTTTTTACTGGACCAGTAAACAGGCCCAAAAATTATCATCAAATTGTCTGGGTATATTATACATTCATAATTATTATATGTAATTTGTAAAAAAAATTATCAAATGTCATATATGCTATTCTGCTATCTCACATTTGGAGCCAGCCGCCCTGCCCTACCCCGCCATTCGGGATTGATTACTCTGGTTCCTAATTAGGCATTTAGGAATTCAATCTAAATTGGGTCATAGTTTTGATGTTAAGTATATGAATTTGCATTTCAGAAAATGGCTTTAGGCGGAGGAAATCCCCAAAGGGGAAGTGCAGCGGCTACCGCAAGCATGAGGAGAAGGAAAACAGCAGGTGGTGGAGCCTCAGGAGGAGCAGCTGGGACTATGCTTCAATTTTACACAGATGATGCTCCCGGACTCAAGATCTCCCCAAATGTAGTACTTGTGATGAGCATTGGTTTTATAGCTTTTGTTGCTGTTCTTCATGTGATGGGCAAACTTTATTTCAGAGAAGCTTAGATTTCTGTTGCTAGAATGATCAATCCCTTTGATATTGTATTTCTAAGGGATAGATTTAGCTTTGTTTATCTTTTGTTCCTAGAAGAGTATAAGATGTAAAATTTGATGGTGTTATTTTATGCATACTTAATTGTTGAAGTTGGAAAAGTAGCCTCGAAAAGATAGAAGACATGAGAAACACCATTCAATTTCAAACAAAGAAATCCAATACAATTTACACTTAAAATCGAATGGTTAACTAGCCTTACTTAAAATAGAATGGTCAAAAGTATGGTAAAACAGGCTCGGACTCGCAAGGTTTTAGGCTCTTAAACCACTTCATCCTGTATTCTTTAGGCTTCTGCGAGCATGTATATTAAATTTATTTGCAACTTTTAGCTTTAATTGTTTTATTTCTGGGTTTTTGTGGGACGAGATTAAACAGAACGAATAATATGTCGGTTTGTTGGAAAATTCTCTACATAAATTCTAACTGATATGTCATGCAATAAGATTACTAAAATATAGCAGAGAAGATTACTAAAATATAGCAGAGATGATATGTTGTTTCAGACATCATCAATGCTATAAAAAATCATTATTTTGTGTATTTGAAACTCCAAATTGCTTGATTCCTAAGATTCCTTAGAAAAATAATGAGACATTCTTTTTGCTTAATAATAAAATACATGAAAAAGAAAATAAAGAGTTTATCATCATCATCACACTGAAAATCTGTCTAAATGCACATTATAGCATTTCCCCATGTAGGCCACAACCAGATCATACATGAAAAAAGCTTCTCTCTCCCATCTTTAAATTCCTCACTTCACTCTTTGTCATAAAAAGAAGAAAATGAAAAAACCAGAGGTGTACTAGAAATGCCATGTTACTTATTTTCTTATATACAATTCTATTTCATCTTCCATCATAAATCACATTCACAAACTTTTCTTTTCAATTGTGAGTCAAATACTTTCCATTCTTCCTTTGAAATTCTGAACTTTAAAAAAAGCTAAAAGTGAGTTTGCTCAACTTGTTTCACTTTGTCTATTTACTCTTTTTTATCCTCACATGCTTGTTACTTGTCTACTCTATTTGCTATTTTACTATTTTTGATCATACAATAAATTATTAATTCTCCATTTTGTATCAGCCACATCTATGACCGTAATCGCTAAAGGCTGATTCAAACTGAATACTGAAAAGAGATGGTAAGAAATTTCTTCCGACTCAACCAGAGGTTTTAGGTTTAAATTAAACTTTGGGCAAGTAGCAGCATTTATTGTGATCTTCTCCGACTCGAGTGATTAATCTCTACAGTTGCACGTTGAATATATCCGATTTCTACTAAAATAAGGGTGATTCAAAAACTTGTTAGTACCATCCTTTTGTCCCCTCCCCACCACTCATTATTTTTTCTTGCACTTGAAACTTTCTTTTATGTTTGTATGCACCAAAAGTTTGTTATTGATGTAATAGTTTGGTTCATAGACCATGCTTTATTGGGACCCCCTATACTTTTCTACAAAGTGCAAGAAAATGGAAATATCAATGTTCATAAGATCCTCTTCTAAATAATTCCCTACATTATACATATCAACCTAACAATGCAAGATCAATTCATCATCTTTTCTCTGTTTCTTGTTCTTTTTGGTCCATTCCAAGTGATCTCACTATACCAACCTTTCAATGAAGATATGCTAGGGTTGATTGTGTTTAAATCAAGTCTAGAAGATCCAAAAAACAAACTTTCTTCTTGGAATGAAGATGATTATAGTCCTTGCAATTGGGAAGGTGTAAAATGTGACCCTTCAACTAATAGAGTTTCTTCTCTTGTTCTTGATGGATTCTCTCTTTCGGGCCATATCGGTAAGAGTCTTATGAAGTTGCAGTTTCTTCAAATTCTTTCACTTTCTAGGAACAACTTCACTGGAAAAATAAACCATGATCTTCTTGTTACACTTTGGAATTTAAAAATTGTTGATTTGAGTGAAAATAGTCTCTCGGGAACAATTCCGGACGAGCTTTTTCGACAATGCTGGTCGTTAAGAGTTTTATCGTTCGCGAAAAACAATCTGACAGGTAAGATTCCCGAGTCTTTGAGTTCGTGCTACTCGTTAGCAAGTTTGAACTTCTCGTCTAATCATTTGAATGGTGAATTGCATTCGGGAATGTGGTTTTTGAAGGAACTTCAATCGCTTGATCTATCGAATAATTTACTTAAAGGCGAAATTCCCGAAGGAGTTCAAAATCTATATGATTTGAGAGAGTTAAGGCTAGGGAGGAATTTTTTCACCGGTAGGATTCCGGAGAGTATAGGAAACTGTCTGCTTTTGAAGGTGATCGATTTCGGTGATAATCTTCTAACCGATGAAATTCCAGAATCGATACAAAGGCTTACTTCATGCACATTGTTGAATTTGCAAGTGAATTTTCTCAATGGAAGCATTCCACATTGGATTGGCGAATTAAACAATCTTGAGACATTGGATCTTTCGTCTAATCGATTTTCGGGTTCGATTCCATCTGGATTCGGAGGTCTTAGAAGTTTGCAGGTTTTGAATCTTTCTACAAACAATATCTTTGGTTCTATTCCAGTGAGTATAAAAGAGCTTAAATCTTTGTATGTTCTTGACTTAAGTGATAACAAGCTTAATGGAAGCATTCCTTTAGAAATAGAAGGAGCAATTTCACTTCTTGAATTGAAGCTTCAAAGGAATTTGTTAGGTGGAAGAATTCCAGTTCAAATTGCAAAATGTTCAGCCCTAAAATCTTTGTAAGTTCTTTATCAAACTTTACATCTTTCATGCTATTGTAGCTTAGGCCTTGTTTAGATAAATAGTTTAATTTAGTGCTTATCATATAAATGTTTTTCATAAAAGCTATAAGCTACTTTCATAACCTTTCAGAATGTCTCTGTAGCACCAACACCTCTAGAAAAAGTTGTGTTTATGTGTCAGTGTCGGTGTTTTCTCTGATGTCCGAGTCTATCCGTGCTTCATAGCTCACATGTGCTTATATTAGAAGATAAGCTTAAATAAGCCAATTCAAACACCTTCTTGAGTTTAAGAATCTATCATTGTTGCTAACTTTTACTATTTTTCTTGTGAATTTCAATGGAACAGGAATCTTGCACACAACAATCTTATTGGCTCAATCCCTACATCAATTGCAAACCTAACAAATCTTCAATATGCAGATTTGTCATGGAACAAACTCTCTGGAACTTTACCGAAAAAGCTCACAAATCTTACACATCTTTCCTCATTCAATGTTTCATATAACCATCTTCAAGGTGAACTACCAATTGGTGGATTCTTCAACACAATCACTCCCTCATTTGTTCATGGAAATCCATTGTTGTGTGGTTCTGTTGTTAACCACTCATGCGATCGGTCTTATCATCCGAAACCTATTGTTTTGAACCCTAATTCAAACTACAACAATTCAAGAACTTCAGTGCAAAACCATCATCATAAGATAATGCTTAGTATATCGGTTTTTATAGCTATTGGTGCGGCGGTTTCTATTGTTGTTGGTGTTGTTGCTGTTACTATTTTGAATATTCATGTTAGGTCTTCGGTTTCGCATTCTGGTTCTCCATTTGGATTATCTGGTGGTGAGGATAATAGTTTTTCGCCTGAAAAAGGTCCAAAATGCAGAAAGTTTGTGATGCTTAATGGCGAAATTGTTGAGTTTTCTGACGAGGTGAATAATCTTCTTAAAGAAGGTAATGAAATCGGCCGGGGAGGATTTGGAGTTGTATATTGTGTTGTCCTTCGAGATCAGAATTTCGTTGCGATCAAGAAGTTTATAGGTTCAAGTTTGACAAAATCACAAGAAGATTTTGAGAGAGAAGTTCAAAAGCTTGGTAAGATTAAGCATCAAAATCTTGTGGCACTAGAAGGTTATTATTGGAATTCATCTTTTCAGCTTTTAATTTATGAGTATTTTTCTAGAGGGAGTTTGCATAAGCTTCTACATGATGATGATCAAAGCAAATTTGTGTTTTCTTGGAGAGCAAGGTTCAAGGTTATTTTAGGAATAGCAAAAGGTTTGGCCTATTTACATCAAATGAACATAATCCATTATAACCTAAAATCTACTAATGTTTTTATCGATACTAACGATGAACCAAAAATCGGAGATTTCGGTTTGGTCAATCTATTACCAAATCTAGACCATTGTGTTTTGAGCAGCAAAATTCAAAGTGCGCTTGGATACACGGCTCCCGAGTTTGCGTGTTGCACGGTTAACATAACTGAAAAATGCGACGTATATGGTTTTGGAATTTTGGTTCTAGAAATCGTGAGCGGAAAAAGACCCGTGGAATATATGGAGGACGATGTCGTTGTTTTATGTGATATGGTGAGAAGTTCATTGGAGGATGGAAAAGTTGAGCAATGTATCGATGAAAAACTTGTAGGCTATTTTTCGCCCGAGGAGGCAATTCCTATGATTAAATTGGGATTGGTTTGTGCGTCGCAAGTACCTTCGAGTCGTCCCGATATGGATGACGTTGTTAACATATTGGAGACGATTCAATGCTCTTCGGAAGGACAACAAGAGGAAATACAATGAATTTTGAAGTATAGAGATAAAACTTGTATTGTACTAATATTTTGTGAAGTAAAGTTCAGTTTGCTTGCTTTTGAAGTTATAAATATAAACAAAGAATTTATATTTAGTCAATTTTGTTCTCTGGTTCTGTTTGTTTTGAGTTTTCATGACTTGAAAGTTTCACTATATATTTTTTCTTGTTAATTTTGTTCATTTCAATTTGTATCAGCTAGCATTTTAGGTCTCACAGATAGCTCATATCTTAAATTTACTAAATAGAGCTTATATCAATATGAAAAAAAGTATTTTGAATCTAAAAAGTGGCAAAATAAATTTTGTAATAGTTGTTTGTGTAAGACTCATTAACTTTTTTTTTAAAAAAGATTTATGTATATTAACTAAAAGTCGCAATTGTTCGGTTTAAGTCTGTTCTACAAAAACATGTAACAAAATAAGATGCAGCGGAGCAGATATAATTGAGAAAATAGGTTTAAAACCTAAACCTGTCCTGCAAAATTGTAAGAGCAAGGTGGAGAAAACTCTCGATAACTGCATCTTTCATAAAATATTTATCACATTTAAATCGTGATTAAATAACATATTTATTTGTTATATCATGATTAAACTATGATTATTTTAAACATAACTTTCAAAAATTTGAACCGACTCAGCATGTGTCTTGACATCATCGATACCAGACTTTAAAAGCATCACCATTAACAAACTTTTTTTGTCAATTGGCATAATTATATAATGCATTGAAAGGTAATCATGGCTATATTCCAACATTGTGCTTTGTTTTCGTTTCATGTGTTTACTTGATAAACCACAAAGTATAATAATCACATATAATGATTCATGTTGCTTGTTGATTCAAATCCACGCTACCAGATGATGAATAACCACATATTTTTCTTCACTATTGATCCACAAATATACTGTGTGATAATTACTATGAAGTTTGATGCAGAAGTTTTAAGGTAATCAAGTATGTGCAATAAAAAGGGAGTTTCCACCACAGCATTCTCACCTTTTGGATTACATGTGGTGACACAATGATGTCAAACCAATTATATGATAAAAGTATATTATAAATTTAATTTTTTTTTACAACATGTTATTTTATTTTTATTAGTCTAATTTAGTTTGTTGCTATTTGTTACAAAATTGGCATTGCTTTGTTAGAGATTTTCTTTTTCTATGTAACATGTGCCTATATTAACTCAATAGCACAACTTGTAATAATTAAGTAAATAATATAAAACAAAATTTCTCCTTACGACCAAGCGCTCTCTCGTTACGGCAAGTGAGATTCTAAACAGTTTTCCAACAAATTAAAGACTACAAAGCAATACCCTAACGGCAGGGAGAATGCCCAGGTGGTGACGGATAAATCAAATGCCCTAATGATGCCCTGGACGTTGGACATGATTTGGGAGGGGCAACATTAGTCGTCGTCACCCTCAATTCATGAATGACGGTGAGGTGCAAGTAAAAGATAAGGGGCGAATAAACCATCTAAATTAGCCATGTTAGCTCTTTCACTTTCTGAAGAGGGTTCCAAGATTACATCCTCTTTGTATTATGTAATTGAGAATTTAATATTCTGATAAAAGCGCGTGAACCTCTCCTAACCAGGATATAATGATACAATATCTCGAACATAGATATATTTGACATTTTTCATGGTCATCGATTCCCGATGAAAAGGGAGGAGGTTACAAAGCCACAACACTAGGATTTCTAAAAGCTTAATGCACCTTGTGATTTTCTCCTCTCCTATTTGAGCTTAAAGGTCAACAAAGTGCTATCGCACGTAGGAAACTCCTTTGATTGAACAGTGGAAATCCTAAAATAATAAGGAGAGGAAAATGTCTTTTTGAAAAAATAAACCAAGGTCCTTTATAAGGAAAAATCCAGAGCACAAGCAACATACTTTCCTTGTAGTGCAATAATTACAAGAAGTGGAAAAGGTTCCACACGTCAAAGACACATATAAGAAAAAAAACTAGATTGGGTTTCCCCAAGGAAACCATCATGATCAACATTAAATGCCCCACCCGTTTATTTCCCATTAAGCGATTAAGTTTCCATAACTAACTGACGTTTTGAATTCTCTAAAATTGATTGATTGATGCTTGATATCCTTGAACTGACGTGCAAGCCACACATAAAACACCTAGAAAAGACTTAGTAACTCGCCTCTAATTGAGTGATTTTCCCCTAGCCACTATAAGTACCTCGACCCCTAAGGTTGAGGAACACAATCTAATACCCATATAGAAAACACCCTTAAAATAGAGCTTCTTAGGGTTGCTATGCATTTGTACCTTTTTTTGCAAGTACATACTTCAAAATAAAGACTTGGTTGTAAAGTCCTTAGATGCCTAAATCACAGTTGACAACCTAAAGCCACTATAATTCCTAAATATAGGTATTTGCCACCCCATATACTTAGATACTCTCTTCAATAAATTGCAGGAGCATGAGATGGAACCTAAAGAAACTTGCAGACGATGTAGAAGGTGACAACAAGAAGAAGAATTTGATGATCAATACTGAAGAAAAAGACTGACTCTAGGGATGAGGAGATGCCATTGATCGTCCAGAATTTCATAAGGTTCATGAAACAAAAAAAATAATGTGAAAAAGAACAAAGAAAGATCATCCTTTACCATGATATACTTCTTGTGTGGAAAGAAATGGTTGATGAAACCTTGTCATTGCATATTTTTTTCGAAGAAACAAAGAAAAACAAGTCGAAGATGATCAAATTTGATTAATAATGGCCAAAGGAACGGAGAAAAAATGTCCAAGTATGAAGAATTGGGGACTTAGAGAAATTTGGATGAAAAATGAGCAAAAGCGAGCAAGCCATTGGAATAATTATGTGTTGCATCTCACGCGCATGATAGAAAAGAAGAAAAGTGGTATCGTGTGCATGGAAGAGCAACCAACGCAGCATCGCACGCGCGGTGAAGTCTATTGGGGCGATGGGCTCTTCTTCTGGGAAATTTCTGACGCGTCTTGGTACAATTTGATGGATATAAAAAAGGAAGACTTTGTATTTTTTAGGGGTTTTGCGATTGGAGACTGGAGAGTTCGATTTACAACACCGAATGTGAGTTGTAGAGCGTATACGAAGCCATTGGAGGCGAGATCTTCAAGGAATTCTTATGCAATCTTATTCTTGTAAATTGATATTGTAATTTTATCAGTATGAGTAGCTAAACACTTTTATGTTTGGTTTTGTCAAATGAACTTGTTTCGAACCTGTTGGAACATATGTTTAATTTGATGTTGCTTGAATTATCTTAGTTATATTTCTATTTAATTGCTTCTTTTACTTAAAGCACATTATTTGATATACTTTGTTAATGTGATTATTCTGGACTGGGGCAAGACCTGCCCCTCAGTCGGACATGCCCAACCCAATACTACGTTGGGGAGTCCCAACAAGGCCCAATCCTCCCATATCGGACACGTAAATCAACAAGGCTCCTTCAGCCGGGCATACCACTACCTAACACAAGGAGGGCCCACATGCTTTTCCCACGTTCTCCACAAGTCCCCCACGTAGGGACACGTCATCAGGAAACTACCCACTTCCGAAAGAGATGGTCATCCCACCTTTCGAAGATCACGAAGTAGTTGATCCAAGGTGAAAACCACATGCTGGTCTTCCCTACGCCACGTAAGCCTCGACAGTTACTTTTGTTGGGCTTGGCAATCTGGCCCAATGCAAGGTAACCGTTGGCCCTGCACTGAGGGCATATTATAAATACCCTCTTTCACTAGAGGGTCAGGTATTTCATTCTTTACACCTATTCTCTCTGTACTTGCGCTTTCTGACTCCGTTATTCACTTAAGCATCTGAGTACCTTGCAGGCACCCCCTCCTCCTCAACAACACCGGTGAACGCAAGAGCTCACAACGCGTGATAGGCTGCTGATTCCTTTCTGATCACAGTGACGCCGTCTGTGGGAACTCTTTGCTCCCCTGTCATTTCTCTTATCCAAGCATAGAAGCTCAAGAACCAAAGCAACTTTCAACTTCCATTTGATCATGGCCAGCCCACGCAACAATGACGCTCCAGAAATCGCCTTCATCCCATTCATCAATGATGACGGCCACGACCCTAACGTGACTGTTCACGTTGATAAGGAAGACTAAAGGGATGGAGACACCGCCTCTCCCTCCTTAGAAGACGCGGCCTTCAACACCATTCGACGCTTCGATAGCCCGGCTGTCTACCAGCCCATCCCGGTGCCACCCGACGTCAATCCTACCATGGTTGCTCTGTTCATGGTGATCAACCAAACCAACCTGATGATCTTCCAACAGAACAAGCGGAAATGGATGCTCGAGAAGGAGCGACCATCACACTCTCCCCACAGAGACTTCGTCGCCCGGTTTCCAACAGCCCCTCCCCTCCCTCGTGGAGGACGCAGCACGACGACTCTCGGAGACCTTCTCCCCAACTGTTTGGGCGGCGCCATCGCTTGGAGTGGAGCCAATGGCCTCCCAAAAGTGCGACCGATCACCTCCCTAGAAGGAGCGACGCTCCCCCGCTCAGAAGAGGAACAAAGCTGAAGCAGGCGTCGACAAGCCAAGAGCCTGGCCGAGGGCTCCTTCTCGACATAACAGAAACAATTGAGGATCAGTCTCCCCTCATGGTCACCTGTTAGGAGCGACGAGGATGACCAGTGCTCGCCGCTGTGTAGGGCCATCAAGGAGACCCCATTGCCCATCGGGATAGAGACACCTCCACCCTTGGCAACATAAGATGGAAGGACTGACCCAGACGACCACATAGATAGCATCGACGCGATGCTCGAATATCAGAATGTACGGGGAGCCATCAAGTGCAGGCTTTTGCCCACTACCCTGAGAAAGGGTTCCATGACATGGTACAAGCGCCTCAAGCTTGAGTCTATCACCTCCCGGGGCTAACTAAAGAGGCAGTTCTCCAGGCACTTCACAGCTTCCCGGCGCCATCCAAAGACGGAGGCAGCCCTGGAAGCCATCATACAGAGGAAGAACGAACCTCTTCGAGCTTACATAGAGAGGTTCAACCGAGAAGTTGTCCAGGTGTCCACCACGAACGACATGAAGAAATTCTTGATCGAGAGAGGAATACGACCTCGCTCCGACTTCGCCAAAGCCGTCAGGATCAACGCCCCTGCACCTTGAATGCTCTCCTCCTCAAGGCCCAATCTTACATCCATTATGAGGAAATAAAGGCTGCCTACGCGGCCTGCGACACACAGAATAAGGAAGGCATCAGGGGCGCCAGGCAGGAGGATGTTGCGCCTCCCTGAAGAGGCAGGGAAAGGAGAAGAGAGAACCGACCCCGCGAACAGAGGGGGCCCTGATAACGCGAAATCATATCGTTTATTTGACTTGATTTACATGCATTTATTTGAGACTATTGTTAATTTATCTGGATTTATGTTCCATCATACAGTTAACTTACTATGTTTTGCAGATTGTGGAGAATTTGGATTAAAGAAAGAAAAGAAGAAGAAATGGAAGAAAAAGAGAGAAGAAAAACATAAAATAACAGAGAAAAGGATTTTGTGAGTGTGACGCTCGTCACAGCTTCCTCACGGTCGTGACATCCTTCACGATCGTCACAGACCCCCACGGCCGTCACGTGCAACATGGTCGTCACAAGAGTGTCACGACCGTCATGAACCAAATATTAGAATGACGTCCAAATTAGAAGTAGCCACGATCACTCTCAACTTAATTTTTTTCCTACACTTTCTCCACTAATTGCCCACTACTGAAAGTTACTCCCATTTTCTCCATAACTCACGCATGATCTCTGGAAGTTGAGAAGGGAAATATCTCCTATAAATAGGCCAGAGATTCACAGAACCGGGGGGAGACTTCGACGTATCGAAGTGCTGCCGAATTTACGTTCTTGCATTATTTTCCCATTTCTTTTCCTTTTTATTTTCATTTGTACCATTGTATTTCTTCTTGTACCTTTTACTTCTCGCCGAAGTAGAATCCTGTCGACATTGTGGAGGACTACTCAAGGATTCGAGATCAGTACGATTTACAGGTTTTTATTAATTGAATATTATTTTATTTCTGTCAG
Source organism: Lathyrus sativus (assembly GCA_963859935.3). Classification (NCBI taxonomy): domain Eukaryota; kingdom Viridiplantae; phylum Streptophyta; class Magnoliopsida; order Fabales; family Fabaceae; genus Lathyrus; species Lathyrus sativus. The sequence continues at coordinate 41,350,096 of OZ012741.1, forward strand.
CATGCATGTTATCTTATTCTGCTGCAATTATTTATTTTCGTTTGCATTAATTATCATGTCTAGCTAAATTAGTTCTATCGGTATGTAATCGAATTAGTAGGATGGGATTCGATAATACCCGGTGCACCTTCCCTTTTACAAACACCTTTCTGGCCGTAGTTTTTAATCAAAATCTTCTAAATAAACCTTCGTCGCAAAAGCGAGAAATTATTTACAGTAGTTTTGCCACGAAAGTGGGAAATTCATTAAGGCACAAGCCGACACGCGAAAGCTGGGGTTCAAACCGGATAGTAAGAACTAGGCATTGATTTTAAACATAACGAAAGTGCTTTAAAAGAAATCAGAATTTATTTGTTTTCAAAAAGTAGTTTTAACCCCGAATGGGACTACGAGAGCGTACATTCCGCCTTAGAATTATGATCCGAGTCAACAACCATCGTGAGGCAAAGGTCTTTAAACGAGTATTTTCTCCTGAAAAGTGTTTGCAAAGACTAAAAAGCACCGGCGACCTGTCGAATCCCCGAAAACTAAAGCATTACATACCGATATCCCTTTACCGCTCTTCCTTAAACCAAAAATCTTTATTTTAGTTATGTTTAATTTTATTCGCATTTAACTTTCCTAATTCCATTAGCCTTAGCTGTACGTCGCGACAATAGATAACGGTAGGTTAACATTGGTCTCTGTGGGTTCAACAAATCTTTTATATTACTTCGATATTTCCGTGCACTTGCGGACGCATCAGGCCCGTAGGCAGGTTCACTGAGTACACGCTACTCATAGCTTCCCGCGAGCATATTCTATCCGAATGTATCAATTTGGAGTTTCAGAGAGGCGGTGTCTGTTTCTCGAAACCGACGCCCCCGAAGCTCAACGTTGACACATCCAAATACTGTCGGTTCCACCGAAGTCATGGACACGTCACGTAAGATTTCATCCACCTCAAGGATGCAATCGAGATCCTAATTAAGAAAGGGTACCTGAAATAATACACTCGGAGAGGCGAGGGTCATTGACAGAAGACCCGCGAAGCCAAGAGGGTCGAGGAAGTGTCACCACCCTCTGAAGAAGCCGGTCTGCAGGTCGCCCTGTGTGTCTCCCAACCAGAGGATTTCCTCCTTCTCAATGAGCCCTCCAGACCGTTGTCTGCCCACAGTTCATGGGAGGACTTCCCTGCCACCTTGGTCATATCCGGTGGGGGCCCTAACAAGCTCTTAGTAGGGTCGGTCAAGAGGAAGTTCGAGGAGCTGATCGACAAAATCTCAAAGACGAACTCTACCCTTGACAAGTTCAAAGGTCAATCAAATCCAATTGCCTTCTACCTTGAGGAGCTCCCCGGGGGTGTGCCAAACTCTAGCATTCCCCTCTTGATCAAGGCCCAGATAGCGAACTTCGACGTGCGGCGAATCCTGGTCGACCAAGGGAGTTCGGTGGATATAATGTATGCCCAATTATTTATGACCCTCCAGCTCGACGAGAGCCACCTGACCTCTTATGTCAGCTTTGACTTACAGGGCTTCAACGACACCACCACAAAGCTTTAGGGATACGTGGAACTACTTGTCACATTTGGAGCCGAGGAGACCGCCAGACAGGTGAAGGTCTGATTCTTGGTGATCGAATGTCCCTCTCTGTACCAGTGCATCCTAGAAAGGCCGACCTTAGATGAACTGGCCGAAGTACCATCTACAGTACACTTGAAGATGAAGTACTACACGACCAGAGGTCGAGTCGTCACCCTCCACGGGGACACCGAGGCGGCCAGGAGATTTTTTAAGGCGGAAATCAAAGGGCTTAACTCGTTCAACATCACCCTCAAGACGATTGACAAACAGATGCATAAGCCACTTCCCCGCGTCAACTCCGTCGACCTCGACAATCGCTTCCCTAGCAAGCAGGAGCAAAGTGCGGAATCTGAAGATGCACCTCCAACAGACAGCTGGCAATTGTTCCACCCGGCGCGCCCAATTCCAGATGGAGACTTCGAGCTCATTATGCTCAAAGATGACCCAGGAAGAAGTGTGAAGATTGTTACGGGACTCTCCGACCTGGCGAGGAAGAAGCTTAAAGCCTACCTTTAGGAGAATGCTGACCTGTTCGTGTGGAGCGTGTAACACCCCAAAATTTGCTCATCTTCTCTTTTTTTTCTTGGCTTATGTTTCTTTAAATTTTCATATTCATGTTTGCATAGAATTGTTTCTTGGCATGGGGTCAAGGTATCATGGTTTGCTTCTCAAGGAAGAAGGTTGTGTTTCTTCAAGTTCAAGCAAGGTTTTCTCTATGACTTTGTAGTATTCTCAACCCTAGAAGCTCCTCATCATCAAGTGTGATCCAAGACAACATCATTCCAACATCATATGTGTTTCACCATGGCTTATTGTGCAAGAAATCATCAAGAGATTCAAGTTTGGTGCAAGGTGTTTGACCTAATATAGCAATTTGTGGATGCTAGGATCAAGTGAGCATAACTCCTTCAATTCTCAACATCTTAAGGTGGTTCTTTTTCTAATGAACTCTTCTCATCATCCTAACAAGTTCTCTATGAAAGGAAAGATCAAATTATGCTTGGAAATTTATCAAAAGTTTCAAGACATCATAGGTCATTTTGAGTTTTGGAAGGATTTCTAGGTCAACTTAAAAAGAGCATAAATTGGTCAATTTTTATCATTTAGAGCCCATTATTTTTCTAGAACAAACTTGAAGATGTCCTCTACAAGTTTGATTTAATATGGAAGAGCTAAAAACCCATGAAAGATCTTGGTTTTCATGAAAATATTATAGGTATCTTTTTGGAGCCTAAAAGACTTGAAATTTTTCTAAGTGTTTTATGAGTTTCACTTCTCTCATGGAGGCTACTTTGAAGGACCATATCTCTCAACTCAAGCTGCCAAATCAATACTTTATTTTCACATTGCAAATATTGCATCTCCCTCTATCGAATGCAAGAAGAATCATCCCAAAAGCCTCCTACATTGTGAGCACCATGGTTGCAAAGTTTGAATTTCAAAGCTGAGATTTCTCTCCAAGTCAAAATTGGAATTGTTTGAATTGGCCTCTAAACAAGATTAACCAACTTGCCTGGGTTGATTAGAGCCTTGAAACGCAAGTTTCGAGTGAGTTTTGACAAATTTCAAGTCACACATTGAGCATGCTGCAGGTGTGCATGATTTCCATCCAAATTGCCTCATTCACCCTCCATTTTGATTCAGATAGCTTATCCTATAAATAGGGAGTCATTTCCACCCATTTCCACAAGCTTTTGATAGCCAAAACCACTCTGCCAAGATCCCATTTGAACTCTTGAGCTTGAACTTTGAATTTCCATTTCCACACCTTAAACACTCAAATTCTCCACTCAGTTAGCTTCACCAATATTCAACAAAGCTAACCAGATCAAGAGCTTGAAGAATTGTGGCCTAAATCAAGCTAGGGAACTCCATTTTCAGAGCTTCAAGGTTGAGCTTCAACAAGTATAATTCTCAACCATTTTGCTTCAAATTTGTTGCTAAGATGTAGTCCTTGACATGCTGATGCTGTTTGTATAGTTGGTTTTTAGTTGTTGTTGAGTTTTGTTGCTGAATTTTCAAATTCATGTTTGAATCTTGTTCTGATTTTTTTCAAATCGAGTGAGTTGTAGTTTAAAGAAATTTGGCGCAATGATATGATTGAGATCGTCTTGAAAAGACACATCAAATGAAACTACTATGAGCTCCATTGGTTATGGTTTGAAGGATCCACGATTTCTGCAAATTCCCTTGAGTTTCAGATGGCTAGAGGTTGAAAATGATGAGCTGGCATCATCTAACCGTCTAAGCATGCCAGATGTTTTAATCCTATGTGTTTGACTTTTGTTAGCTTCATGTGGTTGAGCTGACTCAAGTGTACCATGGATGCGCGCTTCTGGATCCTTGGATTAGCCACGTCATTTAATGAGGTTGGATCCAATGCGCTGTGTTTTTCCCTTTTTATTTTCTTTTTCTAAATTGTTTTTAAATTCATTTTATTTTCAGAAATTCATAATAAAGTTATTTTTTATCATAAAAATACCAAAATATTTTCTAAAATTCTCTTCTATTTTTCTCTTTCTGATTTATATTTTTGTGCATTTTTATTTTGCATTTTTATATTTTTTCATGATTGTAATTTATTTTGCATGATTTTGATTGGTTTAAAAATACTTCTGAGCCATTTAAAATTGTGAAATTATTTTCACATGATCCTATGATGGTTTTGAACCTATGGTGATTTTCTTGGATTTTTGTTTTCTGTTTTAGGTATTTTCTTGTATTTTTGATTTATTTACTTGATTTTATTTAGTTTAAAATTAGTTTTGAGCATTTAAAAATGGTGGAATTATTTTTATGTGATCCTATGATGGTCCTAAACCTATGGTGAAGTCCTTGAGCCTTCATTCGTGCCTTGGCTTATTCTTTCTTATTTTAGGGTTTTTCTTTCCTTTTTATTTTTGTTTTTATTTTGATTTAAATTGCAAATGGGTGAATAAATGATTTTTGATCCATTGTGGGATGGTGTTCTGACATTTGCTCAAGTCATATGAATCTTTGATATTTACCTTGTGTGACCTCTCATTTATGGATGTTTATGATGATTGATTCACTTTGAAGTTTGGCTTTGATTTTCAAACTTAAGTGATCATTCTCATGTATTCATGATTGGATGTCTATTTGTTGATTATGGTATGTTGCTTCCCTACCTTGCTTGTTAAGTCATTTGATTGTTTGATGCTTTTTATCTTGCTTTGCTTGTCTTCTGGATTCATTTGATAAAGCATGGTTTGGTTTGCCTTACATTGGTGTTTGTCTGCACATCTTGAATGTGGTTTGAATTTGGGTTGCACCAATGATATGTTGACTTGAGGTGTGTTTGTCCAACTTACTTGGGTTTGACCTTTTGTTTTTCTTTATGTATCTCTCTTATTCATCTTCTTCTTCTCTCTCTTTGAGACTTCTTCTAGCTTTGCTTTCATCTGTGATTGAACTGGATTTTGTTTACTTGTGCTTGCTCACATGATCCCTTAGGATTCCTAGTCCCTCTGTTTAAGATGGGAGTAGGAGAGACATTAGGCTTTCAATCCTATGCATGATAACAATTAGGATAGTCTCCCTCCTTAGTCTCAACTCTAGGTCCATCTTTTGTATGATAACAGTAGGTAGATTTCCCTTTTATCTCAACCTTATGACCATTTTGTATGATAACATTAGGGTTTTCAGTTTCCCTTTAGAATTCCTTTGTGTCTTCTCTTCTTTCTCAAACTTCTCTAAGACACTTAATAAAGAATGACAAACATTGTCCTCTATAAGCCTTAAGTACACGAGGAATGATGAGTGGGGGGGGGGGGGGTTTCTCCTCACTTGTCTAGAGTGTTTAATGTATGCCCTTTGCGCGATATGTAATGCATTCGCTCCTATGTCATAGTATTTAGTGCAACGTGAGTCTCAAACTAACTCAATTAACTTCGCTAAAACTAACAAACCAAATTTAAACCTTTTTTATCCTTCGGGATTGTTCTTCAAATCATTTTCAGAAAAGGGTACGTTATTTTTCCGTTCTACTGCAAACAGGTATCGCCCCTAACTGCTGGAATGGAAGCTTAACGTCACTCATAAAAAACATTTAAACAACCTGTGGTTTCGTTTCCCGAACTACGTTTGCTCTAATTTCTCATACCAGATGAGGATACGTAGGCACAAGACAGCGATGTCTTGGCGAGCAACCTTCCCCCCATCACCGGTAGTTTCCCGAACTACGTTGACTCTGACTTTCCCATTGCACTAGGGAATACGTAGGTATAGGGCGGCGATATCCTATCGAGTATTTTCTTTTCTTTTTCCTAGTTTAGCAGTAGTTTTTAGATAACTTACTCCTTTTGTAGACAAAAAGCGTGGATCCCGTTGAGTACAACGGACGTGAGGGGTGCTCATACCTTTCCCTTGTGTAACCGACTTCCGAACCCAAGATTTGGTTGCGATGACCTCGTCTTCTCCCGTTCTTTTAGGTTTTATTCGATCATTTGTTTTCCCTCTTCTTGGGATAAATACCGTCCGGTGGCGACTCTTCTGTTTGTTTTTCGGCGGCCCTTTTCGTAGTTGCGACAGAGCACTGTGGAGATGCCCGACCTCGACCCCTATGTAGCATACCGCCACCTCACCATAGATCCATCCGCTAGGGCCATAGTTCAATGTAGGCGTAGGCAGTCTCCCGAGAAAGCGGAGGCTGCTGAAAAAGCTGTAAAAGACCTCATAGAGGCAAATTTTATATCGAAAGCCCAATACACAACCTAGCTGTTCAATGTTATACTAATTAAGAAATATAATGGAAAATGGAGGATGTGTGTTGACTATACTGATCTTAACCGGGCATGCCCCGAATATGCTTACCCGTTACCTAACATCGACAAACTCGTTGACAATTCTGCAGGTTTTAAACTACTATCGTTTATGGACGCATATTCGGGGTACAATCAAATTCCCATGGAGAAAGCCGACAAACAATACATGAACTTCACGACCGAGTCGGGAAATTATTACTACAACGTAATGCCCTTCGATTTAAAGAACGTCGACGCGACCTATCAGCGAATGATGAACAAGGTCTTTCGGAGAGAAATCGAGGATATGCTCAAAGTTTACATGGACGACATGATCATGAAGTCAAAAGAAGAGGTTGACCATACCACCCATTTCATGGTTTTCGAGACGGTGAGAAAGTGCAGGATGAGGTTCAACCCTGAGAAGTGCACATTCGACGTACGAGCAGGTAAATTCCTCAGATTCTACCTAATGGAACGAGGAATAGAGGTAAACCTAGACAAGTGCAGGGCTTTCTCTGAGTTTGCCACGCCGAACACAAAGAAGTTCATTCAGTCACTAAACGGGATGTTCACATCGTTGTCATGTTTCATCGTCAAGTCTACCCAACACGCCATCCCCTGCTTCAAGCTTCTGCGCAATGAGGCCATGTTCAAATGGACCGAGGAGTGCGAGCATGCCCTCATCCACCTTAAACAAATCCTCTTAGAACCACTAGTATTGTCGAGGCTCGAGGTCAGGGAAACCCTCTACCTATATCTTGCTGTCGCTACGGAGTCCGTAAGCGCATCGCTGATCCGCGAGACCCCCGAAGGGCAGAAGCCAATATACTTCACGAGAAAAGCTCTCCAAGATCCCGAACTCAGATACCAGCAGATCGAGAAGGTCGCTCTGGCCCTCATCAATGCAGCCAGGAGGTTACGACGTTACTTCCCGGCTGTTGCACCCTAAAATTTGACCAACCATTTCTTGTACTTGGCTTATGTTCCATTTCATCTAGCACTTGCATCTGAATATCGTTTAAGTCGTTCATTTCTCGCATACTGTGCATATTATTCAGCCGGAGTGGATTATCGGGATTACAACCGCTTTGCTCGCGTTTCAGACGATTCAAACCAGTTCGGATGAGGAGATTATTCTGAAATCGACGAGGGTTGCTCTCTTTCTGGTGGTTCAGTCCGTGCTGATAATTTCGGTTGCGCTTCGGTGTTCGACCCCTTTTCATGGTTTCCACTGATTTATCTTTTTATTTATTTATTTAATGTAGAATTTGTTTTAGAAATAGCCTTCAGTATTAGATTATTATTTCAATAGGAGTTTATTTAGAATTATTAAATAGATTTTATTTTTATTTAATTGGACTTAGATTCTTAGTTGGTTTAGAATATAGTTTTATTTTAAAATAGGTTTTATTCTAGAATTAAATAGTTTTTAGATATTAGATTATTTTAGTTTAATTAGAAAATAATTTTCTAGAATAGATTTTTATTAAATTTTTAGCATAGAGTTTTAATTAGAGTATAGCATTTTATTAGTTTTTAATATATTTTTATTAGAAGTTAAATAGAATATAGAATTTTTAATAGATATTAAAAATAATTTAGATTTTAATTTTTAATTAGATTAGAAGTTTATTTGATTTTAGATTAATTAATTAATTATTAGTTTAGATTAGATTATTAGAATTAATTAGTAGTTTTTAATTAGAGTTAGCTAATTATTTATTTATTAGTTATTAGAATTACATTAATATTAATTAGGATTAGTTTATTAAAAGTTAGAGTGTTATCATTAGAGTTGTAATTAGTCAGCTTTATCATTGGATCGGTTTTAATTAGCAGAGTTAATCACAATCAGGCAAAATCAAATTTAGTCAGCAAATTCAATAGGACAGCCACGTGTTGCATAACTAGTATATAACGTTCCTGTTCACCATCTTCCTCAGAGGAGACCATACAAAACCATAGGCAGCGACGAAACTTACTATTCACTCTCTTCTCAATGCCCAGAATCCGACCGCCCTCACCATACCCTACCGCCATCAACAGTCTTCCATCATTATCTTCTTCACAACTTTCCAACTTCATCAACACCTTGAAGAACAAACCCAGAAATATTCTGAAACACCATGAACATAACTTCAAAACAACCAACAAAAACGAATCATCATCACCTTCATCCTCTCACGCAAAACCCCAGCAACAACCATGGATCTTCAAACCTTCTTCATTTTTTAAACTTCAAACGTGAAAACCACCACTGAAACTCCAACATACCTCCATTAAACCTTCAAAATCCATTTCAGAAACTCCAACTTCTTTAACAAACTCAAACATCTCCTTCCAAAATCTCTCAAACCCATTTCCACTTCCTTCACAACCATAACACTTTACCTTCTTCTTCCTTCAACATCATAAAACAAAATACCATCCATCCACCTTCACCCTTCTCCACAACAACTCTTGAACAAATCCATTCACAGAACCCGTTTCCTTAACTTCTTCGACATCCAACCTCAACTCACCACCTCCGAAAATCTTACATAAACCCAACAATGACCCATTTCTGAAAACCCTATTCCAACCATGCTTCACAAATCAAACGGAATTGAAAGCAACATGAAAACAGAAAGTGAGGATTATTTTTGAAAGAGAGAAATGGTAATGGTAACCCCCTGTTTGGATTTTTGTAGGGGTGATTTTGGTACAATCGGACAAGAGGAGGACTCTTTGTTTTTTTTAATTTTATTTTTGGCTTTATTTTTAATTCATTTTTGCGGTTAACTTGGGCTTTCGGGCCCGATCTACCTTCAGCACCTCCATTTGCTATTCCCCCATGCTACGGATCCTGCTGAAAGGTGATGGGCTTATCCAAGCCCAAATGATCCTTCCTTGTTTACTACACCCCTTGCTTATTTTATACCCCTTGTTGATCCAACTTTCTCCTTAACATAACTTTGTTTTTTAGCATTTTCTTATTTTAGTTTTTATTAAACTATTAATATTTTCTTATGTAAATATTTTATTATGTAAATATATTATATATTAGTTTTCTATTTAGAAGTTTATAATATTAGAGTTTTAGAATATTTTATTTCTCATTTATCATTGAACATTTTATTTCACTTTCCTCTTTTTGGTCGATGACGAGACTTTCGTAAGCCGTTATTAGTCAAATTATTGATGGATAATGTTGGATCCGAGACCACCTCCTCTCTCTCCTCATTTCTTCTCCTTTTTTATTTTATTTTGACTTTATTTGATCGATGAAGTCTTGTATTCGTAAGCGTCAAATTTTTGAAGTCAATAACCTTCCCGATTTCAAATCTATGGAAGATGACCATTTGGGTCATTTTCTTTACTTTGGGATCGTGATAGGATACCTTCGATTAATCGACATAATATTTGCGATTAAGACGAGATCCCACTATTTTTGGTCTGTGCGTTACGATTCAATTGGAGAATGATCCTCAATATCATTTCTCTATCTTGTCCATAGCACGGATATCAATTGCGCGACTTCCTATAGTTTGACTTCCATTCATAAGTCGAGCTACGACGGTTTAGCGTCACATTGGTCCCGATTTGATTTCAAAACATCATCACTGAGGATCAAAGAGGAGATTAGAAGCTTGGAAATGAAGCTTGCATGCAATTTCAAGGGTCAACGGAACCACTCTGTTCGGTAACTTTCCTTACTTCAATCTTTTAATCAACCATGATGAGTGTTGTGAGTAAGCATTAGATACGTAGGAAATGATGAGTGGGGAGCCTCTTCTCTCTCGTCTAGAGTGTTTAGCATATACCGTTTGGGAAATATGCGACGCATTCGCTCCTACGTCTTAGGATTTAGCGTGTGCGTCCCGATACCGATTCAATCCCTTCCCGTTTAGGAGTTCCAGGCCTAGGACCCCTTTTCTCTTTCCCCCGTGCGATTGAGACCCCCTTTTCTCTCGCCCCCGTGCAATCGAGATCTTTTCCCGTAGTTAGTCGAACTACGGCTGCTCTAATTTCTCATACCAGATGAGAATACGTAGGCATATGATCGCCATAATCCTAGCAAAAACTTTTCCTCCTTTCCCACATTTAGGTCCCCGTACCTCTTAACCCAAGACATGCTATGTCCGTTCTACCGCAAACAAGTAATGCCTAAGTCTCCAATGGTCGAGCAGCAATACACCTAACTACTAGAACAAAGGTTTTACCCTACTCAGTTAAAACACTTAACCAATTTGTGGTCGTGTCATCCTGAACTACGTTTTCTCTGATTTCTCATACCAGATGAGGATACGTAGGCACAAGACGATGATGTCTTGGTGAACAACCTTCCCCACCTTCACCCGTAGTTTTCCAAACTATGTTAACTCTGACTTTCCCATTGCACGAGGGAATACATAGGCATAGAGCGGCGATGCTCTATCGAGTCTGTTTTCTTTTCTTTTGTCCTTGTGAGCCATCCTTTTGATAGATTAACACCCTTTTAGATAGACAACAAGCGTGGATCCCGTTGAGTATAACGGACGTGAGGGGTGCTCATACGATCCCCTTGCGTAACTGACTACCGAACCCAGGATTTGGTTGCGATGATCTTGGCTTCTCCCTTTTTTCGTATGTTTTCTCTGATCGTTTCCTTTCCCTCTCTTTGGGATAAATAACGAATGATGGCGACTCTTCTATCTTTGCTGGCCTCTTTTTTCACAGTGATGCGACACTGACCCACACGATCATGGTCAGAATCGACCAACCCATCAAACAGCTGCTTGGATGGCCAGACATGTCAGACAAAATTCTTAGATGGTCGCTCAAACTCTCAGAATTCAACGTCCAATACGAAAACAGAAAAGCCCTCAATGCACAAGTCCTGGCCGACTTCGGTGCATAGATGACATCCACAGAGTCCCCGACCCCAGGGGCGTACAAATGGACCATCTTCGTCGACGATGCCTCTAGCTCGACAGGAAGTGGAGCGGGCATCATCTTGGAAAATGAGGAGGGAATCCTGATAGAAATCTCTCTCACCTTGGCATTCCCAACATCAAACAACCAAGCCAAGTACAAGGCATTCCTCGCAGGACTCCGCCTGGCCGAAGACCTTGGTGCAAAGGAGGTAAAGATCTTTACCGACACCCTACTCGTGGCCTCCCAGGTACAGGGAGAGTACCAAGCTAAGAACGACAACCTCGCCGAGTATTTTGCCTTGGTAAAAGAAAAAATGAAAAGCTTCGATTCCATGGAGGTACGAAACATCCCACGTGAACACAACACCAGGGCAAACATCCTACCGAAACTAGCGAGCACGAAGGGAAAGAGCGGAAACAAATTCGTAATTTAAGAGGTTCTCTCTCTCCCCAGCATCGAGAAGGACACCGTGACTGTCGAGGTCAACGCTATTGGCAACAATAACTGCTGGATGACCTCCGTATACACATACCTCAGCATGGGGCGACTGCTCGACGATGCCAAAGAGGCGAGCATGTTCAGATGCCGAGTCTGCTCTTACATCTTGATCGAGGACAAATTGTACCAGTGGGGATTCTTCATTACCCTCCTCAAATGCATCAACGGATCCAAGGTACCGGGTGTACTCCAAGAGATCCACAAAAGAATCAACGCCCAGCACCTCGGTGGAAGATCACTTTCCCGTACGACTCTACCAGCCAAATACTATTGGCCCACCATGTAGCAAGACGCCAAAGAGCATGTCAAGAAGTCTGACAAATGCTGATGGTACGGGACATGCACCTGGCCCCACCAAACGAGCTCAAAACACTCTCGTCTCTATGGCCATTTGCCTGGTGAGGGATGGATATCTTTGGGCCCTTTACCATAGGATCGTATAAAAAAAAGTACTTGATAGTCGGTGTTGACTACTTCACTAAATGGATAGAGGCCGAAGCCTTGGCTAAAATCACGGCCTAAAACACACTTCACTTCTATAAGAGGAATATACTTGCTCAGTTCGGTGTACCCTAGGCCATCGTCATCGACAAAGAAACTCAATTCACCAACAGGAACTTCCAGGACTTAGTTATCAGGTTGGGCACGAAACAACACTTCACCTCGGTCAAACACCTGCAGATGAACGGGCAGGCCGAAGCAGCGAACATAGTGATTCTGCGCGGCCTAAAACGAAGGTTGTGAGACGCTAAGAAGAGGTGGGTCGAGGAGCTACACAACATGCTTTGGGCCTACAAGATTATCCCGCATTCGAACAATCAAGGAGACCTCATTCCGACTAACCTACAGAACTGAGGTAGTAGTTCTAGTCGAAATAAGAGAGCCCTCTAGGAGAACCAAGTCTCCCTTTGACGAGGAGAAAAACGATGAGGCCTTAAGGGAGGAACTCGACCTAGTTGAGGAAAAAAGGTCGGGGGCATTCCTACGAGAAGCCTCGCTGAAACAAAGGATAACTTTGCGACATGACAGCAAAGTCATCAAGTGCGAGTTACAGATGGGCAGCCTGGTCCTACAAAGGAACCAGAAGGACTCGTGTGAGGGCAAACTCGCCGTAAACTAGGAAGGCCCCTACCGTGTCTGAGACAAAACGGGCAACGGGGCCTATTACCTTGAAAAATTGCACGGGGAAGAACTTGCTCAATCATGGAACACATAAAAACTCAAGCAATACTACAGTTAGACACTTCCCGCGACTCACTAGTGTCGCAACCACAAGGGGTGCGGCACGGTATAGGCACGACTCCCAAATTTAAAACAAAAATATAAGAGTCTGCCCTTTGTGTGTACGAGCAGACTTTTGATCCAACGGGGACCCCTCAATTGAGATCCACTATTGCCGTACCGGTAAGGCAGAACTCCCAACTTGCAATGGGAAGTTCACGCCGCGGGGCAAAGACCTCGACCGAGGTCTTAGCCTCGTTATTGATTGAATACCAACTCCGATCACTCGGCTAGTTCGCTGCACGGTCGATCATAATATATGTCGAGCAAAACCCCCCGATAACGAACAGGAAACTCACACTATTTCATACACATGAAAAACAAGGAAACTAGAGCACATACAACATAAAAATAGAATATGGCATTTCCAAAGTGCGGGCAGAGCCCATTGTTCATTATAAACATGGCATGCATGCCAGAAACAACTACATCTGAATATGGCGCGCATGGCAAAAAATAGAAATACATCAAAATGCACTAAATAACTTCATTCTCCTCAGGTTGGTCGCCCACCACAGCTGGGCCATCATCTTCCTCTTCGGTTTCCGGCGTGACCACACGACCCTAGACCATTTTATGATAAGGGCCTGTCCCCTCAGTGATGAGCTGGATGTCCGGGTTCATGATCTGGAGTTGTTCCATAGCATAGTTATAACCCACTTCGAGAGCCCTTAGACAATCCTACTCAAGCTCCCGTATCTTCAACACCATGTCGGCCCGGGACGCTATAAGTTTCTTTGAGACCATGTCTTCTTGAAGGTCGAGCAGCCGCTTCCAACTCAGTGATTCTCGTCAAGAGTTCCGTCCTCTCCTTGCTAGCGACCTTCACCTATTTCTCCACTTTTCCATAGAGCTTGAGTTGGACAACATTTCTTTCCTTGGCTTGGTTGAGGTTAGCCGCCAGTTTGTTCCTCTCAGCCTCGACAATCACGATATCATTCTGCAGCTTGGTTAGGTCAGCCGAAGAGCAGGTCTCGCTGTTGAGGACCAAAGCCGTTTCAAAGACCCACATCACCACAACCATATCCTTCAATAGGGCTTTCTTCCTCACCTTATGGTCGACACCCAAGATGGCCTTGGATTCAGCAGCTCTCATGACCGGGGAATTGACCCCATAGAAGAAATCGGGCTGCAAATAGCATGACAGGAGCACGGACTTTCCCTCAGAAATACTCTTCGTAAGGTCGACGGTCTCGGGATCACTGACCCGCTGCCTTTTTGGCATCCTCTGCGAAGATGGAGACTGGATTCCTTGGGGGAAGAGGGTGAACCTCCGGGCCTGTAGTTGGGACCAGGCATTTGCTGTACTTGGGCGACTCACCCCTTGTCGGCCTTCTTTCCACCCTTGTTGGCCACCAGCTTCTTACGCGCTCCTGCATGCTCGACATATCGCCTACCAAAGGAAAAATAAACAAGTTAGCAAATAGTAAACCAACGACAGAAATATAGAGATAGTCCGAAAAAGGGGCGAACCTGCTACCTAAAAACTGTAAGGCTTCCTAGTCGGATGCACGCTCGAGGAGGGCCTTCGTATTTGTCAACCGCGACTCCCAAAGAATCTCCTTGCGAACGCCAAGGATGAAATTCCCATCTAGAGTCACATTTTGCGAGAGTAAAGCTGGAGAAAATTTTAACCATCTTCTGGTAGGCCACCCGGTCATCAGCATCCAATGAGCCTGGCCTGACTGTGTAGTTGTCCGTACTCTTTTTAAAGTGCTCTCCGACCATTGTAGCGAAAACTTCGGCTCTAAGACCTCCTCCGACTGCCCGTTCTCCTCCCAGACCACATGGTTATACAACGAGTCCACGGTCGTATGAGTAACGGGCTTGAGAATATAGTAACGGTTTTTGAAGGTACGGATGAAATCTAGATATGCCCAAAACAGTCTCCTCAGCTGCTTCAGGGACACCCAGCTGTGTCGACCTTTAAACATCTAACGTTGAAGATGGAGGATGCGGAAGAAAAGAGTAAGCATGGCCCCAACGTTGAGGTACCGACGTACGAGCTCATACGCCCACACAAACGTGATAGCGTTAGGATGAAGCTGCGAGGGCTCCAGTCGCAACCAGTCAAACACTCCCCGTTGGAATTGGAAATCAATAAAGTGAAGACGCATGCCCGCTTCTTGGAAGGTAAATTCATACATAGGGAACCTCATCCCTTTGAAAGACGAGCATATCTGATGGTGTGCTCGGGGTTTATACACCTCCCAGTTCACGGGGAACAAAGGGAACCCCATCCAAAGTCCATCCAAAGTCTTGACCCAGTTTGGAGGATGGTGTGCTCGGGGAACCCCATCCAAAGTCCTCAAAACCTTCATCAGGTCCCCGGGACCTTCATCCAATGTCCTCGGGGACCCTATCCAAAGTCCTCAAGACCTTCATCAGGTCCAATGACCTTCATCAGGACCTCGAATCACTCATTCTATGTCCTCGGGGGCTTCATCAGAAGCATCATCAATCCTAAGAAGTTCTGGCGTATTCGCGGAAAACTTCATAGTTTCCCCGGGAACTTCATCAAATCCACCAGAGAAACTATCAGAAAATGCAAAAATTAAGAGTAAAGCGGCTGTGACTTACTTAGTATGGTGGTTCTTGGAAGACGAGACGACGACGGATGACAAACGTCTTAGAGAAAAGAAGGGGGAGCACGAAAAGAGAAGAGAGAACGTCTTGAATGGAAGAAGGGAAGCGTGTAACTGAAACATACTCAAACCTTATTTATAAGCTTAGCACGAGACTCGAGGCTTCCCTAGGCACTTGAGTGCCCCTACTCCTAGCCGCCCTAGGCATTAATTACCCTGACATGTGGCATCACCAGACACTTCGCACACCCGTTCAAATTCCCCTCGTGCCCGGAGATCAAGCACGTCCAGTTGCGTTCCACCTCTCTGGCAGATCGCCTCGTCGAGCATCTGTCACTCCTAATCGTGCGCACACCCTCAACTCTGTGTGCTAGGAAAACCACCATCCTCCAAACTGGTCCCCGACAATCTAACTTGCTCTTAAGTCATTACTCATCCACTTAGGAGCAACAACTTATGGAGCTCCTGTTCTGGACTGGGTCAAGACTTGCCCCTCAGTCGGACAGGCCCAACCCAGTACTACGTTAGGGAGTCTCAACAAGACCCAATCCTCCCATGTCGGGCATGCAACTTAACAAGGCCCCCTCAGTCGGGCAGACCACTACCTAGCACGGGGAGGGCTCACATGCTTTCCCCACATTCTCCACGTGTCCCCCACGCGGGGACACGTCATCAGGTAACTACCCACTTATGAAAGAGATGGTCAACCCACCTTCCGAAGATCACAGGGCAGTTGATCCAGGGTGAAGACCACGTGCTAGTCTTCCCTACGTCACGTAAGCCCTGACAGTTACTTGTGTCGGGCTTAGAAATTCGGCCCAATGCAAGGTAATCGTTGGCCCTGCGTTGGGGGCACATTATAAATACCCTCTTTCACTAGAGAGTAAGGTATTCCATTCTCTACACCTGTTCTCTTTGTACTTGCGCTTTCTAACTCTGTTACTCACTTAAGCATTGGAGTACCTTGCAGGTACACCCCCTCCTCCTCAACAACACCGGTGAACATAGGAGCTCACGACGCGTGGCAGACTGCTGATTCCTTTCTGATAAGGTGTGATCAGCAATTATGGAGGTATATGAAATACTAACACTTAGCATATGAGTCTCTTCTAGGGAAATTATCATACTTACGCCGGTTAAATAGGGATAGGAGACCTCGAGTAGTGGCCTTAGAGTTAACATATTGTATCATCTCTTGGTTTCACTTATGCCAATTGAGTAGAGATAGGGGACCTCTGGTAGGATTCAGTGAGCTATACACCAAGGGATTGGGTACATTGGTCTTATTAAATCGTAGAGGAAATATAACGATGCTTGATTTACGTAATGATTTAGACATCCACAAGAGAGAAATAAGGGATTCTAGGAAAAACCTAACCACTTTCTATAAATTGTCAAAACACTTATTTTATTTGAAATTATAAACTTGAACCCTCCCTCCCCCCAATTGTTACTTTTTATACTTGTACAACTATTGCTTTGTTAAACAACAACCCATGTGGATTCAATACTCTTTTTGTTACTGTGACACCATCGGTACATTTGCTAAAAAGTCATCAAGTTTTTGACAATATTGTCGGGGATTGTTGATAATTTCAACAAGGCAATGCTTGTGTAATGTTTTTCATATTTAGTTTTTCTTTCTCGTAATTTTTTAATTACAGTGCTACTGAGGTATTTCTTGTTTGCTTATGGGCAACTCAGGATCATAATTGACATTGTTTGATCCTGAAATTGAAAGGACTGCACGTGCCATCAGAAGAGTGGTTAGAGAAGCGGCTTTAAATCAAAAGACATTATTAGAAGACATTTAACTGATTTTTTGGACTCCGAAGAGGAAATCATCATGACAGACGTACCACCACCACCTACTATAGGGGGACTACTAAAAAAAGGACTAATCAAGGATATATTTCTAGAAGGTTTGTATCAACAAACCCCGCTAACTTTGACATAAAAAATTGTTCTCTCATGTTTGTGATACAATCCGTTCGATGGGAACACAATCCGAGACCTGTGGGAGCACCTTGCTCATTACGACAAAATAACCTTAATGTGCAGGTCAGTTGATGTCATTGAAGATCAAGTCAAGCTGAGGCTGTTTAATTTCTCGCTAACTAGAAGAGCTAAAGATTGGTTGCTTTTCCTTCCAAATGGAACTATACGGACATGGAAAGAGTTGGAGGAAAAATTCTTAGAGAGATTTTTATCCACCACTCAATTTTCTTAATGAAGAGCTGAAATCACAAACTTTGAGCAATAAGAAACTAAATCATTGTATGACTCATGGGAAAGGTTTAAACTTTTATTACGCATGTTCCCAAATCATAACATGAATAACATGGAGCAAATACATAATTTTATTAAAGGTCTCAAAGGTCAAACACACATGGTTCTAGATGCTTTCGTGGGAGGCATGATCAAAACCATATGTTAAATACTTGATTGGAAAGATGTGCTTAAATGAATATCGTTCAAAGAGTGAAAGTTCAGTGAAAATTGAAACTCCAGGCACACCAAAAGGTATGTTAGCTTCTGATACTCACACTACACTTTTAGCTCAAACTAAATTATTTAATACAAAACTAGCTGAAAGTAGCTTGATTCAAACTAGAAAATTATTAAAAAATAGGAAGAAACAAAAACATAAAGTTGCAAGAAATAAAATGCGATAAAAATATAGAAAAATGAAATAAAATTAATATATATATATATATATATATATATATATATATATATATATATATATATATATATATATATATATATATATATATATATATATATATATATATATATATATATATATATATATATATATATATATATATATCATAAAATGTGATAAAAATAAAGAAAAATGCAAGAAAATAAATAGGTACCCCACAAACTTGAAATAAATATTGTCTTCAATATTTAAGCACAAGAAAGAGGGAGTAGAACTCACAAGAACTCATTTTAGAGGAGGGAACCGCAATATAAGTTATTACATCATGGCTTGGACGTCATCCAAGACCAATCTTACCTATTTTGTTTTGCTTGCATCCTTGGATCTCCTATTGAACCCAAACCCATCTATTGTGGTAAGCATTTGAAGCGCTCGCTTCGGGTTGGGTGGAATGTGGGTGGAGGGACAACATCTTCCTCCATAGTGGTACCTACATGATGTTAATTCTTACCTTCCTTGGATTGGGCAAGTAAAGAAAGGACTTGTTTTGCACCATCATCGTATAGGTATTCTCATCCACATAAATCATACCTTGATGAGCAAGGGCTTCTATGTTAATCTTATCATTTCCTTCAAAAACAACATCCTCCTCTAAGTTAAATTCAAAACCAAGGTATTTGGTGATTTGGGTAACATTCCCCCTACCGAAATGTCTCAGGTATCCGCTCTAGAAACCTTTCCTAAATAATTTTCCACAAAGGTGGCAGTATTAACAATTTCATTATTAGCCATGCAATGCATAAAAAATAACTTTCTTTAAGTAGAAACTCCGACACTATCACCTATTCTGAATAAGGTGTAGGCAAGCGCCTTTTGCACGTACCAGAAGCATAGGTTTTGAACTAGGGAAACATTGGCCCCTACAGCAGTGTAGTAGGGGTCACAAAAAATAACACATCAAAAGCTAGTGGCATCAAATTCTTTTGGCACATCACCTAGCCCATAGATGGAAAATTAGAAGATGCACCCCAATTCTTCTACATTAAGCTCACAGTTTTGATTAAACAACTGAAATTTTAGATTACCACAAGAACACCTCGTTCCATCGATATATTTTGTTTGCAATTTAAAATCTAAGGTGCTTAGGAACTCAAGAGTAGTGCACTCAAAAGTGGGCGCTTCTCTTTGCATCAATTCTAATAAATTGATCGAATGGAACATTCTATCAATTTCTACTTTCAAACCAAGAGTGGTAAGGGTGGTCTCACAAAATACCTTGACGGAGTGATTCTCCGCTTAACGAGCGTTGATTACCTTTATGTTTGCGAGCCATCCTAGAAGATGATGTTGTGTTGATTTTTCAAATTTTCGCTTCCCTTCTTGAGAGCTCTTGAGAACTCCACCACTTACTTTCTTTTTTCAGGTCTCTTTGGTGCCATTGATGAATTATGCCTCTTTGTAAAATTTGAAGTGATGATTTGTTGAGAATTTATGCGCAGAAGTGGGCTTGGGATGGTCAATGGGGAAGGTTTTATGAATATGGTTTTGTAGTTAGAGGTGATATAAGGAAAAGTGTGAGAGCTTTGTGGTGGAGATTAATGGAGTTTTAGGGGTGGTTTAGGAGAAACGTTTGAGAGAATAATGAAAATGAATGAGATATTTGAAAAAAGAAATAGCGAGGAAATGATGGATAAAAATTCAAGTTTGGGGTATTTAAAGGGAATTAAGTGGATGATGATTGGTGCATTAAATGGTGTGTGAGGTCTTAAGGAGATTTGAAATTAGAAAAGATTTAAAAGTTCAATCTCCTTCTGCATGTTCTGCTACAGTCTGTAGCACGTGCTACGGTCTCCCGTAGTAGGGAATTGGTTCCCAAGGCTTTTATTGGTTGCATGTTGGGTATGATGGGTGGGCCTGCTACGGCCCATAGCACGGGTACAGGTGGCCATATTAGGTTGCTTCTCCTTTAGATAAAATTTTCATTTCTTGGGCTCTTTGGGGGTGTCTTCCGGGCATGATTCCACAATTGGTATTTCTCAGCTTTCTCCAACAACTTTTCACTTGCCCAAATTTGTTCTAGCGATCTTTTTATTTACTAAAAAAACAAAAGAAAAGAAACAAATTAGTGTGAAAAAACGTGTGTTTCCTCCCATGAAGCTCTTTATTTAAGGTTGTTTAGCTCGATCGTCTAGACCCTCAACTCAAAAGGGTGCTTCCTCCAAATTAGAATCCTTAACACGTCCTTTAGCCATTGAAAGGACCCAATTCACTCTAGATCTCCATGTCATACAACCTTCTTATTTTTTCTTCCTTATATGAGGAGGCTTATATTTTTGGTCGGGTTTTTCACGGATTTTCTTTCACTTTATTCTTCTTCTTGGAATCATTCTTATTTAGCCTTATATAGGCCTTATTGTTCTTGTACTTACCATCTTCCTTAAAAGACACATTATTGCCTCGGTTAGTGGGGGTAGAATTTCCCCCCAATGCTTCTCTAAAATCCTTAGCTTGGGTATCAACTTTCTCAATCTTAATACTACCAAGTGATGTCTCCTCCAACTTAATGGTCGAAGGAGTATTTGATGCGTCCTCTTGAACATAATTGCTTAACAGATAACCAAACAAAAGAGTGCATTAAAGAAGGGTTATATCTTTGCTAAACTAAATTCGATTTTCTCATCAACTACCTCCAAGGCCAACTTCCCTCTTTTGACATCAATGATGGCCCCTTCCGTAGCAAAGAAAGGCCTTCTTAAATTTATAGGGATTTGACAATATTAATCAATGTCCATTATCATAAAATCCCCTGACACATAATAGTCTCTTACTCTTACCGAGACATTTTCTAACACTCATATAGAACATTTAAACGATCTATCAAAATGTTATAGATACACATTGGTAGACTTTATATCTCTTATATCCAACTTCTTGCACACGGGCAAAGGAATTAAGCTAACACTAGCTCCTAAATCACATAGAGCTCTCTCAAAGTCCAAGGCACCTATATGAAACGTGATAGAGAAACTTACCGGATCTTAGAGCTTAGGCATCTCTATGTTTTAGATTACGACACTACTATCAAGGGTCATAACCATGACTTCATGGTCCTCAAGCTTTATTTTATTGGATAGAATCTCTTTTAAGAACTTGGCATATAAGGGAATTTGGGTTAGCGCCTCGGTGAAAGGTACATTGAGGTGAATCTTCTTGAGAAGTTCCACAAACTTTTTGAATTGAGCCTCCACCTTGGCTTTCACAAGCCTTTGTGGGAAAGGAACAATAGGTTTGTAGGGAGGAAGAGCAACATAGGATGCTTCCTTCTCAACCTCTTTAAAAACTTCCTTTTCAGGTGGTGTTGGCACACTAACTTCAACCTATATCTCTTTATACCTAGAACTACTCACTTCCTTACAACTACGGGTTGCTATGACATTCAAATTTTCCTTAGAGTTTGTTCGAGCTACCCTGAAAATGATTCGAGAGGGACGTAAGAAGCATCTTGTTGTTGCGCCACTTGGGAGATTTAAGTCTTCAACATTTTAGTGTCAATGGCAACTTTATCAACCTTAGTGGTTAATTGCCTAAGCACCTCATTAGTGAGGAGGTTTTGATTTCTAAACTCATCATTTTGACGGGTTTGTGTCAAAATAAAATTTTCTATCATAAGTTCAAGATTGGACTTCTTAGGCTTAGGTTGTGTAGCCTTTTGGAAACCCGGAGGTCCCATGGCTTGTTGGGGTTGTTGTTATTATATGATAAGTTGGGGTGATCACGCCACCCCGGATTGTAGGTGTTAGAGTAAGGGTTATTCCTTTGGTTATTTTTCACAAAGTTGGCATTCTCTTAGGTGGATCCTCTCGTAAGGATCATTTGACAATCTCTATCAGTATGACCATTAACTTCGCATATCTCACAATAAAGTGTGATGGGAGAGACCGAAGCAACATGGGATGGATAGTAGGTGTGGAAGGTGTGATTATTAGGCTATCTATCTTTTGGTAAAGATAATCCACCTTGGCACTCACGTGATCAAACACATTAGCCTCATACATACCACCAATTTTAGAAGTAGTCATAGTGGCACTCTGTCGCACACTTCTCTATGAGTGATGGTTTTTGGCCATCTCTTTTATCAAGTTGTGGGCTATATCTTAGGGACTATTCATGAGGGCTAGGGATGGCAAAAAAAATCCATAACCGTGGATAAAATCCGTCACGGATATGGGGCAGGTAGTTTAATAGATATCCATGGATAAAATGAATGGATATTTAAATACTCGTTTGTTAATGGATATGGATATGGGTTTAATGATATTTGTGCCTGCAGATATCCATATCCGTTAAAAAATTATAAAAATAATTTAAATATCATTAGTTTATTATACCTTATCTTTTCATCTTCTAAAAAAATTAGTCTTCTTATATTTCTTTTTTTTTTTGAAATTTTCTTTGAAGAAAATCTTTCACATTTCATTCAAATTTTATTAGTCATTTCATATTTAAACTCCAATACTTCAAACATCACTTTAACAATTTTACAGTTCAACCAACTAGTTTGTCATCTGCCGCCCGCTTTTTTTTATCATAAACTCACAATCATCGTATCTTTTATTTGTTTGGTTATAAATGAAATGTATGGATATTATGTTTGGATCTAATTATGTTTTGGTGAATAAGAGGAAAATTAATGTGATGAAATTTTATTGTTAAATTAAGAGTGAATTATATGAACGCTATGTGATAACAACTTTTTATGTTTTAAAAGAAGTTCAAAATATTTTTTATAAAAAAAATATTATCCATGGATATCTGTAAATATTTGCGGATATCGTAAAACCCCCGGATTACCTGCTTAACGAATATCCGCATGGATATGAGGTGAATATGGATATCATATTTATCTAACGGGATGGATACGAATATCATAGTATCCATCCCATGGATATCCATTTACATCCCTAATGAGGGCTCCGTCAGAAGTTGCATCAAGGGTCATCCTTATGGAGTAAAGGAGACCATTGTAAAAGGTGTGGATAATTATCCACTTCTCTAGGCCATGGAAAGGGCAAAATCTTAAAAAAAATTTATAATACTCACAAGCATCAAACAAGGATTCTCCTTCTTCTTTCCTATAGTTGTTGATCTCATTCCTAAATTGGGCCATTTTACTTGGCGGAAAGTACCACGTTAGAAAGGACGTTTTCAATTGGGTCCATGAAGTATTAGAAGTAGCAGGCAAGGATTGGAGCTAAGCCCGCACATGGTCTCTTAGAGAAAGGGGAAATAGAGGAAGGTGGATGGCGTTTTGATCAACACCATTTGCCTTAATGGTACCACAATTGTCAACAAAAATAGAAAGATGAAGTTTAAGATTTTCCGAAGGTAAATCGGAAAATTACTTTTGTTACACCATACCGATCAAGGAAGGTTTTAGTTCAAAATTATGAGTCGCAACAGCGGGTGCACAATACTACAATGTGGTTCCTCTTTAATGGGAATAACATAAACCTTAAGTGGTTTAGTATTAACTAGAATGGCCATGGCTTCTAATCTAATATTTTGGTGTCTCTCGAGTAAGAAATGCTCGATTTCGTCAATAGGCTCAACTAAGCTATCAACAAAATAAGTTCTACGCATATAAGAGTAGAGAGAGCCACAATAAACAAGCACAATAATAAAAATGCAGAAAAATAAGCTCTAGTCTATACGATGATCAAACATAAATTCTATATCGAATGCAATTGGTCCCTGACAATAGCGTCAAAAACTTGATGCAGCTGCAAGTGCACGGTTGTCGCGAAGTAATAAAATAGATATCGAGCCACATGGATCAATGGTTTAAGTATCAAATCCTTATCTAATTAATGTATATCTAGAGAAATCAAAGAGAGCTTTTTAGTAAACAAATTAAATGAAAAAAAAAGCAGTTAAATAGAAATAACAGAAAAATCACGTAAGTACCAAATTAGGTAAAGCAGGACCTGGGGTTATAGTTCATGTTTCAAACACAATCATATGATCCTTGTTACACCTATTGTGAGTCTTTTGCATAAATTAAAGAAAATCGATAAAATTGGGCACTACCTGCTTTCACAAGCGCATTGCCCCTATCATTGACAAATAATTTGTCGGCTTTCGCATCGTCCGAATTATTATTCGATGATTCACTATTTTTTCCTAGCAATATTTTCTCAAATTCGTCTGTAGGCTTTTGCATCGTTCGGGTTAGGTTTTTTAAAAATCTGCGTTTCGGTATCGACACACATCCTTTTAGAATATGGTTGATACCTAACAACCACTTACTTTTGTAACGATGTTGAAATGCATGCACTCAGATTATAAAATAAGTTTAATTAAAATTCTTGCAATCGAAAGTAGCTTATCATAGGATAGATCATGAAAAAAAACCTATAAGCCCTAGTCCCTAGAAAATTACTCACTCATGGTGAGGGTGAAAACAACCACAAAGAGATTTGTCATCAAACTCATATCAATCAAGCAAAATAGATGAACAATATAGAGAATGAATAGAAAAACTAAATTGAATTATAAACTTGTTCCACAAATTTTCCCCTTGGAGACTTGAGTTACAAACAGAATGGAAAAATTGAAACCTTAGAAACTAGGAATGAAAAAATAAAAAACTTGGTAACCTAAACTCATAACAAGCTATGAGTTTTATAGGGGAAAAATAAAATTGTCAAATATCATTGGTTCAATGTAAAATGATATGATTTGATTCATATCCAATCAAGCCTAATAGCCCTAATTAATAGGAAATCTTTCCATTTATGGATGCAAAACAAAAACTTAACTTTTCTCTCGCCTCCCTACTACGACCCGTATCAGCTGCTACGAGTGGCCATAGCAAGTTTTGGATCTTGCCTTGCTAAGCTTCAAAAATGGGGTCTTGGGTGCCATGTTGTTGTGTCCTATATAAGCTCCCTGACTTGTGCATTGGAGATTTTGCCAAAATTGCCATTTTCACTTTGTTTTGCTAGCCTTTGAACCTCTTTGTATTGGATGCTCATTAGACCATGGAATTCACAATAAAACACAAACCAAATCATTAAAAATGATAAAAGGAAAGGAAGTTGAACAAAATACATGAAAATGCTAAAGGAAAACTACTGGAAAGAACGATGCATAGACCATTTATCACGTAGCAACACTTACGAGCATGTCACATCCATTAACACTCAAACATGCATCATCGGAGCCTTCGATTCTCTAAAAGTCAAGATTTTGTGTGGAACTTTAAGGGATTCATCCTTAAAATGGTACATGGGCCTACCTCAATCCTCCATTGCTAACTACTCGGATCTGGTGAAGAAACCCCTGCAGCAACTCGCAATGATTTGACATAAAAGATGTCAACCAACATCCTTTTTAACATTCAACAAGTTCCCTCATGTTCACTAATGGAATACCTTTTCCATTTCAATAAGGCCACGATAAAAGTCATCCACTCAACCAGGAAATATTTGTAGGGGAATTTTAGAATGACCTCAAAGCAGTACACTTCAACAAGTCCCTCGCCTAAAAGCTAATGTCTTCATTAGCAGAGGTGTTCCCAAGGGAGGAATGCTACATAAAGGGCGAAGAGAGTAATATTAAGAAGAAGGATTGTGACGTGAAAGAGCATGCCCCTAACACTGAAGGATGACAACATCCGCAGAAGAATAAATACACCTCGCCTGTCAGGGACAAGAAATTGTTTAAGCGAGGTGGAAAACCTGTGGAGAGGTTCACACCCCTAAACAACTGCCACAATCATATATGGTTGGATGTTCTCCATTTCCATGACATCCTTACACCTTCAATTTTAAAAGCAGAGGTCACAAGGCCTGATCCAGGAAGATGGTGCATGTTTTACAAGGTTAAATGACATCATACAAAAGATAGGTACTAGTTTAAAAAGGAGATAGAATGTCTGATCCAGGAGGGCCACCTCAAGAAATATGTCAAATACAACTCTTCGCAAGGGTCAAACGAGGACACCTATGTAACACACCAAAATTTGCCCTTTTGTTTTAACCTGGACTGGCTTCTATTTCGTTGCATTTTCGTATTTTAGCATATCATAGCGTCTGTTCTTGAGACAGGGGATCAAGGTTTTCTGTGGTACAGGGCTCTTTAGTGCAAAAGACTGAACAACGAGCATCCGAGACTCCGGTATGTATTTTTCCCAGCGATCGAGCGACCGATTTTATTTTATTTTGCAGGTTATTTTTAGCTAAGCAGGCGGCACTCAGGCTATCTCGAGCATTCTCAGGGTTATAGCATTCAAAGACAAGTTTCAGAGGCTTATCAGGACCTAGAACAGTTGAAAACGAACAAGTGTACAAATTTCCCTCCAAAAGGCGCCAAATTCAAAATTTTGGTTAATTTCATTTTCCCTCCAATTTCCCACTCCTAATCCCAAACCAATTTTCACAAACCACACTCCAAACCACAATTGGATCTAAACCTAAGGGGTATTTAATTGATTTATTTCAAACCTCACTAACACAATCCTCATAATTTCATTCTCATTTCAGAATTCACTCTCATTCTCTCTAGTTTCTCTCAACTTTTTCTCGCCAAAACTCCATTAAAGCTCTTTCTTGGAGTTCTTTGATTCTCCATTGAAATCAATGAATTCTTGAGCTCAAACCTTCATCCATCATCCTCATTGAATCAATTTCTTCATCCATATTTCGTGCAAGCTTGGATCTGAATTTTGAAGTGGATCTAGAAGTGATTATTTGGATTATTTTGGCTTAATTTTGGTAGATCTCCATTATTACTACAAGAACTCAATTGGATCTTGAAGGAATTCCAGATTTCTTGCTCAGATCTGTGCAATTGAGGTTGAATCAACATTAACCGAAGCAATTCTCCGCTTCGAAGGTTGGAATTCTAGATCCATTGTTATTTCGAGCTTATTGTGCATTATCATGTGGATCTTCGTTTTTTATTGACTTTTGGTTGATTTGATTCATGTGAATTATGATTGTGCTGTTTAAATGCGGTTACATGTGGATTAAATCCCTGTTTTCGGGTTTAAATTCGTGCTTAATTGGTTGTATGATCATTGGAGTGATTGCACCTTGGATAAGTTGCTGAAAAGTGTTTATCATGTGGATCTTGGTGAATTCAACAGAAAGGGATATGTTTTTCAAGGAGAGAAAAGTATTCTAAAAGTCATGAATGGGTCGAAGGAAGTCTTGAGAGGCATGAAGAAACAAGGCTTGTATACCCTTGATGTTGAGGTTGTGAGTGGTTCGACAAATGTTGCATCCACGAAACCTGTGTCAAAGACAGAATTATGGCACATGAGATTGGGCCATGTCAGCGGAAGAGGCCCGGTCGAATTGGGGAAGCAGAACCTGCTAGGAGGTGACAAAGTTGAAAAGTTGGAGTTTTGTGAATCTTGTGTATTTGGTAAATCCTGTAGGGCGAAGTTTAACATAGATAAGAAAAGAACACATGGATCCCTGGATTACATTCATGCTGATCTTTGGGGGCCTGCAAGGAATCCTTCACACTCAAGTGCAAGGTATTTTCTATCCATTGTTGATGACTATTCCATAAAGCTATGGATATTCATTCAGAAGACGGAGGATGGAACTTTTGAAAATTTCAAAAGTTGGAAGGTTCAGGTCGAAACTCAAACTGGCAAAATTGTTAAGAGGTTGAGAACCGACAATGGCCTTGAATTTTGCAACAAAGCGTTTAACAATTACTATTTTGAGTCTGGGATTGCAAGGCATAAGACTGTAGCAGGTACTCCTCAACAAAATGGCTTAGCTGAGAGATTCAATTGAACAATCCTTGAAAGGGTTAGACGCATGTTGGTTAGTGTTGGATTAAAGACGGTGTTTTAGGCAGAGGCTGTTTCGACAACAGCTTACCTGATAAATAGATGTCCCTCGACTGCCTTGGGAATGAAGACACCTGAAGAAGTTTGGTCGGGACATCCACCTGGTCTCGACAGACTGAGAGTATTTGGTTGTGCTGCCTATGCTCATATTAGGCAAGACAAGGTCGAACCTAGAGCTCTGAAATACATGTTCATGGGATACCCTGAAGAAGTCAAAACTTATAGGCTATGGTGCCTAGAGCCAGATCAGAGGAGGTGTATCACCAGTCGAGATGTAGTTTTCAATGAAGCAGAGATGGCTTTCAAGAAAATTAATGATGCTGACGAAGAGCTGGAACAGGGAGAGATTCCTGTTGAGGTGGAGCATGTTGATGTTGAATTGCGTACCCCAGATAAAGTCAAAGAAGACGCAGAAGATGTTGTCGAAGATGAGGAGACTGATAATGACTACTGTCGCAGTGAGAATTAGATATCAAATTATTAATTAACTTGAATCACAAATCTTAATTCACCACCGATATTTAATTTATCCAAGGGAAGGGAAAAAGAACGAATAACCCAAAATGTGCAATGCGATGCAAATCAAAAGAGAATCTAAGGTTCGGGGGTTGGTTATACTAAGGGAAGATGCTAGCATCCTAAGTATATGTAGTACTCTACACGAACCTCTTGTTTTAATGTGTTATTTGTTATTTTGTCTGCTAAAGGGTGAAAAGAAAAGGGAGACCTAAGGTGTTATTCCTAGTTAGGTTCGCCAAGAAGTCGCATATTGTGCTTACGTATCCTGACGGGAGTGGAATCAGAGCATTCGTAGTTCCCCTCAATAAGGGTGAACAGGTGTAGAAAGAAAATGTTGCTTGCCAAGGATTGACCTTGTGCCTACATATTCTCAAATGGAACTTTGAGAAATCAGAGTGTCCATAGTTTGAACTACGGATAAAAGCGGTGTTTTTTTAGGAGAAGAGACAAGTTGTCATCTTAAGGAGAATACTCGACTTAAACCACCACAAACATGTGGAAGATGGATCTTTGCTTCACATTGAGAGAAGGACCCCAACTCGGATATAGAATCGACGAGTATGCCACATACCTCTCTCAAGCAGAAAAGAATTAACATCTTTCTTAACTATGTTATGGGGTAGGAGAATTATATCTCGACTACATAGATGACTAGTGTCTAATCTGTAAGTTATCTAAGAGTTGAAAACTTAAGAGAATCTATCCTAAGGATACAAAGATGGATATCTTAAGCTGATCAACCTGAAGGAAGTCAAGGATCAAGCGAATGGGTAAATAATACAGATGGAAATGCAACATGTATGACTGTAAAATCAAACACAAGTTCTTCCCTTAGACTTAAGCATAGATAAGCAACAAATAATTGAGACATAGTTCAAAAGTAGTAATGAATTATTAAGAAAAATAATGGAAGTAAAAGGCATATAATAGAATCAAACAAGAAGAGAAATATTATGACACAACAAAAGGTGCATGAATTAGATGAATAAGGATAAACACATAACAAGAGAAAATTCTGAAATCGAAATCATGGGATCTAGTCTAAGCTACAAACTAGCTAAGTTAAAAGTCAAAGAAATTGATAGGAATTAATATGGAAATGATAAAGAATTGAAAACTCGAATATCTACATTTAAAAGAATTAATTAAGAAAATACTTTTTTGAGTTTTTTTATATTTATGATTAAAAATAAATATTAAATCGAATTAAAAATATGTTCCTAAATTAAAACATTAATTAAGATAAAATATTAATGATATTAAAAATAATAAAAACTATATATTAAAACAAAAAGTGAAGAAAATGCAAGAAAGAAAAAAAAAACGAGGGTGTAACTATATAGGATAAACAAATTTGATTAATATAAAAAAAACCATTAAAATTGTATCGCTAATTTTAACTAAATCAGTAGGATTATACATTTATATTTCTATAGTTAAAGCAAAACAAATTTAAAAGATAGTAGAAATTAACAAGCATATCCAACTATATGAACAAAGTTATACAAATATATTATATAGTTAAAACAAAATCAGATTAAGATACAGTAGAAATTAATGGAGTATACATACTTAACTATAAAATCAAACTAATTATACTACTAAAATTAAAAACAAAAACAAACTATGCACATAGGGTAAGTGGGTCAGAAACAGTAAAATTAAAAAGGAATAATCTTCTTCCTCTTGTATTCATTTTCAACAGCAACAAACACCACCACCACAAGTTACGGTAAAATTTGACGGAAAAAAAAAAGAACAACTACATTCACAAAGTAATTCTAGAACGACAGCAACATCATGTCAGCATTGTTTACAAAAATAATATTAGTACCTTGCAGAACTTAAACCAAAATGAAGACAAAACCAAAATGTAAGAATATACACAACATCGTAACGATGTCGAAACCGACATGAACACAATGCAAATATCTCAAACAAATCAATGTGTATACAAATGAAAACAATCCAAAAGGAGTGAATCTAAATAGCAGTCGCAATCATATAGCCATATTAAACAACAACACCTAAACACTTAACACATTCAAAATCCTTGTTCATGTTTTTACCGAAAAAGGTAAATTCTAAGAGTTCCGAAAAATCCGGATCAGAAACAATATGTAAAAAAAAATTCAATCCATATTTATACTGCACATATACAAAAGAGAGTGCAAATAACTATTCTACAAAGCTAGAAAACATAGTCTGCATCATACAGAATACTATCCACACACACACAAATAAGAAAATTCAGAACTAACATGTTAAAACCGAAAACTCGCACGAAAATATGCCAAGGATCAAAAGTCAATAATTCAGAGCGACAAACGTGTGAATCCACATGCTACAAAAATGCAGCAATCGCAAGCCGATAGAAAATGTTAACTGAAATGTAAACCTAAGCCAAATGCTGCTAAGTTGTTACTGTTGAAGAGGCAAAGTGAGTAAGCTGGAATTATTGTTGCTGCAGCAGCGTGTTGTTAGAGATCTATTGGGTTGTTGAAAAATCATTGTTGTTGCAGAAGGCGTCGATGTTTTGCCAGAGATTTCGAAGCAGCTGGTTCAAAGTCGTAGTGAAGAGAGGAAATGAAGGAGAGTTTGTGGTTGTTGCGGTTGCGCTGGTGGTGATGGTCGGACTGTAGGTAGTTGTTATTGTGTATACTCTAGGTTTCATGTGATCCATATATATATATATATATATATATATATAATAGGAGCTTGGGCAAGAATTTTTAAAAGAATTAAAGATAGTGTTTTTATGAAAAAAAGAAAGAAAAAACAAGAGTAATAAAATAAAAGTTTGTGTTTTTTTTATTAGTAGACAAAAATAAAATGAATAAAATATGATGTCTTTGTGTTTTTATAAAAAAAGGAAAGATAGACAAGAGTATTAAAATAAATTTTTTTGTGTTTTTTTATTAGTAGACAAAAACAGAATGAATTAAATACGATGTCTTTGTGTTTTTTTTATATAAAAAGAAATGTATTAATAAAAAAATTAAAAATAAAATTAATTAAATAAAAATAAAATTTAAATTAAATATCTAATTAAATCTAAATAAATTAAATGATTATTTAAATAAAAATGATTAAAAAATGAAATAAAAGTCGGGCAGAAAAGTGTTCGAAAAAAAATAAAATGAACACACCAAATAATCAGCGAGAAATAAACATATTGGAAAAATACACCGTTTGGTAAGATTTTGAAATAAATTTAGACCGGTTTGTCTGTAAATCCAACAAATTTATTTTGACTGACATTTCGGATACGAAGCAAGATAAAGTGCATGTTATGCTATGCAGATGATGCAAAACGAAAAACATAATTTTAGGGTCAAAAATTAGGATATGACAACTACCTGCTAGCAAGAGACAGGTCGAGGAGAGTCATTAAGGGACCTCAGAGTCTTGGGTATGTAGATCCTATAGCTTATGCCTTAAACTCTACAAATGAGGTTCTAGACGAAGAACCTAGAGACTATAAGGAAGTTATGAGGAGTCGAAAAAAGACTGTATGTCTGAAGGCCATGGATGATGAGATGAATTTCTTCATGATAACAATACCTGGGAGCTGATCAAGAAACATGCTGGAGCCAAGTTAGTCAGCTGTAAATGGATTTTCAAAGTTAAGGAAGGAATCAAAGGAGTGGCGTCGAAGATATATGAGGTAAGATTGGTTACTAAGGGGTTCACTCAGAAAGAAGGTGTCGACTTTAATGATGTGTTCTCTCCTGTTGTGAAGCACATATCCATTCGAATGTTTCTTGCCACAGTGGCACAGTTCGACCTTGAACTGGAATAGATGGATGTGAAGACTGTGTTCTTGTATGGTGATTTAAATGAAACAATCCTGATGAGGCAACCTGAAGGATATGTCGAAAAAGGGAAGGAAGATTATGTGTGCAAGCTGAATAGATCCTTATATGGATTGAAACAATCTCCTCGACAGTGGAATAGAAGATTCGACAAGTTCATGACACGCATAAGTTTCATCAAAAGTCAGTTCGACCACTGTGTTTACTTCATATTTCGACCAGGTAATTCATTTTTTATTTTGTTGCTCTATGTGGATGATATTCTAATAGCAAGCAACAATGTTGAAGATGTAATGAGGGTGAAGGTTGAACTCAATAAGGAGTTTGACATGAAGGATTTGGGAGCTGCATCCAGGATTCTTGGGATTGACATCCGAAGAGATAGAAAGCAGTCGAAACTATGCTTATCTCAAGAGGCATACCTACGAAAGGTTCTCGAAAAGTTTGGTATGTCGAATTCAAAGCCTGTTTTGACTCCAACAAACCCTCAATTCAAGCTGAGCATAGATCAGTGTCCCAACACTGATGTTGAAAGAACTTATATGAATAGCATTCCATATGCTAATATAGTGGGTTCTTTGATGTATTATATGGTCTGTATTAGACCCGACATAGCATATGCAGTAAGTCTTATAAGCAGGTACATGGCGAATCCTGGAAAGGCTCACTGGCAAGCATTGGAGTGGATTCTAAGGTACATAAATGGGTGTCTGAATAGAGTTCTAATTTATGGTGGAGCCTTGGGTGAAGATAGTAAAGCATCAATCGAATTATGTTCACATGTTGCTGATATGATCACCAATACGTTGCCCAGTTGCAAGTTTTTCCACTGTATGCAGTTGATAAAGTTGCATGAAGAAAGCTAGTTTCTTGATGTTATAGAGTTAGATCCAAGATGGAGATTTGTGAGATATTGGATCTAACTCTAGTATTGTCAAAGGGTAGCTTCTGTTTCGACAAGAATTAAGCATGAGGTCAAAGTATGTTTGTATGCTATTGTCGGAGTAATGCATGTTGTAGTCGAAGTTTGTTATAACATGCATTAGTCAATATTTCTAGGGTTATTAGAATGTTGAATTAGGCGTTGCTTGTAATTTCAATTGTTTAAGTTAGCTTATACCCTAAGTTAGCTTGTAATGTGTAATTGTTAAAAAGCTCATTAGGTTAGTGTGTTATTTTTCTTATAAATAGGATGCTAGTTTCTCAATCTTGGCATAAGGAAAATAGGAAGATAACATCCTAATATCAAGAGAGAGAGGTTATATTTTTATTCTTGTATACTTGTAATCTTGTTCTCAGAGTAAGGAAAGAATAGCAGTTTATAACCAATCCTTGTTGTTCCTTGTTGTTTTACCTTGGTTTCTTTGTTAACCTTAACTCTTGTGTGTTTCTTGATCATAAAGAAACCATGTATACTTTGTTTTAAGATGTCTTATTCACAACTTTATTATTATAAACGTTTTTGTATCATTTGTGCAAATATTAAACTTTACAAATTTAGTTCAATCTCATAAAGGTTTCAGTAGGACAAGTTGAAAATATGCATGATTTAGATATCACATTGCATGAAATTTTTATGTCACTTATCAATATCGATCTATGTCATCAAGTTCATTAATGTGATGGTTCAAAGTTATCTCAAATTACTGAGAGACCTTTTGTAAAAAAATGAAGTTAGCTTCAACTGAGTCATGAATTTTTTAAGAGTTCATATTTAACTATAAATTATTTGTGAAACATATGCACGAAAGTCCTTTTTCTATAACTTAATCATGAAAATGTACAAGACCTTGTGTTGTAGGTCGTCTTGCACACCCTCAAAGACGGACCTGTGATGGTTGTTAGAGTTTGATAACTTATATGTTAGTAAATAACAATAGTGGTGGTCTCATTATTAATGTATGAGGTGGCTTGTTCGATGGTTGACGCGCTGCCACAACGAACTTTCGCTGGATTGTTTGCCCAGTGAACTTACAACCCTTTTTCTACTGCCTCAAGTCTAAGAGCATTCGCTAGGACTTCGCCAGATGTCCACAAAGCAAACATTCGCTGGTAAGTTCACCTAGCGAACTTACTGATATTCTTATCTTTCTTTGGCCTCCTTGTCCATTTTCTTGTGGCTCACACTTTGATGATTGAATTCCTAATTCTTCATAATAACACACACATCAAAGGGAAAAAAGGAATTTTCATAAAATTGAATAATAACATGCTTTCATGTAGTAAATCCAACAAAACAACACAAAAGAGTTGAAAAATTCCAATAATAAATTATCAATTTAAAGCAAGATTGACATCTAACAAACTCTCCCAAACTATATCTTTGCTTTCCCTCAAGCAATGTATGCCTCTCATTAAAAATAAAAGGATTTTCTCAAGCATTTAACTCAACCAAGAATGAATTTATGGCTTAAATAAACAACAAATGTACATAATCAATGATTACAACTTCCTAGAATCCAACAATGCAAAATAATTTAGTTCTTAAACAAATATCCTACTATGCTTCAAGTAACAACTAAATTATCATGCTTGAATCACTCTAACAGTCCTCTTCGAATAATAATTGAAGGAAATACGCGCTTACAATCGCGGGGTAAATCACTCACCTAACAAATGATGCAAATACAAACCAATTCATACATTCATCTAAACAATCATCAAATAAATTATGGAAGCAAAAAGATAACTTAAGGACTTGAAAGGTTGTAGCTTGGCTAGGTTTCACAACAAAGGGACATTTATAAGGCCATGAATTCAAAGTTGTCAATGCAAAAGAAACATTCACAATACAAGGCCATGTACACATTACAACTCCATCCAACACTTTCTTTTCTGTGTTGCTCACCTTTTTCAAACTTCCTTTTTGCATATTATTTCGTCTCTATATTTTTTTATTTCAAACAAGCATTCTTTTCTTTAGTTTTTCACATTCATAATCACATTTTCTTTTCATGCTTGCTTGAAAATTATCAAAAGTTTTGAGTAACCTATCATTTTCTTTTCACTCTCCCTAACTTGGTTTTTAACCAAATCTTAAGTGAATGTTTCTTGATTTTTGAGGCAAGGAAGACAATTTAGTACAATTTCAAAGGTTCAAGAAAAAACTTTAGAATCCTACACAGTTAAATGATGAACTAACTTTTGATTTATGTACAAACACCAAGTTCATCACTAAATTAAGATCTAAACTATTAAGCTCAAAGGGTTTAGCAAATTCTCGCTACTCACGGGTAAGTTACTTTTTAGGATATGGTTGTGATCAATATCAACAAATGCCTTGATCATTTCTAATGCTCTCACAATATCAAAATAATCACAAGATTAAGCATGAATCAAATGCATTCAACAAAATTTAAAGTCATCCTATGCATTTAGTAAACAATAGAGGTTTCTCACAATTTTTGACTTTTGAACCTAAGTGATACAAGCATTCAAATAAAGTTGCAACAAGAAACAAGATTAATTTTGCACAAAGAAAGGAATTCTTAAACATTCTAGCATATTTACATGATCAAATACTATCATCACCATCCAAGCTTGGGAGAATCTTCATTGGATACCTTTAGCAAATAGCAACCAATCTAGCAGTTCTCATACTTCATACCAAAAAAGAAAAAGAAAAATGGAAACATTAAATTCCAAACTGTTGCACCCTAAAATTTGCCCAACCTTATTCACTTGGTTTATGTTTCAATGTCATTAGCATTTGCATATAGAGTCATGTACATAGACTAACCATCTGCATAGCATAAGCATAGCAAGTCATTCAACAGGGGACCAATCATTATTCTCATCTCTAGAAGCCTATCAAGAGGTTATTATCCTAATTCAATCTCATTCAAGTCATCAGGAAAGAATTTGAAAGCCAAGAGTTCAGCAGATCAAGCCTTGGGTCCATCTCCTAGCTGAGGGTATCTGAGGGTCAACAGGAGGGTTGTGAGCTGTGAGTTGAAGGCATGGAGAGTATCTAGACATTATGGAGGACTTAGAAAGTCATTTGGAGAAGGAGACAAGTCATTGATGAGAGCACAAGAGCTACAGTTGAAGACAGTCAACTAGGGTTTCATCTGGGTCAACCCTAGGTCAACCCT
Source organism: Lathyrus sativus (assembly GCA_963859935.3). Classification (NCBI taxonomy): domain Eukaryota; kingdom Viridiplantae; phylum Streptophyta; class Magnoliopsida; order Fabales; family Fabaceae; genus Lathyrus; species Lathyrus sativus. The sequence continues at coordinate 41,386,651 of OZ012741.1, forward strand.
AGGGCAATTGACTGATTTAAGGGGCACTCAAGTCTAGTGGAGAGATGTGGGGTTCATCATTGGACATATAAAGAAGGATATGGAGATAGGCCAAGAGAAATTCAAGAGAAATCAAGGAGAAGAGGAGCTTCTAAATTAGGGTTTCTGTGTAAAATCCCCTAGTTTAGGTCAAATTTCCAAGCAAGATAAGTCAAAATGCTAGCTTCAAATGGCTTCTTGGCCAACATGAAACTTGTAGAGGGTCTCAAGACCTTTAATTTGAGTGGTGGAAGACATCAAGGAGATTTATAGAACTCAAGTTATGGTCCTTGCAAGTTACAGGTCCTCTGAGGTATCTGAAATTTTGTCTGTGAAAGTGACTTGACTTCCAAGCAATTTTTACCCCTCAAGGAGATTTCAAATGAATTTATGGTCAACATAAGAATTGTTCCTCATTGTCTTAGATTTCTAGAATGGTATAGCATGCCCTCATATGATGTGTGAAACTCAACTTATGGTCTTGGCAAGCAAAGGGTATTTTGGGCATTTGTGAATTACAGGTCATTTTAACCTATGTCCAAAACTCATACAAGGAGGCCTCAAATGGAAAAACTTACAACATCAAACTTGCTCCAAATGACATTTTGAGTCTAGAAAGAAGGTCACAAATTGTTGGAAAAGCTCATAACATGAAGTTGCATGATTGGTCCAAATTTGAACTAAAATGGCTTATAATTTGAATAAAGTCAAAGTGAAAAATGGTTTGAGAGATTTATAAGTCCAAATGGAGACTTCCAATATATGATTTTGAATGGAAAAGACATTCTAAGAACAATGGTTCAAGTAATTTTTTGAGCTTAGTGAAAAAAATCAAAGTTATCCATGGTTACTTGCATTTGAAGAAACATTTCAAAAATCAACCAATGTGGAATGCAAGGGAATGTGGCAAGATGGTTCTAGAAAGTTCATGTGAGCCCTATATATTCATGAAATCAGAATTGAGCAAGGGTTGGATTCATTTTTCACCAAAATCTCACAAATTCTCTCCATTCTTTCTCATTGCATTTTCACTCCAATTTCTCAAATTCTTCACCAATCACCATCAAAATCAATTTCATCATACTGATTCATCATCATAGATCAGAATTCAACCAAGAACAGGGTGTGATCAATCCATTTTCGAGCACCATAATCATCAACATCAAAATTGCAATTTCAAGTGGATAGCACAATTCAAGTCAAGAATCATCCAGGTGTTGCATACAGAATCAAGTAGTGCAATTGTAGATCAAGATCCAAGCATCAAGACTCTTAGATCCACAAGTTTCATCATCATCCACAAGATTTCACACCAGGTGCATTTTCTCTGCCACAGCTTGATTTAGTTAGTTTAGCATGGTTTTGTTAGTTTAGATATGATGTAGGATGTTAGTAGAGCAATTAGGATGAGTTTGGAGTAGTTTAGTGATGATTGTTGACAGGTTGCTAGAACTGTTAGGACTTAGAACTTGCAGTAGAGTGTGTGATAATCTTAGGTTGTTAGCGCAGAATGATCACCATTAGTCATAGAAGAGATTAGTCTAGGTTTGATTGAGAATTATGTTGGTGAGTTGCAGAGTAATTTCATGGAGTCAGAACTTGTTGCGCTCGGGTTGAGTGATTTGTTGAGTTTCAAAGCAAACTAATGCCATAGGCTTGTAGAGGGAGAGATTTAGAGTGTTTTTCATGTTTATATCGTGGCGTTTCATGGACTGTGGAGTGAGAACCGAGAGCTTGAAGTTGGTTCGTGCATGGCTGCCATGGAGGGAAACCCTAGCTCTCATATGATCCAATGAGGAAGACGCAATCAAGACCGTCCATTGCTTGTTGGACCATTGACTCAAGCTTAGATCGTGTGGTCCTCTTTTAATTCTGAGTTTGAGAGGGAATCCTCCCCCCATTGAAACGCTGCGTTTCATTAAAGGGGGGAGCGTGGGCCTTGCTTTTGCCACCCCCAGTACCAAGCCCATCAGAATCTGCACGTGGAAACCCTTCTTTTCTCACCCCCTGCTTGTTTTTTTTTTTTTTTCAATAATGCTGAGTGGTTCTGGGCCTAATCCAAATTCGCTAACCACACCCCCACTGCCTAGCCCAATCTTAAAAAACAACTAGGGCGCCTGCTAACCACACCCTTCCCCCATTTATTTCTTTCATTTTGATTTTTAATTCCTCTTACTATTTTCTTGATTTTCATTAATTCATAATAAATAGATAAAAAATCATTTTTAATCCATTCTTTTTACATCATTTTCATTAGAATGTGTAGAAAATTGTCATTAAATAAAATTGCATTTTTATTTTTATTTGATATTTTTTCCATATTTTCTAAATAAATGTCATTTTAAATAGCTTCATTTCATGCATGATTTTATTAATTTTTGTTCTATTAGATACTTTCATATTTTTTGTTCATTCTTTTTAGGTTGCTTAGATGAGATATTGAACTTGTAGAAACAATTTAGTTCCCATTTTTAGGAATTAATTTTAGGTGCTTAATGTAGGCTTGAACAACATGAACAAAATTAGGGTTTAAGTGATAACATAGAAGCTTGATTCTTTCCCTTAGGACTTAGGGTTTGAATAGATTAGTTATGGGACTATAGGGGCTATGGGTAGTTATCAGATCCTTTAGAGAAAAATCATTAGGATTCCCCTACTGCTATTAATACTCTGTATATTTGATTGACTGGTGTGGTGTGCCCTCTGAGGATTATTGCTTGCTTGCTTGGGTATTGGGATTGCTTGGGGATTGGGAGAGCTGAAGACTTGAGGAGATGAAGACCATTGGAGATCCAGAGATTGAAGACCAACTGCCAGAGTTGAAGAGGAGATTCCTGCTAGCAGCTGTTGAGGAGACTAGGGTTTAGGAGCTAGGCAGAGCTCTAGATTAGAAAGCTTGTTTCTCAAACATGGAATGCCTTGTCTGCATCCATCCTTTCTCTATGATTCAAAGTCTCTTTCAAATATACACCTCCTTCCTTTGGAAGGATCAGTGAATATATTTGAAAGATAGAACTTTTGAGAGGAAACTTTCTGTTTAATGTTAACAGTTGATGAACCACCCTTGGTAGGTAATTAACTGTCTAACATTCATTCACTGCACTCTTGTGACTGATTCCTCATCCTGGAGGTTTGAGCTTGAAGAAAAGCCATTGCAGATAGAAGACTGATGATCAAAGCCCTTGCCTGAAGGCCATGAAGATGGAGATTGATGCTTGGAGATTACTTGAAGCCAGATGTTGATTCAGAGCTGCTGATGCTGTTTCTTTTGCTGTTGTATTTCATTGCTGATGTATTGATTGGTTTTCTGGACTGTATTGTTTGCTGTTTACCCTGCTGGGTTGAAAGTGAAGCCTGTTCACTTTTGCCTATTGTTTTCCAGGTTCGAGGTTGAGTGGGATTCCCTTGCCTCGCTTGTACTGTTGCATCCATGCATTTTACTGCTTTACTGTATATATCTGTTATTGTTTCTGTTTCTGCCTATCCCGTAGGATCTCTGTTTCTCTCTGTGCAAGAGAGGAGCATGATAGACACTAGGTCTTAACCCATGCATGATAACATTAGGTTAGTTTGTTTCCCTTCGCAACCGTAGGTTAGAGTTCTGTCTCTTCTTTCTCAAAACAAACAGAAAAACACATAAAGATTTCAAACACAATAAAAGACACTTCTGTCGTAAAAGAATGTGAACTCATCAAGACGCCATTTTTTTGTCCGCTTGGACCAGTAATCAGAAAAACCTTTTTCAGAAGGAATAAAATCAACCAAGGCAAGCTTGTGTCGTACGTGGCCCGAACTACGTTTGCTCTGATCTTTCATGCCGTGTGAAAGTACGTAGGCATAGGATGCGATATCCTAGCGAGCAACCTTCCCCTCCTTTCCCGTAGGTAGGCGAACTACGTTGACTCTGATTTCTCGTTCCAGACGGGAATACGTAGGCATAAAGTGCGATACTTTGCCGAGTCATTTTTATTTTCATTTTCTTTTCTTTTAACCCCAGACCTTTAGCGTAGATAGAATAACAATCCATACCCGAAAACAAGCGTGGATCCCGTCGAGTACGACGGACGTGAGGGGTGCTAATACCTTCCCCTTGCGTAACCGACTCCCGAATCCAGGTTTTGGTTGCGATGACCATACCTTTCCCGTGTTGTGCGAGGTTTACTCTGAGCGTTTCCTTTCCCTCCCGTGGGATAAATAACGCACGGTGGCGACTCTTCTGTTCAGCCGGCGCCGATTTTCGCAGTAGCGACAGCTGGCGACTCTGCTGGGGATCCAACGTCCCCTGGATGCTAAGAACTGCGATGGTTCTTATGCATTTGGGATCCAACGTCCCTTTGAGCGAGTCAATCCTAGCGCTTGTTTTCCCGTCGAGGATTTTGTATGGAGTTATTGTATATTTCTAACCTTGTATTTTCAGCTTTGTATATTGATTATTATTGCTGTATTTGGGGTGTGACGGGTGTTCTGATATTGAGAGATAAGCCGGACCTGGGCTTGAGTGCACCTAGAATTAGCGTAGAAAGTAGTGGGCGCGTGCCGGCTTTGCTTGCATTAGTGTCTCATGAAATCTACACTCGGACGAGGTTCTTCTGGTTGGCTTCTTTTTCTACCCTTTGGGTCGAAGGGGTTGTTGGTCAGCTGAATTGTCGACTCCGGGGACCGATCATTTGGAAGTTGGCTAAGTGAGGCCTCTTCAGGATTTGATGACGCCGCTCCTTCTGGGAATCGTATCATCAACCCTGAAAGTCTGTGACGCCGACGACCGCATAAGATGCCGTACCTTGTGCCAGTTATAGGGCCACCCACCTGTGAGGGGATTTGGGGTTATGCAGGTAACTAGCCCTTCAGATACCGGTTTATTTCTTGATCAGAGATCTTGGTTATTTATGGAGAGTTATGAGGTCTGTCAGAGACCATTTGGAGATGTGTTCTGAGGTCTGTCAAAGACCAATTTGGAGATGTGTTCTGAGGTCTGTCAGAGACCAATTAGAGATGTGATTTGAGGTCTGCCAGAGACCAGTTGGAGTTATGGTTTGAGGTCTGTCAGAGACCAGTGTTGGAGCTTTGTTTTAGGTCTATCTGAGACCAGGGTTTGATGATTTCTGGATGGTCTATCTGAGACCTTTCTTGATTGGGTTCAGGCTATTCAGCTACAGCTTTGGTCCCTGTTGCATGTTACTTGCATTGCATTGCCTGCATATCCATTACCATTTGCATTTCACTAACGTGTGTCTGTGCTGCAGGTGCATTTGCATTTCCCTAATTCTAGTGCCCGGACTTCTGAGTATTGATTATGGCTGGTTTGAGGAAAACAGTTGCGTATAAGCTGCCTTCACCTGATATTACTTCTTTGCTTGGTCTGATATCCCTCGCCGATGAGGAGGTTAGGAGAAGCTTCAGAATGAGCCATGGGAGGTTACTGAGATTAGTCTGCAAGCCCACTGCTGATGAGATGAACGGGCTATACACCTTGATGCAGTTCTATGACCCCGTGTTGAGATGCTTTACTCTTGCTGACTTCATTTTAGGACCTACCATTGAGGAGTATGTGGAGTTTACCGAGCTTCCCGTGCAGAACGAGGTTCCCTTTATTCACTCTGCTGCTGAGCCCAAGTTGGAGGACTTAGCCAAAGCCTTGCATATGGACGCTGCAGATCTGTTATTGACTTCTTGGCTCGGGGTTTCAGGTTTCTCTCTTGATTTCTTAGTTGTCAAAGCTCGAGAGTACGCCAAGAACGGTTGTTGGGTGGTTTTCAATGCTATTTTGGCTTTATGCATCTATGGAATTGTGCTGTTTCCTAACTTGCCCAACTTTGTGGATCTGGACGCTTTCTATCTGTTTGCTGCCGGCAATCCAGTGCCAACGTTGATCGGAGACTTCTATCACTCATTGCACTATAAGAATGAGAACCGAAGAGGAAAAGTTGTCTACTGCTGTACTCCTCTGTTGAATATGTGGTTCAAGAGTCACCTTCCCATAAAGGGACCATTTGCAGATAGTGCAACCTCAGCCAGTTGGTCAGAACGCCTGATGAGGCTATACTCCGAAGACGTTGTATGGTTTGATCGAGATTTGTTGGGGTCCGAGCTCATCTTTAGTTGTTCTGGGTACCCTAACATGCCGCTGATAGGAAGAAAAGGGTGTATCAATTACAACCCTTCTCTATTCATTCGCCAGTTCGGATATGCGCTGAAGAACCCGCCAAAGGAGGAGGAAGTACAGGAATCTCTGTACTTCACCGGAGACGTGAAGGGGGAGTTATTAGCCAAGCTGCAGCATGCCTGGACGCGTATTAACCGCAGAGGGAAGCCTTTGTTAGGAAAGAACGACTGTCAGACCTATGCACCTTATAGAGTTTGGATTCAGGAGAGGGCTAGTCAGTTGAGGATGCCGTTTCCAGATGCACCAATTCTTGTTCCTGTTCCGGTAGCAGAGCCGACTACTGTTTCTAAAGAAGTCTATGAACAAGTTGTGAGAGAAAAGGAAGCCTTGATGAAGATCAACGAAGGGTTAGAGCAAGAGCTAGCTCAAGTACGCAGTGAGAAAAACAAGGCTGTGTATGCTTTCCAACAGCAGATCGAGCTAGTAAACAGGTTAGGGGCTGAGTTGACTGAAGAAAAGAAAAAGCGTGAACGTCTGGGGCAAGAGTTCAGAAGCTCCCATGACATGCTGGAAGCCAAAAAGAAAGCGCTCGACGCAGCACACCGAGAGATATCTTCTTGCAATAAGACTTGGAATGCTACACTCACCAACAATAAGAAGAGGGAAGATAAGCTGAAGCAGCAAATTTCCGACCTCGAAGAGAAGTTGAAGTCTAGCATCAAGAAGTGTGAGGAAGAAGTGATGACCCGGTATAGTGTCCAGCATGCACTGAACAAGGCAATCAAATCCAGAGATGAAGCAGTGTCTCAGAAGCGAAAGTTAGAAGATTGCTTCGGAGAAGCAGCATGGGGAGAAACTGCTGAAGACGTACGCCGTGTCCTTAAGAGGAGAAACCAGCTTGTTGAAGGGCTGCTTGATCGACCAAGCCATCCAGAGACCAAGAAGTTGATAGAAGAGTACCAGACTTTTGGGAGGATTTGATCATTTCATATAGTAACTTGTATGTTTTATTTGCATAGTGCTGACCATCACCAAGATTGTTGGTTGAGGTCATGCCTTCTTTGTATTCTCAGTGATTTTGTACCCTGGGCTTATTGATTCTCCCTGCAATATATGAGGCTTTCTATGTTTCAGCTCCGATATTCCTATTGTCAGCACTGTCACTGCACCGGTACCTTCGCACTAGAACTGGGGGAATGAACTTCCCTAATGCACAGACACATTGCATTGCATTCATATTCATATTGCATTACAGGTAATCTTTGGATGGTGTCTTATTTCCTGCTTTGCACCAGGTACTTAACAGGATTGCAGATCAACATCCGCACCGCTATTCTACACGCACCAACTGTCGAAAAATCATGGACCAAATGCAGAACGAGATGCAAGATGTGCGCGAGAAGCTCGCCCTTTTCATGCAGACCATGGAGGCTATAGCAAAAGGGCAGGAGAATTTGCAGGCCATGGTCCAGCCTCTGTTGGCTCGAAACGCTGGTCATGGTAATGAAGATCATCAGTCTGTCCGGGTTGATACTGCTCATGGAGACGACACTCCCACGCCAGTGGCTCCGCCCGTAGTCAATATACCTGCTGCTAACGTCAACAACGATACCGCTGCTGTGAATGGTAACGTCGGAGTTGGGAATGAGACTGCTGTCCATAATGCTGGGCTGGGTGATGTCAATTTGGGAGATAATCTAGGAGGCAACGGCTTTGTCAATACTGGGTTCGGATTCAACGATCAGGGATTCGATAACACTGGGAAGTATGGCTTTAATGCTCAAGCCTTTGGGCAAGATGGTTATGGTATGGTCAATCAGGGTCACGGAGGCTTTGGAAACGGAAACGGTACTGGATTTATGGCTTTTGGTCCTACTGGAGGTGTTCAAGGGTACGGCAACAGAGGCCGAGGTCCGGGGATGAATCAGATCAGAGCTGGACGTAATAACGGATATGATGGGTACGGGGCTGGAAACGGTATGTGGCAAGAAGATCAGCAGGAGGACGCCTTCTCCGGAGGAGGTTTTGAAGGGCCGATGGATGATTCCCAAAAGATTAGAATGCTGGAAGAGCAGATGAAGGGAGTCTTAAATCAAAGTGCTGTGGGATTGGACATGGCAACCATGGGCTTGGTACCTGGCTTGAGGGTGCCAATTAAATTCAAAGCTCCTGCGTTCGACAAGTATAAAGGAGACACATGTCCGAAAGTGCATGTACGAGCTTATTACAGAAAGATGTCTGCATACTCAACTGATGAAAGAATGCTAATGCATTTCTTTCAGGATAGTCTATCGGGTCCTTCCCTAGAGTGGTACATGGGGTTGGAGCCAACTGATATCAAGACATGGAAGCAATTAGCAGAGGCATTTGTAGCCCATTACAAGTATAATAGCGACCTGGCACCCAATCGGGTCCAGTTGGCCGGGCTTTCGCAGAAGAAGGGGGAGAGTTTTAAAGAGTACGCGCAAAGGTGGCGCGATATGGCTGCCAGGGTCCGTCCTCCGGTGGAAGATAAGGAAATGAATGACATGTTTGTCGGCACATTCACGGGGCTGTTTCATGATATGCTGTTTCATACGTCTCTGGCCAGTTTTTCAGACCTGATTCTGATGGGGGAAAAGATTGAACGTAATATTAAGCAAGGAAAGTTCCAAGTCGAGGAATCAACTGCATCTGGCAGTAATAGGAAAGCTTATGGTGGGCGCCGTCAGGGCGAAGCCAGCGCAGTATTTGGAGGCCGAGGCCGAGGCCGAGGCAGGGGACGAAATCAATATCGTCAGCCGCAGCAGGTGTCGAGTGTTACTATCCCCTATCAGCAACAACCACTCCAGCAACAACAACCGGTTCAGCAACAGCCAATGCCACAGCAGCAGCAGCCTCAGCAGGGGGCACAGCAGACTCAACGAAGATTCCAGGGTAGTAAACCGAGAAGAGTGTTTGAGAAGCCTCCCTCAACATATGCCGATTTATTGCAGACATTGTTGGGATTGAATCTGGTAGAGAAAAGAACTCTGGCACCAATAACGGGAGCTCCCCCGTTTGGTTATGATGCAAGCAGGCACTGTGAGTTTCATTCTGGGGCCCCGGGTCACGATATAGAAGGTTGCCATGCTTTTAAGCACGTTGTGCAGGATCTTTTGGACAATAAGACTATCAATTTCGGAACGGCAGGTCCGAATATAGTCCAGAAACCCATGCCTAATCATGGGGCAAACGCCGTTCTAACTGAGGAAGGTCTGAATCTTATTATGAATGTTGAAGATTTAAAGACGCCACTGAGCGAGATAAAGAGCCGACTGTTACAAGGAGGTGTTTACCCAGGATGTAACGAGTATTGCTTAGACTGTTGGACCCTAGCTGGGGGGTGTGAAGATTTGAAGAAGGGCATTCAGGCCTTAATTGATGAAGGTATATTGCAGTTTGATCGAGCGGCAACTGACGAGCCTGCAGGGGCAGTAGTGGATAATCGGAGTGATGTGGCCACTGTGACAATTCCTCGGAAGACGATCACTATTGCGGCGCCAGCTCAGCGACCACCGATCACCATAACTAAAGCCGGGCCAATCCCGTACGAGAACACGAAAGCAGTCCCATGGTCATATGGGTTAGAGGTGTATTGTGATGGGATAAAAATTGATGTTAATAAGCAGCCAGCCGAGATTGTGGATAATGTTGTCGGTCCAGGAGGCATGACGAGGAGTGGCAGGATCTTTATATCTCCTGAAGTGGAGGCTGAAAGACTAGCGAAAGGAAAAGGGAAAGCGGTTGAAAATGTCCCAGTGCAAGCAAGTGAAAAAGAAGCAGCATCGAAGGATGTAGAAGAGTTCATGCGCTTGATTCGAAAAAGTGATTATAAAATTGTGGAGCATCTGCAGCAGACACCGTCCAAAATATCTATCCTATCATTGCTGTTGTGTTCGGAAGCTCACAGAAATGCTTTGCTGAAAGTCCTGGACACTTCTTTTGTACCCCAAGACGTCTCCGTGAATCAGCTGGAAGGAGTGCTGGCACATGTGAATGCAGGCCACAGCTTGGGCTTTACCGATTTTGACTTGACTCCGAAAGGGAGAGATCATAATATGGCATTACACGTATCTGTTGAGTGTAGAGGATCAGTAATGTCGCACGTATTGGTTGACACCGGGTCGTCTTTGAATGTGTTACCCAAGAAGGCGATGATGAAGCTGGATGTTCGAGGGATTTTGTGTACACCCAGTGATTTGGTAGTCCGAGCATTTGACGGCACGCGGAGAACAGTCTTCGGATCGATTACCTTGCCTCTGCAAGTGGGACCGGAAGTGTTTGCAACGGAGTTTTATATCATGGATATACAGCCCGCGTATAGCTGCTTGCTGGGAAGACCTTGGATTCATGGAGCAGGGGCAGTCACGTCTACCCTGCATCAGAAGTTAAAATATATGGTTGGAGACAGCGTAGTCACCGTGTGCGGAGAAGAGGACATCCTGGTCAGCCATCTATCTTCATTTAAATATGTGGAAGTCGACGGGGAGATCCACGAGACACCATGCCAGGCATTCGAAGGTTTGCGCCTCAAGGACAAAGGTCCCGGGCCGAGCAAAGTGCCAGAGATAGCTGTCTCATCGTATAAGGAAGCTCAAGCTCTAGTAGAAGCAGGAGAAGCCAAGGGCTGGGGCAAAGTGTTGGACATTCCTGTGAAAATGGACCGGTTCGGACTGGGGTACCAACCGTCGTCATCAACTCCTTCCGTGGGGGCCCCCCGTTTCAGAAAGCCGATTATCATCTCTGCCAGTGGAGTATGTCATGAAACTGTCAATGCTGCTTCAGAGTCTGATGAAGGAGACAGCGATTGTGATATGGATGCCTGGATTCAGCCAAGCACGCCAGGACAAGGACTGTGCAACTGGTCTATTCAGGAGCTTGTTCCTGTGACTTTTAAACAGTAATGCTTTGCTTTATTAATTATTGAATAATCTGATGTCTTGCCCGGGGCATCAGGATTTGCTTAGGGCTGTGTTGTTATAAACATTGCGTGTTAATCATTAAATAAATGGCGTTTTTTTTCATGTGCAAATACTGTAATCCCTGTCTTTCTTGTTTTGTATTTTTCAATAAAATGGCAACGTGGTTATTCACTTTATACGCATTTTGAAGCACTTAACCATTCCTTTTGCAGGATAACATTTTCAGATGACATCCTTGAACCACCTATGACTCGTCCCGACTTTGAGCGCCCAGTGTTTCAGGCTGAAGAAGAGGTTGTCGAAGATAGCGACGTTCCTGAAGAACTGTCTTGGTTAGTGAAGCAAGAGGAAAGAGCCATTCTGCCTCACGACGAGGTCATCGAAATTATCAGTTTGGGGTCGGAAGGGGTTGAGAAAAATATTCGTATCGGAGCCGCACTGCAGAGTGATATCAAGCGAAGACTGGTTGAAATGCTCCGAGAGTATAATGATGTATTCGCTTGGTCGTATGAAGATATGCCAGGGCTCGATACAGATATGGTTGTGCATCGCTTGCCACTGAAAGAAGATTGCCCGCCAGTCAAGCAAAAGCTTCGCAGAACACGACCAGATATGGCAATGAAGATCAAAGAGGAGGTGCAGAAACAGTGGGACGCTGGTTTCCTGGCTGTGACGAAGTATCCTTCATGGGTTGCCAACATCGTACCAGTGCCAAAGAAAGATGGCAAGGTTCGAATGTGCGTGGATTATAGAGATTTGAATAAAGCAAGCCCTAAAGACGATTTTCCACTTCCTCATATTGACGTGTTAGTTGATAATACTGCTCAGTACTCCGTATTCTCCTTCATGGATGGCTTTTCAGGCTATAATCAAATTAAAATGGCGCCAGAGGATATGGAGAAGACTACTTTCATAACACCTTGGGGAACATTTTGCTACAAAGTGATGCCCTTTGGTTTGAAAAATGCTGGGGCGACATATCAGCGTGCGATGACGACTCTTTTTCATGACATGATGCATAAAGAGATCGAAGTTTATGTTGACGATATGATTGCCAAATCCCAGACGGAGGAAGAGCATCTGGTGAATCTGCTGAAGTTGTTTAAAAGACTTAGGAAGTTCAGGCTGAGGCTGAACCCTAATAAATGCACCTTCGGGGTGAGATCGGGTAAACTGCTGGGGTTTATCGTAAGCGAAAGAGGAATAGAGGTCGATCCTGCTAAAATAAAAGCGATTCAAGAAATGCCGACGCCTAAAACAGAGAAAGAGGTGCGCGGGTTTTTAGGGAGGTTGAACTACATTGCCCGGTTCATATCTCACCTAACTGCTACGTGTGAACCATTATTCAAGCTGTTGAAGAAAGATCAAGCTGTAACGTGGAACGAAAATTGTCAAAAGGCGTTCGATAAAATAAAGCAGTATCTGCAGGAGCCTCCTATTTTGATACCCCCAGTGGCAGGGAGACCCTTAATAATGTATTTGACGGTTCTTGAGGGAAGCATGGGTTGTGTTCTCGGTCAACACGACGAGACAGGGAGAAAAGAGCATGCGATCTATTACTTGAGTAAGAAATTTACAGACTGTGAATCTCGATACTCCATGCTGGAGAAAACTTGTTGCGCGCTAGCCTGGGCCGCCAAGCGTTTGAGGCAGTACATGCTGAATCATACAACCATGCTCATCTCGAAGATGGATCCTATCAAATATGTATTCGAAAAGCAGGCGTTGTCAGGTAGAATTGCCCGTTGGCAGATGGTCTTGACTGAATATGATATTCAATACGTCTCGCAAAAGGCAATAAAGGGGAGTGTGCTGTCTGAGTATCTGGCGGAGCAGCCTATTGAAGAATACCAATCGATGAGGTTTGATTTTCCTGACGAGGATATCATGTACCTAAAGATGAAAGATTGTGAAGAGCCGTTGCCAGACGAAGGACCAGAGTTGGGTTCCAAATGGAAGATGATATTTGACGGAGCTGTGAATGCTTACGGTAGCGGGATAGGAGCAATCATCACTACGCCACATGGGTCGCACATCCCGTTTACTGCCCGATTGACCTTTGCCGTTACCAACAATGAGGCCGAGTACGAAGCTTGTATAATGGGGCTTGAAGAAGCCATTGATTTGCGAATCAAAAATTTGGATGTATACGGAGACTCAGCTCTGGTGGTGAATCAGATCAAAGGGGAATGGGAGACACGTCAGTCCAATTTGATACATTACATGAATTATGCAAGGAGACTGTTGCCTTTCTTTGACAAAGTTGAATTGCATCACGTACCGCGGGCAGAAAATCAAATGGCTGACGCCCTCGCCACTTTGTCTTCCATGTACAAGGTCAACTTCTGGAACGAAGCTCCCCAAATCACTATCTCTCGGTTGGACAGGCCAGCTTATGTATTTGCTATTGAGGAAGCATCTGATAATAAACCGTGGTATTTCGATATCCTTAATTTCCTGAAGAATAAAGAGTATCCGGCTGGGGCATCCAGTCAAGATCAGAAGACTCTCAGGAGATTAGCGGGCAATTTCTACTTGAATCCGGACGGCGTCTTATACAGAAGAAACCACGATTTGGTATTGTTGCGTTGTGTAGACGAGAAAGAGGCAAAGCTTCTCATGGAGGAAATTCACGAAGGTACCTTTGGTACGCATGCTGGTGGGCATGCTATGACGAGAAAGCTGCTGAGGGCAGGTTACTTTTGGCTGACGATGGAAACTGATTGTTTCAAGTTCGCGAGGAAGTGCCACAAGTGCCAAATCTATGCTGACAAGATACACGTGCCTCCGAGTCCTCTAAATGTGATGTCATCTCCATGGCCATTCTCGATGTGGGGAATCGATATGATTGGAAAGATCGAGCCGACGGCTTCTAACGGGCATCGGTTCATCCTAGTAGCAATCGATTATTTCACCAAGTGGGTGGAAGCGGCGTCTTACGCGAATGTAACGAAGCAAGTGGTGGCCAGGTTCATCAAGAGAGATATCATTTGCCGATATGGGATTCCCGAGCGGATAATCACGGACAACGGTTCAAATCTGAACAACAAAATGATGAAGGAGCTCTGTCAGAATTTCAAGATCGAACATCACAACTCCTCCCCTTACCGACCCAAGATGAATGGCGCTGTTGAGGCGGCCAATAAGAATATCAAGAAGATCGTTCAGAAAATGGTGGTGACCTATAAGGATTGGCATGAAATGCTACCTTTTGCTTTGCACGGTTATCGTACGACGGTACGCACATCAACCGGGGCAACTCCGTTCTCGTTGGTATACGGAATGGAAGCGGTACTACCATTGGAAGTTGAGATCCCTTCTTTGAGGGTATTGCGAGACGTTCAGCTGGACGAGGCAGAATGGGTAACGAATAGATTGAATCAATTGAGTTTGATGGACGAGAAGAGGCTAGCTTCTCTAGCATACGGTCGTTTGTACCAGAGCCGAATGAAGAAAGCGTACGATAAGAAGATACTTCCACGAAGCTTTCAAACGGGCGACCTTGTGCTGAAAAGGATTCTCCCGCCGCAAGCAGATCACAGGGGCAAGTGGACCCCCAACTACGAAGGGCCATACGTTGTCAGAAAAGTCTTTTCAGGAGGAGCTTTATTGTTGTCCACCATAGACGGAGAAGACTTTGCGTCACCTGTGAATTCGGACGCAGTTAAAAAATACTTTGCTTAAAATAGACCCGCTGGACAGAAAAAGAGAGTCCAGGCAAAAATGGGGCATCCTGGCGAACCAAAAACAGAATGAAAGGTTCGGGCAAAAGTTAGGGATAAAATCGAAAAAATGTACACCCGCGAAGTTGAAAACCTACACTGGGCGGCTTCGGCAAAAAAGGGTATCCCGATGAACTGAAAACCCGTAAAGGGCGGTTCATGCAAAAGTTAGGGATTTGAAAGGCAAATGACTGCGGTCCGAATTCAATGAGCATCAATGCGGGAGAATATATTTGAGGAGCCAGTTATCGGATACAATCTCTTCAGAAGTGGGGACACCAGGAAAGCATTAGAGTCGGATGAGTCATGGGAGGATCAGTTCGTGGTGTTCATCTGCATCCCGTTGCCGACATGTGTACAAATTTAAGTTGTCAATATTCATGCTTCTTGTGCATACTTGCATACTTATGTATTTGCTTTACGTAGCTTCCTCATTTCAGGAGTTACGTCCCGTGTACAAAACTCCGCCCATTCAGGGGCCCGATCAATAAAATATGTTATTCAGTACTTGATGTTGATTCTTTACTGTTTTGTGCATGATTAACGCCTAAGTTTGATGAAACTAGCATGAGTATAACATCATTGGCCCTTGCCAACAATTGTTAAAGCTTTGAATTAACTGAATGTAACGTCACTAACCTGAATTGATTTGATTGCATAGGCTTGTCGTGTCTTGTTTGTGTTGTTGCAGGTTTCGTAACCATACGAAGAAGGTGATCAAAAGATTGCGATAACGAGAGACTTGATCCCCACGCAGGTCATGCATGTTTTTTCCTGAAGAAGGATAGAATTCCCCAGCTAGCCGTAGCTTACCAAAAGGGAGCAGAAAAGTTATTCACCCTCAATAGGGAATTGACGATTCCAAGATCGTAAGGCTGTATTCAGACAGGTTCATCTTTCCCCGCAGGGTCATGCACTCTCCCCCAGTGGAGTCAGTTAATTTTCCCCAAGAGAATCATCCCATCCCCAGCGGAATTCTCTTTGCAAGTGTTGTCATTCCTTCCAGTGGAACTCGAAGATCAAGACTCTCCAAAGCAGAGTTGATGGTGGGTCCTGTCATTTATTTTGTCAGAGATACTGTGGAATATCAGTTCACGTTCCAGCAGAAAGTCCGATCGTACTATGCACATCCGCTATTCCCCAGCAAAGTTATATTCCCCAGCAGGGGGTTACTTCAACAAGGCGTTTGGTTTGAGTTCCCAATTTCCCAGCAGGGTTGACTTCACCCTTCCAGCATTTATTTTGCTGGAATAATTCTGTAGCATCTGGCTATCCCCGGCGGAGTCGGCATTATCCTTCCAGCATTTATTTTGCTGAAGCAGTTTCTGTACTCTAGCAGCTCAGGCGGAGAGAACTCTGGCTCACATGAACTACCAAATGTTCAAGATCTCGGCACGGGGTATCCAATGATAATGTCAGTTTCGGCAGTATTCCCCACAGAGTTACCAGGATAAGTTTCTCTTTATTCCCAGGCAGAATTAGTTGTCATCAAGGGTTCCATGAATCAGAATTTCAGAGTCGCTGTCACGTCAGTGCTAAGAAGTTTGTGGGTTGGGATCATTGGAGAACTAAGTCCTGACGCGGACAATTTATTCCTAGATTGACGGGATTTCTTCAGAAGTGGGCGTCCTAACGTGGACAGGTTTATTTCCCCGGACTGGTGAGGTGTGTTAGTCCCAATGTGGACAGATTCGGTTTCTCGAAATTAGTGGAATGGGAGGTCATGACGTTGACAAAAGTGATTACTCCTGGTGTTGGTGCCTTGACGTGAACAGGTCAGACAAGGGTGTGAGTCCTTACGTGGACAAGTCTTATTTCCTCAGCGGGTCGAAGACGCCTGAGTCCTAACGTGGACAAATCAAGACGAGATCAGTGTCCTGACGTGGACAAATCAAAGAAGTTATTATTCCTAACGTGGACGATGTAGTCCTTACGCGGACATATCAAAAGAGGTGATTCCTAACGCGGAAAGAGTGGAGTCCTTGCGTGGACAGATTAAGATGGCACTCCTTACGTGGAAAACGTAGTCCTGACGCGGGCAAATCGGAAAGAAGTCGGAATTCCTTACGTGGAAAGATAAGAATCCTTACGTGGACATATCAAGAGCATCCCTTACGTGGAAGAAAAATGGTTTCCTTACGTGGAAAGACGAGTTTATTCCTTACGTGGAAGGATTGAGTCCTCACGCGGACATATCAAGATTGATTCCTGACGTGGAAAAAAATGGATTATTCCTGACGTGGAAGAGTTTAGTCCTGACGCGGACAGATCAAAGAAGTTATTCCTAATGTGGAAGAAGAAGATTTACTCCTTACGTGGAAAAATTGGGGTCCTTACGTGGACAGATTCAAGAAAAGTTGATTCCTGACGTGGAAGAATGATGTGCTCCTTACGTGGGAAGTTGAGTCCTGACGTGGACAGATTCAGAACCAAAGTTGAATTCCTTACGTGGAAAGATTGAAGTCCTGACGCAGACATGTCAAGTGGTATTGGAGTCCTTACGTGGACAGATTGATATAGTTCTCCTTATGCGGAAAGAAGAATGCTTCCTGACGTGGAAAGATGAAAAGGTTTAGTCCTGACGTGGACAGATACAGAAGAGATGATTCCTAACGTGGACAGGTGTTACTCCTAACGTGGAAGAGTTTTATTCCTAACGTGGACGATTCAGTTTATGGAAATGCAGACGAATTATCCCCAGCGGAGTTGCCGAGATTTTTCTGGGTT
This sequence comes from Lathyrus sativus, assembly GCA_963859935.3. Classification (NCBI taxonomy): domain Eukaryota; kingdom Viridiplantae; phylum Streptophyta; class Magnoliopsida; order Fabales; family Fabaceae; genus Lathyrus; species Lathyrus sativus. Next base: position 41,404,164 of record OZ012741.1, read on the forward strand.
AACAGCTAGTGGAGTCCTAACGTGGACAGGTTTTAGTTGAGATTTCTTCGTATTGATGACAGACAGAGTCCTAACGTGGACAAACAAGCAATCTGTGATGACAGAATCCTTTTCAGAACGATGAAGACAATCCCCAGCCCGGTCGCGCGAGATCAGTGGGTTGCCGTAACAGTCAGATTCGGTGGATGAATGTCGTTCCTCAAGCAGGAGCGCAATTTAGTTTTGCGGTTGGCAAATTTCTGGTTTCACTAGTATTCAACCGTCTCGTACCTCGAATGTTTGAAGGCTCCGGGCTCTTCACCCAATCGGGTCCAAGTCGCTTGAATAGGGGCAGCTGTTGCACCCTAAAATTTGCCCAACCTTATTCACTTGGTTTATGTTTCAATGTCATTAGCATTTGCATATAGAGTCATGTACATAGACTAACCATCTGCATAGCATAAGCATAGCAAGTCATTCAACAGGGGACCAATCATTATTCTCATCTCTAGAAGCCTATCAAGAGGTTATTATCCTAATTCAATCTCATTCAAGTCATCAGGAAAGAATTTGAAAGCTAAGAGTTCAGCAGATCAAGCCTTGGGTCCATCTCCTAGCTGAGGGTATCTGAGGGTCAACAGGAGGGTTGTGAGCTGTGAGTTGAAGGCATGGAGAGTATCTAGACATTATGGAGGACTTAGAAAGTCATTTGGAGAAGGAGACAAGTCATTGATGAGAGCACAAGAGCTACAGTTGAAGACAGTCAACTAGGGTTTCATCTGGGTCAACCCTAGGTCAACCCTAGGGCAATTGACTGATTTAAGGGGCACTCAAGTCTAGTGGAGAGATGTGGGGTTCATCATTGGACATATAAAGAAGGATATGGAGATAGGCCAAGAGGAATTCAAGAGAAATCAAGGAGAAGAGGAGCTTCTAAATTAGGGTTTCTGTGTAAAATCCCCTAGTTTAGGTCAAATTTCCAAGCAAGATAAGTCAAAATGCTAGCTTCAAATGGCTTCTTGGCCAACATGAAACTTGTAGAGGGTCTCAAGACCTTTAATTTGAGTGGTGGAAGACATCAAGGAGATTTATAGAACTCAATTTATGGTCCTTGCAAGTTACAGGTCCTCTGAGGTATCTGAAATTTTGTCTGTGAAAGTGACTTGACTTCCAAGCAATTTTTACCCCTCAAGGAGATTTCAAATGAATTTCTGGTCAACATAAGAATTGTTCCTCATTGTCTTAGCTTTCTATAATGGTATAGCATGCCCTCATATGATGTGTGAAACTCAACTTATGGTCTTGGCAAGCAAAGGGTATTTTGGGCATTTGTGAATTACAGGTCATTTTAACCTATGTCCAAAACTCATACAAGGAGGCCTCAAATGGAAAAACTTACAACATAAAACTTGCTCCAAATGACATTTTGAGTCTAGAAAGAAGGTCACAAATTGTTGGAAAAGCTCATAACATGAAGTTGCATGATTGGTCCAAATTTGAACTAAAATTGCTTATAATTTGAATAAAGTCAAAGTGAAAAATGGTTTGAGAGATTTATAAGTCCAAATGGAGACTTCCAATATATGATTTTGAATGGAAAAGACATTCTAAGAACAATGGTTCAAGTACTTTTTTGAGCTTAGTGAAAAAAATCAAAGTTATCCATGGTTACTTGCATTTGAAGAAACATTTCAAAAATCAACCAATGTGGAATGCAAGGGAATGTGGCAAGATGGTTCTAGAAAGTTCATGTGAGCCCTATATATTCATGAAATCAGAATTGAGCAAGGTTTGGATTCATTTTTCACCAAAATCTCACAAATTCTCTCCATTCTTTCTCATTGCATTTTCACTCCAATTTCTCAAATTCTTCACCAATCACCATCAAAATCAATTTCATCATACTGATTCATCATCATAGATCAGAATTCAACCAAGAACAGGGTGTGATCAATCCATTTTCGAGCACCATAATCATCAACATCAAAATTGCAATTTCAAGTGGATAGCACAATTCAAGTCAAGAATCATCCAGGTGTTGCATACAGAATCAAGTAGTGCAATTGTAGATCAAGATCCAAGCATCAAGACTCTTAGATCCACAAGTTTCATCATCATCCACAAGATTTCACACCAGGTGCATTTTCTCTGCCACAGCTTGATTTAGTTAGTTTAGCATGGTTTTGTTAGTTTAGATATGATGTAGGATGTTAGTAGAGCAATTAGGATGAGTTTGGAGTAGTTTAGTGATGATTGTTGACAGGTTGCTAGAACTGTTAGGACTTAGAACTTGCAGTAGAGTGTGTGATAATCTTAGGTTGTTAGCGCAGAATGATCACCATTAGTCATAGAAGAGATTAGTCTAGGTTTGATTGAGAATTATGTTGGTGAGTTGCAGAGTAATTTCATGGAGTCAGAACTTGTTGCGCTCGGGTTGAGTGATTTGTTGAGTTTCAAAGCAAACTAATGCCATAGGCTTGTAGAGGGAGAGATTTAGAGTGTTTTTCATGTTTATATCGTGGCGTTTCATGGACTGTGGAGTGAGAACCGAGAGCTTGAAGTTGGTTCGTGCATGGCTGCCATGGAGGGAAACCCTAGCTCTCATATGATCCAATGAGGAAGACGCAATCAAGACCGTCCATTGCTTGTTGGACCATTGACTCAAGCTTAGATCGTGTGGTCCTCTTTTAATTCTGAGTTTGAGAGGGAATCCTCCCCCCATTGAAACGCTGCGTTTCATTAAAGGGGGGAGCGTGGGCCTTGCTTTTGCCACCCCCAGTACCAAGCCCATCAGAATCTGCACGTGGAAACCCTTCTTTTCTCACCCCCTGCTTGTTTTTTTTTTTTTCAATAATGCTGAGTGGTTCTGGGCCTAATCCAAATTCGCTAACCACACCCCCACTGCCTAGCCCAATCTTAAAAAACAACTAGGGCGCCTGCTAACCACACCCTTCCCCCATTTATTTCTTTCATTTTGATTTTTAATTCCTCTTACTATTTTCTTGATTTTCATTAATTCATAATAAATAGATAAAAAATCATTTTTAATCCATTCTTTTTACATCATTTTCATTAGAATGTGTAGAAAATTGTCATTAAATAAAATTGCATTTTTATTTTTATTTGATATTTTTTCCATATTTTCTAAATAAATGTCATTTTAAATAGCTTCATTTCATGCATGATTTTATTAATTTTTGTTCTATTAGATACTTTCATATTTTTTGTTCATTCTTTTTAGGTTGCTTAGATGAGATATTGAACTTGTAGAAACAATTTAGTTCCCATTTTTAGGAATTAATTTTAGGTGCTTAATGTAGGCTTGAACAACATGAACAAAATTAGGGTTTAAGTGATAACATAGAAGCTTGATTCTTTCCCTTAGGACTTAGGGTTTGAATAGATTAGTTATGGGACTATAGGGGCTATGGGTAGTTATCAGATCCTTTAGAGAAAAATCATTAGGATTCCCCTACTGCTATTAATACTCTGTATATTTGATTGACTGGTGTGGTGTGCCCTCTGGGGATTATTGCTTGCTTGCTTGGGTATTGGGATTGCTTGGGGATTGGGAGAGCTGAAGACTTGAGGAGATGAAGACCATTGGAGATCCAGAGATTGAAGACCAACTGCCAGAGTTGAAGAGGAGATTCCTGCTAGCAGCTGTTGAGGAGACTAGGGTTTAGGAGCTAGGCAGAGCTCTAGATTAGAAAGCTTGTTTCTCAAACATGGAATGCCTTGTCTGCATCCATCCTTTCTCTATGATTCAAAGTCTCTTTCAAATATACACCTCCTTCCTTTGGAAGGATCAGTGAATATATTTGAAAGATAGAACTTTTGAGAGGAAACTTTCTGTTTAATGTTAACAGTTGATGAACCACCCTTGGTAGGTAATTAACTGTCTAACATTCATTCACTGCACTCTTGTGACTGATTCCTCATCCTGGAGGTTTGAGCTTGAAGAAAAGCCATTGCAGATAGAAGACTGATGATCAAAGCCCTTGCCTGAAGGCCATGAAGATGGAGATTGATGCTTGGAGATTACTTGAAGCCAGATGTTGATTCAGAGCTGCTGATGCTGTTTCTTTTGCTGTTGTATTTCATTGCTGATGTATTGATTGGTTTTCTGGACTGTATTGTTTGCTGTTTACCCTGCTGGGTTGAAAGTGAAGCCTGTTCACTTTTGCCTATTGTTTTCCAGGTTCGAGGTTGAGTGGGATTCCCTTGCCTCGCTTGTACTGTTGCATCCATGCATTTTACTGCTTTACTGTATATATCTGTTATTGTTTCTGTTTCTGCCTATCCCGTAGGATCTCTGTTTCTTTCTGTGCAAGAGAGGAGCATGATAGACACTAGGTCTTAACCCATGCATGATAACATTAGGTTAGTTTGTTTCCCTTCGCAACCGTAGGTTAGAGTTCTGTCTCTTCTTTCTCAAAACAAACAGAAAAACACATAAAGATTTCAAACACAATAAAAGACACTTCTGTCGTAAAAGAATGTGAACTCATCAAGACGCCATTTTTTTGTCCGCTTGGACCAGTAATCAGAAAAACCTTTTTCAGAAGGAATAAAATCAACCAAGGCAAGCTTGTGTCGTACGTGGCCCGAACTACGTTTGCTCTGATCTTTCATGCCGTGTGAAAGTACGTAGGCATAGGATGCGATATCCTAGCGAGCAACCTTCCCCTCCTTTCCCGTAGGTAGGCGAACTACGTTGACTCTGATTTCTCGTTCCAGACGGGAATACGTAGGCATAAAGTGCGATACTTTGCCGAGTCATTTTTATTTTCATTTTCTTTTCTTTTAACCCCGGACCTTTAGCGTAGATAGAATAACAATCCATACCCGAAAACAAGCGTGGATCCCGTCGAGTACGACGGACGTGAGGGGTGCTAATACCTTCCCCTTGCGTAACCGACTCCCGAATCCAGGTTTTGGTTGCGATGACCATACCTTTCCCGTGTTGTGCGAGGTTTACTCTGAGCGTTTCCTTTCCCTCCCGTGGGATAAATAACGCACGGTGGCGACTCTTCTGTTCAGCCGGCGCCGATTTTCGCAGTAGCGACACAAACAAGCATATCAATGATAAACATAAATAAACATATCAACAATAAAACTATAAGAGTTGAACATTTGTAAACTGAAGAATTCAACTGCAAATAACATTAAAATGATAATGGTGTAAAAACACCAACAAAATTATTAGTACCCAAAAGTGGTACATACAACAACATAATCCAAAATAATCCAACGAGTGGATAAAGTACAACAGGAGGGAATACAATAAACATAAATATAAATAGAAATGATCTAATGCTAACAGAAAACTTCACTTTGTAGAACCAAAGGGAGTCGCATAAGATCATGCTCAAAATGTCAACAACAAAAACTAGTCCTCTCTGGACTCGGTCTCCTCCTCTAAACCAGAAACCTCCACAGAACCAGCCTCATAATTAGCCTCATCATAATCATCTCTAGCCTCTTCAGTGTCCTCAGGATCACCTGCATTTTCCCCCTTTCTAAACTGTGGTTTGGCCTTAGGCCAAACAACATGTGCTAGGAACTGCTCCTTAGTCATCATAGAGTTCCCCATAGAGGGCTCCCTGTACTGCAGCTGTAGTACCTGCATAGAATCATGGATGTCAATCATCGCACGCTGAGTTGTTGCCATCCACTCCTAGTTGTAGTTACAGAGCTCCCTTTGAAACGGGTCAAAGCCCTGGGAGCCTGCAACTCGGAAACCTGAAACATCACCAACATCAGTACCATCATCAACACCAGCACTAGAGGTTTGTCCTCCTCTTAATCCCTTCGACCTGCAAAACTTGTCCATATAACTATCATCGATATCATATGAAATCATCACCTGATGAGAGGAGGGTAGATTAACCCTCGCATGTACACACAACACCATAATCAGACATGGAAAGACCAAGGGATAATTTTTCCATGATCCAAATCCAAGTCCGCACTCCACAACAACACGCATCTCATCAGCAAAGATTCTAGCTACATCAATCTGAACATTATTCAAAATATTGTGAACCAAGTGAGCAACCGGAATTGGCACAGTAGAGGTGTGCAACTTTGGCTTGATGTTAGTCAACACCAAGAGAAGTACAAGTTGAGCTAAAGGTCGCATATCCTCCCCGTGGTACCTTCTAGCAACCCTAGACGGGTTCAACTTCGCCGAATTCCCCTCAACCAACAATGCACTTGAAATGACATTTGTGTCTCTATGAAGCCTTAAAGTGTGATGATACTCATCAATTTCATTCTCCCCCAAGGATAAAGGTGCACCTAAAACAATATTAGTGGTGTCACGGCCAAATTTCATCGCTCTTCCATAAACCATAGTAGTCCAAGTAAACGCCTCATCGTCATCTGGAAATGCATTAGCATGAAACTCCCTTACGAGCTCTACGTTGTAACTGTCACAAGGTGCTATCAACTTGTCCAACTTTTTGCTATGAAAGATTTCCTCTATTTCCTAGTAGGAACCTTGAGGGTTGAGGTTGAATCTTTTTTCTGGTAAAATGCTCCTCTTCTCTAGAGCCAGATGACGAGAAGCTTTCTTAGTTCCTCTGAACCTGTTAGTATCATATTGGATTGGCTGTGGACGAGATGAACACAAGGAATCAGAGCAAGAGCAAAGAATCCCAGAAAATTAAGATTTGGTGAAGAAATCTCAGAAAATCAAGTTGTGGTGTCTAAAAGTGGGTTATGATCCCCAAAAATGAAGAAAAGTACTTATACAGTACATTCAGAATCTTTCATGTTCGCACTATGAACTGATTCTTCACCTAGCGAACCTCAATTTAGGCACCTGAAGTGCCTTTGAACAGTTAAACTGTCCTTGAGAATTCTCTGAAGTTCCCTGTGCAAATGATTCTTCACACTGCGAACTACCTCGCATACAAATTCGCATAGTGAACTTATGGTCCTTTAGCTACTATCTCAAATATGAGATGGTTTGCTAGCTCTTCGCTGACGCATTGACACAGTGAACTTTCGCTGGCTTGTTCGCCCAGTGAACTTACAACCCTTTTGCTACTGCCTCAAGTCTGGGAGCATTCACTAGGACTTCGCCAGATGTTCACAAAGCGAACATTCACTAGTAAGTTTCCCCAGTGAACTTACTGATATTCTTCTCTTCCTTTGGCCTCCTTGTCCATTTTCTTGTGTCTCGCACTTTGATGATTTCATTCCTAATTCTACACAATAACACACACATCAAAGGGACCAAAGGAATTTTCATACAATTGAAGAATAACATGCTTTCATGTAGTAAATCCAATAAAACAACACAAAAGAGTTGAAAAATGTCAATTATAAATGATCAATTAGAGTAAGATTGGCATCTAACATTTTCCTGATGATACACAAATGTATACAATTGATTCAATTGTATATTTCACAAGATATGATTATACAACGATTCAATTAGAATGAATTCTAACCTCAATTGTTTCTCAAATTTTAATCACCAATGCATCTAGATTAGGCACCAATTCTAACAAAATCTAACCTTATGCAATAAATCTCTACCAATTGAATAAATGATAAACTACGTTAGAATTGAAATACCATTGCCTACGTGCACTCTTCAATGGTTTCGCATTGGAACCTACATTGTTCCTTTTTATTTGACAAATATTTGCAAGAGTTCATACATTCACCAATCCACAATAAGGCTGCAAAATATAAAATCTCCTATCAATATCTAGACTTGTATACATCATAATTTCAAATTCTTTTGCGTAATCTTCACTCGATTAACTCTTCTTGAATTTTCCAATATCATCAATCTTCTTTAGGCCTTCATGTGTAACAATCAACCCTTTGATCTACCAATTTCTTGAGCAACAAATTGTCCTAAGATTTGAGAAGAACTCTGCTTTATCTGTAGCTTTCCACAAAGTCACTACTAAGAAAATCTGGAGAGAATAACCTCCTTCTTTTCACTAGAATTTGTCAACACCAATGACAACAACATCAATCTTGCAAGCTATCTGAATATCTCAACCAAATCTTCAAGAACGATTTATTTCAAGACGCCATCTCCTTCAATCAATTACTAATCTCTCGTTATCAAGATCTAAAATCAAACTGAAGTTGAAGATGTTATATGTTTGTTGCAACAGTTTTTAACTTTCAAAAAATATCGGTTGTTGATTTCACAAAAAATAAAAATTTTGATTATGAGATTCATACAATATTTTGTTTTTGGAAGTGAGATAACAAAAAGGTTTTATATGTGCTTGAGATTAAGTATAAAATATGGTTGAAAAAGTTAGTTAGATTCGAATCAAGAGCCATTCATGATATGGGTCAAAGATCAAGTGAAGTGGAATAAAAGAAAAATAGAGTTTTGACCCATTCTTTAGATGATTCAAATCAATAGCAAATTCTGATCCAAATCGAAGACCCCATGATTTGAATCAAGTGTTAATTCTAATTCGAATTAATTTAAGCAGAGCCAGCTGAAAAATGTGAGAATTTTTTTTTATTCAAATTAGGTGTAAAGTCTGATTCAAATCAAATCAACTAGAGGTGGCCTATAAATGCATTGATTCAAATCAGGGTTCTTGAAAGTGTTTTAGTTTGCCTCTATTTAATTTGATTCAAATCAAGATATGCTCTTGATTTGAGTCACACACTCAAAATCTTAATTTTTCATAAATTTCAAAACACTTTGAGATTTTTATTTACACCTAACTTGAATCAATAACATATATGGATCTTATTTCACTGATTCATGCAATTTAACAAAAAACATCATGATCAAGTTCAAACTTAACCAAAGGTTTATGCATGCTAAAAACGAACCATTTCAAAACTTGATCCAGAGAGATTCAATCATGAAGGAGACTTAATAATTGAAAGTAAATCAAAATAAGAGTAATAAGACAAGTAACAAAACAATTGCCATGAATGTATTAGGGATATTCTATAGAGTGAACTTATCATACTGGTCATGCATGTTTTGACCGGACTTATCCTTCTACCAGTGGGACTCCTTCCCTCTATGGCGTTGGAGTTGGTCTTGGCGGAAGTGAGGTTGTCAAAATGCGTGTTAATTTTCTCTTATAGGATCAGGTAAGACTCAACCATGCTCAACATCTCTTGAGTGGTTTTTACCTTCTTCCTTCTTATCTTCAACCTGAAGGGATGATCCTTCAAAAGGCAATTTTCAATGAACCAACACTTAAGGCCTCCTAAGAGTTCAACAGTAAATTGCATAAATCGATATATGTATGATTACATGCTTTCCATTTTCCCTTAGATAATCCTGATTAAAACGTCTTTGGTCACTAACCGTCTTTTTGGGGCAATAAAATATGCGGAGAATCATTCATAGAATTTTGTCCATGATTGGATGCTCCAATCATACAAACCATTAAACCATAATCTGGCCAATCTGAAAAGGGTCAAACCAAACAATCTGTATTTAGATGCTCGTTAAAACTTAAGTAGTTCACCTGATCATTGATGGGTTGTACGTGCTCGTCTAGATTTCCCTTTCCATCATACGCACCTAGCTTTCATGTTTTCTCCATGATTTTTGGTACTTTGCTTCCACAGTCCTAGTACACAGCGGATGCTTTTGATGCATCTTCATTGTCCGGTTTTCTGCTTGATCAGGGGAAGATGCGTGGTTACCTCGGTCTCCCCTTAGATCTGTGAGGATGACTCTGTTGTTTCTCGCTCATATGTTGATTCCTTAATTTAGGAACATCATATTTCTTCGTCGCGATTGGCTTGGTGACAGCGATATGATTTATTCTTGGTACAACCTCCTAAACAGTGTTTCCTCATGGAGGAGTATAATGGAGACTTTTTTTAAGCTACAATGAAATTTCCTCTATTGCTTGGAAATTCTACTGCCGAATGATATTGTACATGTTTTTTATTAGCTCATTAGGGTGTTGTGTTGAATGCCAAACATGCTTTAATTTGATCCATTACATTTGGAATTTTTCATCACATTTGTTATGTTTTAATTGGATTTATTCCATGTTTTCATGTTATTCTTCAATTATGTGCAAATACCTTTGGTTGCTTTGATTTGTGTGTTATTGTGCAGGATTTAGGCATAATCTATCAAAGAATTAAGACACAAGTAATTTGACAAGGAAGCCAAATAAAATGTAAAGTTTTAGCATGTTCGTTGGGGGAATAGCCAGCGAGGATCAACAGTGAATGTTCGTTGGGCAAAGTGTCAGCGAAGCCCAAGCGAACCCTCTCAATTTAGAGGTAGAAAGAAAAGAGCACTAATTTCGCTGGGCGAACCTAAATCATATGTTCGCTAGGCGAGGTTGCAGCGAAGGACCAGCAAACCACCCCAGTTTTGAGGTAGTAACTAAAGGGTCATACGTTAGCTGTGCAAACTTGTAGCGAAGTAGCTCGCAAGGCGAAGAATAATTCGCTAGGCGAGCTCAGATATTTCCTCAGGGGTGATTTAACTATTCAGGGGAACTTCAGGTGCCATAAAGTGGAGTTCGTCCAGCGAAGAATGAGTTTTCTAGGCGAACTTGGCAGGTTCTAGTTGTACTATATAAGTACTTTTCACACTTTTTGGGGAGAATAACCCATTTTTCACATAGAGACTTATATTTTCAGCATTTCTTGACCAAAAAGAGAGATTTTGCAAATAGAAGCTGGATTCGCATCCAAGTTCGATTATGTGATGTGGATGCTCATTCATCTTCTCTCTTTACTTGTAAAGCAAGCTACCATGATTATGGGTAGCTAATATCTTTTGTATAAAAGGTAGAGATAGTCTACCTTAGCTTTATGTATTTATTTTGATTGGCCTTGTATGTGAACAAGTGATGATTAATATATGATGAATATTTTTGTTCTTAATGATCCATTCTTGTTTTGTAAAACACTAGACATAGATTTTATGGAACTTGACCTAAAATATTCATCTATCGATTTATAGATTGAAGATATCAGTCTATGGTTAATACTCGCTTTGTATTAAACTTAAAGCTTACTATATTGGTTATTATATGGAGAGATCGTGTAGCGATGAATACAGTATTTCTCATGACGCCGCTCCATAGATAGGCGGTGTTGAGAGAATACACGATGATATTAATCAGATCCACATTCACATGCAAGATTGAAAGAATACGTATAAGTTAGGGTAGATGAAAACTAATCTTGATATATTTTGTTAATCAAACACTTTAGAATTTACCAATTTTGTTACTAAAAATCGTGACAATTTATGAACCAAAAGTTTTAAACCCTTTTTCTTAGAACTGTAAATTGTTGAAAGAAAAGCATCAAGATATCAAACAATCCCTGTGGAGACGATAACAAAAACCCTCCCATTTAACTACGACTCGAACATGTTGCACTCCAAGGTTTGCTCGCAGTAATTGGAAACTAGGTAAAACTTCAAGATGTACAACTAGAGGTATAATTTGAGGTCTAATCGTAGGCAATTGGATGGATTCGACTATCTGAAGAGTTTAAACTAGATTTGGATGTAACTTAACTTCTATTTCTGGATTCGCAACATTTTTTGTTGAAGAGTGTCGCAACTGCGGAAAAGGGGGCCGGCGGAAACAAACAGAAGAGTCGCCACCGAATTTTATTTATCCCAAAGAGAGGGAAAGGAAACGATCAAAGAAAACCTAAAAGAACGGGAAAGACAAGGTCATCGCAACCAAATCTTGGGTTCGGGAGTCGGATACGCAAGGGGAAGGTATGAGCACCCCTCACGTCCGTTGTACTCAACGGGATCCACGCTTGTTGTCTAATCTATGGGTGAAAACTATCTAAAAGCTACTGCTAAACGGGGGTGGAAAGAAAGAACAGACTCGATAGGACATCGTCGCCCTATGCCTACATATTCCCTCGTGCAATGGGAAAGTCAGAGTCAAAGTAGTTTAGAAAACTACGGGTGATGGAGGGAGGTTGCTCGCCAAGACATTGTCGTCTTATGCCTACGTATCCTCATCTGGTATGAGAAATCAGAGCAAACGTAGTTCGGGCAACTACGGGACAAGGTTGGTCAAGTATTTTTTATGAGCAACGTTACATTTCCGTTCCAGCAGTTAGGGACGATTCCTGTTTGCGGTAGAATGGAAAGTAACGTACCCTTTTTGAAAGTGAAGTTTGAAACAATCCCGAAGGATAAAAAGGTTTGAGTTTTGTTTGTGAATTTTAGAAGAAACAGATTGAATTGATTTGAGACCCATGTTGCACTAAAGACTATGACACAAGAGCGAATACGTTGCATATCGCCCAAAGGGCATACACTAAATACTCTATACATGTGAAGAGAGACCTCCCCACTTATCATTTCTCATGTACTTAAGGCTCGTAGCGTACAACACTTGTCATTCTTTATTAGGTGTCTTAGAGAAGTTTGAGATGAGAAGAGAAGACACAAGGACACTAAAGGGAACTGAGAACCCTAATGTTATCATGAAAAGTGGTCCTAAAGTTGGAATGATAGGGGAGTCTACCTAGTGTTATCATACAAAGGATTGAAAGCCTAATATCTCTCCTACTCCCATCTTAAACAGAGGTACTAGGAATCCTAAGGGATCATGTGAGCAAACACAAGTAAACTTAACACTAATCAATCACAAATGCAAATAGAAAGAAAGACTTGAACAAGTCATGAAAGATGAAAAGAGATGAGAGAAGCAAACACATACACAATCAATGAACATGCAAACATGAGACATACATCAATGACACACACAAGTCATATCTAATTCAACAAGATGGAAGATCAAGACACAAAGACAAACAAAGTAACCACACAAGATCACATGCCTTAAACATCTTAAGAAGAATGATGTCAAACATTGAACCACAAACAAAGAAATGAGGGAAGAAATAGAGTGGGGCAGAAAACACATCATGATCAATAAAATCATACATTCATCCTTGATCAATCAAAATAGAACATCCAAACACCCCTCAAAACAAGTTCAAACATCCAAATCATTCTCAAAGTAAGACACATGCCACAAAAACATTAAGATCAAGTATCCATTCACCAAGATCAGAAATAAATTCAAATGATATGCATCAATTTCAAATTCAAATTATCAAACAAGATCAAGAAAAATCACACTCAAGTTGGAGCACCAAAGTCATACAAACATCTCACAAGTCAACCGCACAAGGAATACATGATCATGCTAAGCACATGAGATGAAACAAACATTCAATGGACCTCTAATCATGAAAATCAGAACCTTTAACATGTTATCAAAAGCAAACAAGACTCAACAAGCACTCATGGGATCACACAAGATCACACCTCAAAACTAGGTCAAGACATGTATACACACACATAGTTAAAACAACAAGGTTTTGAGGCATCAACCAAAAATAGAAACATGATCAAATAAAATCCAAATAAAATTCCAAACTCAAGTTAAGTCCATCCAAAATCAGTGTGCAAAAGATCATAACAAGAATGGCATCAAAGCATCACCAATTGTATCAAACAAAGCAAGACACTCAACTTATCGAGCATACATCGAGGGTCAAATAAAATCCAATGAAAAACAACCAAGAAATGATCACCAAGGCATCAAACAAGCCCTCAAATAATCCTCAATCAAACATCCAAGTGTGAGAGGAAATTTGGTCAAAGGGGGTATTCAAATGATGTCAAAGATCAAGTTTAAATTACAAGGATAAACAAGAAAACCTCTTCACAAACTAAATTGGTTAAAAGTAATAAAATAAAATGAAAAATAAAATAAAAATTATGAAAAATATCTTGACACATCAATTAATCAGAAAGTAATTTTTTTTAATTTTTAAAAAGGTTTTAACTATTCAAAATGAAATTAAAATGAAAATAGTAAAAGAAAATAAAATAAAATAGGAAGAGGGAGCAAGGGGGCGTATCAGCAAAAAGAAAATGAACTGATTTCCAGTTCAACACGTGAATGGGCTGAAAAGGGGGGGGGGGTCAATAACAAAAATGTCAGGCCCATCTGATTCGTCTCTCCCCCTTAAGTGAAACGTTGTGCTTCATTAAAGTACGTGGCATGCCACATCAACTTTTCAGCGCACACGCAAGCAAGTCAATGCCCTATCACAACCCACATCAGCAATACACCTCAGACACTGAAGCCCTAGCTCTGGTCGTCTTCTCCGGTGATGGCTGAAAAAATTGATAAAGATGAAAACTCAAGGCATGGTTTTGAAGAAAATCTCATGTAGATCCCAAATATGCTATTAGTTTTTCAAAATGGTACCTCTATCATGGTGAAATCAAGGCACATAAATTTGGTACACAAACTAAAAATGGATCAAACAGACACAACAAACACACAAACATTGCCTACACATGGTAGGGTTTCAGATGCCGACAATATGAACATGTTCTCATGCTTAGAATGAGAGTTTCAGTTTGAAGAAAATTACCTAATAGAGCAACTCCGTTGGTCCTTCAAATGCAATGCAAGCTTCAATCCAAAGCCATTAAACTTCTCCTTATGCTTCAGAGAGTGAGAACCAAGCCAAAAATGGAAGAAAAATCCAAGGAAATGTGCAACTCGAAGTGAGAGAAAGTTTGAGAAATTTTGAATGGTTTTCACTCTCTCTGCAGCAGCCAACCTCTTCCTCCCCGTTAGGGTTTATTTACACTTTATATATGAGAGTTTTGTGATATTTTTGCAGGCCTATGATGGATGATTCTCTTGATTTCACAAACTTGCCAAAAAAACTCCAAATGAAGTGCACACGGGTTTGAGGTGTTGCTCCACTACTTCAATGTATTCTTTTGGGTCAGATGAAGGTGAGGAAATGAAATATGGGGGTTGGAAGGAAATGAAATGACCTTGTCATGTGTTTTGGATAATTTCTTCATAAAGCATGAAATTTGAAAATGGCTTGAAAACATGAGCTCATGTTTGCTCATTTTGGGTAAAAACTAGTATGTTCATGACATGATGGTGATATGATATCAAAGGAGCAAAAACAATCCCATTTGGTAACTTGGAATGGAAAAAAACCAAATTAGATCAATAGTTAATGTTATTGTGTTCATCATGCCTTATTTATTTCACAAATAATCAAAGGTCATGAACTTTGGGATCATGATGAAGTTAAGGTCTTGATACACAAGTTTCATGTGGCAAGAATCTTGATTTGAGGTCTTGAAGTTCATGAATTTGGTCCTTGAAGTGAATGACCTAAAATGAGGTTTCCAAAAATGACCTTGACTTGGAATGATAATAACTAGAGCTCCACACATGGGAATGATGAGTTCTAACACTTTTTAAAAAGCTTAGACAATAAGGAAAAACTCTCATGTTTGTTGAAAAATGAGGAAGAGCTTGATTCCATGTGAAAATTGCCTTAGAAGTGAGTTACCCTTGAGTGTCTCTAAATTCTGTTCATTTTGTGACACCAACTTGTAGACATCATAACTTGAGATGTATGAACCCAATGGAAGAGTTCTTGTACTCAAAAGAAAGCTTGAAAGATGAGGAACAAGTGTCATGTTTGATGGAAAATGAGATAGGACTTGCATCATGGTGAAAATTATCCTTGAAGTTAGATACTAAAAGAGGGGATTTTACACTTAGAATCATCTGAAACCCTAATTTAGCAACTTTTTGAAATCTTGAACCTCCTTGACCTAGCTTCAACTTAACATTTGAGATGACTTATGATGACTTCTTATGGCTTCAATGATCAAGAGTCAAGCCTTGAGCTCTCTCAATTCCACAGTTGACTTTTGTTGACCAGATGAAACCCTAACACCTTATCCACTGATTGAGATTCTTGCAAATGATTTGTGTAATCATGTAACCCCCATAGAGGATCCTCAGGGTGAACATTGATCCCTTGAACCATGTATCATCCAAGGAGATAGCCACATGTGCCTCTAATCATCCTCAATACAGGAGGAGATAACCAAACACCTACTTTCTCTCTTCAAGAAGCTTTGAGACCAACTCTGATGATAATGAAGACTGGTGACTTGAAATTATACCCTTGCCTGAACTTTGAACATGAAGCTTCTTTCTTGAGTAGCAAATACAACATCTTGATCCCCTGTCTAGAACTAATGATATGCACAAACGGACGGTTCCAGCAGTTTTGTGTATGCAGCTCGACCATTGGAGACTTAGGCGTTTACCGTTTGCGGTAGAACCGAGAGTTAACAAAACTCTCCCTATGAAAAGGGTTTCCAGGGATTAAAGGTCCAAGAGGACAAAAAGAGTTTGATCTTTGTTTTCTGTTTTTTAGAAGAAGTATCGTTTATGGATGTTTGCAACTGACATCGCACTAGCGACTATGACCTGAGAGTGAATGTGTCGCATGTCACCCAAAGGGTGCCATACTAGACATCCAGACTGTTGAAAAGAAACTCTTCAACAACCCTTTCTCAAGTAGCTTAAGGCTCGTAGTGTACGACATCAATGAACCTTTATTACTGTATTTTGATTTGTTTGAAGATGAGAAGAGAAAGGATGCACTAAAGGGGAACTGATCCAATCCTAAAGTTGTCATACAAAATTGATCATATGGTTAAGGTTAGGGGGGAATCTAACTAATGTTATCATGCATGGTTAGAACTCTAATGTCTGTCATAACTTCTCTTGAACAAGAGAAGTCAGAGTTCCTAGGGGAACATGGCAAAGGAAAACAACAGCAAAAGAAACAACTGTAAAGAAATAACTGTAAATAAAATGCATGCAATGCAACAAACAAGCAGAAGGAGCCAAGCTCAACTTCCTGAGCAAGCAATCTCAAAGGCAACACACAAAGCACAGGCAAGGGAGACAGACTCAACCTTAAGCCAGCAAGCAAATCCAATCAATAACAATCAAGCAGAGGGAGCCAGACTCAACCTCTAATGCAGACAAGAAAAGGGAGCTAATATCAACCTTTAGGATGCTATTAGGCCTAGAATCATCTACATGAATCCTAGTCTAATGCAACACATCAAACAGTCACACAAGCAACAGTCAAGCAAACAGAAAATACAGCAGACAAGATAGCAGACAAACAGCTCAACAGCAAAGCAGATAAACAGCAAAACCAACTAACAGTCTGCAACTCCAAGCTATCTTCAAGAGAAGGAAAATGAAAGCTCCATCTTCAAGCTCCAACAAGAGAGAAAAGAATTAACATCAAGATTATTTATTGATGATGGGAAGCGGGATGGAAACCAAAGGAGTCCAACCTAGTACTCAACCATGCATCAGAGATAGGCATCCTCAAAGGTTCTACCTCTTGTGAAATGCCACACATCCTTCCAAAGAAAAGATAAGGCTTCCACATAGGGACCTTGAATCATGGGATGAGAATAGAAAGCAATCAAGGCAATCCATGTTTATTTGAAGAAAGAGAAAGCAAACTAAACTCTTCCTAACCCTAATTGATTAAGCTCAAAGAAAGCTACTAAAAGAAGGTCTAAACACCAAAATCAAACACCACAATCAATCAAACAAAAGCCTATACATGTCTGAAACACCATCAAAGAAGATTAGCAAACCATAATGAACTAAAGGCCACCATTAAGGTTCAACTAATGCAAGTGTTATGTTGAAAGCACCTTAAAACTAGCCTAAGTATTAAATCTATGAAAAATACTAAAACTACTTCTAAAATCCTATAAGATCACCTAAAAAATCCTAAGAAGGTTAAAGACCTATAGTAGAAAGGTCAGGGATCAAATCAAATGGGAAGGTCACCTAAAAAATCCTAGATCACAAGGTATCAAATGAAAACCCTAAAATGGAAGGTCTAATGGTCCTAATCCAAAACAGAACCTAATGTTGTCTAAAAAATCTAAATTAAATCCTATGGGATCATGCATCTCTAATCTACCAGCTAGCCAAAAATCAGCCCCAAATTCAATACCAAACAACCATACAAAATTCAGCAAAACAAGGAAGAAATAAACCAAATTAAAGAAATTAATAAAATGCAAAAAATCAAATTAAATGGAAAATAGCATAAAAATGAAATGTAAAAGCATCAGAAAATCAAGAATAAAATCAGGAGCATGCTCATATTTTTATGGTATTTTTCTGATCAATATTGGAATTAAAATGAATTTAAAATGAAACAAGTAATTAAAATAAAAGAAAAATGAATTAAAAGAAAAAAATGCAAGATTAAATCAGAGGCGCAAGATGGTTGGACTAAGTCTCCTAATCTAAGGGATCTGGTGTTGCCACCTCATTAAATGAAACGCAGCGTTTCATAGTCAAAGTCCATCTTCTGAGGACAAGTCGTGGCTATTAGATCTGATTACAAAGTCTCCTCTTCAGACTAATCCAAGGGCTCAGGGTCTTCGTCCTCGTTTGAAACCTCAGATGGAGGGAAAATAGTACAGGCGAACCAGACGGTGGTCCGGTGGCCGCGCCACTGTCTTCTCCGGCGAACAAACATTTACAGGTCACCAAAACTTAACAAATCTTACACAGTTTCACTCCAATTTCCACGTAGATTCCAAATAACACCTTCATTTCCTCTAATTCCTCATAGAATTTAAAATTCGAACATAAACAGAAAATGCTCCATAGTTCTGATCATCACCAAACCTCAATCCAAAGCCACAGATCTACTCCCCATGTTACATAAATCATCCTAAACTATTTATATCGTGCTAAAACCTCATGATCAAGCCAATTCAACTCCAAACAGAAATCACATAGCATCTTAGTTTGTCTCTAATCCTTCAATTTCTGATCTAAAATCCATCTAATCATCTTCCTAAACCTTATCCTCATGCTAAAATATGCTAGATCAACATGAATCTATAGCAATTTTGAAAGTTACATACCTGAGTTGGAGCTTCAAATTGGAGCAGTTAGAGCATGATCCTTGGCTTCAAACTATGCAGATCCACTCTATGTTTGATGCTGAAGATGAATCAATCCTTAATTTGCCTTGAATTCCTCTAGAATTGAAATCACGATTTGCACTTCGAGCTTTGAAATTCAACTTGCAATCTCTGGCTATGGCACGAAATGAACACCAAAATTGATCTGAATCCATCATAGAACTTATATAGAAGATGTTTGTGGGCTTTGGAGGTCCATTGAAGGCCCAAATCAGGATATCCACATTTCACTTTTCCTTGAAAATTCCAAACATGGTGAACACGAATTTGCACTCAAAACTTCTCCAAGAAGCTTCAATTCCCTTGCTTGTGGTCTGTGGAGAGTGTAGAGATCAATTGGAGAGCTTAAACTTATCATATGACCAAGTTTTGATGTGTTACTTATTTGTGAAGTAACAAGTTGAAATGCTATGAAATATGCCTCAAAATGACTTTCCAATATTGCCAATGTACTCAAAATGACTTTTCTGATTAAAATGAGTACTCACTTGGCCTTGTTTGAGCATACATGAATTAATCTTGAATTTTTCACTTAAATGCCTTTAAATTCCCCTTTTGTCAATCTCTTTCAAATCAAGTCTCACTCTAAGCCAAATCAATTCTTCATGAGTACATGGTTGACCTAAAAACATCATTTTGAGCAAGTTTCATGTTGAACAAAACTTCATTTGAAGCTTTCAAGATGGTGAAAATGACCTATAATGCCAAATGACCTATAATCTTACTTTCCCAAAATACCCCTAACTTGTAAACCTCATAACTTGAGTTCTACAAATCAGATAGAAGACTTCTAGTACAATTTGGAAAGCTAAGATCAAGACCTACAACCTTCATGTTGGCCAAAAGTTGAGGAGAAACACCCTTCTAGGTCAAAAGTTCCATGGAAGTTGGTTGACTTTTGCAGACAAATTTCACATTCATCTGATGACCTGTAACTTGTCTGGACCATAACTTGAGTTCTATAAATCCAATGGGGGACTTCTAGTACTAAAATTAAAGCTGAGAGCATACTCTACAAGTTTCATGTTGGCCAAAAGTGGAGATGAAACTTGCATCTTGAGATAAGTGGTCTTGAAGTTAGGCACTAAATAGGGGATTTTACCCTGAGAACCCTAATTTAGCAACTCCTCACACTTTGAATTCTTCTTGAATTGATCTTGGAATATCACATCACAACTCTACATGGTCACTAATACTTAGAAATGAACTTTGATCCTCTTCAATTGCACAGTTGACTTAGGATTACTCAGATGAAAACCCTAATTGCAACAACCTCAACTGTGGCTCTTCAGACTTAGCACAATGACTTGACTGAGCTCCACCATGACCCTCAAGGCACTCTATGAGCTCTATCCACACTCTCTCTCCTTGATCAAGGCTCCACAACCCACTGATGATCTTCAATTGGTCCTCAAGTTAGGAGATGAACCCCATACAAGCATCTGAACCTCTCAAGAACCCAACTCTCTCCCTGATGACTTTGGTGACTTCTTAAGCTTGATCAAAACCTCTAGACATGCTCCTCTCAATATAAACCACACTTGATCCCCTGTTAAATGAATAATGCTATGCTATGCAAATGCTAGAACAATACAATGCCAATGCAATGAAACATAAACCAAGTAAGAAAAGGTTAGGCAAATTTTGGGGTGCAACAGCTATAAAGAGGTAGAGGTAGAGGTGGTTAATTGAATGTTGCTTGAGCTGCAGTAGCAACAACAACTTCTCGAGCAGCAACAGAACGAGTAGCTTGAGATTCGACCATCACGTGGAATCGTAAGAACTAAAGATCTAAAAAATTGGGGAATTAAAGTTGAAATAATGCACAATTGGATTGAACACGATAAATCTTCTTGCTCGATTTGTGATGACTTTTGATTGTGTGATATGAGAAGGTGACAAACTGGCGAGTCGGAGAACATGTGTGAAATCGTGGAGAAAGCCGAAAAAAATTGATTCTCATAGACGACACCATTATTCCGTCATGGAACCAGAATTGAGTGAAGATCGAAAGTAATTATGGATCTAAGCTTCCAGCGGGGTGGAGAGGAGAACCTGAAAGGTTAACACTCTAATGCTCAAGACAGTATGTGAGGAAGAAGAGTGAGTTGAAATTATGTTTAAAACTTATTACTTGAATTTGTATATTCTCTATATATAAAGAGAGAAAAATCACAAACCCTTTATTTATTAAGAATAAATTATGGATAATCGTTGAATATGAATCGAGTTGAAATTCTTTGTAATTATCTGAAGAAATATTCTTATCTAATAAATTTTTTTTAAAGAATTGTAGTTCTTTATAATGGTCGGTTGATACCCATTTGACCGGCTTGAAAATGATCATAAAATACCATATAAAAAGAATTAAATAAGTTAAAAAATCCTATAAACAATTACAAAGCAGAAAAAATTAAGCATGTTGCGTACAAAACAAAATGTAATAGAATGTTTTATTTTTTGCGCAGTTCTCGCATCATTCATTATTTATTTTGAATTGTAAATTTTAATATAATAGATTTAATTCTTTAAATCTATAAAAATTAATTTAATATAAGAAATTTTTAATTATCAAATATAACTTAAACCAATCAAAGATATAAAATAAGGGCGCATTTATTAATTCAAATAATTCTAACATAAGATTCCAATGGTATTAATCTAATTGGCAGCTTTTTCACTTGCCACATTCTTGTGACATATGTTGTGTCCGATACCTTGCTTACACAATGAGTCCTAGTATTTTGCAAACCTAATCTAATAACCAATATAAAAGAAAAATGCACCCCTTTAAGCTTCCAATGCCACATTGTGTTTTTTCTTATGGTATAAAAATATATCACCTAATGAAAATGACATAACATCACATGACCAACAACAACCAACATGGATGAAGTAGCAATGATTCGAAAAAGATTTGGAGATGAACAAAGCACTCTCTTAGACCAATTTGAGAGGCTATCTTTTGAGACACAACTCAACAAAGCAATGTTACAAAGAAGTTTATCAGAACCAAGATATCTAAGGTCAGTGTCTCAACAACCAAGACTTGTTAGTGTTGCTCCAACAACAATTCCTCTTGTGAATCAGGTGAAGCAAGGACGAAGGTGTCGCGGTTCCGGTTTTCGAAAGGTGGTTAAGAAATTGTTGAAACCTTTTCTTGGTAGAAAAAATGGAGCAAGAAAAGATGTTGAGTTTCAGAATCCACTCTCTTGGAAGGCGTTTAGTAGATCTTTAAGGTTCTGAGTAATATTTTGATTTTAGAAAAGTGTAATGTAGATTGTAATATCTAAATTGTTTGATCTTAATTTAAATGTAACAGAAATAATAGTTGCTTAAATGCGTGTGGAATAGTGAGTCTAATCTCTTTCCAATTGCAGTTGTGAATGGTGGATTATACCGTAATTCTTCCTACCAAATTCATCATCAACTACAAGTCTACAACTATATATTTTTTAACTATAGAGGTTAAACTATAGTTTTATTTTTATATTTATTTCGAGGTTTCTATTAGTCCTTAACTAAAAAGATAATAATATTGGTATCTTAACCATATAAAATACACCACGTTCTAGATAATTTTAAGTCACATTCTTCCTATTTGGGTATTGCAATATAACTTATATTTGTGGGCATTCATTTGAACCAGCCTCAAGTTGACGGAAAAAAATTCGTTTTAACTGAGTTTGAGTTTTTTCTGACTAAAAAATATGGGGTAGTGGTCGGATAATAAGAACACTAGTACTTCATCCCGAATTTGCCCTAAACTCACTCCGTTAGGGCTAGAAATGAGTCGAGTCAAGTCGTACTCGCCTCAGCTCAGCTCGACTCGTGAAGAATTGGTTTAACTCAAATCTCTGTTCGAGTTCGATACGAACTTTTTTTTAAGCTCAAACTCGACTCGTTATAAGTTCACGAGCAACTTGGTTCGACTCGTTAGGTTCATCTTATTAGGTTCAGTTCGTTTGCTTCACAGACTTATAAGTCATTTTTTTAAGTCTATTTCTTTATATATGTTTGACATTTTTTTACTAAATTGATAGTGTCGGGGCAGGGATACCCGAACCCAATCTGAACCCGTTTGGGACGGGTTTGGGTTTTAATTCTCCATCCCTATTTGGGTTTGGGGCAGGAAACGAAGATTGTTTGGGGATTCGAGTTTGGATTTGGGAAAGGTAAAAATCGTCCCCGACCTGCCCCATTGTCATGCCTATTCGTATTTCTATTTATTATTTCAGGAAATTTCATTTTCAAAAGTAGGATATATTGAAAAATCTTTTTTTCCACCTTTCAAAATCTGACAAAAACATTGTGTCATGCATCTTCTTTTTCCCCTTCAATAATTAGTTGTCAATGGTGGAGATAGGTGTTCTAGTTCCAATTCAAATGGTTATTCCACCTCCAAACTGCGATGAACACTTAATTGTTGGCGTGAGAATTTTGTTGTGCTTCGAAGACACTCCAATATTATAAATTTTAGAAAACAATTCTAGAAATGTCCACACTTTAGGGTAAATTTTTGTTTTCTTAAACTTATGTTTTTTTTAAACATTGTTAAAACATGGATTGTTTTAGTGCTAATCATGCAGATCCATCATGCGCCATCGTAATGGATCGTTTTAGTGCTAAGTGACACCCTGAACTTTGGTAGCAAGGAAACTAAGTCTCCCCTAAAGATAGCTCTAATTGGAAGTTATATATGATCCCTCGCCAAACATTGTTGCTTCATAGAGAAATTACTAGATGAAAGGAGTGGGCCAAGCTTATTCCGTAAAGTTCAGGGAGACGAGTCTCTCAAGGAACGTCCCCTTTGTTCAACCATGCTCTTGGCTTCAGGGGAATCCGACCATAAGCCCATTTTTCCTATAAGCATACTGTCAGTCATGTCTCGACTGGTCAGGGTGGATATCCGCACCAAAGTAAGAGGGGAAAGAATGTTGTCATCCTAGGGGTCACAAGGTGACGTGCTGGAATATTCAAAAAAGATAACTCTAGGGCCTTAAGATTTCAGTGGTCATTCTCAAGCTACGTCCTCGACATAGCCGACCATCTAGGAATGCCGCTTCAGAAAAACATTAGGTCGGATACACTAGTGCCCCATCTTATTGAAGGAGATATTGTAAGAAAGAGGAGCATACTTCTAGGAATCTCCAAAGGAGGACATATACCAAATACTGGGAACTTTTCCAAGCTGAAGTGGTTTTACAGTTGAAGGTCTATTTATCTAATCATTCCATTATTTCACTGTAACAAATTCACTTCATTATAAATACAAGTATTTGACTATATTTTATTTTCTGCCATTACTGTATGCTTTCTTGTCTCTCTCTTTTAGAATGATAAAGTCATGGATGATAAAGACTGCATAAATTTATGTGTATCCGATAAAGACTACCATAGATAAAATTCACTTTTGCGTAACTGGCACCCCCTTCAAATCTAGCTAGTCCAAGGGCGTTAGAAAGTGGATCCCAGATACATCCACCTCGATCTAAGCTAAGCCTTGGGAGCAGGGACTGTGATCCTACCCTTTCACTGGGAAACAGTCCTCTGTGACACGGAGCATAACACAAAGATGTATATACATCTTTTCAGAACCATACCCTACCATGGGGAAAAAATATATCCACTAAATCAATGGAATCTAATTACAGCGGACTAACACAACAACCAAACATGATAGCTAGCTAGCGTGGCAACGAGGCGGGTTGCGACAATTTTTACCTCCCCCAAATCCAAACCTGAATCCCCAAACAATCCCTCTTCCCTGCCCCAAACCCAAACGAGGATGGAGAATTAAAACTCAAACTTGTCACAAACGGGTTCGGGTTGGATTCAGGTATCCCCGTCCGCCACCATCCATTTTGTAAAATCAGTTTTTTAATAGAATTATTTATTTTTTCTAAAATTAAATTATATTACAAATAATAAAATAAAACAATCTCAAAAAATTTTATACATACATTTCAAAAAATTTAAGTAATTAATACAAATCAAAATATCAAAACATTGGCCACATATTTAATATTCCAAATTAACAAAACTAAATAATAATATACATAATAAAATAAACGGGACAGATTTGGGGGCGGGTTCGGGTGGGTACTAGTTTCCCCATTACCCAACCTGTCCCCATATTTTTTAATCGGGGAAAACCCAAATCTAGTCAAAGCGGGTTTTCTCTGTCAACTTCAGGGCAGGTTCGGGTGGGTACCCGTGGGTATGGGTTATGTTGTCATGCCTATAACTAGCATAATTCAATGTGTTAAGCCTCAATTCAAAAAGACTGTTGCCAGAAAAGTTCAAATAGCATATCAAATACTTCGACGCAACAAGGTGCCTCTTTCCTTATTAAAAGGCAAGCATTAAAGTTTCCACACCAATAGTAGACATCACTTTGTAGCTGCCATAAAGCAGTTTCGCATCTCATTGGGGAATATAACACCTCAAATTCAATTAATTTATTTGGTTGAAATTGTGTTACTTTTATTTAATTACTTAAGTGACATAAAATGCTTTTAAATTAATTTATTGGTGATAACATGTGTTATGTGATTATTTGGCATTTGTTGGGGTGAATGGAATTTAGTGTAGTTTATTTGATTATAATAATAGAATAGTAATTTAATAATAATAATAATAATAATAATAATAATAATAATAATAATAATAATAATAATAATAATAATAATAATAATAATAATAATATAAGAAAAATAGTAGAATAGTGAGATTAGGGGTAGAAAATAGAGTTGTGGTGACGTTTGAGTGGTAAGGAAAGAGTTCAGAAGAGCTGAAGGGTGAAAGTACAATAATTAACTTAAATAGAATTTTAGGTTAAAATAAATATAATATGTGAGGGGAGAAAAAGGAGTTGATACGTAGAAGTTTGAGAATTGAGAGAAAGAGGCAAACCTAGGAAACTCTTGAAGGGGGAGATCACCATAGCCAAAGAGTTTGATTGTTTTGCTGTTGGAATTTCAGGTAAGGGGGAGGGGTACTACTTGAATATAGGTGTATTGCTTGAAGGATAGAGAGGGATCCTCAGCCTCCTCTAGGTTTTCTTCACCATTGGTGTGCTTTATGAGTTTTGATGATGATTATGTGAAATCCATGCTAATTGTCATATTTAATGTATAATTTTGTGTTTTGTATATTATTGGAAATCATGTATGATGGATGGATATGAACTTGAATATTATGAATGTCAATGTTGTATATTTGGTGTTATGGGCATAACCTTGAAATTTTAATTAACCGATGAAATGGAATTATAATTTATGTGTATGTGATGTTTTGATTGTTGTATAATATGTATATATTGTTTTCTGTGTGATATGGGGTGTTGGAGCTCAAAATCGGAGCTTCGAATGAGCTCTCATGGCTAAAGTGCAGAAACTGCATTCTGCAACAGCGTGACAAGATGCCTGTTATGCATCAATATGGCTAACGGTCACCAGCAGGGTGACGGGGAGAAAATCATGGTCTCCAAGCGGGATTTCTCCTACCGGTCGTCACAAGGATGACGAGTGATGAAGGAGACGGATGATGGGCTGGGTGACAGTCATCACTCAGGAGACGGGTGTCCTACCACGAAATTTGCCCTACTTCTTTCTACTTTTCATCTGGTTCATGGTCTCGGGATCTGTCACACCCTCATTTTCGCCCTTAGCCTTTATACCCTACATTCGCCATATCATACATCATTTTAATGCATATCGAGCATGTGGGTACGGATTGGGTCGATTTGTCATTTTCCATTTCAAATGAGATAACTTGTCTATCTTAGACTACATGGAAGAAAAGGTTCATTATCTAAGGTTTGATCTAAATTGGAAAGTCTACTCATGTGGATTTCTTCAAGAAGAAGTTACTTGACAAAATATTAGGATATGCAAGATATATTCCTAATGACCATGAAATGCAAGGCATAATTCAAGATTGCTTCACCCAATTTTGTTTCAAATTCTTGATCAAGTGGAGTTCAAATTTGCAAAGCATGAGTCAAGATCACAAGTCCATAATTCAAGACTTCATCCATTTCAAGTTTAATGGCTCTAGGGAAATTCATCATGAATTCATGAATTAGAGGCAAGAATATTACAAAGAGAAATTTTATGACATTACAAGAATGTCATTTGTTGCAAGATTTCCAACTCTAAGTGATGTTTAGAAATTAATTTATTTCTAATATTCATTCAAGTCTCTAATCAAATCCATGTTATGGTAGTGCCACACCAAGTCCACAATATGTTTACAAACATCCAAGAAATATGCAAGAATTAAATCAACATTGGAATGTTTTGAGACCAAGAATATGCATGTTTAATCATGTGCAAAACAGCCCCATGCAAGAGGAGGCAAATTACCTCATGTCACAAAATCTACATGTCACAAAATCAAGAGAATAGCATATGATAATACATCTAAATATCAGATTTTGAAAATGTTGTCAAGAGGTAGTAGCTTTGACCAAGAGGAGCTGTCCAAGCACAAGCCAACAAAATGGGTGCAAGGCACAGAGTGCTGCAGAAAAAACAGCATAGGCAAAGTGCAACAGCAAAAATGCAGCATAGCTCTTGCATGGAAATGGAAAGAAAGAGAGTGGCATGAGAAAATGTGGTAAGAGACACCACTCCATGAAAAATCTGATATGTGGGGAGAAGAGAAAACCTTAGAGGAGCTGAGATAAAAGGAGGGGGCTGTAAACAAAAGGAGATCACTCTTGAGACATTCAACATCCATACACACATTGCAAACCAGAAAAATAGAGAGAGCAATAGAAACCCTAAAAAACCAGAAAAATAGAAAGGAAGAAAAACCAGAAAAAAGAGAGTGATATAGAAGCATAAGAGGACCATTGAGAAGGAGAATCTTCACAACATAGAGTGAAGAGTGGAGAGCACATCCAACAAAGGTCATTGGAGTACTTGCAAGAAGGATAGAAAGCTCTTGGTATCCATTTCTTCAAACCTTTCTCCCTTTACTTTTTGCTTTTATATTCATTTCATTTACTCTCTTGTGTGTTGTTGTACTGTATATATCATGTAAGGTCCCAATAGGGACCAAGAAACCTTTTTTAAGAACCACAAAAATGAAAGAGAACCAAAGAAAAAGTTAGGTTTTTTCACCCTGGTAGCCTGACACAGGTCGGGTCACACAACACGGCCACCCGTGTCACACAACACAGGCTATGTCGCACAACACGGCCACCCATGTTGCACCTCTATTTGAGGTTTTCAACGTGTAAAGTACCCAGACCTTATGACACGGGCCGTGTCACACAACACGGTCACCCGTGTCACACCGTTGTTTGGCCTCAAAAACATTTTTTCTCCCAGACCCTATGACACGGGCCATGTCACACAACACGGCCACCCATGTCACACCTCTGTCATGTCTCAAAACCTTTTATTGCAGGTACCCTATGACACGGGTTGTGTCACACAACATGGCCACCCGTGTTACACCACTGTTTTCTCACTTTTTTTTATATTTTACCTCCAAAAAAAAATTTCTCAAGGAGTTCGCCGTTTTTTTTGTATGTCTCGATTTTTTTTAGCCGACTAACCCCATATGTTTGTATGATTTTAGTGTGAATATTGCTATTGTCCTTGGTGACTTTTGATTCCCAAAAACCATTTTCAAAAACAAACTCTTGATTTTATCGAGCCATTTTTAACCTTGTAAGTCGATTGCCTTGTGCATCGCCATCGACCTTGTCCGTATCGCTTCAAATATATCTTTACAAACAATAAACCTTGATCCAACATCAAGTGATCCTTTTTTCTCATCAAAAAACCAAAATACAATAAATATATGGTTAGGGTTGTACACCATGGATTTTAAGGTGGCAGAGAAGGAATGAGAATGGAATCCTCCTACACTTGTTCCGAATGTTTTTAATACAAGGCGCTCGACTTGGTTATTCGAGACATTCATCTCTATCCAAAGTCTTTTGTATAATCCTAGTCAAGAATAGATTTTTCCCTAAGGAAAACCTAAAAATAACATCAAATCATCAAACTATTTTTCGCCTTAGGGCATCAATCAAAAAACCATTTTTCAAGGTATAAAATCAACCAACAAACAACTATTTCGTAAGCCTCCGAACTACGGAGCTCTGATTCTTCGCTTCTTTTAAGTGAGGATACGTAGG
Source organism: Lathyrus sativus (assembly GCA_963859935.3). Lineage (NCBI taxonomy): Eukaryota > Viridiplantae > Streptophyta > Magnoliopsida > Fabales > Fabaceae > Lathyrus > Lathyrus sativus. Next base: position 41,433,164 of record OZ012741.1, read on the forward strand.
CACAAGGTCCACAATCCTTGGCGAGCATTAAAATAAATAAACTAACCCCTCTTTTCCTTAAGCAAAGCAAACTCTTAATATAAACACCCATTCACGCGAAATAACCTAGGAGGTTCCCATCGAGTACGATGGATGCGAGGGGGTGCTAACACCATCCCCTCTTATAACCGACTCTCGAACCCTAATACTTGGTTGTGATGACCATGCTCTTTTCCCAAAGGTTTTATCTCTATTTCCCTTTCCCTCCTTGGGATAAATAAAATCCGGTGGCGGCTCTGTGTCATTTTTCGCGTAGCAACAGGTTCATCTACATACTCATAGGTATTAAGGTCATTCATTTACAATTGCATTCTTCAAGTTGCATCATTCGGTTCAAAGGTTATTATTTAAGAAACAATGCATTAGAATTATTTTTTGCAAGCTTGGTTCATAATGTTTTACTTTGACTTTTTGCTTTGGGCACCACAAGACATTGGTGGATCATTCTCTTGGATAAATTTTCTTTGGGGCACTAGCCCTTGATTTGTGGTCTTTGTTTATGTGGGTGACATCATGATATTGAAAATTAGGAACCATTTTCACTTAAATCTTAATTAGAGATTGCATTTCATACAAGGTTCAAGATCAATTCAAGAAATCAAGTTCAAATTCAATTTCAATTTGGAGGGGAAAGATATTTTTTTAGAAAAGCAAGTTACACATCAAAAGCCAATCTTCATTTGCATCAAATCAAATACAAAATAATTCCATTATATCATTTGATTAATTAAAGTACAACTAACAATTCAAATTCCAACTCACTAGCATCCTTCACAACTAACAATTCAAACCAAGGTAGTCAAGCACGGGATTTTCAAACCAAGGTAGTCAAGCACGATGACCTTGTCTTTTCCCGTTCTCTTAGGTTTTCTTCGATCATTTCCTTTCCCTCTCTTTGGGATAAATAACGTTCGATGGCGACTCTTCTACTTATTTCCGCCGACATCCTTTTTCGCAGTAGCGACACATAGAAGATGTCAACAAACAGAGAGGAGGAGTGTTTTTTTTACATGGTTATGGAGGGACTAGTAAAACTTTCATGTGGAGAACACTATCAAGTTCCCTTCTTTCATAGAAAAAAATCGTTCTTACTATTGCTTTGAGTGGAATAGCTTCGTTATTATTGCCAGGTGGAAGAACAACACACTCAAAGTTCAAAATACATGTTCCAACACTTGACAACTCTACTTGCAACGTTGAAAAAGACACCAATCATTCACATTTATTTGAAGAAATATATGTGATAATATGGGATGAAGCACCTATGTCTCATAAGAACTACTTTGAAGCCTTGGATAGAACCCTTAAAGATGTAATGAGCAAAAAAGAATTGGCGAATACAATTTTTGATGGGAAAGTTGTTATTTTTGGAAGATATTTCAAGCAGATACTTCCAGTTGTTCCAAGACCATGGCGTTTTGATATTGTCCATGCATCAACTAGCTCATCTTATGTATGGGACCATTATCAGGTTTTAACACTAACAAGAAATATGAGACTTCAACAAGGAAAAGATAGCACAAGTTCCAATGAAACAACATAATTATCAAAATGGATTCTAAATGTGGGGGATGGTAAGATTTGTGAACCAAACGATGGGTTAGTTGATATAGAAATTCCTCAAGAGTTGTTAATATCAAAGTTTGGTGATCCCATAAGGGCTATTGTTGACAGTACATATGTGGGAAACGTTCAATGATGTTGACTTCTTACAAGGAAAAGCTATTCTTGCTTCAACAATTGAAGTTGTGAACAAAATCAGTCATTATGTATTAGACTTGATACCTGGTAAAGATTCGTTAACTTTAATCTATTTATACATACAACAACATGTTGAATCATTTCTTTTACTAACTTCTTTATATTTTGATTTTAAACCATTTTTTTAGGAGTAGAGAAAGAGTATCTGAGTTTTGATTTGATTGATAAAACAGATGCAAGTTATAGTGAAACATAAGAAGTGTTGATTCTTGAATTTTTTGGTAAATTAAGAACATCAGGGCTTCCAAATCATAGAATCAAATTGAAATTTGGTACCCCTATTATGCTAATCAGAAATTTGGACCAAGCTTATGGATTGTGCAATGGAACAAGACTAATCGTTACAAGGTTAGCAAATCATGTCATCGAGGCAAAAATCATGTCTAGAAAGAATATAGGTAACATTTTTTACATTCCTCGAATGTCTATGTCACCTTCTAAGTCACTGTGGTCATTCAAGTTTATTAGAAGACAATTTCCTATAATTGTCTCATACGCAATGACAATTAACAAATCTCAAGGTCAATCGTTTGATAGTGTCGGTTTGTACTTACCTACACCTATTTTTAGTCATGGGAAATTGTATGTTGCAATTTTAAGAGTTAAGATGAAAAGTGGTCTCAAAATCTTTATACATGACAAGGAGAATGTATTGTGTTCGACTACTACAAATGTTTTGTACAATGAGGTTTTCCAAGCTTTATGTTAGTTGGTAATCTTTTTTAACTTATCTTGTATGTTTCAAATTTCATATCCATATTTTACTTTATATTTGTTTGGTTACTTGATAAAATAAGCAATGAAAGATATATTTTCTTTGCATTATGCATGAAATTGAATGAATGATCGCGGTTAATGTTGCTGAATTATTTGACTATGCCGTATGTTATCATCTGGTTATGTGATCATATGTTATTGATAACAATGTTAAAAAAATTTATGATATTTATGCATAAGTTTAAACTATGTTTTGGGGCAGAAATTTACTATGGCAATGTTGAACGTTTGGTCAAGTTTATGCAGAATTTTAACAATGTTTTAGTTCATAATTTCTACACATTATTTCACCTTATTTTTAATTGTTCTGACGCATGTTTTTATCATGTTTAGATGGAGGAAACGTTCGTAGCTAAGTTAAAGGAATATGCAAATAGATGAATGATCTATCGTACCTCAAAGATTGAAAAATTGAAAGACTTCAAAGATTGGAACATGTTGGAAAAGTTGTTGCTGTTATGTGTTAAACTGTGTTTTGGTAATTACTTGATTAGTCTGTGTCTTAGTCAAGTTTATGAATTTGAGATACTAGCTGTAAATTGATAATTTTAATGTTCATGTTTAACAACATGTCTTTTATTCGTTTTTATATAATTGAATGTTGAAAATACGGTTATTTGGTTTATTATAATGAATGATGAATCTTCAAAAGCTAGTGAAAATTATTAGTAGAATATTGATCCTATGTGAATATTTATGGACTGTAAAATAAAGTTCATAGCTAACAGTTAAGAAAGCGAAATACATGTGAATCCATACGAGACCCGTGCGATAACACGGGTATGTTACTAGTTTTGGTTAAAAAACATGTCATTTGAGATTCAACGTCATTATTTTTAGTCACTCAATTTTTATGTTTATTTAAAATATTGATAAAGTTATTATGTTAAATAAATAGTTGTTAATGTAAAATAGTTATTTTACTCATTAAAGTTTGAATCTTTTTCAAAATAACTCAATATATAAATTTTATAGAATAAAATATATATTTAATATATATAAAATGAGAATAGATGACATTGATGTAAATAAGTATATATATACACACAAAAGTATCTTATAATTTAATTTATTATATATTCACATCAATTAGTGAATGAAAGATAATGCAATTTCAATTTTTATGTATAATTGTTACAACTACTTCAAATAAATGAAAATAAGTGAGTTAATAATTCAAATACGAAAAAAGTGAACTGTTAAAATTTAATTGATATTTATAAAACTAAATGATCGTATAAATGTGTATATGAAAAATATGTGTAAGTTATAAATTGATTAAAAACAATGTTATTAAATATGTGTTATTTATCCATTAGTTTAATACAATCATTTCGAATATTATTATAAATATAGTCAAAAAAAATAATATTTATATATTAAAAATTATATTGTTGATTCGAATATTTTTATATACAGGAGTAATTTTACTACTGATTTAATTTTTTTTAAATAATATTAAAACAAAAATAATATAACAATAATAATGCATTTTGTAGGACTTATGATAGTCATTTATTCCTTGTTACTATTAATTTTTTATTTATGTATTAATTATTATATAAGTTATAAGATTAATAACCTTTAATTTTGTTTTAAAAAACATGTCTTTTGAGATGTCAATCTCATTATTTGTAGTTACTCTTTTTTTTAATGTGCATTTAAAATATTGATGAATTTATTATATTAAATAAATATTTGTTGATGTAAAATTTTTATTTTACAGATTCAAGTTTGAATCTTTTTCATAATAACTCAATATAAAAATTTTATAGAATAAAATATATATTTAATATGTAATATGAGAATAGATGTCATTGATGTAAATAAGAGAAAAATACATTGGAAAATGATTGCATAAATGTGTATAAGAAAAAATACATGTTAGTTATAAATTGATTATAAAAAATTTATTAAATATGTGTCATTATTGAATCAAATATTTATTTAGGAAAAAATTACATTATTGAATTAAATATTTTTATATACGGAAACAATTTTACTATTGATTCATATTTTTTATAAATAATATTTATATACGGGAAAAAAATACATTGTTGATTAACATATTTGTATAAACGAGAAAAATATAATTGTTATAAACGGGAACAACTTTACTACTGATTCAAATATTGAATAATGAAATTTTATCACTCATTTGTTTCAAATATGTGAAAACAATTTTGGAAGTCTATTAAAAAAGATTGAGTTAATATTTTAAAATTTTATTCTCTATTAAAAAATAATTATCTTATTTGTTAAAAACTATAAAAAAAACTTATTTATCTAATAAAAGTATTCATAGTTTTTTTTAAATCATATTATTCATAATATTATTTTATAAATTTCAACTTCTACACATATTATTATGTCAACTTAAATTTACTATTATTTTTAAGTTTTTTTCAACTTCCTACTTTTACCACAGTTTGCAAACAAATGCGCGTCCAAAATCATATCCCATTCAAAAACATACCTCGTGCATATGCACGAGTTCGTTAGTAGTTAACTCTACTAACTCGTGCTTCAATCTTTCATCACAACTAACATTCAACTAACTCATAACAGATACAAACCTCTAATTAAAACTAATTAACAGAACCCTAACTCTGTTAATCATTTCAACCAACTTTTTCATTAATTTAATAACAATCTAACTCTTCCTTAACACTTCTCAACTAATTGCCCAGCCTGCCAAAATTATTTACTCAATCAATCCTCTACAAATTCTCATCATCAGTGTTAATCATAAACAATAATCATTCGCAGCAAAATTTCTCAATCACTCTCTCAATTCTCTCTAATCACTCTCTTAATTCTATGAATTCTCTCTACACTCCTCCATTCTACATTCTGACACTCACGCATGTAATCAACATCACAACAATTAACAACAAACTAGACCTACAAGCTAGGGTTCAAAGTAGAAGAAGAAGAAGAAGAAGATTGCACTGCAAATTTAGAGTACAAATTACTGACCTTATTTTAAGTTTCTCTAGTTTTCTTCGTCTCCGTCAAGCTCTGCATTCAACGAATTCTAAGGCCATATCTGCCTTGTAGGTTGGTTTCTCTTCAAATTTCATCTTCTCCTTGCTTAAATTCTTGCTCTTCGAGGTGCTTAAATCCCCCTTGTTTCTTTAACACCCTCTCTTCTGAAGTCAGCAACAACTAGGCAAACATTTTGGGCCTTCTGAATCAGACCCAGCACCATTTCCGCTGGCCATACACCCCTGGGACCATGCACCTCTTGCATAATTTATTTTCTTTTTTATTCTTTTTTTGTTCTTTTAATTTTTTTCTGCTATACTTTTTTCTACATTTTAATCTCTTACACATTTTTAATACATAAAAAATGCAATTCATTTTTGTTAATAAAACACTTTGAAAAGTTAATAATAATACTTAGATTTTACTTAGGAATTATTGGATTACTCACTAGATTTAGTTTTTAGGATTAAGTACATTTAATTTCCAATTATCCTCCTTAGAAATTAGGTTTCATATTAATTCCAATTTCTTTAATGCTTTTAGGTTTCAAATAAAATCCATGTGCTTAACATATTTTTAGCACGATCATCACCCTTTGACTAGTTGATCAAAGTCATCTTTCTTCAATTAATCACTTGTCTTAACTTGTTTGTTTCCCATATCCAGTCAAGTGGTCATAAGTATCTTGATCACTTGAGTGGATTAGGCCTTTGTGCCTGCATTATGTTGGACCAATCAAGTGATATTCAATTCAAGACTCACATACAAGACTCTGAAGACACTGTACACCAAGGCTAGATCACTGCTGAGCATCCTTCAAGCACAACAAAATAACTCTTCTAGCTTTGCAGATACTTGTCAGCTATGATATGAATTGTGCGCCACGAGCCTTAAGTAGTGGAAAAAGAATGTGATGGAGTGTTCATATCCTTATTTTGAATATCTTTGGATACGGGACGCCTGACCCTATTGTCCAAAGTATTCACCTTCATTCATAAACTTTAGTGCAATTAAAATTGAATAATTGTCAAGTTTTCTTCCCCACAGACTACAACAATATTCATCAACAATACTTGTCTCTTCGGACCAAACATAATTCACCTTGACATCCATACATTCTTTGGGTTAATCACCTTATAGTTAAAACACTCACCTCTAAACCATACCCCTCTCTTTGGGTTAATCACCTCTCATGATTAAAATACCCTTCTTTTTTATGCCTTCCTATATGAGCTTCATGCTTAGGTAACCTTCATGCATTTCCATATGAGTTCCATACCCAGGAAATCCTCTATATTGGTTAACCACCATTTATCGGTTAAAATACCATGTTCTCATTTCTAGGTTAATCACCATCCTTGGTTAATAAACCCTACAGCTCATGCCTTGGTTAATTGCCATTTATAGGTTCAAACACGACACTTTCATTATTGGGTTAATGACCACTTCTTGGTTAACATACCCTCATGCATGGTTAATCATCATTTCTCTGTTAAAATACCTTATTCTTAGTTTAGACACTGCATTCTTGGTTCAGACACCTGTGTCGCTACTGCGAAAAACGAGGTCGGCAAGACAGAAGAGTCGCCACCTTTTGTTATTTATCCCTCCGAACGGGAAAGGAAACGATCGGAAAAACCTGACGCAAAGGTATAAGACAAGGTCATCGCAACCATTGTCTGGATTCGGGAGTCGGTTATGCAAGGGGAAGGTATTAGCACCCCTCACGTCCATCGTACTCGATGGGATCCACGCTTGTTGTGTTTATCTGACGGGTTTGTTAAATCTATCTACACTAAAGGTCTGGTCTGAAAAAGAAAGAAAATGACTTGGCAAAGCGTCGCACTTTATGCCTACGTATTCCCGTCTGGAACGAGAAATCAGAGTCAATGTAGTTCACCTAACTACGGGGGAAGGTTGCTCGCCGAGATATCGCATCTCGTGCCTACGTACTTTCACACAATGCGAAAGATCAGAGCAAACGTGGTTCGAGACACGAACGACACAGGTTTGTCTTTTTATCCGAGTAGGGTTAACAAACGGTTCCAGCAGTTTGGTGTATGTAGCTCGCTCGACAGAGACTTAGGCGTTTACCGTTTGCGGTAGAACCGGGAGTTGACAGAACTCTCCTTCTGAAAAGGGTTTCCAAGAATTAAAGGTCCAAGAGGACAAAAAGAGTTTGATCATTGTTTTCTGTTTTTTAGAGAAATGTCTTTTATGGATGTTTGCAACTGATATCGCACTAGAGACTATGACCTGAGAGTGAATGCGTCGCAGGTCACCCAAAGGGTGACATACTAAACATCCAGACCGTTGGAAATAAACTCTCTAACAACCCTTTCTCAAGTAGCTTAAGGCTCGTAACGTACGACGTCAATTAACCTTTATTACTGTAGTTTGATTTATTTGCAGATGAGAAGAGAAAAGACACACTAAAGGGGAACTGGTCCAATCCTAAAGTTGTCATGCAAAATTGAACCTATGGTTGAGGTTAGGAGGGAACTACCTAATGTTATCATGCATGGTTAGAACCCTAATGTCTGTCATAACTTCTCTTGAACAAGAGAAGTCAGAGTTCCTAGGGCAACATGGCAAAGGAAATCAACAACAAAAGAAATAACAGTAAAGAAACAACTGTAAATAAAAATGCATGCAATGCAACACACAAGCAGAAGGAACCAAGATCAACTTCTAGAACAAGCAAGCCCAAAGGTAACACGCAAAACACAGGCAAGGGAGACAGACTCAACCTTAAGCCAGCAAGCAAAGCCAATCAATAACAGTCAAGCAGAGGGAGACAGACTCAACCTCTAAATGAAGACAAGCAAAGGGAGCTATTCTCAACCTTTAGGATGCCCCTAGGCCTAGAAACATCTATATGAGAACCTAGTCTAATGCAACACACAGTCAATCAGTCGCACAAGCAAAGCAGGGCAGCCAGAAAATACAGCAGGCAAAAATAGTAGACAAACAGTTCAGCAGCAGAGCAGATAAACAGCAAACAATCAAACAGTCTACAAACAAATAACTCCAAGACATCTTTAAGAGAAATCTTCATCTTCATGCTTCAACAAGCTCCAACACAAGGGAAGAGAATTAACACCAAGATTATTGGATTGATGATGGGAAGCAGGAAGGAAACCAAAGGAATCCCTCCTGACACTCAACCAGTCATCTGAGGTAGGCATCCACAAAGGTTCTACCTCTTGTAAAAAGCCACACATCCTTCCAAAGGAAAGATGAGGCTTTCACATAGGGACCTTGGATCATAGGATGAGAATGAAAAGCAATCAAAGCAATCCATGTTTATTTGAAAAAAAGAGAAAACAATTAAGTTCTTCCTAAACCCTAATTGAACAAGCTCAAAGAAATCTTCTAAAGGGAGGTCTAAACACCAAATCAAACACCACCAACAAGCAAACAGAAGCTTATACATGTCTAAAACACCATCAAAGAAGATTAGAAAACCTATTATGAACTAAAGGCAACCATTGGGGTCATTCTAAAGCAAGTGCTATGTTGAAAGCAACTTAAAACTAGCCTAAGTATCAAATCAAATTAAAATACTAAGACTACTTCTAAAATCCTAGGAAATTTTCTAAGGGAACCTAAACATGTTAAGGACCTATGGGCAAATGATCAGAGCCTTAATCTAAAGGGAAGGTCACCTAAAAAAACCTAGATCACAAGGTATCAAATAAGAACCCTATAAAGGAAGGTCTAAATATCCTAATCCAAAACAAAACTTAATGTTGTCTAAAAAATCTAAATTAAATCATAGGGGATCATGCATCTCTAATCTATCAGCTAGCAAAAAATCAGCCCCAAATTCAATACCAATTGCAAGAACAAAAATCAGCAAAATCAATGGAAAATGAACCAAATTAAAGAAATTAAAGAAAATCGAAAAATACTCAATAAATGGAAAAATAAGCAAACATGAAATATTAAAGAATCATAAAATCAAGAATAAAATCAGGAGCATGAACATATTTTTATTTCATTTTTCTGATGAATATTGAAATTAAAATGAATTTTAGAATGAAAATGAATTAAAATAAAATGAAAAAAGAATAAACAAAATTAAAATGCCAGAATAAAATGAGGGGCGTTGGATGTGAAGACTAAGTAGGTTGATCTGAGATCTCACACGCTGCCAGCACATATAATGAAGCGACGCGTTTCAATACCAAAACTCAAATTCTCAGAACAAGTCATGGTCATACGATCTGATTACAAAGTCCAACTTCAGGCTTCATCCAAGGGTGGAAACTTCGTCTTCCTCGTTTGAATTGGAAATGGGGGGAGAATGCAGAGGTGAACCAGACGGTGGTCCGGTGACCACACCACCATCTTCTCCGGCGAACATCCAGTTACAGGTCACCAAACTCTAATAAAATTTACATCAATCCACTCCAAATTCCACGCTGATCTCAAATATGACCTTCAAATCTCCTAATTTCTCATAGATTTTGAAACACGATAAAGATCTTAAAATGCACATAATCCTGAAATCTCACCAATCCTCAATCTAAAACCACAAATCTCTTCCTCAGGTTACATAGATCAACCTAAACTAGTTAGATTGTGTTGAATCCTCATAATCAAACCAATCCAACTCCTAACAGAAATCACATGTCAACCTAATTTGTCTCTAAACTTCCAATTCATGATCCAAAATTCATCTAGTAATCTTCCTAAAGCCTAAACGCATGCTAACAGATGCTAAATCAACATGAATCTTCAGCAATTTTGAAAACTACATACCTGTGTTAGAGCTTCAAATTGGAGCAGTTGGAACACGATTCTCAGCTTCAAACTGTGCATATCTACTCAATGCTTGATGCTGAAGGTGTTTGTAACTTTGAATTGCCTTGAATTGGTCTGGAAATGAAATCATGATTTTCACTCCTCCTCTTGAAACTCCAACTTCAAACTCTGGTTCTAGCACGAAATGATCTCCAAACTTGAGCAAAACCTTCTTTTGAACTTAAATAGAAATGATTTGTGGGCTTTTGAGATCCAATGGAGGCCCAAATCAGAATATCCAATTTTCAATTTTCTTTGAAAAATTCAAACATGGAATGCACGAATTCTGGCTCAAAACTTCCCTTGGAAGCTTCAATTCAGTTGCTTATGGTCAGTGGAGAGTGGAGAGATTGATTAGAGAGCTTGAACTCCTCTCATGACCAAGTTATGATATGTTACTTATTTATGAAGTTACAAGTCAAACCACCATGAAATAAGCCTCAAGTGAAAATTCTAATAATTCCAAAGTACTCAAAATGGTTTTTCTGATTAAAATGAGTACTCACTTGGCCTATTTTGAACACAAATGAATTAATCTTGAATTTTTCACTTAAATGCCTTTAAATTCTCCCCTTTGCCAAATTTCTCAAAGCAAGTCTCACCCTAAGCCAAATCAATTCATCATGAGGACATATTTGACCTAAAAACATCATTTTGAGCAAGTTTTGTGTTGAACAAAACTTCATTTGAAGCTTGCAAGATGGTGAAAATGACCTATAATGCCAAATGACTTATAATCTCACTTTCCCAAAATACCCCTAACTTGTAAACCTCATAACTTGAGTTCTACAAATCATATGGAAGACTTCTAGTACAATTTGGAAAGCTAAGATCAAGACCTACAAATTTCATGTTGGCCAAAAGTTTAGGGGAAACACCCTTCTAGGTCAAAAGTTCCATGGAAGTTGGTGAACTTTCACAGACAAATTTCACATTCCTCAGATGACCTATAACTTGTCTGGACCATAACTTGAGTTCTTTAAATCCAATGGAGGACTTCTAGTACTCAAATTAAAGCTAAGAGCATGCTCTAAAAGTTTCATGTTGGCCAAAAGTGGAGATGAAAGTTGTATCTTGAGATAAGTGGTCTTGAAGTTAGGCACTAAATAGGGGATTTTACCCTGAGAACCCTAATTTAGCAACTCCTCACACTTTGAACTTTTCTTGGATTGATCTTGGAATATCATTTCATACATATCAAAAAAACTCTCCATGATTACAAAGACTTAGAAATGAGCTTTAATCCTCTTCAATTGCACAGTTGACTTAGGATTAACCAGACAAAAACCCTAATTGCAACACCCTCAACTACGGCTCTTCACACTTGGCATAATGACTTGATTGAGCTCCAACATGACCCTGAAGGCAATCTATGAGCTCTATCCACACATTCTCTCCTTGACCAAGGCTCCACAACCCACTGATGGTCTTCAATTTGTCCTCAGCTTAGGAGATTAACCACATACAAACAACTGAACCTCTCAAGAACCCAACCCTCTTCCTGATGACTTTGGTGACTTCTCAAGCTTGAATAAGACCTCTAGATAGGCTCCTCTGGATATAAACCACACTTGATCCCCTTCAAAAATGAACAATGCTATGCTATGCAAATGTTAGATCAATGATATGCCAATGCAAGGAAACATAAACCAAGTAAGAAAAGGTTAGGCAAATTTTGGGGTGCAACAGCTGCCCCTATTCAAGCGGCTTGAACCCGACTGGGTGAAAAGCGAACAACTTTCGAACAATCGAGGTAGAAGACGTTTGAATACCAGAGAACCTGGAAATTTGCTAACCGAAGAAATAAACTGCACAAACTGCTTGGGGAACAACATATCCAGACAATTAAATCTGGTTATCACGGCAACAACTGATCAATCATCTGATAAAGAACTTGATTTCAACATCAACCACCTGTGTGATGCCACAGGCATTGAATCCAAACAATCAACTTCAAAATACGCTACAATAAGCGGGCACTACGTAAAGTGCGTCATCCCTGTTCTAAATAAAAGTGCGGTATCCGGGATCGAGCATCGCACTAAATAAAAGTGAGGTATCAGGCATCCGAATACTTGAACAAGCAACTCTGCGGGGAAATCTAGCAACAACTCCAAAGTCTAATTATGAAGTCGTTCAATGCCAATAACAACTCCAAAGTTTAATTATAAAGCCATTCAATGCCAACAACAACTTCAAAGTCTAATTATGAAGCCATTCAATGCCGACAAAAACTTCAAAGTCTAATTATGAAGTCTGCAATGCTGACGTAACAGCTACTCGAGAAAAATTTTGCCGAACTCCAAAGTCTAATTATGAAGTCTTCAATGCTGACGTAACAGCTACTCGAGGAAAACTCTATTGAACTCCAAAGTCTAATCATGAAGCCCTCCAGAACTCTTCTGGGGAAATTCGGCAACAACTTCAAAGTCTAATTATGAAGCCGTTTAGAACTGACAACAACTCCAAAGTCTAATTATGAAGTCGTGTCATGCTGATAACAACTCCAAGGTCTAATTATGAAGTCGCTTAATGATGATAACAACTTCAAAGTCTAATTATGAAGTCGTTTAATGCTGACGTAACAACCACTTGAGGAGAAATCTGTCGGAGAAATTTTGACGTCAACTGCCAGACATTAACCTTGACGACGAGTACTGACCTCAACCGTCTAATCCCTGAAATTTTCTTTTGAAATGCTGACGTGACAGCAGTCTGAGGAAAACTCCGCTGGGGAATTTTTGATAACAACTCCAAAGTCTAATTATGAAGTCGTGTGAAGAAAACTCCACCGGGGAAGAAGAGAAACTTATTCAAGCAACTCTGATGAGGGAACACATGATAGGACGAACGTTATCATCACATATCTCATGTCAAGAACTTGAATACCCGAAAACCACCCTGCACAAGAATTCCAATTACCTGCAGGGAAGAACACCTGAAAACAAAGAGGTAACCAACCTGGCTTATGTTTCAAAATACACATGTTTGAAAATGGCGTAATGCTCCATACGAAATGGAAATGCTACGCATTTGGGTAAATGTTATGCACGCATGCAGATATGATGCAAATACAAATGCAGGCTCGGGCTGCCGGAGAAAAGCTGGATACAGAACCGCTTCAGCAAAATAAATGCTGAAAACAAAAGCCAACTCTATTGGGGATAACCGGGTATCACAGAATTGTTCCAGCAAAATAAATGCTGAAAAGGTGAACCGACTCCGCAGGGGGAAGAAACAATCCTGCTGGGGGATAGTTTTATGATCCGGAGTTACGAACTCTACTGAGGATAATCAACCTATTGGAGGAAAGATAACCTGCTAGAGAAGTAGAAAAAACCATTCGGCGCGGGGATGAACTTTTCAAACCATGGACGACCTGGTTGTGCCCTGTGAGGACTTCACTGTGGATTAAATGTACACGCGACCATCGCTGGGGATGCACATCACTGCCATGATCGCTTGCTATCTCGCATCCAACTCTTCTGGGGATAGAAATGCGACTTCCATCTGCTGGGGAGGAATAGAATAACCTAAAGCCTGCTCCTACGTTAAAGGACTCTGACTGGGGAAGCACGATCCCTTGGCTATCTGCTGCGAAGGTAACGACCCTGCAAAATATGAACAACAACAAGATATCCTATACAAAAGGAAATATTCAGGTCAATAGCCGTGACAATTGCTCAGTCAATTCAAAGTTTTAACGATTATTGGCCGAGGCCTGTAAGTTTATGCACGTGCAAGTTTATCAAAAACATCGGCGTTTTCCACAAACAAAACAGTAAAAGTTAAAACAAGAACACACATCAAGTACTGAATAGTATATGTTTATTGATAACGGGCCTGTAAATAGGCAAAGTTTGTACAATGGATGCAACTCCTGAAAAGAGGAAGTTACAAAATAAATACAAATATGTACATAGGCACAAAGAAATTTGTGTACATGTCGGCAACGTGGTACAGACAAACACCATGAGCTGATCCTCCTATGACTCGCCTGACTCTGACGCTTTCCCGATACTCCATCCTCGGAAGAGATTGACTTGGATAATCGACCCTCAGGTACTCCCAAACCACTAAGCAATGCAGTATCAAACTCGGACCGCAGTCATTTGCTTTTTCAATCCCTAACTTTTTCCTGAATCGCCCTTTGCGGGTTTTCGATTCACCGGGATACCCTTTTTTGCCGAAGTCGCCTTCTCAGGTTTTCGACTTCGCAGGTGTACATATTTTCAATTTTATCACTAACTTTTGCCCGAACCTTTTCTTTTTCTTTTTTGGTTCGCCGGGATGCCCCATTTTTGCCTGGACTCTCTTTTTTCTGTCCAGCGGGTCTCTTTTAAGCAAAGTATTTTTTAACTGCGTCCGAGTTCACGGGGGATGAAAAATCCTCGCCATCCATGGTGGACAACAGTAAGGCTCCTCCGGAGAAGACCTTTCGAATGATATATGGACCTTCATAGTTGGGAGTCCATTTACCCCCGTGATCTGATTGTGGTGGGAGAATCTTCTTCACCACAAGATCGCCCGTCTGAAAGCTTCGAGTTTCTTCATCCGGCTCTGGTATAACCGACCATATGCGATAGATGCAAGTTTTTTCTCATCCATCAAACTGAGCTGGTTCAGCCTATTCCTTACCCACTCTGCCTCATCGAGTTGGACATCGAGCAATACTCTCAAATAAGGAATCTCAACTTCTAATGGTAGGACATCCTCCATACCATACACCAGTGAGAAAGGTGTTGCCCTGGTTGATGTGCGTACCATCGTACGATAACCGTGCAAAGCGAAGGGCAACATCTCGTGCCAGTCTTTGTATGTCACAACCATCTTCTAAACTATCTTCTTGATGTTCTTATTGGCCGCTTCGACAGCGCCATTCATCTTGGGCCGGTAGGGAGATGAATTGTGATGCTCAATCTTGAAATTTTGGCACAATTCCATCATCATCTTGTTATTCAGGTTCAAACCATTGTCAGTAATGATCCTTTCAGGGATGCCGTAACGACAGATGATGTCCTTTTTGATAAACCGGGCTACTACTTGCTTGGTAACATTGGCGTATGACGCTGCTTCAACCCATTTGGTGAAGTAATCGATAGCTACCAAGATGAACCGGTGTCCATTGGATGCGGTGGGCTCAATTTTCCCAATCATATCTATGCCCCACATGGAGAAAGGCCACGGGGACGCCATAACATTCAAAGGGCTCGGCGGCACCTGAATCTTGTCCGCATAAATCTGGAATTTATGGCACTTCTTTGCAAACTTAAAGCAATCTCTTTCCATTGTCAGCCAATAATACCCTACCTGTAATAACTTTCGAGACATACCGTGTCCGCCGGCGTGCGTGCCAAAGGTACCCTCGTGGACCTCCTCCATGAGCAGATTAGCTTCTTTCTCATCAACACATCGCAAAAGCACCAAATCATGGTTTCTCCTATACAGAACACCATCTGGATTCAAGTAGAAGTTACCAGCCAATCTCCTAAGAGTCTTCTTATCGCGGCTGGATGCCCCAGTCGGATACTCTTGGTTCTTTAGGAAATTATGGATATCAAAATACCACGGCTTGCCATCGGAAGCTTCCTCAATGGCGAATATAAAGGCGGGCCTATCAAGGCGAGAAATAACTATCCTGGGAGCATCATTCTAGAAGTTAACTTTGTACATGGAAGACAATGTCGCAAGAGCGTCAGCCATCTGATTTTCTGCACGTGGCACATGGTGAAACTCTACTCTGTCAAAGAAAGGCAACAACCTCCTTGCATAATTCATATACGGTATCAGATTAGGCTGACAAGTCTCCCATTCTCCCTTGATCTGGTTCACGACTAGCGCGGAGTCTCCATACACATCAAGATTTTTAATCCTCAAATCAATAGCCTCCTCGAGACCCATGATACACGCCTCATATTCAGCCTCATTGTTGGTAACTGGAAATGTCAATCTGGCAGTGAACAGGATGTGCGTCCCATGGGGAGTCGTAAGGATTGCCCCAATTCCATTTCCATATGAATTCACAGCACCGTCAAAAATCAATTGCCATTGGGAAACCGGCTCAGGACCTTCACCATGCAATGACTCCTCGCAATCTTTCATCTTTAAGTACATGATATCCTCGTCAGGAAAATCAAACTTCATTGGCTGGTAATCATCGATTGGCTGCTCAGCCAGGTACTCTGACAGTACGCTACCTTTGATAGCCTTTTGCGAAACATACCGTATATCATACTCTGCCAATACCATCTGTTGTCGGGCAATCCTTCAAGATAGTGCCTGCTTCTCAAAGACGTATTTGATCGGATCCATCTTCGAAATCAGCATGGTTGTATGATTTAGCATGTATTGTCTTAGACGTTTGGCAACCCAAGCAAGTGCACAACACGTCTTTTCGAGTATTGAGTAACGGGATTCACAATCTATGAACTTTTTACTCAAGTAATAGATCGCATGCTCTTTTTGTCCAGTCTCGTCATGTTGACCGAGAACACAACCCATACTGTTCTCAAGAACCGTCAAGTACATGATCAGTGGTCTCCCGGCTACTTGGGGTATCAAAATCGGAGGTTCATGCAAGTATTCTTTTATTTTTTTCAAACGCCTTTTGACAATTTTCATTCCAGACAATTGCCTGATCTTTTTTCAACAGTTTAAACATTGGCTCACACGTGGCTGTAAGGTGAGATATGAACCGGGCAATGTAGTTCAACCTCCCCAAAAAACCACGAACCTCTTTCTCTGTTTTTGGCGCTGGCATTTCTTGTATCGCTTTTATTTTAGTAGGATCGACCTCTATTCCTTTTTCGCTAACAATGAACCCCAGTAGCTTACCAGATCTCACCCCGAAGGTGCACTTATTAGGATTCAGCCTCAGCCTGAATTTCCTAAGCCTCTCAAACAATTTCAAAAGATTCACCAGATGTTCTTCCTCCATCTGGGATTTGGGAATCATATCGTCAACATAGACCTCAATCTCTTTATGCATCATGTCATGAAAGAGCATCGTCATAGCACGTTGATACGTTGCCCCAGCGTTCTTCAAACCAAAGGGCATCACTTTGTAGCAAAACGCTCCCCACGGGGTAATAAAAGTTGTTTTCTCCATATCCTCCGGCGGCATCTTAATCTGATTATAGCCCGAAAAGCCGTCCATGAAGGAAAACACAGACAATTGAGCAGTGTTGTCGACCAACACGTCAATATGAGGAAGTGGGAAGTCATCCTTAGGGATCGCCTTGTTCAAATCCCGATAGTCAACGCACATTCGCACCTTACCATCTTTCTTTGGTACAGGTACTATATTGGCGACCCAAGGAGGGTAAGTTGTAACAGCTAGAAAACCAGCGTCCCACTGTTTCTGCACTTCCTCTTTAATCTTTACGGTCATATCTGGTTTTGTTCTTTTGAGCTTTTGCTTGACCGGCGGACAATCTTCACACAATGGCAAGCGGTGGACCATGATATCAGTGTCTAACCCAGGCATATCTTCATAAGACCAAGCAAAGATGTCACTATACTCTCGAAGCATCTCAACAAGTCTCTGCTTGATATCACTTTGCAGTGTAGCCCCTATTCGGAAATTCCTGACAACCTCTTCAGAACCCAAATTAATGACCTCGATATCCTCCTGATGAGGCAGAATGATTCTCTCTTCTTGTTTCAAAAGACGAGTCAGCTCTTCTGGTAAGTCATCATCCTCAACAATCTCTTCCTCGGCTTGGAATATCGGGTGCTCAAAGTCGAGGCGAGTCATAGGGAGTTCTTGATCGGTGTCATCTGAAATATGGATCCTGCAAGAGAAAGGGTTAAATGCTTCAAATGATATGCAAACGAAGCATACAACCACATTGCCATTTTATTGTAAAAAACAAAAAAGAAAAATAGGGATCACAAAATTTGCATGAGGAAAACACCTTTATTTGATGATTAAAGCATAACATACACATAAGCAAGTAGGCCCTGAAATAAAGTCACTATGCCCTAGGTAGGACACAGGATTGTACAATAATCGAAAAAACAAGGCATTACTGTTTCGGCATCACTTGAATAAAGTCTTGGATAGACCAGTTGCATAGGCTCTGTCCTGGCTCGCTGGGCCTGATCCATGAATCCATGTCACAGTCGCTATCTCCCTCTTCACTGTCAGACACAACATTGATCTGTTCAAAACTGACTCCTCCGGGAGTAAACACAATCGGCCCTTTGAACCTTGGCGCGCTCTGTGAAAAAGATGACGACGACGGGCGATACCCTAAACCTAACTTGTCCTGCTTAACAGGAATCTCTAGAACTTGACCCCATCCTTTGGTCTCCCCGGCCTGAACTACCGCTTGGGCTTCTTTGTACGACGATATAGCCACCTCTGGCCCATTGCTTATGACAGGAGATTTATCTCTGATCTGCACCCCTTCAAAGGCTTGGCACAATGTCTCATGGATCTCACCGTCCACTTCGACATATTTAAATGATGACAGGTGACTAACCATGATGTCTTCCTCCCCGTATATGGTGACAACGCTACCACCGACTATATATTTAAGCTTTTGGTGCAACGTAGACGTTACAGCCCCTGCAGAGTGAATCCAAGGTCGTACGAGCAAGCAGCTATAAGCTGGCTGTATATCCATAATATAAAACACAGTGTCACACACTTCTGGACCGACCTGGATTGGCAAAGTCAATTCTCCGAATACAGACCTTCTCGTCCCATCAAATGCTCTCACTATCAAGTCACTTGGCGTGCATATTATACCTCGGGTATCTAGCTTCAACAACGCCTTCTTGGGCAAAACATTCAGGGATGACCC
This sequence comes from Lathyrus sativus, assembly GCA_963859935.3. Lineage (NCBI taxonomy): Eukaryota > Viridiplantae > Streptophyta > Magnoliopsida > Fabales > Fabaceae > Lathyrus > Lathyrus sativus. The sequence goes on from OZ012741.1 coordinate 41,452,348, forward strand.
AGTGTCCACAAGGACATGAGACATAACAGTGCCCCTACACTCAACAGAAATATGCAATGCACTATTATGGTTGCGGCCCCTGGGTGTTAGATCAAAATCTGTAAAGCCAAGGCCATGCCCTGCATTCACGTGCGCAATCACTCCTTCGAGCTGATTCATAGATATCTCCTGGGGTACATAGGCAGCGTCAAGAGCTTTTAGCAACGCGTTCCGGTGAGCCTTGGAACAAAGCAACAAAGACAAAATCGAGATCTTGGAAGGCGTCTACTGCAGATGATCGACAATTTTATAATCGCTCTTCCGAATTAATCTCATGAATTCTTCCACGTCTTTGTTCAAAGCCTCTTTTTCCTTCTCCTGAGAAGGTCCTTCTTCATTAACTTTACCTTTCCCTTTGGCCATTCTCTTGGCTTCTACTTCTGGTGACGTGAAAATTCTACCGCTGCGGGTTATGCCCCCTGCCCCCACAAGGTTATTAACTGATCCTACCGGCGGGCTTGCCAGGTTAATCTTCTCTCCATTACAGTAAACTTCCGCCCCATAATTCCAAGGGATGGCTTTAGTGCTTTAATACATAATGGGTCCAGCTTTGGTTATTGTGATAGTCGGCCTCTTGGGAGGCGCCGATATCGTGACAGTCTTAAACGGAATCGTGATCGTTGCAACTTCGCCCTGCCTTTCAGCTATTGCCTCAACAGGCTTCTCTTCAGCAGTACGGTCAAATTGCAGCGTTCCTTCATCAATCAACCCTTGAATACCTCTTATCAGGTTATCACAACCCTCAGGCCAGGCCAAACAATTAACACAATCAGCATCACAACCAGGGGACACTCCCCCTTTCAACAACCTGCTCTTGAGATAACCCAGAGGCGTCTTCAGTTCATCCACATTCATGACCAATTTCAGACTAGCATCTTCCAAAATTGCACCCACCTGCGTAGATCCGTGAGCTGGCATCGGATTCTTCTCAATATTGGGTGCCTCATTACCGAAGTTTATAGCCTTGCTATCTAACAAATATTTCACCTTGTGCTTGAAAGCATGACATTTCTTGATGCTATGACCAGGTGCCCCGGAGTGGAAGTCGCACTGTGCATTAGCGTCATACCCGAAAGGAGGCGTGCCCTTTAACGGAGCCAACGTCCTTTTCTCAACAAGCTGCAGTTGTAACAAAGTTTGAAGAAGTTGAGCATACGGAAATGGAGGTGCATCAAATACTCTTTTTACAGCCCTATCCCGACCTTGGTATCTCTGCGGAGCCGAATTCTGTCGTCCTTGTTGCGGTTGTGGCTGTTGTTGTTGCTGTTGAGGTACAGGAATTGTCACACTAGCAATCTGCTGTTGACGGTATTGGTTTCAACCTCTACCTCTTCCTCGAGAACTGTATACTGAATTAGTATCCCCCTGTCTCTTGTTCCCAAAAGCCTTTTTACCACCTCCAGCTGAGGTTGACTCTCTCACTTGAATCATACCAATCCTAACACCATTCTCGATGTGTTCCCCCAAGAGTATCAACTCAGAAAAGTTACTCGTCGTACAATTGATAAGCCTGTCATAATACAGCCCAGAGAAAGTTCCCACAAACATATCCACCAACTCCCGCTCTACCATAGGTGGGTGTACCCTGGCTGCAAGCTCACGCCACCTCTGGGCGTATTCTTTGTAACTCTCGCCATTTTTCTGAGAAAGATTTTGGAGTTGGACCCTGTTTGGCGCAAGGTCGCTGTTATATTGGTAATGCTTGACAAAAGCTTCCGCTAACTCCTTCCAGCTACCAATCTGAGTAGGCTCTAACCCCATGTACCATTCCAATGACGGTCCCGACAAGCTATCCTGGAAAAAAATGCATCAGCATCTTTTCGTCATCAGAATAGGCAGACATTCTCCGGTAATAAGACCGCACGTGAACCCTCGGGCAAGTATCCCCTTTATACTTGTCAAAAGTGGGCGCTTTGAATTTGAGTGGCACCCTCAAGCCAGGGACCAATCCCATGTTAGCCACGTCCAACCCCGTGGAATTCTGATTAGCAAGATTCCTCATTTGTTCTTCCAACAACCTGAACCTTCTATCACTGTCAGTGGGCATCTCAAGATCCCTGCCTGGCGGAGGGAAAGCATCTTCCTGACGATCTTCGCCCCAGTGAGAATCCTAATTACTATACCCAGCATAAGCAGTATTGGGACCAAAACCAGCCTGATTGATCCTGGGATCATACCCCATATTACCAAAACCCTGATTTCCAGCACCTGGCCCAAAACCAGCGTTGTGAGCACTCATTCCCATACCATTGTGGCTTGCATTGCCAAAACCTGCGTTACCGAAGCCCTGATTGCCATAACCCTGATTTCCGTAACCCTGATTACCATAGCCTTGATTACCACCAAAACCAGTGTTGCCAACACCAATACCCATACCAGAATTCCAGGCACCAAGACCAACATTCCCAATTTCAACATTGAAATCAGCATTCTCGGCACCAATATTTCCATTGGTTTCCACATGCCCATTACCGTTACCAGTCACATTTTCGTTTCCAGCTCTGTTACCATTCTCAATCGCATTGAGGATAAACACTGGTACAACGTCACCCGCTTGGAGAGTCTCACCGTGAAGAGGATCAATAGCAATTTCGTCATGTAGCACACCCTGACCATCAACCCTAGCAATCAGAGGTTGCACCAGAGTCTGCAGCTGTTCCTGGCCCTTGGCCACAGTTTCCATCACCTGCATGAACTGCGCCATCCTATCGCGCATCTCTTGCATCTCAGTTTGCATCTGATCCATGGATTTCTTGCAATTGCTTCTGGTAGAGTAGTGATGAATTCGCTGATCGGCAATCCTGGAACCTGCATCAACAGAGGGTTAGGAGAACAGCTAAAGGTACCTGCTATGCAAATGATTTATACAAATGCAAACGTGTGTCTGTGCGTTAGGGAGATTTTTCCCCCGATTCGAGTGCTAGAGTGCCAGTGCTGATAACAAGAAGTCTGGATCTAGTCACTGAAATAACATCTCATATATAGATGGCCCAACAAGGCAGCAGTACAAAGTCAATGAATACATGGGGAATCAATAGCATGACCTCAATCAACAAGCCTGGTGATAGTCAGTGTACAACAAAGATCAGAAAAAATACAAAGGGTTACATAGATAATCAGGTGCGACAACGGGCACGAAACTCCTCTAGCAACTCTTTTGTCTTGGGGTGATCAGGTCGAGTGAGCAACCCTTCAACAAGCAACTCTCTCTGCATAATAGTGCACTGGAGACCTTCAACAGAATCTTCCCATGCTCCTTGGCCAAAGCAATCTTCTAACTTTCGCTTCTTAGACTCAAACCTCTGCTTGCGATCTTTCAGGTTAGCGATAGCTTTATTCAGCATGTCTTCAGTGGAATATCTGCGAGCGGTTTCCTCATCAAACATCTTCTCACTATCCTTCACCTGAGACTTCAATTTGGAGATCTATTGTTTCAATTTGTCCTCCCTTTCTTTGTTGTTGGCTATAGTGGCATTCCACTGCTGATTGAACTTGGAGATTCTTCGGTATGCTTCATCCAGATTCTGCTTCTTGGTAGCCAATACATCGTTGACAGATTTGAAGTCCAGACCCAAACGTTCACGATCAGCTATCTGCTTAGTTAAGTATGTGTCCAACCTGTTCACCAACTCTGTCTGCTTCTTGAAGGAGTGGACGACTTTGTTTCTCTCGCTTCTAATATGTGCCAACTCTTTTTCCAACTCTTCATTGGCCTTTTTTAGCTCTTCTCTTTCAGCTAACACCTGATTATACTGCTGAATAGACACGATAGTAGGCTCTTCCACCACTGGAGGGAACTCCTGCTTAGCAGGTGGAAAAGGCATCCCTATGGTCTCTACTCTGGCTTTGATCCAGGTCACATACAGAACGTAGGCTTGGCTATTACATTTACCCAATAATGATTTCCCTCGTCTACTGATATCATTCCAGGCGTGCTGAAGCTTATATAACATATCCCCTTCTAGAAGACCGGTGAGGTACAGAGATTCCTGCACCTCTTCATCCTTTGGCGAAGCTCTCAAAGCATAAGCAAACTGTCTGACGAGCAGAGATGGATTATAGTTGATACAACCCTTTCTTCCAATCAGAGGCACATTCGGAAACCCACTGCAGCTGAATATGTCTTCAGTGCCTAACATATCTCTATCAAACTACACAATACTCTCTGCGGATAAACCCATCAAGCGCTCAAACCACTCAGCTGTGGATGCAAACGAGGCAAAGAGAACCATCTTAAGCAGGTGACTATCAAACCATCTGTAGAGTAAGGGCACACAGCATGCAAGATGGTGAAAATGACCTATAATGCCAAATGACCTATAATCTCACTTTCCCAAAATACCCCTAACTTGTAAACCTCATAACTTGAGTTCTATAAATCAGATGGAAGACTTCTAGTACAATTTGGAAAGCTAAGATCAAGACCTACAACTTTCATGTTGGCCAAAAGTTTAGGAGAAACACCCTTCTAGATCAAAAGTTCCATGGAAGTTGGTGAACTTTCACAGACAAATTTCACATTCCTCAGATGACCTATAACTTGTTTGGACCTTAACTTGAGTTCTATAAATCCAATGGAGGACTTCTAGTACTCAAATTAAAGCTAAGAGCATGCTATACAAGTGTCATGTTAGCCAAAAGTGGAGATGAAACTTTTATCTTGAGATAAGTGGTCTTGAAGTTAGGCACTAAATAGGGGATTTTACCTTGAGAACCCTAATTTAGCAACTCCTCACACTTTGAACTTTTCTTGGATTGGTCTTGGAATATCATTTCATACATCTCAACACAACTCTCCATGATTACAAAGACTTAGAAATGAGCTTTGATCCTCTTCAATTGCACAGTTGACTTAGGATTGACCAGACAAAAACCCTAATTGCAACACCCTCAACTGTGGCTCTTCACACTTGGCATAATGACTTGATTGAGCTCTAACATGACCCTCAAGGAACTCTATGAGCTCTATCCACACATTCTCTCCTTGATCAAGGCTCCACAACCCACTGATGGTCTTCAATTGGCTCTCAGCTTAGGAGATTAACCACATACAAACAACTGAACCTCTCAAGAACCCAACCCTCTTCCTGATGACTTTGATGACTTCTCAAGCTTGAATAAGACCTCTAGATAGGCTCCTCTGGATATAAACCACACTTGATCCCCTGCACAAATGAACAATGCTATGCTATGCAAATGTTAGATCAATGATATGCCAATGCAAGGAAACATAAACCAAGTAAGAAAAGGTTAGGCAAATTTTGGGGTGCAACAACCTGCTCTATGGATCCAAATAATACGATATTAATCAAAATAATACTTTCACCACACCTTAAGCAACATTTTCCCCATTTTATAACACTTTCTCAATTCAAGAAAACTCTTTCTTTTTAAATATAATTCAAGCAACTCTTTATTTTTCTTTTATCACACAAACCTTTCCCAAAACAATTCTCTTTGCTTTTCATAAAATAATTGTTATAATATGTTCTTTAGTAGTCAGGTTAAAAGCTTAGAGCATCCGAGCAAGGATCAAATCACGTAACGTCAAAACTTATAAGATACGATTATAACTATACCCTAAAAACAACCAATACACTTGTATTTTCTACCACGAACTATAGAGCTCTTATTTTCTCATTGCACTATGAGAATATGTAGGCACGAGGGTTTGAATCCTTGGTGAGCACACTAATTTAAAACTTATTTTTCCCCTTTTGCAAGTGACATTTAGATAATGACAGTCATCCGCGAAAAGAACAAATAAAACGGTTCCATTGAGTACAACGGATGTGAGGGATGCTAATACCTTCCCCTCACATAACCGACCCCTTTATCTATTTCTGTTTCCAATATTTTCCCTTTATTTTTGGAATAAATAAAGTTCAATGGTGATTCTATTTTATTATCGAGCGTGCGATACGCTCAGTTATTTTTTGCGCCGCACCAGTGGGCTACCTGTCATGACCGTCAGGAACCAGCTTTAGGCGGTCAGCTTGGTTTTCGATGTTGTTTTTGCGTGCAGTGGATGCTTAGCTATTGTTTGGGATGTTTTGTTGAGATTAAGTTATTATGATGATTTAAATAATAATTGAATTAATTTTCATAATTGCAAGTGGTGAATTACAAGCCTTCTTCAAAACTAATCCATTCAAACTTGAAATGCAGAATTTCTTTCATAGATGCTTCGTCGAAGGAAAGGAGCTCCAGTTTAGTGCGGTAGAAAAGGACATCTTGACGGAAATGAGATGAAGTCAAATACTTGAAAAATATGCTCTTGTAGAAGCGAGAAGACTCGACATGGGGTGTCGCTACTGCGAAAATCGGCGCCGGCTATGACAGAAGAGTCGCCACCGTGCGTTATTTATCCCACAAGAGAGAAAGGAAACACTCAAAGTAAACCTAACGCAAAGAGGGAAAGGAATGGTCATCGCAACCAAATCCTGGATTCGGGAGTCAGTTACGCAAGGGGAAGGTATTAGCACCCCTCACGTCCGTCGTACTCGACGGGATCCACGCTTGTTTTCTATCTAAGGGTGTGTTTATCTATCTACTCTACAGGTCTGGGTTAAAAAGAAAAGAAAATGACTCGGCAAAGTATCGCACTTTATGCCTACGTATTCCCGTCTGGAACGAGAAATCAGAGTCAACGTAGTTCGCCTAACTACGGGTTAAAGGGGGAAGGTTGCTCGTCGAGATGTCGCATCTCGTGCCTATGTACTTTCATACGACATGAAAGATCAGAGCAAACGCAGTTCGGGCTACGGAAGACACAAGCTTGTCTGACAGTTTTTATCTCCTTCTGAAAAGGGTTTTCCTGATTAAAGGTCCAAGAGGACAAAAACAGAGTTTGAATGTTTGTTTGAGTTTTTTACGAAAGAACTGTTTTTTAGGATGTTTGCAATCTCAGTCGCACTAGAGACTATGACCCAGGAGTGAACGCTTCGTATGTCACCCAAAGGGTACCACACTGACATCCAGATTACTGGAGAGAGACCCTCCACCAACCTTTTCCCAGATAGCTTAAGGCTCGTAACGCACGACTTCAATTAACCTTATTACTGTGTTTTTGAATTATTTTGAGATGAGAAAAGAGAGACACCCTAAAACTATGGTTGAAAGGGGAATCTACCTACAGTTATCATGCATGGGTCAAAACCTAATGTCTGTCATAATTCCCTCTTGCACAGAGGAAATCAGAGATCCTAGGGGAAACAGCAAAAGAAAGCAAGCAGTAAATAGTAAACAGTAAAATGCATGCTATGCAATAGTACCAGAGAGCAAGGGAGAAAACAATAGGCAAGAGGAGACAAGCTCCACCTTAAACCTAGAGGTAATCAACACAAGAAAACAGACAATATAGAGAAAGATAAAATATATAGAGGAGGCAACCCAAGCAGCAACAACAAACTCCTACAGCAAACAACAACAGCAAGCTCTAAACAGCACAGTTGAAAAGACAACAAAGTTGACAACAATACTTCATCTTCAAGCTAACTTCTATCTCAAGCTTCTTCAACTTCATCTTCAAGCTCTAGCAAGCACACTCCAAGCAGAGGAACAATCACCAAGGTCAAGGTTGAAATGTTGAAAACTTAATGAAAACCAAAGGAAATCATCAAGTACCAACATTGAAATGGAAAGGTATCCTCAAAGTTCTACTCAACTATGGGCATACCACACATCCCTCCAAAGGAGATATGGAGTTTCCCTAGGAGGACTTCATGTCATTGGATGGAATAGAATCACACAATACATTCTATGTTTGATGAAGAAATCAAAACTAGCTCTAATGGCTCTTCTTAAAACCCTAATTCCTAAGCTTCTAAAAACAACTCCTAAAAGAAAAGAAAACTTCCACTCCAAGCTCCAATATTAAAGCCATAGCATCTATAACAAGTCCAGAAGACCTCCCAAAAAGGATCCCAAGCCAAGCAAGCTCCAAATTCACCAACCAAACCAAACAAGCAAAGGCACTCAAGAGAGAACAACACAAACACAAGCAATTTGCAAAATTCAACAAAAATAGCAAACAAAGTTGTAAAATTCTAATTAAATTCCTGGGGGAACATTCATGTTTGAACAGCCTAGGGTTAAAATATTAAAGCCTAATTCAACTACTAAGTCACCTAAATAAATTCTAGATTGAAATGTATCAAGGTAATCCACAAGTTTGGGAAGGCTCTAATCTCAACACCTAAAACAAAACCTATATATGGTTTAAAATTGCTTGTGTTTGATATCTCTAATCCTAAGGGAACACGAATATCTACCCTAAAACATACTAAAAAATCAAAGCCAAATTCATCACCAATTAGAAGAACAAAATTCAACAAAACAGATAGTCAAATATGTAAAACAAAGAACATTAGCACAAAAGAAAAATCATAACTAATTCAAATAAAATCCTAAAATATAAAATCAACGCCTAAAATTTCTTAAGACATTCAGGAACTACAGAAAAAAATTTCATAATTTTTTGATGATTTTTACTATTTTTAATGTAATTAAAACAAACAGATATCAAAACAGAAAAATAAAACGAAAATAAAAAATTAAATGGAAAATGAAATGGTGAATTAATGAAAATCAAAGCAGGAAAAAAAAAGAAAACGCGCAGGGTGGGAATCGAACCTGCGCGCGCCTGGCCTCCTTCGATGGCCAAAATGACGCCGTTTTGAGGCAGGCCTGCGTGGCGCGTTACTAGCCTTCAGATCAGAAGACCGAGTCTTCCATTCTTCTCACGATCGGACGGTGCTGGGACCTTCTTCTCCAATTGCAAATTCTGCACTTCGTGAACAGTACCCCCGCGCGCACAGCTACCGGCGGTAATGGTGCAATTTCCGGCAACACTTCCAACACCCTAACTCATTCAATTCTTATCCGTTTTGCACGTTTTTTGGACCGAAATTGAAGGATTTTTCGCAAGGATTCCAAATATCTCATCAAAAATCATTAATAATGCAAGCTCAAAGAAAAACGAATCAAACAATGTTTGACGCCAAAACTTCAAGTTCATTAAAACTTCTCCAAATTAATTCTAAACTCATCCTTATGTCATGGAGGTTATAGATCAAGCAAAAGCTAAGCCAAATTATGTCAAAACAGTCCATATAAAATCTCACAAGTTTGGAGCTCCAAATTTCGAACGTCATAAACATCAACAATTATGATCCATAAACGATCTACATGCTTCAAGGAGTGCAAAGAAACGAAAATGGCAAAGAATCATCAAGTATTAAGAGAGATATGGTGAAATTCAAATACCTAGTGGAAAACTTCCACTGAGCCTTTAATCCTTGATGAAGCTTCGCGAAACTCTCCAGAATCGTTCAATGATCTTCAATAAAGCTTTCTCAATTCACAATTTGGCTTGAAACGATCTAGATCTTGAAATTCACTTTTTGGGTGTTCTTCACTTTTTCAAGCTTGTTCTTGATCAATTCTGTTCCAATTTCCAGAACTAATGATTTGTGAAGGTTAGAAATCTTATATACAATGGATATGGATCAAGAGAAAGCCCAATCCTTGCCTCTAGGCCCAAAATGAATTTTCAAAATTTCACCACTTTTTGCTCTTGAAGGTACACGAAAATGGCATTGTTTTGGCTCCAAGATGATTCAATTCAACTAATAACAGCATGTGGAGTGTGAATGGCTGAGATTTGCTCCTTGTATTTGATCCAATGGCTATTTTTGATTATGTAACTTCATGGTGAAGTAATCTAAATGACAACTCCCAAAACATGGCCTATGCTCAAAGTTCTTCCAATGCCAATGTTATTAGAATGTAATTTCCATTCAAAAAATGTACTCATATGCCATGTTTTGGTCCTCTAACTCAAAAAGTCAATTTTCCCTCCTTAATCCATTTAAAAAAATTTCTTTTTTAGGTCATTTTAAGTGACTTTTTGCTACAAGCCAAACCAATCCCACATGACCACTTGGTTGCACTTAAAATCACATTTTAAGCAACTTTCATGTTGAACAAAAATCCATTTGACAAGTGCAAGTTGGAGATTTTGACTAATGATTGAAAATGACCTATAATCTCACTTTCCCAAAATACCCCTGACTTGTAAACCTCATAACGTGAGTTCTACAAATCAGATGGAAAACTTCTAGTACAATTTCGAAAGCTAAGATCAATACCTACAACTTTCATGTTGGCCAAAAGTTCAGGTGAAACCTCCTTCTAGGTCAAAAATAGTTTTGAAGTCAGATGATTTTCACAGACAAATTTCAGAGACATCTGAGGACCTGTAACTTGTCTGGACCATAACTTGAGTTCTATAAATCCAATGGAGGACTTCTAGTACTAAAATTAAAGGTATTGAGATGCTATACAAGTTTCATGTTGGCCAAAGATCCATTTGCAACTTGTATCTTGACTTATGTGGTCTTGAAGTTAGGCACTAAACAGGGGATTTTGCACTGAAACCCTAACTTAGCAACTTCCCACACTCTTGATTCTTCTTGATTTGATCTTGGCACAACACCACAAATGTCTTATCACATCATTTCATGAACTCCCTGACCTAAAAGTAGTCTTTGATACTCTTCAATTGTCCAGTTGACCTAGAACTGGTCCAGATGAAACCCTAATTGCTTGCACCTCAACTGTGGCTCTTGCATTTGACACAATGACTTGATTGAACTCTCTCATGGCCCTCTAGGCATTATATGAGCTCCATACACATCCTCTTCTCACATTCAACACTTCACAACCCTCTGATGGTATTCAGTTGATCCTCAAGTTAGGAGAAGATTCACACTCAAACATTTAAACCCTTAGGCAATCAAACCACCTTCTGATGACTTTGACCACTCCTCAATCTTTAATGAGACCTCTTGCTAGGCTTATTTTGACAAGAATAACACTTGATCCCCTGCTATATGAATGATAACATGATATGCAAATGATATAACTATGCAAATGCTAAAGATATGCAAATGTTAATGCAATGAAACATAAACCAGGTAAGAACAAGGTTGAGCAAATTTTGGGGTGCAACAGTTGCCCCTATTCAAACGGATTGGACCCGACTGGGTGAAGAGCGAACGACCTTCAAACAATCGAGGTAGAAGACGGTTGAATACCAAGAAACTGGGAAATTTGCCAACCGCCGAAATACACTGCAAAAACTGCTTGGGGAACAACATCTGTTGTGCTGAACCCAGTTGTTACGGCAACAACTGATCAATCTTCTAATAAAACTTTTGATTTCAACATTAACTCCCTGTGTGACGCCACGGGCATCGAATTAACTTTACGAGAAACAACTCCGTCCACAACGGGACTAAACTTCGTCAACACGAGGAAGGACTCCATCAACATGGGTACAATTCCGTCTATAATTGGAAAAACGATCTCTGTCAGTCACAGGTAACAACTCCACTGGGGATAATCCATTGATTACGGATAATAACTCCGTCCACACGGGTAGCAATCACTGTCAACACAAGTAACACTTATTGTTAACTTTACTGGGGACAACTCCGTCGATCACGGGTACAATCTCTGTCAACACAGGTACAGTCTCTGTAAGCCACAGGTAAGAACCTCTGTCCATCACAGGTACAATCTCTGTCAATCACAGGTAACAATCTCTGTCAACACAGGGTAACAAACATTGTCAATACAGGGGAACAATCACTGTCAACACAGGTAACAAATTCGTCAACACGGAGAACAATCACTGTCAACACATGTCCAATCTCTGTCTATCACAGGTACGATTCGCCAATAAGGATAACAATCATCGTCAGCACGGGTAACAAACACTGTCAACACAGGTACAATCTCTGTCCATTACAGGTACGATCTTTACACGGATAATAATCACCGTCAGCACGGGTAGCAATCACTGTTAACACAGGTACTATTCTGTCAATAAGGATAACAATCACCGTCAGCACGGGTAGCAAACACTGTCAACACAGGTACAATCCCGTCAACACAGAGAACAATCACTGTCAACACAGGTAACAAATCCGTCAACACGGAGAAGAATTCCGTCAACACGGACAACGATCACTGTCAACACAGGTAAACATCATTGTCAACACAGGTACAATTCCGTTAATATAGAGAACAAACTCTGTCCATCACAGGTAACAATATCTGTTAACACAAGCGCGATCTCTGTCCATTACAGGTAACAATCTCTGTCAACTACAGGTACAATCTCCATCAACACAGGGGAGCAATTCCGTCAACACGGAGAACAATCACCGTCGGCACGAGTACAATCTCTGTCAACACAGGCACAATCTCTGTCAATCCCAGGTGCAATCTCTGTCAATCACAGGTACAATCTCTGTCAATCACAGGTACATTTGAAGAATACTTTCTTGGGAAATACGAGAAACTTAATCACACCACTCTGTGGGGGGAAATCACTAGTAACACCTTCGAACGTTTAAAGCATGAAATCTTTTACTGTTGACGTAACAGCAACCTGACAACAATCCCTCTGGGGATGAAGAGAAACTTAACCAGGCAACTCTGCTAGGGGACGAACATTATCATCACATATCTCACGCCGAGAATTTGAATATCTAGATATCCTTCTGAGCAAGAATCCCACTCCTCTGCAAGGGATAACACCTGAAAACGAAGAGGTAAACAACCTGGCTTATGTTTCAGAATGTGTATGTTTGACAATGGCGTAATGCTTCATACGGCATGGAAATGCTACGCGTTTAGGTAGATGCAAATATGATGATATATGCAAAATGCAAAGATGCCAAGAGGCGCTTCAGCAAAATAAATGTTGAAGACAAGACCCAATCCGCTGGGGATGAACGGGTATCACAGAGCACTCCAACAAAATAAATGCTGGATATGGTGCAACCAACTCCGCTGAGGATAATCATCCTGTTGGGGGAACAGCTCACAAGCTTGAAATTACAAACTCTGATGAGGATGTTCATCCTGGCGGAGGAAAAACAACCTGCTGGGGAGAAAGAGAAACAATCCTGCGCGGGGATAGTTCTTCTGAACCAAAGACGACTTGGTTATACTCTGCGAGAATTACCCATGTTGGGTATCGAGTGTGCACATACTCACTACTGGGAATGCACTCTCTGTTGGGGACATCAAAATCCACTGAGGATACTCTCTTGGCAACTTTCCTGGGGATACTCTTCTGGGGAGAACCACCCACATCTAATTGGGATAAGTGCCACCTCAAATCTTCTGAGATAAGATGTGACTTCCATCTGCTGAGAAGTGATACAATCACTTTGTCACAGAACTCTGGCTGGGGAAACGCAAGTTCCCTGACTGTTGGCTCCAAAGGTGAGAATCCTGCAAAACACAAATGAGACAAAACAAATCTATACAACAAGATCTATTTCGGTTAGTATCCGTGACGTTCGTTCAGTCAATTCTAAGTTTTAGCAATTATTGGCAAGGGCCAGCAAGTTTATGCACATGCAAGTTTATCAAAAATATCGGCGTTTTTCACAAACAAAACAGTAAAGAACAAGCATCAAGTACTGAATAACATGCTTTATTGATAACGGGCCTGTAAATAGGCAAAATTTTGTACATGGGATGCAACTCATGAAAAGAGGAAGTTACGCACAAAAAAATACAAATATTACAGAAATACAAAGAAAATTTGTATACATGTCGGCAACGTGGTACAGACGAACACCATGAGCTGATCCTCCTATGACTCACCTGACTCTGACGCTTTCCCGATAATCGATCTTCGGAAGAGATTGTTTTGGATATACGACCCTCAGGTACTCCCAAACCACTAAGCAACGCAGTATCAAACTCGGACCACAGTCATTTGCTTTTTCAAATCCCTAACTTTTGCGTGAACCGCCCTTTGCGGGTTTTCAATTCACCGGGATACCCTTTTTTGCCGAAGTTGCCCTTTTCAGGTTTTCAACTTCGCGGGTGTACATTTTTTCAATTTTATCCCTAACTTTTGCCTGAACCTTTTATTCCTTTTTTATGGTTCGCCGGGATGCCCTATTTTTGCCTGGACTTTCTTTTTCTGTCCAGCGGGTCTCTTTAAGCAAAGTATTTTTTAACTGTGTCCGAGTTCACAGGGGATGTAAAATCCTCACCATCCATGGTGGACAACAATAAGGCTCCTCCAGAGAAAACCTTTCTAACGACATATGGACCTTCATAGTTAGGAGTCCATTTGCCCCTGTGATCTGATTGTGGTGGGAGAATCTTTTTCAGCACAAGATCGCCCGTCTGAAAGCTTCGAGGACACACCTTCTTATCGTAAGCTTTCTTCATTCGGCTCTGATACAGCCGACCATATGCTAGAGAAGCCAATCTCTTCTCATCCATTAAACTGAGCTGATTCAATCTATCTTTCACCCATTCTGCCTCATCAAGTCGGACATCACGCAAAACCCTCAGAGAAGGAATCTCAACCTCCAATGGTAGGACAGCCTCCATACCATACACAAGTGAAAAAGGAGTTGCCCCGGTTGATGTGCGTACCGTCATACGATAACCGTGCAAAGAAAAAGGAAACATCTCATGCCAGTCCTTGTAGGTCACAACCATCTTCTGAACGATCTTCTTTATGTTTTTATTGGCCGCTTCAACAGCGCCATTCATTTTGGGCCGATAAGGAGAGGAGTTGTGATGTTCAATTTTGAATTTCTGGCCAAATTCCTTCATCATCTTGTTATTCAAATTTGAATCGTTGTCAGTGATAATCCGCTCCGGGATTCCATATCTGCAGATAATATCTTTCTTGATAAATCTGGGTACCACCTGCTTGGTAACATTAGCATACGATGCCGCTTCAACCCATTTGGTGAAGTAATCAATAGCTACCAAGATAAAACGATGTCCGTTGGATGCCGTGGGCTCGATTTTTCCAATCACATCAATTCCCCACATGGAAAAAGGCCAAGGCGACGACATAACATTCAGAGGGCTCGGAGGCACATGAATCTTGTCCACATAAATCTGGCATTTATGACACTTCTTTGCAAACTTGAAACAATCAGTTTCCATTGTTAGCCAGTAATACCTTGCTCTTAATAGCTTTCTCGTCATTGCATGTCCGCCGGCATGCGTGCCAAATGTATCCTCGTGGATTTCTTCCATTAGTAACTTAGCCTCTTTCTCATCCACACACCGTAACAACACCAAGTCGTGGTTTCTCTTGTACAAAACACCACCCGGATTCAAATAGAAATTGTCAGCCAATCTCCTAAGAGTCTTCTGATCACGACTGGATGCCCCAGCCGGATACTCTTGGTTCTTCAGGAAATTCTGGATATCAAAATACCACGGTTTGCCATCGGAAGCTTCCTCAATAGAGAATATGAAGGCGGGCCTATCAAGGCGAGAGATAACTATCCTGGGAGCCTCATTCTAGAAGTTAACCTTATACATCGAAGACAAAGTCGCGAGAGTGTCTGCCATCTGATTTTTTGCTCGTGGTACATGGTGCAGTTCCACCTTATCAAAGAAAGGCAACAACCTTCTTGCATAATTCATATAAGGTATCAGATTGGGCTGACGAGTCTCCCACTCTCCCTTGATCTGGTTCACAACTAGAGTAGAGTCTCCGTACACATCAAGATTTTTAATTCTCAGGTCAATAGCTTCTTCGAGCCCCATAATACACGCTTCATATTCGGCCTCATTGTTTGTAACTGGAAAGGTCAATCTAGCAGTGAATGGGATGTGCGACCCATGGGGAGAAGTAATGATTGCCCCTATTCCACTTCCATATGAATTGACGGCACCGTCAAATATCAATTGCCATTTGGAACCCAACTCTGGACCTTCATCCGGAAACGGCTCCTCACAGTCTTTCATTTTTAAGTACATGATATCCTCGTCAGGAAAATCAAAACTCATCGACTGGTAATCATCAATTGGCTGCTCAGCTAGGTATTCTGACAGAATACTCCCTTTAATAGCCTTTTGAGAAACGTACTGAATATCGTATTCTGTCAATACCATCTGCCATCGGGAAATACTTCCGGAAAGTGCTTGCTTTTCAAACACGTATTTGATTGGATCCATCTTTGAAATTAGCATGGTTGTATGGTTTAGCATGTACTGCCTCAAACGTTTGGCAGCCCAGGCTAGCGCACAACACGTCTTTTCGAGCATTGAGTAACGAGACTCACAGTCTGTGAACTTTTTACTCAAATAGTAAATCGCATGCTCTTTACGTCCAGTCTCGTCGTGTTGACCGAGAACACAACCCATACTTTTCTCAAGCACCGTCAAATACATAATCAATGGTCTCCCGGCTACTGGGGGTATCAATTTTGGAGGTTCCTGCAAATATTCTTTTATTTTTTCAAACGCCCTTTGACAATCTTCATTCCAGGTCACAGCCTGATCTTTTTTCAATAACTTGAATAATGGCTCGCACGTGGCCGTTAGATGAGATATGAACCGGCCAGTGTAGTTCAACCTCCCTAAAAAGCCACGAACCTCTTTTTCTGTTTTCGGCGTTGGCATTTCTTGTATTGCTTTTATCTTAGCAGGATCAACCTCAATTCCTTTTTCGCTCACAATGAACCCTAGTAGCTTACCAGATCTCACCCCGAAGGTGCACTTGTTAGGATTCAGTCTCAGCCTGAATTTCCTAAGCCTCTTGAACAATTTCAGAAGATTGACCAGATGCTCTTCCTCCGTCTGGGATTTGGCAATCATATCGTCAACATAGACTTCTATCTCTTTATGCATCATGTCATGAAAGAGTGTCGTCATAGCTCGTTGATATGTTGCCCCGGCGTTCTTCAAACCAAAGGGCATCACTTTGTAGCAAAACATTCCCCACGGGGTAATAAAAGTTGTTTTCTCCATATCATCTGGCGCCATCTTTATCTGATTATAGCCCGAAAAGCCGTCCATGAAGGAAAACACAGAGAATTGAGCGGTGTTGTCGACTAGCACATCAATATGAGGAAGTGGAAAGTCGTCTTTTGGGCTCGCCTTATTCAAATCTCGATAGTACACGCACATCCGCACCTTACCATCTTTCTTTGGTACAGGTACTATATTGGCGGCCCATGAGGGATAAGTTGTAACAGCTAGGAAACCAGCATCCCATTGTTTCTGAACTTCCTCCTTAATTTTCACAGCCATATATGGTCGAGTTCTTCTGAGTTTTTGCTTAACCGGCGGACATTCCTCACGCAATGGTAGACGGTGAACCACCATATCAGTATCCAACTCAGGCATGTCTTCGTAAGACCAAGCAAAGATATCACTGTACTCCCGCAGCATCTCTATAAGTCTTTGCTTGATATCACTTTGCAGTGCAACCCCTATCCGGATATTCCTGACAACCTCTACGGACCCCACGTTGATAATTTCAATTTCCTCCTGATGAGGCAGAATGATTCTCTCTTCTTGTTTCAAAAGTCGAGCCAGCTCTTCTGATAAGTCACTATCCTCAACAATCTCTTCTTCTGCTTGAAATATCGGGTGCTCGAAGTCGAAGCGAGTCATAGGAAGTTCGTGATCGATGTTGTGATCGGTGTCGTCTGAAATATGAATCCTGCAATGAGAATGGTTAAATGTTTCAAATAATGCAAACAAAGCACATAACCACGTTGCCATTTTATTGTTAAACAAAAACAGGAAAAACAAGGATCACAAAATTTGTATGAGAAAAATGCCTTTATTAATGATTAAACAAAGTACACACATAAGCAGGTAGCCCTAAAAACAAAATCACTATGCCCCGGGTAGGACACGGGATTACACAATAATTGAGAAAACAAATCATTACTGTTTTGTAGTCACTGCAACAAGTTCCTGGATAGACCAGTTGCACAGATTTTGTCCTGGCACGCCGGGCTTGATCCAAGAGTCCATATCGCAGTCACTATCTCCGTCTTCAGCATCGGAAACAGCATTGGTCGTTTCATAACAGACCCCACCTGGAGTGATCACCACTGGTCCTTTGAACTTTGGCACGCCTGATGCGGAGGACGACGATGTCGAGCGATACCCCAACCCGAACTTGTCCATCTTGACAGGAATTTCCAAGACTTGGCCCCATCCTTTGGTTGCCCCAGCCTGAACCACCGCCTGAGCGTCTTTGTACGAAGACATGGCCACCTCTGGCCCTTTGCTGGGAACATGAGACTTGTCCTTGATCTGCAACCCCTCGAAGGCTTGGCATGGCGTCTCATGGATTTCCCCATCCACTTCGACGTACTTGAATGACGAAAGATGACTAACCAGAATGTCCTCCTCTCCATAAATAGTAACAACACTGTCACCGACCATGTATTTAAGCTTCTGATGTAGCGTGGACGTCACAGCCCCTGCAGAAGGTATCCATGGTCGCCCAAGTAAACAGCTGTAAGCTGGATGTATATCCATGATGTAGAACACTGTGTCAAACACTTCCGGCCCAACTTGGAGTGGCAACGTTATGGATCCAAACACCGACCTCCTGGTCCCATCAAAAGCCCTCACGACCAAATCACTTGGTGTGCATATGATTCCTCGAACATCTAGCTTCATCATAGCCTTCTTAGGCAACACATTCAAAGATGATCCGGTGTCTACAAGAACGTGTGACATAACAGTGCCTCGGCATTCCACTGAAATGTGCAAAGCCATATTATGGTCCCGACCTCTAGGCATCAAATCAAAGTCAGTAAATCCCAAGCTGTGGCCAGCGTTCACATGAGCCAGTACCCCCTCAAGCTGATTGACAGTTACTTCCTGAGGTACAAAAGACGTGTCCAAGATTTTCAACAAGACATTTCGATGGACCTCTGAGCAAAGCAACAAGGATAGTATTGAAAATTTGGAGGGCGTCTGCTGCAAGTGCTCCACAATCTTATAGTCACTCTTGTGAATCAACCTCATAAACTCTTCTACATCCTTGACCGATGTTTCTTTCTCTTTCGACTGGGAAGGTCCTCCTTCATTCACTTTGGCTTTGCCTCTAGCAATTCTTTCAGCCTCGATTTCGGGTGAAGTGAAGATTCTACCACTTCGGGTCATACCTCCCTGTCGCTACTGCAAAAATCGGCACCGGCTGAACAGAAGAGTCGCCACCGTGCGTTATTTATCCCAAAGGAGGGAAAGGAAACGCTTGAAGTAAACCTACCGCAAAGACGGGAAAGGAATGGTCATTGCAACCAAATCCTGGATTCAGGAGTCGGTTACGCAAGGGGAAGGTATTAGCACCCCTCACGTCCGTCGTACTCGACGGGATCCACGCTTGTTTTCTAGTACGGATTGTTATTCTATCTATTCTACAGGTCTGGGGTTGAAAGAAAATAAAATGACTCGGCAAAGTATCGCACTTTATTCCTATGTATTCCCGTCTGGAACGAGAAATCAGAGTCAACGTAGTTCGCCTACCTACGGGAAAGGAGGGGGAGGTTGCTCGCTAGGATATCGCATCCTATGCCTACGTACTTTCACACAGCATGAAAGATCAGAGCAAACGTAGTTCGGGCCACGTACGACACAAGTCTGTCTTGATTGTTTTTATCTCCTTCTGAAAAGGGTTTTTCCTGATTATGCGTCCAAGCGGACAAAAATGACGTTTTTTGATTGGTTTACAGTCTTTTACGCAAGAACTGTTTTTTATTGATGTTTATCCTTTTATTGTACGTTTCTGATTGTTTTAAGAATGAAGAGACAGCAACTCTAAAACCTATGGTTAAAATGGGAATCAAAATCTACCCTAATGTTGGCATGCATGGATGAGAACCTAATGTCTGTCATATTTCTCTCTTGCGCAGAGAGAAACAGAGATCCTAAGGGGATAAACGGAAAAGAAACAGCATATACAGTAAAGCAGTAAAATGCATGAATGCAGCAGTACAAGCGAGGCAAGGGAGTCCCACTCAACCTCGAACCTAGAAAACAATGAGCGAAGTGAAACAGCTTCACCTCAATCTCAAGGGGACAATTAACAAACAATACAGTCAAGAAACTCAAACAATACATCACCAGCTCTAAACAGCACCAGCAGCTCTAAACAGCAAAACCTGACAGCACAAACTCCTGCTTCCATCAGTCTTCAAGGCAATGAACTTCATCCTCAATCTTCAAGGGCTTCTCCAAAGCAAGCTCTCCTAGATGATAAACAGTTCACAAGATGAGTTTGGATGTTAAACAGTCTGCTGAGCACCAAAGGTGGCCTACAGAAAGTTAACATAATACAGACGGTTTCTCTCAAAGTTCTATCTCCCAGATACAGTCACTAATCCTTCCAAAGGAGGGATGTGAGTATTAAGGAAAGACTTTTAATCACATAGAAGAATGGAGGCAAAAGAAGCCATCCATATTTGTTAAGAAATTTTCTATTCTAAGGCTCTATCTAGCTCTTATGTCCTAGGGCTTCAAACAGCGTCAAGCAAGCCAAGCATCTTCATCAAGCTTTGATCTTCAGCTTCACCTTTGTCTTCAATATGCTTCATCTTCATGCTCTTCAAACCAAGCCCACACCCCAAGCAAAGCCCAATAAGCCCACACAAACAATATAAACCCCAAAAGGGCACACCATACAAGCACACAATTGTAAAATACACTAAAAATATTAATATAGTAGGGAAAATTCTAATATTATTTCTAGGGGATCTACTATATCTACCCTTAATACCCTATATGCCTCAAGTCCTAATTCAATCTAAAAAACCCAAAAGAAATTGTTTTAATGCACCTAAGTTGTGTATAAACCCTAATCTGATCATCTTAATGTTCACTAATCAAAATTACCTAAAAATAATCCTAAAAATTATGGAATAAAATTCAGGGGTACCTAATATGTATATCTAATTGTCCTAAAAAGATTGGCCTAAAAAAGTAATGGGAACTATCTAAACAAAAATTTACAAGATCATGTATCAACATAAAAGAAATAAAATGCAATAAAAGTAGAAAATATACAAAAAATACTAAAATGCATGAGATGACAAATATTTTTATTTTATATTTTTCTATACAAAAATATGAAATGGGAGAAAAAACTCCCATTAAAAAATAATTAATTTTCAATTTGATATGATTTTTACAAGATTGAAATAAAATGGAGAAAAATAAAATGGGAATATGAAAATGGGGTGCAATCAGTAACAAAACATAGTACAATACGCGCTTGGGCCTAAATAGGGGGGTTCAGATAGCATACGCGTTGGGCCCATAATTAAATCAGAAAACAATTAAGAAAATGGAAAGAAAAAGAAAAAGAGACGGTGAGAATAGAAACAAAATGCAGTGCAAAATGGATTGGGCCTCAAAAAGGGGGTGGGGATAGTGATCCAGCCCAAGCAACCTTTAATGAAACGCCACGTTTCATTGCAGCTCGGATTCCCTCCAAAACGCAATCAAATCTTGTCCGTTGGATTAGTTCTCAGGTCAATGGTCAAGTTAGCATCTCACGGCTGGGACTCATCTTCTTCCTCCAACCTAGGGTTTGCAGAAACCACCATGGAAATGCAGACATGAAGCTTCATCTTCCTCCATACGAACTCCCTCATTTCTCCATCAAAATCAATAATACAAAGCACTAACATACTCCATTTTTCATGTTGAACACGATCATACCCTTAAAATCAACTGAAACCTCCTAAATCAATGAACCCGATCCAAGATCCAAAATATACTCAGTCATCAATCTTAACAATCATAAGGAACAACCTTCATGTTGGCCAAAAATCCATTTGAAAATTCCTTATGGGGTAAAAGTTGCTTGGAAGTCAAGTAACTTTCACAGATAAATTTCAGTGCCCTCAGATGACCTGTAACTTGCAAGAACCATAACCTGAGTTATATAAACCTCCTTGATGCCTTCCACCACTCAAATTAAATTTCTTGAGATTATCTAAAAGTTTCATGTTGGCCAAGGATCCATTTGAGACTTGAATTTTGAATTACTTTGCTTGGAAGTTTGACCTAAATCAGGGGATTTTACTCAGAAACCCTAATTTAGAAACTTCTCTTCTTCTTGATTTCTTTTGATTTCTCCTTGGCACAACACCACATCCATATCCACATATCAAATGATGAACCCCACATCCTTTAAATGGGCCTTGGTGCCCTTCAATCAATCATTAGACCTAGGGTTGACCTAGGGTTGACCTACGTGAGACCCTAGTTGATTGTCTTCAAATGTAGCTCTTGTCACCATACCAATAACTTGTATCATCTTCAAAATAGCCCTCTAGGTCTTCCATGATGTCTCTACACATTCCATGCCCCAGTTCATAACTCACAACTTCTCTGATGATCTTCAAATACCCTCAAGATAGGAGAGAAACCCACTGCTTGGCCTTTTAACTTCTCAAAGCTTCAATTTTTTTCTTGGTGACTTGAATAGACTTGGGCTTGAATAAAAACCCCTTGGACTTGAGATAAGAATGGAACTTGACCCCTTGTTGGATGGCTTGCCCATGCTATGCTATGCAAATGAATGAAATATGTGCATGATCTACTATGCAAATGATAAAGCTATGAAAACACAAATCAGGTAAAATAAGTTGGTCAAATTTTAGGGTGCAACAGCTGCCCCTATTCAAACGGCTTGGACCCGACTGGGTGAAACGCCCGGAGCCTTCAGACAATCGAGGTATGAGACGATTGAATACCAATAAACCCGGAAATTTTCCAACTGCCAGAAATAAATTGCGAAATAAACTGCACCACTACTTGGGGAACGCTATCTACAAATCTGACTTCAACATTATCTTGTCAATACTGGAATGAACTTATTGACTTCACTGGGAGAAGCACTTCTGTCGAATATAAGAACGCAATTCTGTCTTGTCATACAGGAAAATCTTCTTCTGCCCATCCATAACTCCGCCCTTGCTACGGGAAAATAACTCCGCCCTTGCTACGGGACACACACTGTCCATCCATACAGGAAAATAACTCCGCCTTTGCTACGGGACGTATCCTGTCCATCACACAGGAAAATAACTCCGCCTTTGCTACGGGACGTACCCTGTCCATCACATAGGAAAATGACTCTGCCTTTGCTACGGGACGTATCCTGTCCATCACACAGGAAAATAACTCCGCCTTTGCTACGGGACGTACCCTGTCCATCACACAGGAAAATAACTCCGCCTTTGCTACGGGACGTACCCTGTCCATCACACAGGAAAATAACTCCGCCTTTGCTACGGGACGTACCCTGTCCATCACACAGGAAAATAACTCCGCCTTTGCTACGGGACGTACCCTGTCCATCACACAGGAAAATAACTCCGCCTTTGCTACGGGACGTACCCTGTCCATCACACAGGAAAATAACTCCGCCTTTGCTACGGGATGCACCCTGTCCATCACACAGGAAAATAACTCCGCCTTTGCTACGGGATGTACCCTGTCCATCACACAGGAAAATAACTCCGCCTTTGCTACGGGACGTACCCTGTCCATCACACAGGAAAATGACTCCGCCTTTGCTACGGGACGTACCCTGTCCATCACACAGGAAAATAACTCCGCCTTTGCTACGGGACGTACCCTGTCCATCACACAGGAAAATAACTCCGCCTTTGCTACGAGATGCACCCTGTCCATCACATAGGAAAATAACTTCGCCTATCAAATACGGGAATACATCTGTCTAACTCACAGGAAAACTCTTCTCGGACATAGCTTATTTGCCTATTCGCTGCAGTAACTAACTCCACTGGGGATATTCCGAAAATAATTGTCAAACACTCGTCTCGATAACAAGTGGCTACTTATGAACTTTGATTCCATTAAAACCTGAAATGCTGCCGCAGCAACAAACTTGAAGAAACATTTCGCTGGCCGGATACAATAGCGCCTCAATTGGCAACTCTGTGGGAGAAAATAATAAATTTAACTATGTCGTCACACGTCTCCTGGCGAGACCTCGATTGTCTGGTAACATCTGAGCTTTAGAACTCCGTACTCCTATTGAGAAAGCACACCTGAAAGCGAAAGGTTAACCAACCTGATCTATGTTTCATAATACGTATGTTTGATAATGGCGTAATGCCCCATACAACATGGAAATGCTACGCCTTTTTTATTTGGTAGATGCAAATATGACACTATATGCCAATGCAAATGCAGGCTCTAGCTGCTAGGAAAAGCTCTGACAAGCTTGCTTCATCAAATCTGCCGTCGAGGACAAATGCCACCATGTTGGGGAGTGAACGGGTATCACAATGTATTCCGGCAAAATAAATGCCAGGACATACAACCAACTCTGTCGGGGAAATTTTTAACCTTCGAGTTCCACTGGGAGGAAAAAGAACACTTGCTGAAAAGAGAGAACTCCGCTGAAGACGAAACGACTCTCATGGGGAAAATCAACTGACTCCGTTGGGGGGAGAATAAATGACCTTACTGGGAAGGGAATCTCTACTGGGAAGAGTAGACTGTCTGGGTACAGCTCACAAGTTTGGAAATATTAATCTTCTGAGGCTAAACCACTCTGCTCGGGATGGGGGATCCTTTTGGGGGACACCACACTGAATACAACTCACAATCTTGGAACCACCAAACTCGGCTGAGGGTAAACGACCCTGTTGGAGAATGTCCTTCGGATAAGCTGCGACTAGCCGGGGAATTTGATCCTTCTTCAGTAAGGAACATTGTCATCTCAGCTTCCGGGAATGAAGCGCGACCTGCATGGAGATTCACTTCACATAATGATCAAGTCTTTTTGTTACGAGCTTCTGGTTAGGACTGCAATCTTCTGATCGTCCACTTCGTATGGTCAAGAACCCTGCAACACCACAAACGAGACAAGACAAGTCTATACAACCAAATCTATTCAGGTTAGCGTTAGTGACATCATTTTCAGTCAATTCAAAGTTTTAGCAATTATTGGCAAGGGCCAGCGATGTTATACACTTGCTAGTTTTATTAAACATTGGCGTTTGTCATGTACAAAACAGTAAAGAACAAGCATCAAATATTGAATAACATGTTTTATTGATTGGGCCCCTGAATGGGCAGAGTTTTGTACACTGGATGTAACTCCTGAAAAGAGGAAGCTACGCACAACAAATATACAAGTATGCACAGGAAGCATATATACAGTGACAAATCAAATTTGCACACATGTCGGCAACGTGATGCAGACGAACATCATGATCTGATCCTCCTATGACTCGCCTGACTCTGGCGCTTTCCCGGTATTCAAACTTCTGAAGAGATTGTATCGGATAATCGACCTCTCAGGTATATTCTCCCGCACCAATGTGCATCGCAGTATCAAATTCGGACCGCAGTCATTTGCTTTTCAAATCCCTAACTTTTGCGTGAACCGCCCTTTACGGGTTTTCAGTTCACCGGGATACCCTTTTTTGCCGAAGCTGCCCAGTGTAGGTTTTCAACTTCGCGGGCGTGCATTTTTTCAATTTTATCCCTAATTTTTGCCCGAACCTTTCATTCTGTTTTTTGGTTCGCCAGGATGCCCCATTTTTGCCTAGACTCTCTTTTTTCTGTCCAGCGGGTCAATTTCAAGCAAAGTATTTTTTAACTGCGTCCGAATTCACAAGCGACGTAAAGTCTTCACCGTCCATGGTGGACAACAACAAAGCTCCTCCTGAAAATACTTTTCTGACCACGTATGGCCCTTCGTAGTTGGGGGTCCACTTGCCCCTTTGATCTGCCTGTGGCGGGAGAATCCTCTTTAGCACAAGGTCGTCCGTCTAAAAGCTCTGAGGGTGTATCTTCTTATCATACGCTTTCTTCATTCGGCTCTGGTACAACCGACCATATGCTAGAGAAGCTAACCTCTTCTCATCCATTAGACTCAGCTGGTTCAATCTGTCTTTCACCCATTCTGCCTCGTCCAGTTGGACATCTCGTAATACCCTCAGGGAAGGAATCTCAACTTCCAGTGGTAACACTGCTTCCATTCCATATACCAACGAGAACGGGGTTGCCCCGGTTGATATGCGTACCGTTGTACGATAACCGTGCAAAGCGAAAGGTAGCATCTCATGCCAGTCTTTATAGGTCACCACCATCTTCTGAACAATCTTCTTTATGTTCTTATTGGCCGCTTCAACAGCGCCATTCATCTTGGGTCGATAGGGAGAGGAGTTGTGATGTTCGATCTTAAAACTCTGACACAGCTCCTTCATCATCTTGTTATTTAGGTTCGAACCGTTGTCGGTAATTATCCGCTCGGGGATTCCATATCTGCAAATGATATCTCATTTGATAAACCTGGCTACCACCTGCTTGGTCACATTAGCATAGGATGCCGCTTCCACCCATTTGGTAAAATAATCAATTGCTACCAAAATGAACCGGTGTCCGTTAGATGTCGTCGGCTCGATCTTTCCAATCATGTCGATTCCCCACATTGAGAATGGCCACGATGACGACATCACGTTCAGAGGACTCGAAGGCACATGGATTTTATCCGCATAAATCTGGCACTTATGACACCTCTTCGCAAACTTGAAACAATCAGTTTACATAGTCAGCCAGTAATAACCTGCCCGCAGCAGCTTCCTCGTCATAGCATGCCCACCAGCATGTGTACCAAATGTACCCTTGTGTATTCCTCCATGAGCAACTTCTCCTCTTTCTCGTCTATACAACGTAGCAGCACCAAGTCGTGGTTTCTCTTGTATAGGACACCGTCCGGATTCAGATAGAAATTACCCGCCAATCTCCTGAGAGTCTTCTGATCGTGACTGGATGCCCCAGCCGGATACTCTTTGTTCTTCAGGAAATTATGGATATCAAAATACCAGGGTTTATCATCAGATACTTCGTCAATGGCAAATATGAAGGCGGGTCTGTCAAGCCGAGAGATAACAATTCTGGGAGCCTCATTCCAGAAGTTGACTTTGTACATGGAAGACAATGTGGCCAGGGCGTCAGCCATCTGATTTTCTGCTCGCGGTACATGATGCAATTCAACCTTGTCAAAGAAAGGCAACAATCTCCTTGCATAATTCATGTACGGTATCAAATTGGGCTGACGTGTCTCCCATTCTCCTTTTATTTGATTCACCACCAGAGCTGAATCTCCGTATACATCCAGATTTTTGATTCGCAAATCAATGGGCTCTTCAAGCCCCATGATACAAGCTTCGTATTCGGCTTCATTATTGGTAACTGGAAAGGTCAATCGAGCAGTAAATGGGATGTGCGACCCGTGTGGAGTAGTGATGATTGCCCCTATTCCGCTACCGTAGGAGTTTACAGCTCCATCAAAAATCAACTGCCATTTGGAACCCAATTCTGGTCCTTCGTCCGGCAACGGTTATTCACAATCTTTCATCTTTAGGTACATGATATCCTCGTCAGGAAAATCAAACCTCATCGATTGGTAGTCCTCAATAGGCTGCTCTGCCAAGTACTCAGATAATACACTCCCCTTTATAGCCTTCTGTGAGACATATTGGATGTCGTATTCGGTCAAAACCATCTGCCATCGGGCAATTCTCCCGGATAAAGCCTACTTTTCAAATACGTATTTGATAGGATCCATCTTCGAGATGAGCATGGTTGTATGATTCAGCATGTACTGCCTCAAACGCTTGGTGGCCCAGGCTAGCGCGCAACAAGTTTTTTCGAGCATTGAGTATCGAGATTCACATTCAGTAAACTTCTTACTCAGGTAGTATATCGCATGCTCTTTTCTTCCTGTCTCGTCGTGTTGACCGAGAACACAACCCATACTTCCCTCAAGAACCATCAAATACATAATCAAGGGTCTCCCTGCCACTTGAAGTATCAAAATAGGAGGCTCCTGCAAATACTGTTTTATTTTATCGAACGCCTTTTGACAATTTTCATTCCATGTTACAGCCTGGTCTTTTTTCAACAGCTTGAATAATGGCTCACACGTAGCTGTTAGGTGAGAGATGAACCGAGCGATGTAGTTCAACCTCCCTAAAAACCCGCGCACCTCTTTTTCTGTTTTAGGCGTCGGCATCTCTTGTATTGCTTTTACTTTTGCAGGATCAACCTCTATTCCTTTTTCGCTCACGATAAACCCCAGCAGTTTACCCGACCTCACCCCGAAGGTGCACTTGTTAGGGTTCAGTCTCAGTCTGAACTTCCTAAGCCTTTTGAATAATTTCAGCAGATTCACCAAATGTTCTTCCTCCGTCTGGGATTTGGCAATCATATCATCAACATAAACTTCGATCTCTTTGTGCATCATGTCATGAAAGAGAGTCGTCATTGCACGCTGATACGTTGCCCCAGCATTCTTTAATCCGAAGGGCATCACTTTGTAACAAAATGTTCCCCAAGGCGTAATGAAGGTAGTCTTCTCCATGTCTTCTGGCACCATTTTAATCTGATTATAGCCTGAGAAGCCATCCATGAAGGAGAATAAGGAGAATTGAGCGGTGTTGTCAACTAGCACATCGATGTGAGGAAGTGGAAAATCATCTTTCGGGCTCGCTTTGTTCAAATCACGGTAATCTACGCACATTCTCACTTTACCGTCTTTCTTTGGCACTGGCACAATATTAGCGACCCATGAGGGATATTTTGTAACAGCTAGGAAACCAGCATCCCACTACTTTTGAACCTCCTCCTTAATTTTCACTGCCATATCAGGTCTGGTTCTGCGAAGCTTCTGCTTAACCGGCGGGCATTCTTCTTTTAGCGGCAAACGGTGCACAACCATATCCGTATCCAACCCAGGCATGTCTTCGTACGACCAAGCGAATACATCACTATACTCTCTGAGCATTTCAACCAGTCTTCGCTTGACGTCGCTCTGCAGCGCGGCTCTTATACGGATGTTCCTTTCAACCCCTTCCGACCCCAGATTAATGATTTCAATGACCTCCTCATGAGGCAGAATGATTCGTTCTTCTTGCTTTACCAACCAAGACAACTCTTCTGGAACGTCGCCATATTCAACAATCTCTTCTTCGGCCTGAAATACCGAGTGCTCAAAGTCGAAGTGAGTCATAGGCGGTTCAATGATGTCGTCTGAAAATGTTATCCTGCAAAAGGAATGGTTAAATGCTTCAAAATGTGTATAAAGCGAATAACCACGTTGCCATTTTATTGTAAAAAATAAAAACAGGAAAAACAGAGATCACAATATTTGTACATGAAAAACGCCTTTTTATTTAACGATTAAACAATGCAATGTACATAACAGAACGGCCCTAAGCAAAATCACGATGCCCCGGGTAAGACACCGGATTGTTCAACAATTAAGAAAACAAAGTATTACTGTTTGGTAGTCACAGGAACAGTCTCCTGAATAGACCAATTGCATAATCCTTGTCCTGGCACGCTCGGCTGAATCCAGGCGTCCATGTCGCAGTCGCTGTCTCTTTCTTCGGAATCTGAAACAGCGTTGATGGCCTCGTGATACACTCCACTAGCCGTGATTGTTATTGGTCCTTTGAAACGGGGTGTCCCAGCAGCAGGCGTTGATGATGACGGTTGATATCCCAGCCCAAATCTGTCCATCTTCACGGGAATATCCAGAACCTTGCCCCAGCCTTTTGTCTCACCAGTCTTCACTAGAGCCTGAGCCTCCTTGTATGATGAGACTGCCACCTCTGATGCTTTGCTCGGCCCTGGAACTTTGTCTTTGATGCGCAATCCTTCAAAGGCTTGACAGGGTGTCTCATGAATCTCGCCGTCGACTTCTACGTACTTGAATGACGACAGATGGCTGACCAATATATCCTCCTCTCCGCAAACTGTGACCATACTGTCCCCTACCATGTACTTCAGCTTTTGGTGTAAGGTAGATGTGACTGCCACAGTGATCACACTAAAATTCACCGTATTTCTGACTCCGATTTCGCATGCATTCTTAGCTTTTATTGTTGTTTTGCTTTGTTATTGCTTTGTTTTCTTATGTTTTCAGGTTTTTATAATAATCGGAGCTTAAATCGGGAAAAGGAGCGAAAAAGGAGTGAAAACGGACGAAAACCTAGAAATTCAGCATTTTGCACTTACGGCACCCACTGTGGCGGGCGCCATGGGGTTAGCCATGACGTGGCCACGTCTCAAGACCACTCCTCAACCTCCAAGACCCACGATCCCCACTACATCATCCCCTGTAGGGACCGTGGCGGGCGCCATAGGCCTGTGGCGGGCGCCACAAGGCAAAAATCCACAACCTCCACTTTTTAGTGGAGGGGCGTCCCGGTCATTTCGCGCTTTCAGTTTCTCCTATAAATAGGACCTTAGATTTTCGTTTTTCTTCATCCAGAATTAGAATTCTCTAGGCATATATCAGTTATAAAGCAGTTGCCATTCCACATCGGGGTGCCTCTGCAATCGAGTGATCGAGTCTGTAATCTGTCTGTGGTTCGAGTTTTGGAGCACTCTGGAGGAAGTTAATCCTGCCGCCATTTTAATTCCAGTTAGTATTTTATTTTTCCGCATTGCTTTACTTTTATTTATTTTCTCGCACTTTACTTTGTTTATTTCCCGCACTCGCACATTTACTTTGTTTATTTCCCGCACTCGCACTTTACTTTGTTTATTTCCCGCACTCGCACATTTACTTTGTTTATTTCCCGCACTCGCACATTTACTTTGTTTATTTCCCGCACTCGCCTTAAATTACTTATATGAAAAACTATAAAAAGAATATTTACTTTATCATGTCTAACTAATCCCATAAAGGTTAGAATGTAAGGATCGTAATTAAACCAGTAATCAGTATAATTGTTCGTGGAAACACCTAAGGGCTATTTTATCTTTCAATTCAAGTAATTGTTTTTAACTATTTCAAAAGCAGCCAAAAGCGCTTTGTATAGTTCATTAGGAGTTTTTAGATTAAAAAGAAAAGAGATTTTAAAACGATTTTCGGACGCGTTATGAGATTTAGAGTCTGGTTCATAAGAACCTCTTTTTGCTAAGAAGTCCAGGTTAAAATACTTTTCAACTTTGTTAAGAAACTATATTTCTTAAAAATAGGTTTACTACTCTAACGCAGTACGCACCTTTTTATCCGTGACAATAGGAGGGGTTGATTAGAGAGTACAACTCGGTTCTGAATACGCGAAAGCGACAGTTCCTGTTAAATTAGTTCTTTTCAAAGGAGAAAACATTGCCCATAAGTAGTTCCATTAACAAGTACTGGATTATCATTGATTACGTGAATTACATTCGAGCCTGTCTTTTATTTATTATTTAAAATTATAATTTTATTTACCATTGCACCCTTACTAAAACCCTTAAAAATAGTTGCCTTAGATAAACACCATAACAACAGGTACGATAGATTGACACTTGGTCTCTGTGGATTCGATAATCTTTTATATTACTTTGACGTGATTCGTACACTTGTGAAAAACACGCATCAAGTTTTTGGCGCCGTTGCCGGGGACCAATATCGTCAAATTTCATTACCCTGTAGTTATACCGTTTAGACTAAGGTTGTTACCCACCGGTCAATGCGAAAGACTCGCAGTGCCGGAAGTTTAGTAGACCCTCTAGCTGAACCTGAACGTTACGCTCGCGCACGTTTATTTTTCCATAGGAATAGGAGAGCTATGGCAGAAGATCAAAACCGAAGACCTCTTAAGGACTTCGCCCAACCATCAAACGAGGAACCTAGTTCCAGTATAGTAAACCCCGCTATCCCAGCCAATAATTTTGAACTTAAGCCATCCCTGCTGCAATTAGTGCAACAGAGACAATTCGCAGGTCTCGCTACTGATAACCCGAACCAACATTTAAAAAACTTTCTTCAATTAGCAGACACCTTTAAAACCAATGGAGATTCTCCTGAGGCAATACGCTTAAGATTATTTCCCTTTTCCCTCAGAGATAAAGCTCTATCATGGTTAGATTCCCTTCCACCCAATTCAATAACAACTTGGGATGACCTTAGAAAAGTTTTCCTTGCTAGATATTTTCCCCCAAGTAAGACCGCTCTTCTTCGAAACCTAATAATTAGATTTACCCAACACCAAGGAGAGTCGTTGTTCGAAGCCTGGGAGAGATATAAAGAACTATTAAGAGCATGCCCACACCATGGCCTAGAGAATTGGCTAATCATCCAAACCTTCTATAATGGACTTCTTTATAACACTAAAATGACCATCGACGCTGCCGCTGGTGGCGCACTGATGAACAAACCTTACCCTGAAGCTAGTGCCCTTATCGAGGATATGGCCCAAAACCATCAATCATGGGGAGTAGAACGAGCGACAGTGGAAAAGAAGGAAGCCCAAGGAGGAATACATGAGCTAAGCTCTATAGACATGATGCAGGCTAAAATGGACGCGTTGGCCCTTAGAGTCGAACATATGTGTACAACTCCGAATACTGTTGCCGCAGTTTCGCCGAATTGTGAGATATGTGGAACGCAAGGACACCAATCCGCCGAATGCAATCTGTTGAATGAAACCAACACTGAGCAAGTGAACTATACCCAAGGGAACCCATTTTCAAACACATATAACCCTGGATGAAGGAATCACCCAAACTTCTCCTACAAAAATAATAACCCTATCCAAAATACCGCACCTCCGAGACAACAAGGTTACCAAGCCCCTAGAACAAATCAACCTATGCAACCTGTACCACCTAGCCCGAGCTTTGAGGAAGTTGTAAAAGATTTTATCGTTGCTCAAAAACAACAAAACAAAGAGTTCATGAACCATAACGTCCATG
Source organism: Lathyrus sativus (assembly GCA_963859935.3). Classification (NCBI taxonomy): domain Eukaryota; kingdom Viridiplantae; phylum Streptophyta; class Magnoliopsida; order Fabales; family Fabaceae; genus Lathyrus; species Lathyrus sativus. Next base: position 41,484,952 of record OZ012741.1, read on the forward strand.
TTAACGAACTAATTACCAAGTTAGGAACCAAGGTTGATCAAATTATTACTCATAATAAGATGCTTGAAACCCAGATCTCTCAGGTAGCGTTAAACCAAGCCCCACATACTACACCTGGAGGACAGTTCCCTAGACAACCTCAACAAAACCCGAAAGGGCAAGCTAATGCCATTACTCTACGAAGTGGAACCGCTTATAAGGAACCTTTAAACCCTAGATTAAGTGAGCCCGAAACTTCTGAGAGGAATGAGGAAAAGGAACCAGAGAAGCCTGAAACCCCGGAAAGTCAAGAAAAAGGAGAAGAACCTAAAAATAAAACCTATGTACCGCCACCGCCATACAAACCACCAATACCTTACCCTCAAAGATTAAAGAAAACCCAAATCGATAATCAATATCAAAAATTCGTTAAGGTTATAGAAAAACTTCGCGTAGAAATCCCCTTTACAGAAGCCATCACCCAAATACCTTCTTATGCTAAGTTTCTCAAAGACATACTTACAAATAAACGTAGACTCGAAGATCCGAAACCCGTGGAATGTAATTCTATTTCCGAAAATAGGTTAGCAAAGAAAGATAAAGATCCCGGAAATTTTTCCATTCCTTGTGTTTTGGGGAATCATGTCATCGAGAAAGCTTTTCTAGACTTAGGAGCTAGTGTGAGCTTAATGCCTTTAGCAGTTTGTGAGAGATTAAACTTAGGAGAATTACAACCTACTAAGATGTCACTTCAATTAGCCGATAGATCCGTTAAATACCCTATAGGCATACTTGAAGACGTCCCTGTTAGGATAGGTCAGCTGTTTATACCTACTGATTTTGTTGTCATGGACATTAAAGAAGATGACGACATACCAATCCTCCTAGGTAGACCGTTCTTATCGACTGCTGGAGCCGTAATAGATGTTAAAAAGGGAAAACTAACTTTTGAGGTAGGTGGCCAGAAGATAGAATTTATATTGTCAAAATTTCTTATGGCACCTGTGATAGGAGATTCTTGTTATGCCTTAGATATCATCGAAGAGTGTATTAGGGAATTAGAACAAGAAGAAGAAACTGAATCTATAAAATTGCCATCAACCCTTATTTTGGAAGATGACAATTATAAAACACCCTACATTGATGATAACCTTCACGAATGTTTATCTCTAACCCCAGATCCTATGCCTTGCCCTATAAAACCGACCGTAAAACTTAAGGAACTGCCTAAAAACCTGAGATATGAATTTCTTGATGAAGATATGAACCGTCCAGTTATAGTCAGTGCTACCTTAAACCAAGAAGAAACCGATCAATTATTAGAAGTTTTACGTAGGTACCCCTCAGCCCTAGGATATAAGATCTCTGATCTAAAAGGAATAAGCCCATCCGTATGCATGCATCGGATTTTGCTTGAAGAAGATTCAAAACCTTCTAGAGAACACCAACGTAGAATAAATCCTATAATGAGTACTGTAGTTAAGACTGAAGTTCTTAAGTTACTAGAGGCAGGTATAATATATCAGATCTCGGACAGTAAATGGGTGAGTCCTGTGCATGTAGTACCTAAAAAGGGAGGCATCACAGTCGTGCAAAACGAGAAGGGCGAACCTGTAGCAAAAAGAATTGATGGAGGTTGGCGTATGTGCATAGATTATAGAAAATTAAATAAAGCAACTAGGAAGGACCATTTCCCATTACCATTCATAGACCAAATGTTGGAGCGCCTAGCCAGACACTCTTACTTTTGTTATTTAGATGGATATTCAGGATTCTTCCAAATACCTATTCACCCCGAAGATCAAGAAAAAACTACCTTTACATGCCCAGTTGGAACCTTTGCCTATAGAAGAATGCCTTTTGGACTTTGTAATGCTCCTGCAACTTTCCAACGCTGCATGATGTCTATCTTTGCTGATTATTTAGATGGAATTATGGAAGTATTTATGGACGATTTCTCAGTTTGTGGGTCAGATTTCAAAAATTGTCTTGTCAACCTTGAGAAAATCCTGGAGAGATGTGTGGAGGTAAACCTTGTGCTAAATTGGGAAAAATGTCATTTCATGGTCACCGAAGGGATTGTTTTAGGACATATAGTTTCCGAAAAAGGTATAGAGGTAGATAAAGCAAAAATAGAGGTCATAGAGAATCTAAAACCGTCGAAGACTATCAGGGAGATAAGAAGTTTTCTTGGACATGCCGGATTTTACCGACGTTTTATCAAGGATTTCTCCAAAATAACAAAGCCCTTAACTGGTCTTTTAATGAAAGATGCTGAGTTCATCTTCGATGAAAAATGTACTGAAGCATTTAATCTTCTGAAGCAAGCTCTGATTTCAGCACCTATAATGAAACCCCCTGATTGGTCGGAACCGTTTGAGATAATGTGTGACGCCAGTGATTATGCTGTTGGAGCCGTTCTAGGTCAGAGAAAAGATAAGAAGTTACATGTGATTTATTATGCCAGTAGAACCCTAGACGCTGCACAGCTCAACTACGCAACAACCGAAAAAGAGCTCCTAGCTGTAGTTTTTGCAATAGACAAATTTAGATCTTATCTAGTAGGAGCCAAGATTATAGTTTACACCGACCATGCTGCCATTCGTTACTTACTAAGCAAAAAGGATGCCAAGCCTAGGTTACTTCGATGGATTCTATTATTACAAGAGTTTGATTTGGATATCCGTGACAAGAAAGGCACTGATAATGTGGTAGCTGATCACCTATCTAGGCTAGAATACCTGAAACCTAATCCAGTACCCATAAATGACGATTTTGCCTACGATAGACTGATAGCCCAACTAGAAACCATTGAAGATGATAACCCAGACCCTCATGAGCAATTTCATAAATCCTTAGCTATAAGCAATGTACCTTGGTATGCAGATTTTGTTAATTACCTAGCCGCTGACATCATACCCCCTGATCTAAACTACCACCAGAAGAAGAAGTTCTATAGTGATGTGAGAAACTTCTATTGGGACGATCCATTTCTTTTCAAGAGAGGTAAAGATGGCATTTTCCGCCGTTGTGTTCCAGAAGAAGAGGTAAATAATATAATTGAGCATTGTCACTCTGCACCCTATGGTGGACATGCAAGCACATCTAAGACCTACGCCAAGATTCTTCAAGCTGGCCTATTCTGGCCTACTATGTGGCGTGATGTCCATGCTTTCATTGTCAAGTGTGACAGATGCCAACGCACAGGAAATATTTCAAGACGTAATGAAATGCCGTTAAGAAATATCCAAGAAGTAGAACTCTTCGACGTATGGGGTATAGACTTTATGGGACCGTTCCCACCATCTTTTGGAAATCAGTACATATTAGTAGCCGTTGACTACGTGTCTAAATGGATTGAAGCTATCGCCGCACCCACAAACGACACCAGAGTAGTCATCAAATTATTCAAGAATTATATATTTCCCAGGTTTGGAACACCCCGTTTAGTCATAAGTGATGGAGGATCACACTTCATATCGAGAATATTTGATAAACTTTTAAGCAAGTATGGAGTTAAGCATAGAGTAGCAACACCATACCACCCACAGACCAATGGACAAGTGGAAGTATCTAATAGGGAGATAAAACAAATCCTCGAGAAGACTGTCTCTATATCTAGAAAAGATTGGTCGCAGAAACTTCAAGAAGCATTATGGGCCTATAGGACCGCTTTCAAAACTCCTATAGGAACAACCCCTTATCAACTGGTCTATGGAAAATCATGTCACTTACCATTTGAGTTGGAGCATAAGGCCTATTGGGCCATCAAAACTTTGAATTTGGATTACTTGACAGCTGGTGAGAAACGTATCCTTGATATCCACAAATTAGAAGAGCTCAGACAATCTGCCTACGAAAATGCCATCATATACAAAGAAAGAACAAAAGCTTGGCATGACAAAAGAATCATAAGAAGAGACTTCAAAATAGGCGATCCTGTTCTCCTGTTCGATTCCAGGTTACGACTATTTCCAGGTAAACTCCGTTCGAGATGGACTGGCCCTTTCGAAGTATCTAAGATCCTGAGATCCGGTGCTATTGAAATCAAGAACCAAACATGTAAACCGTTCATAGTCAATGGACAGAGGTTGAAGCCCTACGAAGGAGGTGACATTCCAACAACAGACACCTGTCATACTCTGAGTGATCCACCATATCCTTCCAATGATGTTTAAATATCGGTCGTCGAGCTAATGACGTTAAACAAGCGCTGCATGGGAGGCAACCCATGGTTTTTCTTATTTTTGTACTTTTTATTTTTACTTTATTTTAATTTGTTTATTTTATTATTATGTCAGGACTCACGATTGAATGTTTTATGTGCTTTCAGGACTTGTTTGCTAACCTTGTACAGAATGCAGAACCCTGATGACATGCACGTGGCCTTTAGAGATGATGCACAGAGAGAGCGTTACTATGTTCACATGAGACGCCCTATGGCTCCTACCAGGTACCCTGACCATGACTGCATGGATGCCTTGGGGATAGAGCCAAGCGTCAGATTTTTATGCCATCAACTCCAGTGGGACCAGTTTGACGACAGGAACGACACTTATAGGAACTTGACTCTTGAGTTCCTCAGCTCGTTTCATCATGACCCTTGGGCTGGACCCGATGGACTCGCTGTTTTCAGGTTGTTCGGGATTGACTACTCATTCTCTCACAAAGAGTTTGGTGATTTACTAGGTTTCCAGACTACTCCTGATGCTATTCCAGAGACTCCGATGGGGTATTTTATGAGCAGAGAAGTGGAAAAGTTTTGGACTAAAATATCAGGCAGAGGGAGCCAAGATCCTTCTACCCAGTTTTCTCAAGTAATCCACAACCCTGCATTGAGGTACTTCCAGATGATTCTAGCACATTCTTTCCTAGGTTTTCCAGATACAGAGACACTGCTAAGTGAAGAGGAGATTTTCCTACTGTTTTGTGCGACTCAGTCTCGCCCTGTTGCTTGTGGCAACTTTCTACTGAAGGGCCTTGCTAGTGTTGCCAGATCATCAGTAGGAATCATCCATGTCGGTGGGATTGTTACACAGATTGCTACTGCATTGGGTTTGTCTCGCAAGCTATTGCACCTCAGGACCTTCTGCCGCTACACCACCCTGGATATTGATTTTTGTCTTGATAGAGGACTGATGAGGAGGGCTTCTTTTGAGCCCAACATGTTTAGATTGCTGATCGACGGTGAAGCGATACACTACTTTACATTACCAGATCCGCTGATGACCAGTGTCCATGATCCTGCCAATTGGAGTTATGCTCTAGAGGGTTATGGAGAGACTGTCGAAGAGCCGAAATCGCCTCCCGCCGCTGAGTACACTCCTACACCTCTTACTCCCCGAATCACTGTTATGTCTAACAATATGTCTCTGCAGCCACCTGACTTACAAACACAGATTTATGAGCTCCGCAAGGAGACTGCCCTGCTCAAGCAGGAAGTGGCAGACTTAGAGTTACAGATGCAGGTTTCTGATCTCACTCATGCCTCAGAGACCGATGCTCTACATCAGGCGATCGACGAGCTTCGGAGGGAGATAGCTGAGATTCGTGGATCAAGCCAGGATAAGAAACCTACCACATGACTCATTCCACCCTGACAGCACTACCCTAGTATTTAACTTCGTTTTATTTATCGCATTTCCAGACATATTTTACTTTATTGCAGCTTTTATATTTTCATGCACTTTGAATTCCTTATATATATACATATTATGCACTAATTTTTATTTTTCTTTTTCTTTTTTGATTTTTAATCATTTTATTTTTATCGTGCAAAGAAAAAAAAATATATAAGACAAAAATATGCAAGCCAATGCCTTGAAAAGAAGAAGAAAACGCTATTCAGACCCCCCGAAGACCAAGGTGCAAGGAAGGCCCAAAAGGAGGATCCAAAACCACAAGGCCCAGGAATTGGCCTTGTGGCGGGCGCCATAGGCCCTGTGGCGGGCGCCACACCGTATCAACAAACAAATACGGGATTCAATCCCCATTTCCACCATTTTCATCCCTTTCTTCACCAAAAACCCATTTTTCCAACCTTCCAAATCCTCCTTGAACCCCATTAAAGCTCCCCCATTTCCAAAATACCCTCCATCCATAAAACATATCCAACATCCATTTCCATTTTCATCCATCAAAAACCAAAAAAATCAAAACTTTATCATTCCCCTCATAAACCACTTTTCTACTATTTTCACTACCTAAGGAGCTTTTCAACAATGGAGTTCAACGGATTTCTTCTTCGTGATGGAAGACCGGGCGAAAGGCAACGGAAAATTATTCAGAGGCTTCAAAGTCGAGAAATCCTCTCGACTAGGTACGTCGACGATAACTGTCTGTATGCTTTGGGAATTTATCATAGTGTTTTTAATTTATTAGAATTTCTAGGCTTGCATAATATTTTCATTAATCAGGAACCTACCTATGAGAGGCTGACAACTGAGTTTTTGAGTTCTTTGATATACACTGTCAGTCCTAACACTGCTAGCACTGTCGGTACTGTTATTTTTAGACTGTTTGGAATTGAATATGAATTCAGTACCAATGAGCTAGCAGATTTGTTAGGAATCCCTCATAGGGAAGGTTCGATTTGTGAGGCACCTTTGGATGCTGAATGGTCGGCCGAGGTATTTACCTTCTGGCTAAGGCTTTCAAGTACTTCAATTAATTCTTTTGAAGGGATACTTGCGTCGACCATTCACAACCCGGCCATAAGAGTTTTTAGACTTCTTTTGGCATGTACTATTTTTGGCCGGGAAAGTCCAAACAAGGTTAATGCTCGTGAACTCCTATTTTTGCAAGGATGCCTCACTAGAACCCACGTCAATCCGGTCTCGTTTATGCTTGCCCACATGACTTTATTTACTAATAAAACAGGACCGATTGTTTTTGGAGGGCTTGTTACGTCTATTGCTCGGGCTCTTGGCCTGAATGATGAGATAGCTACACTTGAACCACTACCTCCTCGCACAATTAATTTAAAATTTCTGAAAGACATGAAATTGTGCCGAACAAGGAGAGAAGGTGGTTATGAGTTGATGGTTCATGGGGTAGCTATCCCATCTGTTGCTTTACCATGCAGTAGACGTACTGATGTACGTGATGAAAGGAACTGGACCTATGATCTTAATGCTCCACGTGTTTTGGGTCCACTTCCTCCTAATATTCCCGATGGGGAGGCACATGACACTGATGATGAGTATGATCGGAGAGAGCAGTCTCCCATCCCCTCACATGTCCCCCCATCGTCCTTCACAGTCACACACTGCACCATCTTCCTCTAACCCTGTTGCAGGTACTGCTCCTGGATTCTTTGTCACCGAGGAGATGTGGCGTGATATGACAGCTAGAGAAGAAAGGCGTGATGGCCTTCTCTCTACTATTTCACAGCAGCTGACGGACAATATGAGCTTCATGCAACAATCGCGATTGGTTTCGGATCGTGCTTATAGCAACGTTTGTCGTACCTTGAACGATATTTCATTAGAGCAGAACCGTCAGAGAGAGTTCAACAGCCGACACTACCAGCTTGTAGAGGCTACTCAGGGTTCCATCTTGGGTAACCTTCGAGAGGTCCGGAGTGCTCAGGCTGCTTTATCAGCACGACTCGACCGGAGGGACCAGCATCGTAGTAGATCCCATCGTTCCAGACCATCACATCAGGACGGCGAAGGCACCAGTGCCCCTCCTCAGTAGTCTTTTTCCAGGTTACCCCCCTTATCTTATTTCGAAACATTGGGGACAATGTTCGATTTAAGTGTGGGAGGGGATTTTTATTGCTTTCTGTTATTTCCCTTTTTAGTTAATTTCCTTTCAGTTATTTCCCTTTTCAGTAATTTAGTTTTCTTAGATAATGCATGAGTCTGACGAGTCACCAGTATAGTGTCTTTTTAGTTCATCTTCATTTTTTCCCATTTCCTTAGCCTTACCAGAAAATTTTTAAAAAGAAAACAATGTTGTTTCACATGTTTTTTGGGCTTTGAGACAGGTTTAGATTAGGATGTGGTGACTTAGGTCAACTTTTTGAAACATCAGAACCATTTTAGCACCATAGACCTCTTGAATATAAGAATCACTCCTAAACCCCACCACCATGGCCTTTACTATCATTCAAAAAATTGTCCTAAGTAGTTTATTTTAGCAGTCAGCTCCGGTCTAAGCATACTCTACGTAGGGGGCCGATGAATATAAGTGAATGATCCAGTGCTAATAAAAAAGAAAAAAAGGCAAACTCTGGTATAGGTGACCCTCACAAAGTCATTTAAACCGAAAAAAGAGAAGAAAAAAAAGTTTTTGCCACAAAAAGAAAAAAAATTGCAAGTCACCTATTGTTAGTTGGTTCAGAGGTATCTGGCACTGAACTTGGTAGGGCGGATTACGATCCGATCCCCCGCAGCTACATTTAGGCGAAATAAAAACAGGTTTACACATGCTTATGTGCCAGAAACCTTATGTTATGGATCAGAATCACTAACCGGTCACTCTACTATGAAGCATGTACGGATAACGGGCTTAATGTGATTGCGCCTGAATGAAAAGGACACAAAAAGATGAGAAGATAGGCCTAGGTATCGTGGGATGACATGGAGTGGTTAATATAGGATTGAAGTTTGTGTTTGTGTTACTATGGTACCCTTGGTTCACTTAGTTAGTATCTGTCACTGCATCCTGACTTGAACTTAGAATCCCTTTAGCCCAAAGACAAGTGTTGACACCATATTTTCTTAAGCTTTAATGTTTGCTTGAGGACAAGCAAAGGTTTAAGTGTGGGAGAATTTGATCACACTAAAATTCACCGTATTTCTGACTCCGATTTCGCATGCATTCTTAGCTTTTATTGTTGTTTTGCTTTGTTATTGCTTTGTTTTCTTATGTTTTCAGGTTTTTATAATAATCGGAGCTTAAATCGGGAAAAGGAGCGAAAAAGGAGTGAAAACGGACGAAAACCTAGAAATTCAGCATTTTGCACTTACGGCACCCACTGTGGCGGGCGCCATGGGGTTAGCCATGACGTGGCCACGTCTCAAGACCACTCCTCAACCTCCAAGACCCACGATCCCCACTACATCATCCCCTGTAGGGACCGTGGCGGGCGCCATAGGCCTGTGGCGGGCGCCACAAGGCAAAAATCCACAACCTCCACTTTTTAGTGGAGGGGCGTCCCGGTCATTTCGCGCTTTCAGTTTCTCCTATAAATAGGACCTTAGATTTTCGTTTTTCTTCATCCAGAATTAGAATTCTCTAGGCATATATCAGTTATAAAGCAGTTGCCATTCCACATCGGGGTGCCTCTGCAATCGAGTGATCGAGTCTGTAATCTGTCTGTGGTTCGAGTTTTGGAGCACTCTGGAGGAAGTTAATCCTGCCGCCATTTTAATTCCAGTTAGTATTTTATTTTTCCGCATTGCTTTACTTTTATTTATTTTCTCGCACTTTACTTTGTTTATTTCCCGCACTCGCACATTTACTTTGTTTATTTCCCGCACTCGCACTTTACTTTGTTTATTTCCCGCACTCGCACATTTACTTTGTTTATTTCCCGCACTCGCATATTTACTTTGTTTATTTCCCGCACTCGCCTTAAATTACTTATATGAAAAACTATAAAAAGAATATTTACTTTATCATGTCTAACTAATCCCATAAAGGTTAGAATGTAAGGATCGTAATTAAACCAGTAATCAGTATAATTGTTCGTGGAAACACCTAAGGGCTATTTTATCTTTCAATTCAAGTAATTGTTTTTAACTATTTCAAAAGCAGCCAAAAGCGCTTTGTATAGTTCATTAGGAGTTTTTAGATTAAAAAGAAAAGAGATTTTAAAACGATTTTCGGACGCGTTATGAGATTTAGAGTCTGGTTCATAAGAACCTCTTTTTGCTAAGAAGTCCAGGTTAAAATACTTTTCAACTTTGTTAAGAAACTATATTTCTTAAAAATAGGTTTACTACTCTAACGCAGTACGCACCTTTTTATCCGTGACAATAGGAGGGGTTGATTAGAGAGTACAACTCGGTTCTGAATACGCGAAAGCGACAGTTCCTGTTAAATTAGTTCTTTTCAAAGGAGAAAACATTGCCCATAAGTAGTTCCATTAACAAGTACTGGATTATCATTGATTACGTGAATTACATTCGAGCCTGTCTTTTATTTATTATTTAAAATTATAATTTTATTTACCATTGCACCCTTACTAAAACCCTTAAAAATAGTTGCCTTAGATAAACACCATAACAACAGGTACGATAGATTGACACTTGGTCTCTGTGGATTCGATAATCTTTTATATTACTTTGACGTGATTCGTACACTTGCGAAAAACACACATCACCCAGCACCATGGATCCATGGTCGTCCGAGAAGACAGCTGTATGATGGCTGGATGTCCATAATATAAAATTCAGTTTCGAAAATCTCAGGCCCCACCTGCAGAGGTAATGTTATAGATCCAAAGACTGACCTTCGTGTACCATCAAATGCCCTGACCACCAAGTCACTAGGCGTACAAAGGATCCCCCTGATGTCCAATTTTATCATTGCTTTCTTTGGCAGCATGTTCAAGGAAGATCCGGTATCTACCAGTACGTGGGACATGACTGAGCCCCTACATTCGACTGAGACGTGCAGCGCCATGTTATGCTCTCTCCCCCTCGGGGTCAAATCAAAATCCGTAAATCCCAAGCTATGGCCTGCGTTCACGTGTGCCATCACCCCCTCCAACTGATTCATAGAAACATCTTGGGGTACAAACGACGTGTCCAAAATTTTCAATAACGCATTCCTATGGGCTTCGGAACACAATAATAGTGACAATATGGATATCTTCGACGGCGTCTGTTGAAGGTGTTCAACAATCTTATAGTCACTCTTACGAATAAGGCGCATAAACTCTTCTACATCTTTCAGTGACGTTTCTTTTTCATTCCTCTGCACAGGGACATCCTCATTCATTTTTCCTTTACCTTTTGCCAACCGTTCAGCCTCTACTTCAGGCGATATAAAAATTCTCCCACTTCTCGTCATCCCTCCGGTCCCGACGACATTGTCCACAACCTCAGTTGGCTACTTACTGATATCGATTTTCACCCCATCACAGTATGCTTCCAACCCATAAGTCTAGGGTACTGCCTTAGTGCTCTCATAAGGTGTTGGCTCTGCCTTGGTGATAGTGATCGGCGGTCGCCTGGCTGGCGCCGTTATAGTTATCGTTTTTCGGGGGATTGTCACCGTAGCTACCTCACTTTGCTCATCATCTACTATTTTTGCAGGCTTCTCCACTGCCGTTCTGTCGAATTGCAACATGCCTTCATCTATCAAGGTCTGAATACCCTTCTTCAATTCAGCACAACCCCCAGCTTGGGTCCAACACTCTAGACAAAACTCATCGCAGCCCGGATACACACCTCCTTTCAATAGCCTGCTCTTTATCTCACACAACGGCGTCTTTAGTTCATCAACATTCATGATCAAGTTCATACCCTCCTCAGTCAAAATAGCATTTGCCCCATGGTTGGGCATGGGCTGTTGTACTATGTTCGGACCTGCTTGTCCGAAATTTATGGCTTTGCTATCCAACAGATCTTGCACCACATGCTTGAACGTGTGGCAAGTCTCTATGTCATGTCCAGGAGCCCCGGAGTGGAACTCGCAGTGCTTGTTCGTATCGAAACCGAACGGAGGAGTGCCCGTCATTGGCGTCATAGTCCTCTTTTCCACCAAGTTCAAACCCAGTAATGTCTGTAGCAACTTGTTGCACCCTAAAATTTGACCAACCGATTCTCCTATCTGACTCGTGGTTTAAATTCATATTCGCAGCTCAGACATATGATATTTGTGCACAGACAGAGGACCTCAGGGTTACAGCTTGATTTTCGTCTATCAGATATGGCAGATCCAGTCTAGATTATCAGGGTTTTATTTTCGGGAAATTTGCGTGCTCCTTAGTGATTTTCAGCTTGCACAGTAATTTTGGGGATATTCTGATGCCCGGGGTTCTCTGTTCAATTCGATCTGGTCTCGTGCGCTCTTTTATGGTGGTCATTTGCATTTGTCTGCATTTTTAGGATTTTAATAGACTTTTGTGAATTTTCAATAGGCTTTATAGATTTTCTGGAATTTAAATAGGGTTTTTGTATTTTTTAATAGTTTAATTCTTTTTTTAGAAGTTTATAGGATTTTTTTTTAAAATAGATTTTTTAGAATATAGTTTTAATTGTTTTAGATAATATAGGAAATATTATAGATTTTTTTCTTATTAGTTTCAGATAGATTTTAAATCATTTTTTAGGGTTAATAGGATTTTTAATAGTTCTAATTCTTTTAAATAGATTTTTTAATCATTTTAGATATTTTTAAATAGCATTTTCTCTTTTTAGAATTTATCTTTTTAAATAGGATAATATAGATTTTCTTTTAAATAATATAGAGTAATATAGTTTTTAGAATTTTTAAGTAGAATTTAATGGAATTTTTAGAATATAATATATAGATTTTTCATTTTATAGAAATAAATAGATTTTTCTTTTATTTTCTTTTACAGATTTTTAATCATTTGTAAATAATATAGTTTTATTAGAATTTTATTAGGAGAATTATTAGAGATTTTTAGAGTATTATTAGTTTAGTTAATTAGGATTAAATGTCAATTAGATTTTTAATACTAGTTTTAATTCAGTTTAGTCATGTTAATACAGTTTTTAGGGTTTATTATATTTTTTTCGTGTGGGCCAATTTTAATTAGCAGGCCAAGTTAGTGATTTTTTTGTCCAGAATAAAGCCCAGTTCGTCCAGAATTCAGTCCCCAAGGTCCAGCAACTTCCAGCATTTCCTAGAAGCTTCTGGAAGCGTCCAGAATTCTCAGTGTCTTAAATACAGCTTGCCACGTGTTGGCTCAAGGGCTGGCCCACGTTTCACTCACGCAGCACAACACCTCACACACTCAGACTCCCTCACACTCTCCCACGTGTCCCACCAGAGCTCACCCTCTCTCTCAGCTGCCACCCGTCCTGACACGCGTTCCCCATGCAGCAACCCCCTGCGCCACTTGTCACCTCGCCAGCCGTCGCCTGAGACTCGCCGGAGAAGCCACCGGCCGGCATGCAAACTCCGTCCGGCCGCCCTTAACGCCACCGTCCTTGCCGGAATCTGCAGAAATCTCCAGAAACCCTCTTTCGCCCCCCAATCTTCATCTTGCTCCTCCGTCACCTGCATCGTCGCCTCGCCGGAAACATCATATTCGCCGGAAACTTCATACGCTGTTTTCCAGAACGCGTTCATCCGTCTTCATCGTTCTTCAAGAAAGTTCCCCAGAACATCATCAACATTCATCTGGAGATTCAAGAACACCATCGGACCTCCATCCTTCGTCCTTCAAGGAAGACTCAGAAAATCCTCAGACGTCAACATTCCCAGAAACTTCAACTGCGTTCGTGCAATTACCATCAATCTTCAAAGAGATTTCCAGAAATCCTCCGGCAAGACCTCAACGCAAGAACTTCAACAGAGCGTCTTCAAAGTCTTCCATAGGTATCAAGATCTTCCGCTTTCTCGTAGTGACCTTCAAGTAGTTCTTCAAGATTTTCCAGGATCTCTTCAATTCCTTCAACGAACTTCGAGGATTAGCGGCGTCGTTCACACCTCGAGCCAGGTATGTTGTTCTTCCACTCTGATTTGTTGATGATTGCTGAATGTAGATTTCCGTTGGGATGTCAATTAGCATTTGGGATTAGGTCTTGTTGATAGTCTAACGAAGGAGGTTTTGGTGAGATCTGGGATTTGAGGTTAGGTTTTAGTGGAGATTTCATGTGAGATGTTTCTTTGGGGTTTTCTGGAGATAAGTTACAGAGAGGGTGAGGGAGACGAAGGTTGAAGACGGCTAGGGTTCCATGCGTGAACAGTGATTTGAGTTGTAAGGGTATTCAGGTTTTGTTTAGGGTTTCGTTGGGTTAGGGTCAGGTTTGGGCTTAGGCCCAAATGTGTCTTGCTGAAGTCATCCCCATTATTACTCATTATCCCCCCCTTGGCGTGTGAGAGGCTGAGTGATATTGATGTGGGCCTTAGGCCCTAAGGCTATTCGCACCCCCTCGTTTAAGCCCATAATATGAAATAACTGGAAAACCTGCTGGTTTACACCCCCCAGCGTTTTGTTTTATTTCTGTTTCTCTAAAACGGGTTGGGCCCAGTCTGTATTACTAGGCACACCCCCACCAATGTGAGCCCAGCCAGAATAGCTTAGAAACCTTGTTGTTTGAACCCCCTTCCCCCATTTTATTTCATTTCTTTCATTTTGTTTTTTCTTTTATATTTTCATGTTTGCATAAATCATAAGAAAATGTAAATAAGTGATTTTTTAATTCTTCTTTTTTCTACCATTTCATCATAATGTCTAGAAAATTGTATAAAAATAAAAATGCCATTTTATTTTTGTTTGCTATTTTTTGTATATTTTCCATTTAATTGATTTTTTTAACATTCTTTAGTGCATACATATTGTTAGAAAATTCATAAAAAATAGTAGATTTAGTCAAATAATTCCGTTCTTTTTTCTGTAGACTCGTAATTCAATGTAGAATTTTATAATGCAAAAATATTAGCTTAATCATGCATTTTCCGTTTAATTGCATTTTTTGTATTGTCAGTGATATTGAATAACTGGTTTGTGGATATGTCTGTGTTGCTGATTTTAGTTCTTTCACCTGGTGTTGAATTTTGTTCTGATTTCTTAGTATGTTGTCTTAGAGCCTTGTAGGTTTCCCATAGATTTTTGTTAGATTTTTGTAGGATGTTCTGATGTGATTTGTCTGAGCTTGAAGATAGGAGAAGTTTTGACGACTTCTGACTTTGAATTTCAACTGTGGTTGAACTTCAGAGATAGTTGCTTGAGATTTGAGGATCTGTGGGTTCTTCTCATAGATGGGAGCTGATTGAGGTCCTGTTGGAGCTTGCAGGGATGCAGTGGATTGAGGCTTAGTCTAGGAGCTTGTTATCTGTTTGTGAGGTTCGAGATCCTGAAGTTTGAAGGGAGTTTATGGTACTTTCCTGAGGAAGGCACTATGAATGACTTTCATTCTTTCTTCTCACCTCTTTCTTAAGTATCCAATGATGTTGGAGCCAACTTGTGAGTTTAATTTCTCCTGAGGAGGAATGTAAACTGATCACATCTTGTTGAGCCACATGGGATACGATTCCTAAGTGGAAGTCCCCTAGTACTTTCCTGAGGAAGGTCCTATGGGTCTATTCACTTAGTTCCATTAGTTTATCTAGGGTTTCTCAAGTATCCAATGATGTTGGAGCCAACTTGTGAGTTTAATTTCTCCTGAGGAGGAATGTAAACTGATCACATCTTGTTGAGCCACATGGGATACGATTCCTAAGTGGAAGTCCCCTAGTACTTTCCTGAGGAAGGTCCTATGGGTCTATTCACTTAGTTCCATTAGTTTATCTAGGGTTTCTCAAGTATCCAGTGATGTTGGAGCCAACTTGTGAGTTTAATTTCTCCTGAGGAGGAATGTAAACTGATCACAGTTGTTGAGCCACGTAGAATACGATTCCTAAGTGTCAGCCTCCTAATACTTTCCTGAGGAAGGTCCTATGGGTTTGTTCACTTAGTTCCCTTAGTGCATGTAGGTTTTCTCAAAGTATCCAGTGATGCCGGAGCCTTCATGTGAGTTTAATTTCTCCTGAGGAGGAATGTAAACTGATCACAGTTGTCGAGCCGCATAGGATATGACTCCTGAGTAGTAACCTCCTGGTACTTTCCTGAGGAAGGCACTATGAGTTTGTCTGCTTAGCTCCCTTTCTCTGGTAGGCTTGTTCTGAAGCTTGGAGACTGGGATTGATTCCTCTTGCTTAGAGTTTTGCTTAGAATGTTTGCTTAGATCTTTGCTTAAGGTGTTATATAGGGTTTTGTTTAGAGATATATTAGGAGATTGTTCCAGGTTTGTTAAGGGCCTTGCCCAAGAGTGGTTTCTTGTTAAGGAGCTTGTCAGGTTAGCTAGCCTTCTCTTTGTATTGTTTGACTTGTGTGATGTTATGTTGCATTAGACTTAGGTGTTCATCTAGGTAGTTCTGAGTAGGTGCATCTTAGAAGTAGACTTTGTGTGCATGAGAAGTTGAGGTGGTCCTCCTTCTGCTTGTTTGTTATTGCGTGGCTTTGCTTGTTGGTATTTGGTAGAGCTGAGCTCCCTTGCCTTTGTGGTTTGCGGTCTCTGTGCCTTGTTTGTCTAGTTGTTGCATTCATGCATATTTTTAGTATTCCTTTACTCTACAGTTTCTTGTTTGTAGTTTAGTCCTGTTGCCATGATCCCTTAGGAGCTCTGACTTCTCCGCTGCGGAGTTGTTATGATAGACATTAGGACGGTCAGCCAGGCATGATAGCAGTAGGTAGATTCCCCTGTTTCTCAGCTATAGTTTTAGGGTGTCTTTTCCCTTTCCTTCCAGTAGGAGCTTTTGAGTAGCTTGATCCGTAGTTAGCCGAACTACAGCTGCTCTGATTCTTCGTACCAGACGAAGATATGTAGGCATAGGATGCGATATCCTAGCGAGCACGCTAATGACTAACCCTTGTTCTCTCGCGGCTGTGCGATCGAGACTTTCCCGCTAACGACTAATTGTTATCCCTTTCTCTTGCCCGAGTGCATTTGAGACCAGATCGTATTTGTAGGTTCCCGAACCTTTAGGACCAGTTTGTTTTCTCACTGCTGTGTGAGAGCGCCAGTTTACCCGTAGTTAGTCGAACTACGTTTGCTCTGATCTTTCATACCAGATGAAAGTACGTAGGCACAGGACGCGATGTCCTGGCGAGCAACCTCTCCCCCGTTTAGTCATAGGTAGTCGAACTACGTTGACTCTGATTTTCCCATTGCACGAGGGAATACGTAGGCCCCGAACACCGTATGTTCTGTCGAGTCCTGTCCTTTTGTTTTCTTTTCAGACCAACCATTTAGCGTAGATAGATAATCACCCTTTTACCTATAAACATCGAGCGTGGATCCCATCGAGTACGATGGACGTGAGGGGTGCTAATACCTTCCCCTTGCGTAACCGACTCCCGAATCCAGGTTTTGGTTGCGATGACCATACCTTTTCCCGTCTTTGCGAGGTTTACTTCGAGCGTTTCCTTTCCCGCTCTGAGGGATAAATAACGCACGGTGGCGACTCTCCTGTCAAGCCGGCGCCGATTTTCGCAGTAGCGACAGCTGGCGACTCTGCTGGGGACTTATAGCATCTAGGGACTTTTCCCATCCCTTATGCTGGGAACGTTTCCCATCCCCTACGCGAGTCAATCCTAGCGCTTGGGTGTTTATTTGTTGGGTGTTGTGCATATTGTGTTTTACTTTTCTGCACTTTACTTTTCTGTACCTTTACCTTTCCGCATTTATTTTCCAGCATTATATTATTGTGATTATTGCTGTGGGCAAGGGAGGTTACTGTGAGTGAGAAGCCGGACCTGGGCTTGAGTACACACCTAGATATAGTTGCGGAGAAGTAGTAGACGAACCTGTCTGCTGAGCAGGCACAGTTCCCTACGAAAATATGCGCTCAGACGAGATTCTCGCAGAGGCGCTCCTTTCCGGTCCTGAGGATCTGAGGGGAGTCCAGACGTGAGGATTGTCGACTCTGGGGACCGATCATTTGGAAGTCAGCCAAGTGAGGCCTCTTCATGACTTGATGATGCCACTCCTTCTGGGAATCGTATCGTCACTCATGAAAGTCTGTGACGCTGATGACCGCATAGGATGCCGTACCTTTGTCCGTGGATTAGGTCTATCATACCTGTGAGAGGGATGGGGTCATTGCAGGAAAACTGGCCTTCAGAAACCATGATTCAGTACCTTTATCAGAGGGTGTTCTTGATTCATCTCCAGGTGTGTTGTCTGGGTCAGATGGGTTTCTTATCCGAGGTTGATGCTATTATCAGATGGTTTTCTCGTCAGATACAGAGGTTCAGATGGTTTTCTTACCAGGGGATTGATATTTTGAGTATCAGATGATAGTTAGTGTCCTGAAGATCTGATGACCGTGATGGTTTTCTGTTCTTGATCACAGAGATATTCCTCTTCAGGCTACAGCATAGCCCCTATGTTCACAGATTGCATTATTTATCATATTGCATCATTGCATTACCATCTGCATTCAACTAACGTGTGTGTATTGCAGGTACATATTTTCCCTTCCTGTTCTGGTGTCTGTTCCTAGCAAGACATGGAAACCCTGAAGAGAGTATTGCCCTATAAATTTCCGTCGCCGGATATCAGTCTATTATTAGAATTGATTACTATTGCTAAGAAGAGGGTAATGGGTGACTTCAGAA
The DNA here is from genome assembly GCA_963859935.3 of Lathyrus sativus. Classification (NCBI taxonomy): domain Eukaryota; kingdom Viridiplantae; phylum Streptophyta; class Magnoliopsida; order Fabales; family Fabaceae; genus Lathyrus; species Lathyrus sativus. The sequence goes on from OZ012741.1 coordinate 41,503,244, forward strand.
AGAGATATGGGAGGATTCTGACCTACGTTTATCAGCCATCTGCCTACGAGACCAGCAGCATCTATACTCTGTTACAGTTCTATGATGCGGAGCTCAGGTGCTTTGTATTCCCCGACTTTGTTTTGGCTCCTACCCTGGAGGAGTATTCTGCACTTCTGGATATACCGATCCGCGAGCAGATGCCTTTCTATCGTACGGACGCTGAGCCTAAGCTGGCTGAGCTTTCTGCCATCCTGTGCTTGAAAGAGTCTGAGCTGGCTGGGAAGATGATCAGAAGAGGAGACGTATGGGGATTTCCGTTGGATGTCTTAGTGGAGAAGGCTCGAGAATATGCCCAGAAGGGTAGCTGGGGTGTTTTTGACGTCATCCTTGCTGTATGTGTGTATGGCATCGTATTGTTCCCGAACATTCCTGATTTTGTTGACTCAGATGCCTTCTATATTTTGGCTGCGAAGAACCCAGTCCCTACTCTGCTGGGAGATATCCACCATTCAACCCACTACCAGAATGAAAAGCGGCGAGGAAGGAATGTGTCTTGTTGTGTACCTCTCCTGTGTCGGTGGTTCACCAGTCATATGCCTAAGTCAGGCCCGTTTGTCACCTCTATTGATTCTCTAGGATGGCCCGAGCGCTTAATGGGATTGACTGCTGAGAACGTGGTATGGGTCAATGAAGAGGTATTCGGAGCTGAAGTCATACTCAAATGCGAAGGATTCCCAAATGTCCCGTTAATAGGAAGGAAGGGGTGCGTCAACTACAACCCTTCCTTACTGATCAGGCAATTTGGGTATATACCTCAAGGAGCGCCAAAGCCCGAGGAGATACAGGAATCTCTGTATCTCACCGGGGCAATTGGGAAAGAGATGCTGACCAAACTTGAGAAAGCCTGGAAAAACTTGCACAAGAGAGGGAAGCTTTCAGGTAGCAGAAAGGATACTCGAGTTCCTGGCCCGTATATGGAATGGATTCGTGAGCGAGCTGTGAAATTCCTTATGCCGTATCCAGCGGTTCATCCATTGCATCCTTCTCCGGTGGAGGAGCCTACCACTGTGGACATTCAGGTCTACAAGCAGCTGATGGCGGAGAAACAAGAGCTATCGAAGGCTAAAGAGGCTTTAGAGCAGGAGAATGCCCAACTTCGTCATGAACAGATTGAAACAGGATACTTTTCTAAGCAACAAGCTGAAACTCTGAAACATCTAAAGACTACGTTATTGGAATTGACCGAAACCAAGAAGCGTCTGGAGTTAGATGTAGACTCAGTTAGTAGTGTGTTGGCCACTAAGAAGCAAGAGCTGGAAAGGGCCTACACAAAGCTAGCCAAGTTCAGAGAGCACTGGGATCGCACTATGGCCAAGCACAAGGAGCAAGAAGAAGAGCTGAAGACACAGATTGCTCGGTTAGAAGAACAGGTCAAAGTGAAGAATGAAGAGCTTGAAGAAGAAGCCTGCCGCCGATACGAGGCCGAGCGCAAGCTGACAGATGCCATGAAGAATTTGGAAGCTTTCCAGCATAGAGCAGATGCCAAGAGACCCAAACCTGGGGGCGGTGCCAATGATAAGGCTTGGGAAGACTTTGTCAGAGACATCCAGGGAACGGTCAGGAAGAGGGATCGGCTGATAGAAGGTTTGATTTATCAACCAGATCACGCAGAGACAAAGAAGATGGTCGAGGACTTCCGCAACCGTACCCGTACTTGATTTTTCTCTTGTATTCTGTATGTTGAGATCACCACCAGGCATGTTGGCTGGGATCCTCTTTGTCATATCAGCTGTATGAAGCATAGTTGTGTAACCTCTGGACAAGGCAGTTATTCTAATAAATATATGAGGGTTTTTCTAAATATTGTCTTTATGGTTTATCTCGTCTTGCTACCACGGACACTGGAATTGGAGGGGAAATATCTCCAATGCACACATGCACGTTAGCATTTTTTGTATTTCTGTTTGCATAAATCATATTGCATAGCATTACTCTAGCAGGTCAGAGCACTTATCCAGCCTTTGTTTTCACCAGAAAGTGATTCTCGGGGAATTGTTTGAGGCAAGAGTGGAGTGTTGAAGACGACCAAGGGGCTGAAGCAGATTTGAGCAGAATCAAGCAGCATAGTCGGTCACAGGTAATTGGTAGCTATGTCTGAAGGCAATTTCCAGGCTCCTAGCACCTTGGCAGGGTTTACTATGGCGTCCAACCATCGGTATGACTCTATGGAAGGCTTCCCGCAAGCGAACAATCTTACTGCAGACCCAGTTGTACAGCCAACTGTTGAGAACCGAGATTGGCATGAGCAGTTCGTTGCCCGAAATGAACGTTATCCTCCTGTTAACAATCAAAGTGTTGCTTTTCCTGTGATGAATTACCGGAGAGATATTCCAATGGCCGGGATGGTAGATCCAAGAGCTCTTGAAAACGATAGAAGACTTCGAGCATTGGAAGAAGGTATAAAAGCCTTAGAAGCAAAAGATGCCGTTAACCTGGATGCTGTGGCCATGTGTTTGGTTCCTGATCTGGTGTTGCCGTACAAGTTCAAAGTGCCGGAATTCGAAAAATACAGGGGAGATAGCTGTCCAAAGCTGCATTTGATGATGTTCTGTCGAAGGATGACTTCGTTTGTGCGAAATGACCAACTAATGATCCATTGCTTCCAGTATAGCCTGACTGGGGCATCCTTAAGGTGGTATGTGCGATTGGAGAGTAATCAGATCCGATCATGGGTGGATTTAGCCAGAGCTTTCATGAAGCAGTACGATTACAACCTGGATCTGACTCCTAGCCTCGTAGATCTGCAAGAATTGTCTCAGGCGGAGAATGAATCATTCAGAGCGTATTTGCGAAGATGGAAAGAATTGGCTGCTAGTGTTCAACCACCGCTTCCGGAAAGAGAACTGGTTGACATCTTCTTGGGTACTCTGAAAGGCCATTATTTTGACAAATTGTTCAGTTGCACAAACTTTGTGGGCCTGATAAGGCTGGGAGAGATTGTTGAGAGAGGACTCAGGAGTGGAAAGTTTCGAGGTGTTCCTTACGTCCCAGTTAATAAGATTGAGTCAGTTGTCAGTTCTCAAGAAGAGTGGGAAGGAAATGACGCCACCTCAGAGTCTCTAACATCTCAGGATCAGTTTTCGGACACTTCAAGTCAACGATCATCTTATCGCCGATCGCGTCCGCACGCCCCACGAAGACCAAGGAAACCTGAAAGGCAGTTTACTCAGCTACCGGTGTCGTACAGTCAGTTGTTGCCAGATCTGGTCAGAAGTGGATTGATAGTGCCGAAAAAGACTAAGCCGGTGATCCCACCGTATCCTCCAGGTTTTGACGCCAGCGCCCGCTGTGAGTACCATGTTGGGGCACAGGGTCATTCAACAAATGATTGTAAAGTGCTTAGAAGTCAGATTCAGGATCTGTTAGACTCTAACCGTATTTGCATCACTCCTCAGGGTTTTGTTCAGATTAATGATTTTCCATCCTCCAGTTGTGTGGGTTCGTCAGTTAATGTCATGGAAGACTCCACAGGAAGTGTGTGCTCTGAAGATTGTCAATCAGAGAGTTCAGTTGTGTGGGAGAAATTTCTAGAGGTTTTTGCGCCGGATGTCGCATCTGTTTTCTCTGCTTAATCCGTTTAGCTTTTGTGCACTAGTGTCTGCCGACCACCACCAGGGTTGTTGGCTGGGGTCGTTATATTCATACTCATTTGTGCTTACCTGCTGATTTTGTTGGTTGTACATATGTGGGAGATGTTCGTCTGTATGCTTATAGCTTGAGTTTCTCTTTATCTCGTTATGAATATGTGTTTGCTTTCTGCGCTGTATTATCATTTAACAGGTATATCAGAACCGTGGGCCTTATTTCCTCATCGTCCAGTTTGTTGCAGGAATTCCTTCAGAGATATGGAACAGAATCAGTTTGAATTGATTGAAGTCCAAAGCCAGCTGGGGCAGATGATGAGAGACATGCAAGAGATGCGTCTGGAGCAGAAGATTCTCAAAGAGGAGAACAGTCAGCTGAAGACCCAAATGAGCTTGATCATGGAAGTGGTCAAGAATGTGCTTAGGAACGAAGACGATCAGCTATTCGAAGTCGCAATGAAGAAGCTCGCGCCACCCGTGCATGTGGAACCTGAGCAGCAGCCACAGAAGATACATCCGGCTCAACGGAGGATCCAGGAAGGGAAGCCAAAGAGAATATTTGAGGCGCCGCCTATGACATATGCTGAGCTCTTGCAGACCTTATTGAGGTTTAATCTGGTTGAGAAAAGAACGTTGGAACCACCCACGAGAGTGTTTCCTCATGGGTACGATGCCAGTAAGCAATGTGAGTTTCATTCTGGGGCATCCGGACACGACATCGAGGGTTGTCATGCTTTTAAGCACAATGTTCAAGACCTGATTGACTCGCACGATATTGAATTCACGCCGGGCGGCGTAGCTGTACGTATTGCTCCTGTCCCAGTTGATGCTAAGATGATGGATGTTTCTAAAGCTGCAGTGGGTCAGAAGCGTATCCTGGACTCCATGGCGTCAGAGTCTCCAGGCCCACAACTGTTGCCTATTCCTGGGGCAGATCTGAGAAAGAAAATGGCTAAGCATAAGGAGGGCGTTAATCAATACATTGAAGGTCAAGAAACTAATGTTGCATTTGATACAAAGGGTGTTCAAGAATCAACTAGATACCGGCAACAGCAGCCTCAGCAGCAGAACCAGCAGGGGTATAAGAGATATCAGAATCGGGCTCCCCTGGCAAGCCGTCATTTGGAAACTCCTCCTATGCCGTATGCACAGCTTCTGCAAACGCTACTTCAGCTCCAATTGGTTCATAAAAGGACAATGACTCCCTTAACGGGACCACCACCACCGGGGTATGATGCCAACGCTACTTGTGAGTTCCATACTGGGGCACCAGGCCATACGGTTGAGAATTGTAAAGCTTTTAAGCACAAAGTGCAGGATCTGCTTGATAGTGCAGCAATCAGCTTCGGGCCGGGAGGTCCCCAAATCATCTGAATGAAGGAGGAAGGGCTCTATAATTTGGTTGAGTCGTTGAAAGCAGATCAGGACAGCATCGAATTGTCTCTAATGAAGATAGCTGGTTCAGCAGCAGGACAGATGTGAAAGCCCGACTCTCGGAAGCTAGCATTTTTCTTTGTTTTATCTTGTCATTTCTTTACATTTGTAGTTGCTTTCCTGTTTGAACTTGTAATCTTGTTTGTAAAACTTGTTGTTTTCATTTCAATTGATGATAATGAAATAGATGTGCATGTTTTGATTAAATCCATTCGTGTTCACTAACTGTTTTTACAAATGTCCAACGCTTGGTTAAGAAGAACTTGGGGAGGATGACGAAAATGACCGACATACAAATACCGATATTGTATGCTTTTGAAATAAAACCTGCTGATGATGTACAAGCATTATTTCAAATCCCTAAACACCGGAGATATAAGGAAGATAATCCCTTGTCAATCCCTTCGAGCCTTGTAGTAGGAGTTCTTTCTGAAAATGAAAAACCCCCGATTTTTAACCTGGGGCAGGGTAGGTGTTAGCTAATTCGACCGAGCGTTCAATTGGCAAAAGGAGCGTCCGTTCGAGGATCAATCACGTCCCTAGAGGTCGTGCCTAAAAGACCACAATGGTTCGATCAAGAGTGGGACAGCCACATCATTCCCCAAAGAGTCAAACAACCAGTGTCACACGACTTGTTCGGAAAAAAAACGAAAAAAGAAGAGTCAAAAGCCCGCTAAGTCAAGAAAACTTCAAAACAAATGACTTAGGCAAAAATGAGGGCATCCCGCTGGACTTAAAAAAAAAAAAATCAAAATCAAAAGAAACTCAAAAGGAGTCAGTCCAGGCAAAAGTTAGGGATATGAAAAGAAAAAGATGAAAAGGATCAAAAGAAAAATCTTCGATGGAAATACGAGTCGCGTGACCTCAAGTGTCAAAGACGAAAAGTGAGTGGCTGTCACTCCGAAAATCCAAAAGTTTCTCGAACTATCACTCCTATCTTTCAACCTCCGAGAGGTGAGCGCTAAGGTCGAATTAGCTGAACGTAGGATGGGAGAACATCAAGGAGAATGGGTGGGTTAAAATAAACTTTGAGCCTTTATCCTTTCTTTCAAAACCGTGAACCGGACCACGTCACAACCTTCAAAAGTCCTAATTGAAGCAGGTTGTTTCGAAAGCATACTCCGGTAAAGGTCGCGTCGGTTCTGACTCTTAAAAGGGTTCCTCTTACCATGTTGATACCAATGTTGATAAATGTTTTGTGCATCATATGCTATAAACTGTTTTTCCTTTTCCCAGTGAACAGATCGGATGTCAAAGCTGTCATATGTGTTGCATTAATATGTCTTTTATGCAGAACAACTTGTTTTACTTGCGAGTAAGCGCTTGACAGCGGAAAAGCTTCCTACAATGGAAAGTATGGTCAAGATAGAATGCAGAACGCCCGAATGTTCCGAGAGCAGGGACAAGCTATTATTGTGATCCCCAGTCAGGTCAGCTTTTCGAAATCAGTTATCCTGGGGCAATCAGGTTGAGATTCAGGCAAATACGGCGTAGTCAAGGGCACTACTCTGAATCAAATAATCAGGAGCAAGGTCATTGCGGTCAGGGGCAGACCATCTTAAGCACGCAGAAGTTATTCGAGGAGCATTCGATGTGAAGTATCCTTCCAAAGTTCAGAATATTAGGGCATGTCATGTCAGACCATCAGGGTACAGATCTTCAGATTTCCTTTCGAGGACTAGCCCCACAGAGGTCCCGCAGGCTGGGGCATACCATAAGCGAAAGGATTGTTGTTCTCCGTACCTACAGGGCCATTCGGAGTTATTCGAGCAGATGCAGTCGATTTTTTGAGAGCGAGACGAATGCGGGAAGTCGTGTTACTATCCCTTGACTCTTTCACTAAAAGGCTGTGTATTCAGGAAGAATATTTTCCAGCGTCAGTTGTACCTGACCCAGTAAGATAAGCTTAAGAGCTCAAATCCATGTTTGCGATTACTGTGAGGCCCATCCGTGTTGGCGCATCGGTTTCCAGATCCGAGCTTCATCAGAACACGGGAAGACCCCCTCCATTTTCTCCAGCAAAGTCCAATTTGTCATTGGCATGGATAATCTATCCCTAGAGGAGTCTAATCATATTCAGCACGTCCGCTATTTCACAGCGGAGTTATGTTCCCCAGCAGGGCGTTACTTCGTCGATGATGTTCGGTTAAGTTCCCAATATCCCCAGCGGAGTTGATTTCACTCTCCCAGCATTTATTTTGCTGGGATAATTCAGTGATATCCAGTTTATCCCCAGCAGAGTTGGCCTCGCCTTCAGCATTTATTTTGCTGAAGTGGTTCTGTACCCAGCTCTCTCCGGCAGCTCGAGCCTGCATTGGCATATTGCATGCATTATCATATTTGCATCATACTTGCATATCATCGTCAAAATGCGTAGCCTTTCCATCTAGAGTGGAGCATTACGCCATAGAAAGATTAAAGCATACGCATGTGCATACGAAGCATAAGTCAGATTTTCTATCAGCCTCATATGGCGCGTGAATTACTCTGTGATCAGTTCAGGGGCATTTATCCAGCAGCAGTGTTCAGACAGTTCAGCAGATTATTTGTATTCCTGATCATACAGTAGCTGTGCTTTGATCAAGCAGTCATCTGATATCGACAGACTTTTCTTCCCGTCAATTCATATTGACGATGTGTTCCTCCAATAAGTGGATTGCTCCGTCTATCATTAGACGTCTTGAGTACGAATGTGGTTTTCTTTCCGTCTATCCTTAGACGATGTGAAGTTGCGGGTGATCGCAGTAGGGTTTCAAGAAGGGGTTTCCCCCAGGATATGCTTTCCTTCCCGTCTATCAGTAGACGATGTGAAGTTTTGGGTTGATTTTCAATGGGGTTCAAAATAGAGTTTCTATAGCAAGTGGCTTTCCTTTCCGTCTGTCAGCAGACGATGTGAAGTTTCGAGTTACTGTTCAGCGGGTTTCTTATTGCCAGATCATACGTATGATGAGGTGTTTCCCCAGCGAGTCTTCTCCGGCTATCCTTGGTTGTTGAGGGGTTTCAAAACGATTTTGGATATTGGTTTTCTTTCTGGTTATTGGATATGATGACGTTTAAGAGGGACTTTTCTGACCATCAATCCTTATTGATGTCGAGGCTCTTCGAAGAATGTTCAGTTTTCGTGATTGTCGATTCTTATTGACGACATGGTTCCTTAAAAGGTGGTTTTCTTCCCGTCAGTCCATACTGACGATGTGGCCCCTTCAAGGATATTGATCTTTCCATCAATTCCCGTAGACAGAAGGATTCTGAAATTCAAGGGATGGTGTTGAAATTGCGTAAGAATGTCTTTCCGTCTATCATTAGACGATGTGAGTATGAAGATTATTTCTTTCCGTCTATCATTAGACGATGTGAGTATGAAGATTATTTCTTCCCGTCTATCCTTAGACGATGTGAATTGATTTGTTCATCAATCAGGATGATCCCGTCTATCCTTAGACGATGTGAATTTGGAGATTATTTCTTCCCGTCTATCCTTAGACGATGTGAATTTGGAGATTATTTCTTCCCGTCTATCCTTAGACGATGTGGATTGATTTGTTTCATCAATCAGGATGATCCCGTCTACTCTTAGACGATGTGAATATGGAGATTATTTCTTCCCGTCTATCCTTAGACAATGTGAATTGATTTGTTTCATCAATCAGGATGATCCCGTCTACCCTTAGACGAGTGAGTATTCAATCAGGGTGTCTTCCCGTCCATCTTTGGACGATGTGAGTATATTTCTCTTCCTGCCTGTCAGTAGGCAATGTGAAAGGATCACGTGTTTTGTTGCAACTCTCGGGTTTGTTATATGGGGTATCACAGGTAATCGACGTTAAAATCAGGAGTTCCTTACCAGATGATTGATCAGTCTGTCGCCGTAATGACTGGACTCGGTTTTCTGGACTTTATTCCCTAAGCCGTTTACAGTATATTCTCGCGGTTGGCAAATTTTCGGGTTTTATTTGTATTCAACCGTCTCGTACCTCTGAATGTTCGAAGGCTGAGCGCTCTTCAAACCCTTCAGGTCCAAGTCGCTTGAATAGGGGCAGCTGTTGCACCCTAAAATTTGACCAACCGATTCTCCTATCTGACTCGTGGTTTAAATTCATATTCGCAGCTCAGACATATGATATTTGTGCACAGACAGAGGACCTCAGGGTTACAGCTTGATTTTCGTCTATCAGATATGGCAGATCCAGTCTAGATTATCAGGGTTTTATTTTCGGGAAATTTGCGTGCTCCTCAGTGATTTTCAGCTTGCACAGTAATTTTGGGGATATTCTGATGCCCGGGGTTCTCTGTTCAATTCGATCTGGTCTCGTGCGCTCTTTTATGGTGGTCATTTGCATTTGTCTGCATTTTTAGGATTTTAATAGACTTTTGTGAATTTTCAATAGGCTTTATAGATTTTCTGGAATTTAAATAGGGTTTTTATATTTTTTAATAGTTTAATTCTTTTTTTAGAAGTTTATAGGATTTTTTTTTAAAATAGATTTTTTAGAATATAGTTTTAATTGTTTTAGATAATATAGGAAATATTATAGATTTTTTTCTTATTAGTTTCAGATAGATTTTAAATTATTTTTTAGGGTTAATAGGATTTTTAATAGTTCTAATTCTTTTAAATAGATTTTTTAATCATTTTAGATATTTTTAAATAGCATTTTCTCTTTTTAAAATTTATCTTTTTAAATAGGATAATATAGATTTTCTTTTAAATAATATAGAGTAATATAGTTTTTAGAATTTTTAAGTAGAATTTAATGGAATTTTTAGAATATAATATATAGATTTTTCATTTTATAGAAATAAATAGATTTTTCTTTTATTTTCTTTTACAGATTTTTAATCATTTGTAAATAATATAGTTTTATTAGAATTTTATTAGGAGAATTATTAGAGATTTTTAGAGTATTATTAGTTTAGTTAATTAGGATTAAATGTCAATTAGATTTTTAATACTAGTTTTAATTCAGTTTAGTCATGTTAATACAGTTTTTAGGGTTTATTATATTTTTTTCGTGTGGGCCAATTTTAATTAGCAGGCCCAGTTAGTGATTTTTTTGTCCAGAATAAAGCCCAGTTCGTCCAGAATTCAGTCCCCAAGGTCCAGCAACTTCCAGCATTTCCTAGAAGCTTCTGGAAGCGTCCAGAATTCTCAGTGTCTTAAATACAGCTTGCCACGTGTTGGCTCAAGGGCTGGCCCACGTTTCACTCACGCATCACAACACCTCACACACTCAGACTCCCTCACACTCTCCCACGTGTCCCACCAGAGCTCACCCTCTCTCTCAGCTGCCACCCGTCCTGACACGCGTTCCCCATGCAGCAACCCCCTGCGCCACTTGTCACCTCGCCAGCCGTCGCCTGAGACTCGCCGGAGAAGCCACCGGCCGGCATGCAAACTCCGTTCGGCCGCCCTTAACGCCACCGTCCTTGCCGGAATCTGCAGAAATCTCCAGAAACCCTCTTTCGCCCCCCAATCTTCATCTTGCTCCTCCGTCACCTGCATCGTCGCCTCGCCGGAAACATCATATTCGCCGGAAACTTCATACGCTGTTTTCCAGAACGCGTTCATCCGTCTTCATCGTTCTTCAAGAAAGTTCCCCAGAACATCATCAACATTCATCTGGAGATTCAAGAACACCATCGGACCTCCATCCTTCGTCCTTCAAGGAAGACTCAGAAAATCCTCAGACGTCAACATTCCCAGAAACTTCAACTGCGTTCGTGCAATTACCATCAATCTTCAAAGAGATTTCCAGAAATCCTCCGGCAAGACCTCAACGCAAGAACTTCAACAGAGCGTCTTCAAAGTCTTCCATAGGTATCAAGATCTTCCGCTTTCTCGTAGTGACCTTCAAGTAGTTCTTCAAGATTTTCCAGGATCTCTTCAATTCCTTCAACGAACTTCGAGGATTAGCGGCGTCGTTCACACCTCGAGCCAGGTATGTTGTTCTTCCACTCTGATTTGTTGATGATTGCTGAATGTAGATTTCCGTTGGGATGTCAATTAGCATTTGGGATTAGGTCTTGTTGATAGTTTAACGAAGGAGGTTTTGGTGAGATCTGGGATTTGAGGTTAGGTTTTAGTGGAGATTTCATGTGAGATGTTTCTTTGGGGTTTTCTGGAGATAAGTTACAGAGAGGGTGAGGGAGACGAAGGTTGAAGACGGCTAGGGTTCCATGCGTGAACAGTGATTTGAGTTGTAAGGGTATTCAGGTTTTGTTTAGGGTTTCGTTGGGTTAGGGTCAGGTTTGGGCTTAGGCCCAAATGTGTCTTGCTGAAGTCATCCCCATTATTACTCATTATCCCCCCCTTGGCGTGTGAGAGGCTGAGTGATATTGATGTGGGCCTTAGGCCCTAAGGCTATTCGCACCCCCTCGTTTAAGCCCATAATATGAAATAACTGGAAAACCTGCTGGTTTACACCCCCCCAGCGTTTTGTTTTATTTCTGTTTCTCTAAAACGGGTTGGGCCCAGTCTGTATTACTAGGCACACCCCCACCAATGTGAGCCCAGCCAGAATAGCTTAGAAACCTTGCTGTTTGAACCCCCTTCCCCCATTTTATTTCATTTCTTTCATTTTGTTTTTTCTTTTATATTTTCATGTTTGCATAAATCATAAGAAAATGTAAATAAGTGATTTTTTAATTCTTATTTTTTCTACCATTTCATCATAATGTCTAGAAAATTGTATAAAAATAAAAATGCCATTTTATTTTTGTTTGCTATTTTTTGTATATTTTCCATTTAATTGATTTTTTTAACATTCTTTAGTGCATACATATTGTTAGAAAATTCATTAAAAATAGTAGATTTAGTCAAATAATTCCGTTCTTTTTTCTGTAGACTCGTAATTCAATGTAGAATTTTATAGTGCAAAAATATTAGCTTAATCATGCATTTTCCGTTTAATTGCATTTTTTGTATTGTCAGTGATATTGAATAACTGGTTTGTGGATATGTCTGTGTTGCTGATTTTAGTTCTTTCACCTGGTGTTGAATTTTGTTCTGATTTCTTAGTATGTTGTCTTAGAGCCTTGTAGGTTTCCCATAGATTTTTGTTAGATTTTTGTAGGATGTTCTGATGTGATTTGTCTGAGCTTGAAGATAGGAGAAGTTTTGACGACTTCTGACTTTGAATTTCAACTGTGGTTGAACTTCAGAGATAGTTGCTTGAGATTTGAGGATCTGTGGGTTCTTCTCATAGATGGGAGCTGATTGAGGTCCTGTTGGAGCTTGCAGGGATGCAGTGGATTGAGGCTTAGTCTAGGAGCTTGTTATCTGTTTGTGAGGTTCGAGATCCTGAAGTTTGAAGGGAGTTTATGGTACTTTCCTGAGGAAGGCACTATGAATGACTTTCATTCTTTCTTCTCACCTCTTTCTTAAGTATCCAATGATGTTGGAGCTAACTTGTGAGTTTAATTTCTCCTGAGGAGGAATGTAAACTGATCACATCTTGTTGAGCCACATGGGATACGATTCCTAAGTGGAAGTCCCCTAGTACTTTCCTGAGGAAGGTCCTATGGGTCTATTCACTTAGTTCCATTAGTTTATCTAGGGTTTCTCAAGTATCCAATGATGTTGGAGCCAACTTGTGAGTTTAATTTCTCCTGAGGAGGAATGTAAACTGATCACATCTTGTTGAGCCACATGGGATACGATTCCTAAGTGGAAGTCCCCTAGTACTTTCCTGAGGAAGGTCCTATGGGTCTATTCACTTAGTTCCATTAGTTTATCTAGGGTTTCTCAAGTATCCAGTGATGTTGGAGCCAACTTGTGAGTTTAATTTCTCCTGAGGAGGAATGTAAACTGATCACAGTTGTTGAGCCACGTAGAATACGATTCCTAAGTGTCAGCCTCCTAATACTTTCCTGAGGAAGGTCCTATGGGTCTGTTCACTTAGTTCCCTTAGTGCATGTAGGTTTTCTCAAAGTATCCAGTGATGCCGGAGCCTTCATGTGAGTTTAATTTCTCCTGAGGAGGAATGTAAACTGATCACAGTTGTCGAGCCGCATAGGATATGACTCCTGAGTAGTAACCTCCTGGTACTTTCCTGAGGAAGGCACTATGAGTTTGTCTGCTTAGCTCCCTTTCTCTGGTAGGCTTGTTCTGAAGCTTGGAGACTGGGATTGATTCCTCTTGCTTAGAGTTTTGCTTAGAATGTTTGCTTAGATCTTTGCTTAAGGTGTTATATAGGGTTTTGTTTAGAGATATATTAGGAGATTGTTCCAGGTTTGTTAAGGGCCTTGCCCAAGAGTGGTTTCTTGTTAAGGAGCTTGTCAGGTTAGCTAGCCTTCTCTTTGTATTGTTTGACTTGTGTGATGTTATGTTGCATTAGACTTAGGTGTTCATCTAGGTAGTTCTGAGTAGGTGCATCTTAGAAGTAGACTTTGTGTGCATGAGAAGTTGAGGTGGTCCTCCTTCTGCTTGTTTGTTATTGCGTGGCTTTGCTTGTTGGTATTTGGTAGAGCTGAGCTCCCTTGCCTTTGTTGTTTGCGGTCTCTGTGCCTTGTTTGTCTAGTTGTTGCATTCATGCATATTTTTAGTATTCCTTTACTCTACAGTTTCTTGTTTGTAGTTTAGTCCTGTTGCCATGATCCCTTAGGAGCTCTGACTTCTCCGCTGCGGAGTTGTTATGATAGACATTAGGACGGTCAGCCAGGCATGATAGCAGTAGGTAGATTCCCCTGTTTCTCAGCTATAGTTTTAGGGTGTCTTTTCCCTTTCCTTCCAGTAGGAGCTTTTGAGTAGCTTGATCCGTAGTTAGCCGAACTACAGCTGCTCTGATTCTTCGTACCAGACGAAGATATGTAGGCATAGGATGCGATATCCTAGCGAGCACGCTAATGACTAACCCTTGTTATCTCGCGGCTGTGCGATCGAGACTTTCCCGCTAACGACTAATTGTTATCCCTTTCTCTTGCCCGAGTGCATTTGAGACCAGATCGTATTTGTAGGTTCCCGAACCTTTAGGACCAGTTTGTTTTCTCACTGCTGTGTGAGAGCGCCAGTTTACCCGTAGTTAGTCGAACTACGTTTGCTCTGATCTTTCATACCAGATGAAAGTACGTAGGCACAGGACGCGATGTCCTGGCGAGCAACCTCTCCCCCGTTTAGTCATAGGTAGTCGAACTACATTGACTCTGATTTTCCCATTGCACGAGGGAATACGTAGGCCCCGAACACCGTATGTTCTGTCGAGTCCTGTCCTTTTGTTTTCTTTTCAGACCAACCATTTAGCGTAGATAGATAATCACCCTTTTACCTATAAACATCGAGCGTGGATCCCATCGAGTACGATGGACGTGAGGGGTGCTAATACCTTCCCCTTGCGTAACCGACTCCCGAATCTAGGTTTTGGTTGCGATGACCATACCTTTTCCCGTCTTTGCGAGGTTTACTTCGAGCGTTTCCTTTCCCGCTCTGAGGGATAAATAACGCACGGTGGCGACTCTCCTGTCAAGCCAGCGCCGATTTTCGCAGTAGCGACACAACTCTGCATACGTTGAAGGAGGCGTTTCAAACACCCTCCTTGGTTTGCCCCCCTGAATTCTGCGTTGGGCAGGATGTAACCTTTGTTGTGGCTGCTGTTGCTGTGGTGGTATCTACTGTAGTGGTATTGGTTGTTGATGAAATGGAATTGTGACACTTGCCACCTGTTGCGGATGATTGTACTGATTTCGCCCCCTGCCCCGGCCCCCAAATACTGCACTTGTGTCACCTTGACGACGACCACCGAAAGCTCTTCTGTTACTGCCAGCTGAAGTAGATTCCTCAGCTTGGAATCTCCCCATTTTAATATTGCTTTCAATTTTCTCACCCATCAAGATTAGGTCCGAGAAACTGCCCAAGGAAGTATGAAACAGCTTATCATAAAACATACCAGTAAATGTTCCTATGAACATATCATTCATTTCTTTGTCATCCAAAGGAGGATGAACTCGTGCAGCCATGTCGCGCCACCTCTGTGCATATTCTTTGAAGCTCTCATCTTTCTTCTGTGACAACCCCTGTAATTGGACCCGGTTGGGTGCCAAGTCACTATTGTACTTATAATGTGCCACGAACGCCTCGGCCAACTGCTTCCAAGTTTTTACCTGAGTAGGCTCCAATCCCATGTACCATTCAAGGGAAGGACCAGACAAGCTGTCTTGAAAGAAATGCATCAGCATCCTCTCATCGTTTGAATAAGCCGACATCCTTCTATAGTATGACCGCACATGCACCTTTGGACAGGTATCTCCCTTATATTTGTCAAATGTGGGAGCTTTAAACTTTAGTGGTACCCTCAGGCCAGGCACCAGACCCATTATGGTCATATCTAAACCAACAGCACTTTGATTCATAACACCTTTCATCTGCTCCTCGAGCATCTTGATTCGCTGAGCGTTATCTACAGGACCTTCAAAACCCCCACCAGAGAAAGCGTCTTCTTGTTGATCTTCTATCCAATTACCGTTCCCATTTCCGTATCCATCGTACCCATTGTTACGACCAAATCTAGTATGATTCATCACAGGGCCCCGCCCCCTGTTACCGTACCCTAGAGCGACCCCGGCAGGTCCAAAAGACATTACTCCAGCGCCATTTCCGTTACCGAATCCGCCATAACCCTGATTGGTATTGCCAAATCCATCCTGTCCGAAGCCCTGAGCGTTGAAGTCGTACTTCCCATCTTGATTAGCATAATCAAACCCCTGGTCGTTATAGCCAAATTCGTTGTTACCGAAGCCATTACCTCCAATATTCTCACCGCCCAGATTGGCATCTCCGAACCCAACGTTGTTGATGACAGTCTCATTACCGATCCCTGTATTACCGTTCCCAGCGCCAGTGCCATTGTTCACATTCACAGCCGGTATGCTTGCCATAGGTGGAGCTACCGGTGTAGGAGTACCATCCCCGTGAATGGTGTCGACACGTACAGAATTGTGGTCTTCATTTCCATGCCCAGCATTTCTCACTAGCAATGGTTGTACCAGAGCCTGCAAGTTTTCCTGGCCTTTCACAATGGTCTCTATCGTCTGCATAAACAATGTCAGCTTCTCACGCATGTCTTGCATTTCGCTCTGCATCTGATCCATAACTCTTTTGCAGTTGGTACGAGTAGAGTATCAGTGCGGGCGTTGACTTTCAATCCTGAAAAGACCTGTACGGTGCAGGAAATGAGATACAGTTAAATAATTACCTGTAATGCAATATGAATGCGTATGCAAATGCGACATGTGTCTGTGCATTAGGGAATATCACTCCCCAATTCTAGTGCTAATGTGTCAGTGTGGTGACAGTGACAATAATACGAATTTCGGAGCCGAATCATAGAAAACACCTCATACATTATAGAGAAACCCATCAAGTCAGGAATACAATATCAATGAGCGTACAATAAGAAGGCATGACCTCAACCAACAATCCTGGTGATGGCCAGCACAATGCAAATAAAGCATACACATCAATACATGAAATAGTCAAGTGTGACCATACGCCTGGTACTCCTCTAATAACCTCTTAGTCTCTGGATGACTTAGTCGGGTAAGCAAACCCTCAACAAGTAGATCTCTTCGCTTGAGAACACGTCGCAAATCACCAGCAGATTCCTCCCGTGCCCCTTCTCCGAAGCGATCCTCTAGCTTCCGTTTCTGAGACACGGCCTCCTTCTTGCACTCGATGGCTTTGTTCAATGAGTTCTGAAGACTATATCTTGCCATCACCTCCTCTTCATACTTTTCCTGGCTAGCCTTCAACTGATCTTCGAGTTCAGAAATTTGCTGCTTCAATTTGTCTTCCCTCTTCTTGTTGTTGGTTAGCGTAGCATTCCACGTTTTGTTGCAGGAAGAGATTTCTCGGTGGGCGGCATCGAGTGACTTCTTCTTGGACTCTAACATATCGTGAGAGCTTCTGAATTCTTTCCCCAGGCGTTCACGCTTCTTTTTCTCTTCTGTCAGTTCAGCGCCTAGCCTGTTTACTAACTCAGTCTGCTGTTGGAAAGAATGCACAACCTTGTTCTTCTCACTCCTCATCTAAGCCAGTTCCTTCTCTAACTCTTCATTGATCTTTATCAAGTCCTCTTTTTCTTTCACAACCCGCTCATAGACCTCAACAGCTACAGTAGTTGGTTCCTCCACTGGAATGGGAACAGGACGTGATACTGCTGGAAAAGGCATCTGTACCTGTCTTACCCTCTCCTGGATCCACACCTTGTAGGGCATATAGGCCTGACAATTATTCTTGCCTAGCGATGGTTTCCCTCTTCTGCATATATGATTCCAAGCGTGCTGAAGCTTGGCCAATAGTTCCCCACTTAGTTCACCAGTGAAATACAGAGATTCTTGTATTTCTTCCTTCTTTGGCGGGATTTTCAAGGCATAACCGAATTGCCTAATCAACAATGATGGATTGTAATTAATGCATCCTTTCCTCCCAATCAGAGGAACATTAGGATATCCGGCGCAGCTGTAGATAATCTCAGATCCCAATAAAGCTCTGTCGAACCAGACAACATCTCCTGAAGAAAGTCCCATCAGATTCTCAGACCAATCCACCGTATCTGCAGACTCAGCAAATATACACTTCTTGGGCAGATGACTCTTAAACCATATATACAGCAAGGGTACACAACAAGAGACGTTCTTGCCCCTCCTGTTCTCATTCTTATAATGCAGTGAGTGATAGAAGTCTCCAATCAGGGTGGGCACAGGATTGCTTGAAGCAAAGATATAAAATGCGTCCAAATCAACGAAGTCCGGCATATTAGGGAACAACACAATGCCATAGATACACAAAGCAAGGATAGCATTAAACACAACCCAACAACCACTCTTGGCGTACTCTTGTGCTTTTCCCACTAAGAACTTGAGAGAAAAACCAGAAACTCCATTCCACGAGGTTAACAGCAGTTCTGAGGGGTCTAAGTGCAAAGCGGCAGCCAAATCCTCCCGTTTGGGCTCAGCACCCATATGAATGAAGGGCACCTTGTTCTGAATAGTCAACTCCAAGATCTCAGCATATTCTTCCATGGTCGGAGCCAGAATGAAGTCGGGGAAAGTAAAACACCTCAGCGGGGGATCATAGAACTGCATCAGTGCGTATAATCCGTTACGCTCATACATGGATGGTTTATAAACCAACCTGAGTAGTTTCCCATAACTCTTCCTGAAGCTTCTCTTCACCTCATCATCAGCTAGAGATATCAAACCAAGTAGCGAAGAAACATCGGGAGTAGGCAATTTGTACGCGACAGTCTTCCTCAAAATACTCATGATAACAGATGGAAGTCCGGAGCACTGGAATCGGGAAGTATGAAAATGCACCTGCAGCACAGACACACGTTAATGATATGCACATGATGATGCAAACAATGCAATATGCAAGCAATGCAACAAGGGATCACAAGCCCCTGGATGAGAAGTTCAATTCACAACTTTGGCCTCAAATAGACCCTTAAACTGCTCAAGATCATCCATGATGCTCCAACCTGGTCTCTGACAGACCCAATAACACCGTCCTCAAATATCAACACCACTGAATCTCAATCAAGATAACCGGTAATCTGGAGGTTAAGTTACCTGCATGTCCCAACCCCTCTCACAGGTAGGTGTCCTAATAACTGACACAAGGTACGGCATCCTATGCGGTCGTAGGCGTCACAGACTTTCAAGACTGATGATACGATACCCAGAATGTGTGGCATCATCATGTCCTGAAGAGGCCTCACTTAGCCAACTTCCAAATGATCGGTCCCCGGAGTCGACAATCCAACTAACCAACAACCCCCTCAACCCAAAGGGTTCAAAAAGAAGTCAACCAGAAGAACCTCGTCCGAGCGTGGATTTCATGAGACGCTAGTGCCTGCAAAGCAAGCACACGCCCACTAATTTCCACTCTAATTCTAGGTGCACTCAAGCCCAGGTCCGGCTTATCTCTCAATCACAGAACCCCCTCATACCCACAGCAATAATCACAATAAAATAGTGCTGAAAGTAAATGACTGAAAAGTAAATCCATACAAAATCCTCGACGGGAAAACAAGCGCTAGGATTGACTCGCGTAGGGAACCGTTGGAGTCCCCAGCAGAGTCGCCAGTTGTCGCTACTGCGAAAATCGGCGCCGGCTGAACAGAAGAGTCGCCACCGTGCGTTATTTATCCCAAAGGAGGGAAAGGAAACGCTCGAAGTAAACCTACCGCAAAGACGGGAAAGGAATGGTCATCGCAACCAAATCCTGGATTAGGGAGTCGGTTACGCAAGGGGAAGGTATTAGCACCCCTCACATCCGTCGTACTCGACGGGATCCATGCTTGTTTTCTAGTACGAATTGTTATTCTATCTATTCTACAGGTCTGGGGTTGAAAGAAAATAAAATGACTCGGCAAAGTATCGCACTTTATGCCTACGTATTCCCGTCTAGAACGAGAAATCAGAGTCAACGTAGTTCGCCTACCTACGGGAAAGGAGGGGGAGGTTGCTCGCTAGGATATCGCATCCTATGCCTACGTACTTTCACACAGCATGAAAGATCAGAGCAAACGTAGTTCGGGCCACGTACGACACAAGTCTGTCTTGATTGTTTTTATCTCCTTCTGAAAAGGGTTTTTCCTGATTATGCGTCCAAGCGGACAAAAATGACGTTTTTTTATTGGTTTACAGTCTTTTACGCAAGAACTATTTTTTATTGATGTTTATCCTTTTATTATACGTTTCTGATTGTTTTGAGAAAGAAGAGACAGCAACTCTAAAACCTATGGTTAAAATGGGAATCAAAATCTACCTTAATGTTGGCATGCATGGATGAGAACCTAATGTCTGTCATATTTCTCTCTTGCGCAGAGATAAACAGAGATCCTAAGGGGATAAATGGAAAAGAAACAGCATATACAGTAAAGCAGTAAAATGCATGAATGCAGCAGTACAAGCGAGGCAAGGGAGTCCCACTCAACCTCGAACCTAGAAAACAATGAGCGAAGTGAAAAAGCTTCACCTCATTCTCAAGGGGACAATTAACAAACAATACAGTCAAGAAACTCAAACAATACATCACCAGCTCTAAACAGCACCAGCAGCTCTAAACAGTAAAACCTGACAGCACAAACTCCTGCTTCCATCAGTCTTCAAGGCAATGAACTTCATCCTCAATCTTCAAGGGCTTCTCCAAAGCAAGCTCTCCTAGATGATAAACAGTTCACAAGATGAGTTTGGATGTTAAACAGTCTGCTGAGCACCAAAGGTGGCCTACAGAAAGTTAACATAATACAGACGGTTTCTCTCAAAGTTCTATCTCCCAGATACAGTCACTAATCCTTCCAAAGGAGGGATGTGAGTATTAAGGAGAGACTTTTAATCACAAAGAAGAATGGAGGCAAAAGAAGCCATCCATATTTGTGAAGAAATTTTCTATTCTAAGGCTCTATCTAGCTCCTATGTCCTAGGGCTTCAAACAGCTTCAAGCAAGCCAAGCATCTTCATCAAGCTTTGATCTTCAGCTTCACCTTTGTCTTCAATATGCTCCATCATCATGCTCTTCAAACCAAGCCCACACCCCAAGCAAAGCCCAATAAGCCCACACAAACAATATAAACCCCAAAAGGGCACACCATACAAGCACACAATTGTAAAATACACTAAAAATATTAATATAGTAGGGAAAATTCTAATATTATTTCTAGGGGATCTACTATACCTACCCTTAATACCCTATATGCCCCAAGTCCTAATTCAATCTAAAAAACCCAAAAGAAATTGTTTTAATGCACCTAAGTTGTGTATAAACCCTAATCTGATCATCTTAATGTTCACTAATCAAAATTACCTAAAAATAATCCTAAAAATTATGGAATAAAATTCAGGGGTACCTAATATGTATATCTAATTGTCCTAAAAAGATTGGCCTAAAAAAGTAATGGGAACTATCTAAACAAAAATTTACAAGATCATGTATCAACATAAAAGAAATAAAATGCAATAAAAGTAGAAAATATACAAAAAATACTAAAATGCATGAGATGACAAATATTTTTATTTTATATTTTTCTAGACAAAAATATGAAATGGGAGAAAAAACTTCCATTAAAAAATCATTAATTTTCAATTTGATATGATTTTTACAAGATTGAAATAAAATGGAGAAAAATAAAATGGGAATATGAAAATGGGGTGCAATCAGTAACAAAACATAGTACAATACGCGCTTGGGCCCAAATAGGGGGGTTCAGATAGCATGCGTGTTGGGCCCATAATTAAATCAGAAAACAATTAAGAAAATGGAAAAAAAAAAAGAAAAAGAGACAGTGAGAATAGAAACAAAATGCAGTGCAAAATGGATTGGGCCTCATAAAGGGGGTGGGGATAGTGATCCAGCCCAAGCAACCTTTAATGAAACGCCGCGTTTCATTGCAGCTCGGATTCCCTCCAAAACGCCATCAAATCTTGTCTGTTGGATTAGTTCTCAAGTCAATGGTCAAGTTAGCATCTTACGGCTGGGACTCATCTTCTTCCTCCAACCTAGGGTTTGCAGAAACCACCATGGAAATGCAGACATGAAGCTTCATCTTCCTCCATACGAACTCCCTCATTTCTCCATCAAAATAAATAATACAAAGCACTAACATACTCCATTTTTCATGCTGAACACGATCATACCCTTAAAATCAACTGAAACCTCCTAAATCAATGAACCCGATCCAAGATCCAAAATATACTCAGTCATCAATCTTAACAATTCTTGAAATTAATGGTCCTAATCTCATCCTCATGCTTCCCTGAACACTTCTTGCTATTGAACTAAGCTTATCTCTCAATATCCAACAAGATATAAGGCCAAACAGAAATGGTGACCACTATCCAACCTTCACCAATTCTCTTCAAACTATCCAAAATCCATCACCTATTGGTCTCTAACCATTCTACACTAACAAATTAACTTAATCATGCCTAAAACATAGTGTAGGAAAGAATTTGCAAACCTGGTAAAATCAAGTGAACAGAGGTAGTAATCCTTCAATTCAGGCCTTCAATCTTTCCCAATTCCTTCACTGAGTAATCTTCTAGCTTCTGTATGCAAAAAGAATGGTTGAAAATGCTTGATTCTTGGAAACTGATTTTGAAATGCAACCTTGAAATTTCAATCTCCAACTCTTCAATTCTCCATGGATGTGATCTCAATTCAATCTGCACAGCTTCAATATGATGTATAGAATGTGTTTGTGTGGAAAAAATGAATGGAAATGAAGAAGAATGAAGAAATGGGATTTGACTTGCAATGGAAGATTCTTGATCTCACTCTCTCTTCTATGCACCAATTCTCACCAACCTTGCATCTGAGCAAGTTACAATCATCTTATAGAGTGGTTTAGAATCATCTAGAACCATCTAGGATCATCCAATGAGAAATTGAACTTTTCATGTCATGACATTTTGAATCCAATTCTCCTTACATGCTATCTCATGCCATGGTCCTTGTATCCCTTGTTTCTGACTTGAATTTCTCCCCATATGAGATTTAGGATGAGTTACAATGCCTAACCAACTTGTACATTGAGTTCTTTTGAGTTTTGGTTTGGTGCCTTAATATGCAAGTAAGCCAATTCCAAAGCAGCCCTATGATCCAAGCCCCAAATCAAAATTGTGGCTGAACCATTGTTCTTAGAATGTCATTTGGAGTCAAAATGACCTATTATATGACATGGTTTGGATTTATAGCTTGTGATTTCCAATTTTCAACTTCACCTTAATTAACTTATGCCTCCATTTTAGGCCATTTTTATCACTTTTTGATACAAGCCTTTTCAACATCTCATGACCTCCCTACTAGCCTTAAAACATCATTCTAAGCAAGTTTGATGTTGAAGATTTTTCCATTTGAAGCTTGGAAATAGGAGATATGGCCTTATGCTTGAAATGACCTATAACCTCTAAATGACCAAAATGCCCTTGGCTTGTCAAGATCATAAGTAGAGCTCCACAAATCAGATTGAGGCATACCATACCTTTCTAGAAAGATAAGATCATGAGGAACAACTTTCATGTTGGCCAAAAATCCATTTGAAAACTCCTTATGGGGTAAAGGTTGCTTGGAAGTCAAGTAACTTTCACAGATAAATTTCAGTGCCCTCAGATGACCTGTAACTTGCAAGAACCATAACTTAAGTTCTATAAACCTCCTTGATGCCTTCCACCACTCAAATTAAAGGCATTTTGAATTACTTTGCTTGGAAGTTTGACCTAAATCAGGGGATTTTACTCAGAAACCCTAATTTAGAAACTTCTCTTCTTCTTGATTTCTTTTGATTTCTCCTTGGCACAACACCACATCCATATCCACATATCAAATGATGAATCCCACATCCTTTAAATGGGCCTTGGTGCCCTTCAATCAATCATTAGACCTAGGGTTGACCTAGGTGAGACCCTAGTTGACTGTCTTCAAATGTAGCTCTTGTCACCATACCAATAACTTGTATCATCTTCAAAATGGCCCTCTAGGTCTTCCATGATTTCTCTACACATTCCATGCCCCAGTTCATAACTCACAACTTCTCTGATGATCTTCAAATACCCTCAAGATAGGAGAGAAACCCACTGCTTGGCCTTTTAACTTCTCAAAGCTTCAATTTCTTTCTTAGTGACTTGAATAGACTTAGGCTTGAATAAAAACCCCTTGGACTTGAGATAAGATTGGCACTTGACCCCTTGTTGGATGGCTTGCCCATGCTATGCTATGCAAATGAATGAAATATGTGCATGATCTACTATGCAAATGATAAAGCTATGAAAACACAAATCAGGTAAAATAAGTTGGTCAAATTTTAGGGTGCAACACTCCCGCTCCAACAAGATTGCCTACTGCCCCTGCTGGCTGGCTATCCACATTAATCTTTTCCCCATTGCAAAAAGCTTCCAACCCATAATTCCATGGAATGGCTTTCGTACTCTCATAAGGAACGGGTCCTGCTTTCGTTATCGTGATAGTTGGTCGCTTGGTGGCGCTGATATCGTAATAGTCTTTCGTGGAATTGTAATTGTTGCGACCTCACCCTGCTTTTGACATGTTACCTCATCAGGTTTCTCAACAGCAGTGCGGTCAAACTGCAAGGTTCCCTCATCAATCATGGTCTGAATACCTCTCTTCAAATCAATACAGCCCTCTGGTCAGGTCCAACAATCCAAACAATACTCATCACATCCGGGGAAGACCCCTCCTTTCAACAATCTGCTTTTAACATAGCTCAAAGGTGTCTTCAGATCATTTACGTCCATAACCAAATCCAAATCCTCCTCTGTCAAAACAGCATTCGCTCCATGATTCGGCATTGGTTTCTGAACAATATTGGGACCATCATTACTGAAGTTGATGACTTTACTATCAATCAAACTTGGACTTTATGATTAAAAGCATGACAACTCTCGATATCATACTCGTAAGGAAGCGCTCCCATGGGTGGGTCCAACGTTCTCTTCTCAACCAGATTCAAACTTAACAGTGTCTGAAGTAGTTCTGCATAGGTTGACGGAGGTGTATCAAATACCCTCTTCTGCTTCCCATTCTGGATCCTTCTCTGAGCAGGATTATACCTTTGTTGTTGTTGTTGCTGCTGTTGTGGTTGTTGTCGTTGTTGTGGTATAGGGATCGTCACACTAGCAACCTGTTGTTGAACATACTGATTCCGACCTCTACCTCGTCCTCGACCACCATACACTGCACTAGCGTCTCCTTGTCTTTTTCCACCAAAGACCTTTTTTGCACCTCCAGCTGAGGTCGATTCACCGGCTTGAATCTTACCAATTTTGATGCCATTTTCAATCCGTTCTCCCATGAGTATCATGTTAGAGAAACTACCCATCGAGCAATTGAGCAATTTATCATAGTACATCCTAGAGAATGTTCCAACAAAAATATCAATCAATTCCCTTTCAACCATAGGGGGTGGACTCTTGCCGCCAGATCGCGCCAATGCTGAGCATACTCCTTGAAACTTTCCCCGTTCTTCTGTGAAAGACTTTGGAGCTGGACCCTATTTGGTGCAAGGTTACTATTGTATTGGTAATGTTTGACGAAAGCATCAGCCAATTCTTTCCAACTTCCGACCTGTGCAGGCTCTAGTCCCATGTACCATTCCAGCGATGGTCCTGACAAACTATCTTGGAAAAAATGCATAAGCATCTTCTCATCATCAGAGTAAGCTGACATCCTTCGGTAGTATGAACGCACATGAACCCGTGGGCATGTATCCCCTTTATATTTATCAAAAGTGGGAGCTTTGAACTTCAATGGCACTCTCAGCCCAGGAACCAGCCCCATGGTAGCCATGTCCAATCCTGCAGAATTTTGATTGGTTATACCTCTCATCTATTCCTCCATCATTTTAATCCTCCGATCACTATCAGTGGGACCCTCAAAACCCATGCCTTGGCCAGAAAAGGCATCTTCCTGACAATCTCTATTCCAGTATGGCCCCTCATTACCATATCCGTCATAAGCAGCCTTACGACCATGACCATGACCACTTTGGAAGAACCTGGGGTCATACCTCAGATTGCCAAGCTCTTGATTAGCAGCCACTGTCCCAAAACCAGTATTGAAAGGACCCATCCCAGCACCATTGGTATTCACATTGCCAAACCCAACATTGCCATAGCCATTATTACCATAACCTTGATTGTTATCGCCAAACCCTCTGTTGCCGAAGCCCTGATTATTGAAACCATCATTGCCATCCCGATTGCCAAAGCCAAGACCCTGATTGTTTTCACCAAAACCAGTATTGAAACCAACATTCCGGTTGATTTCCACGTTCCCATTAACATTATCAGCATTTCTATTACCAGCGTTGTCGTTGTCGTTGCCAATACCAGTCTCACCAGCATTTGGTATCACCTCCTCCCTACGAGGGTCTCAACATGCGCAGAGTTGTATTCAGTATTAACAGCCGCTCGCGCCAGCAGCGGTTGCACCAGAGTTTGAAGATGTTCCTGGCCTTTAGCAACAACCTCCATGGTCTGCATGAATTGGGCCAACCTATCCCGGATCTCCTGCATCTCAGACTGTACTTGATCCATGATCTTCTTATTGTTGCTTCTTGTAGCGTACTGGTGAATTCTTTGTTCGTCAATCCTGAAACAACCTGAAAGATGCAGGAGATAAGATTCTAGCTCAAAAAAAGGTACCTGCCATGCAATATGAATATGCAAATGCACACGTGTAAATATGCAACAGGCTAATTCCCCCCCCCCCCCCCCCCCGATTCTAGTTCCGGAGAAGAAGCCATAACTACAATGGAGTCCCAAATAATCAAGCACAGAATCAGAAACCTCATATATAAACAAATGCCAAGAGGCAGAGTACAAAGATACAACTGAATACAACTGAAAAGACCTCGGCCAACAAGTCTGGCGATGGTCAAAATACAAATACAGATAACAAAAGCAAAGCAAAGATAAATCAGGCCAAATGGCACGCCCTGACATCTTCCAATATCCTCAATGTCTCCGAATGACCTAGTCTAGAGATTAGTTCCCGCATCAGTAATGCATGCCGCTCAACAGTAGATCTCAGCTTTTTGGCGTCCTCTTCACAAGTTCCTCTTCCAGAACACTCATCAACCATGCATCTCTTGGAGCCAGCCTTCAATTCACCACCCCTAGTCTCTTTGACAATGCTGCTCGCTCTAGACTCAGCGTCACGTGTAAGAGATACCTCTTCAGCAATCTTCGCATCCTTAGCACTGATCTGCTCCTCTAACTGGGAAATCTGAAGCTTCAACTCATCTTCACGCTCCTTCCGCTTGGTAAGAGTTGCATTCCACAAAGATTCCCACTTGGAAAGTCGAGAATAAGCCTTGTTCAGAAGTTCTTTCTTAGTAGCAAGCACACTACTAACACCATTCAGGGCTACTCCTACTTTCTCTCTCTTGCTGGTCTCTTCGGTCAAATCTGAACCCAACCTATTAATCATCTCAGTCTGTTTCTTCAAAGTGAAAGTTGCCTCATTCTTCTCATGCCTAAGCTGGAAAATCTTTTTCTCTAGCTCTTCATTTGCTCTCTGCAACTCTTCCTTCTCAGCCAACAGCTTGTTATACTTCTCAATCTCTACTGAAGTAGGTTCCTCGATCACCGGAAGATACAAAGGCTCTGCAGCAGGATATGGCATCAAAGAAGTCCTAACTCTCTCATGGATCCAGAGCCGATAAGGATTGTAAGCTCGACTGTCACTCTTACCAAGCAAGGTCTTTCCTCTTCTGTGAATATTACCCCAAGCACGCCTCAATCTGACCAAAACCTCTCCATCTAATAAACCTGTGAGATACAGAGATTCCTGTATCTCGTCTTCAACCGGAGAGTCCCTCAAAGCATAGCCAAATTGTCTCACAAGCAGAGAAGGGTTATAGTTAATACAACCTTTCCGTCCAATCAAGGGAACGTTCGGAAAGCCACTGCAACTATATATAATATTCAATCCGAGCAGGTTCCGATCAAACCAAACAATGTTCTCAGCACACAATCCCATCAATCTGGAAGACCAATCCAAAGTACCAATAGTATCAACAAAAGGTCCCTTCTTAGGAAGATGTCCCTAAAACCACCTGGATAGAAGAGGTACACAGCAAGAAACATTCTTTCCTCGACGCTTCTCATTCTTATAGTGAATAGAATGATAAACGTCACCCAAGAGAGTAGGCACCGGATTCTTCGAGGCAAGAATAAAGAAAGCATCTGAATCAACAAAATCGGGCATGTTTGGGAACAATACAATCCCATAAATGCAAACAGCTAGAATAGCACTGAAGGCAATCCAACATCCATCCTTCGCATACTGCGTAGCCTTCTCAACCAAGCAAGAAAGATGAAAACCATAAGCTCCATTCAACTTGACCAAACCTCCGGGGAACTCAGAAGCATCTAAAGTGACAATCTCAGCAAGCTTAGCCAACTCAGGCTCAGTATCCTCATGAACAAAAGGCATCTGATCTAACACAGGAACTCCCAGCATATTAGAATACTCCTCCAAAGTAGGAGCCAAAATAAAATCAGGGAACAAGAAGCATCTCAACTGAGGCTCGTAAAACTGCATCAAAGTATACAATCCAGTCGTCTCAAACACAGAAGGCCTGCACAACAAACTGGGCAGTTTCCCGTAAGACTCTCTAAACTCAGCCCTCACTCTCTGATCTGCTAGAGCAACCAACTGCAATAAGGAATTGATATCTGGAGACGGCAACCTGTGAGCAACCATGTCTGGCAAGAAGAACACTAGAATCTGAGGGGAACAAACACACCTGCAACATAAATACACGTTAATAAAATGCAAACATGAAAATGCAAATGCATATGCAAACAGGGGATCAAGTGCAATGATGAAGAACTGCTATGTTGTACTGCCACTTGAGAACCATCAGATCTTCTCCTCAAACCAAACCAACCACACAAGAACCCTCATAACCAA
This sequence comes from Lathyrus sativus, assembly GCA_963859935.3. Classification (NCBI taxonomy): domain Eukaryota; kingdom Viridiplantae; phylum Streptophyta; class Magnoliopsida; order Fabales; family Fabaceae; genus Lathyrus; species Lathyrus sativus. The sequence goes on from OZ012741.1 coordinate 41,531,735, forward strand.
TTCTCACTGACAGAGACAAACCAGGTGTTCTGAGGCTAGAGTTTTCCTGCAAAAGACCCACCTACCCTCTCACAGGTATGTACTTAACTCACAGATGAGGTACGGTATTCTATGCAGTCATCAGCGTCACAGACTTTCAAGAGCGATGATACGATACCCAGAAGGTGTGGCATCATCATCCCTTGAAGAGGCCTCACTTAGCCGAATCCCAAATGATAGGTCCCCAGAGTCGACAACCCTCAAATCCAACAACCTATCGAGCCCAAAGGGCCAGGCAAGATGCCATCAAAGAGAATCTCGTGTGAGTGTAAATTTCGTAGCTAGCTGGTGCGAGCAAAGCAAGCAGGCTAACCACTACTCTCTACTTCTAAGTCTATGTGCACTCAAGCCCAGGTTCGGCTTATCTCTCAAACCAACCCTCTACCCACAGCACAATAACAATAATATACAGTACTGAAAGTAAAGACAGAAATAAAAATACAAAACCCCAGACGGGAAAACAAGCGCTAGGATTGACTCGCATAGGGAACCGGAGTCCCCAGCAGAGTCGCCAGTTATCACTACTGCGAAAATTGTAACACCCATTTTAATTATTTAGTCATTTTATTACTATTTTAATTATTATATGTTGGTGTGCCCTTTGGTGGGGGTGTGTTTGGTGATGATTGGTGGGTGTCCCTGATATAGGAGGATTCTTGGTGGTGAATTGGTGTGAATATAATAATAAAATAAATAGTAGTAATATGGTGGTATTATTATTATTATTATTATTGTTATTATTATTATTAATTGTAGTAATATTATTAATATTGGAGAATATTATTATTATTAATTTTATTACTATTATTATAACTATTAGTGGGAGAATATTATTATGATTAGTATTATTATTATTAATAATATTATTGGTGGAGTATTATTACTATTATTATTAATATTATTATTATGGGTGAAATAATATTATTAATATTGCCATGTGTATTATTATTATTATAATGATTATTATAATTATTTATATTAGTAATATTATATTAGTATTACTATTAAGATTATTATTATTATATTATTTTATTAAGTTATTATTATTATTAAGAGTAGATAATTAAAATAGGGAATGTGAGGGGTTAGTGGGTTTTTTTACGATACATTTGGAGAGTTGGGAGAAAGAACGAGAGAAGGGAGAAGAGCATAGAACGAGCAAAGGAACGAGGAACGGAAGAGAAAGGAGAAAGCCAAGAGACCAAATCTAGGAGGATTTCCATCGATCAAACCGATTAACAAGGTAAGGGGGAGAAACTTGATTGGGATGGTATTTACATGTATAGGGTAGAGGGGATTCCTTAACCCCGTAGGAATGTATCGTATATGAAGTTTTATGTTGACATGCCTATAATTGTTGATTGATGTTGAGAATTGGTATTTGATAAACCAATGATGAATTGATATATATATCGATGTTGATGAATTGTTGTTTTTGGTGAGTTTGGGGTATTGGTTGGGTTTACGGTTTTAGGAAAGTTCCTGTATAACCTCTGTGGTTTGGGTAATGACCATGATATAGGTTCTGAGATGTAGTTTAAGGAACAATTGATTAGAGTAGTGTGTGATAGTTGTAGTAATGATAGGGAAGAGGATGGATGGAGAGTGATAAGCTTGGAATTGAGCAAGATGACAGTGTTGGACAGTAAGGGTGGGTTTTCGTATGATCATTGTGATGGTGTAATAGTGTATGATGGGTAGGATCACATTTAGGATAGAAACCCCTAAATGCCATGGTTTTGAAAAGTATGGTTATATGATATATGATGACACGATCTTTAAAAATATGTTGTTGGCTGTTATAATTGTCATATTATGGTAGGATTTCGAATTCTGAAACCGGGGCTTTTTACGGAATTGAAATCGGAGGTCCGGAAGGCCTCCAACGATGGAAAACACAGAATTTTCTGCATTCTGCGCTGTTTGCGTCGACTCAAAGCTGTATATTGGTGAATTTTCTGTTTTGACGATTTTGGCCATAACTTTTGATCCGTAAGTCGGATTTAGTCCCCGTTCCAAGCGTAGGAAAGCTCTTGAATAGATCAGTAACATGGTATAAATAATATAGTTATTTGCCAAATATTTTTATATCCAATATTTTTGGGGATTCATTGTTTAATTAAATAGTAACTAAACCATGGATCAATTGAAATGATTTATTGATTATTTACTTGAGTTTAATTGTTGTGCACTTAGTGTGCGTGTGTTTATTGGTGGTGTAATATATATAATGTGTGGTGATGTGATCAGGAGGATCGGTGCACTTAGTGTGCTTGTGTTTATTGGTGGTGTAATATATATAATGTGTGGTGATGTGATCAGGAGGATCGTGTGCACTTAGTGTGCTTGAGTTTGTTTGTCGTGCATTGTTGTTGTGTATTGGTGTCGTACATATCATGGTGTTTGGTGGGATGAATCGTTGCTCAGGAGGAGTGTATGTGATTCATTCGTACTCCTTTGTGGAGAATGGTGGGGATAGATCATATCTCAGTAGGAGCGTAAGTGATCTGTCAGGGATAGATCATATCTCAGTAGGAGCGTAAGTGATCTGTCCAAGGTTCGATTGAATGAACCAATGAGTCGGTACCACATGCATGGTGTTGAGTTGCATATTTGCATTATAATATGTTATATTGTAATTTGAACAGTAGGTTTGTGATTGGTGTTGTGGGGTGAATATTGGTGTGTTTTAATTATTATATGTTATATGGATGTTTGAACAGTAGGTTCGTGATTGGTGTTGTGGGGTGAATATTGGTGTGTTTTAATTATTATATGTTATATGGATGTTTGAACAGTAGGTTCGTGATTGGTGTTGTGGGGTGAATATTGGTGTGTTTTAATTATTATATGTTATATGGATGTTTGAACAGTAGGTTCGTGATTGGTGTTGATGGGGTGAATATTGGTGTGTTTTAATTATTATATGTTATATGGATGTCTGAACAGTAGGTTCGTGATTGGTGTTGATGGGGTGAATATTGGTGTGTTTTACTACCTTTATTGCATGTATTAAATTACCGATATATCTTGATCATGTTTTCTCACCCCTTTGTTGTTGTTGTGGCCTGTGCTTACTCGGAAGTACAGATAATCCAGGTACATAGATAGCTTGGATAGCGGTGTGCAAGTCGAGTCTTAGGATGCTCTGATACGTAACACGGGATATGGGTGTTTTATTTGTTTATGTTAAACTTATTGAAAATCCTGTGACGTATCACATTTTGGTGAATTATAATAATAAAGATTTTATGTAAATCTGGCTGACGGCCGAGATTGTTGGAATAATAATTTCCGCTGTATTATTTTGAAAATAATGAATAAAGTATTTTTGATAACTATTGGTGATGTGATATCCCACAGTTTTTGTGAAAACTCTAATGTTTATTTATAATGTTTATATTTTATTTAATTTGGGAAGTGGGGTGTTACAATTGGTATCAGAGCAGGTCGGTCCGTCCGGCCAATGTTGTCTAGTGTTGTTGTTCCCTGGTATGCGATATGTGTATAAAAACACTGTCGGTACATGTTGTTGTTTAAACTTTGTCGGTAGAAGTGAAATGATTCCAGTGGGGGAGAAGTTGGTATTTCTCTGGAATGCTGCAGTGTTGTGGCTTAGTGTGTTACGCTCTTATAGTTTGGTAAAGATGGTTTATACCCCATCATGATTTTCGACTGTCTATTGACAAATTAAGGAACTGATCACCCTCAATCTCTTGTTAATAGTAGACGGGATTGTGTTGGATGGGATAGACGTGTCTTGCAAGCTTAGGTGGTGTGAGAAATGAATTGTCTTGAGTTAAGCTAAGTGCTTAAGGGATTATTTTGAGGAGTTGGCGTAAGACGGTGTTGAGGTGTGTATTTTGACGGAAACTTTGAATGTTAAGGAAAGTGAGAAATTGGGGTTTATCACTTAATTGTGATTGTCCGAAAGTTTTCCTGAGGAGGTAAATGGTTTACTATCGGAATGTGAAGTAAAGCTTACACATTGACTTCGTTCTTGGAACTAGTCTGATATGGGTGACTCCATATTGTGTGTTTGCATTGGGATTGAGAAAGTTAAAGAGTCAACTTGAAGACCTGCGGAAAGAGAGGTTCTTTTGTTTGAGTGTGTTACCATAAGGTGCACCAATTTTGGTGGTTAGACAGACGGAAGGTTTCGTGAAGCTTTGGGTGAACTATGGATAAGTGAAAAAGGTGACTATCAAGGATAAGCGTTCGCTTCCAAGAGTTGATGAGTTGATGGATCAACGGGCTGAAGGATGCGAGTTTTCCTTGGTCGTGTGAGCTCGGGTAGAGCTATTGTGGTTGTGGTATCAAAGGTCGAAGTTGTATCGCAATGGGAGGCTCCAAGATCTGCTGTTGAGATTGGGAGTAATTGGGTTTTAAAATATTTAAAGATTGAAAGTGTGTTGGATGGTCTCCTAGGTATGAAATTGTTGTTGTACACTGAATTCCGAGATCGCAGCTTTTTACGGAATCGAAATCGAACGTCGTAGAACTCATGTTTAATGGTTCTAATTCGAGGCTATATGTTAGGTGAGTATGAGTATGTGTTTGTTTCGAAGAAAGGAATTGAATTTGTCGAATTTTCGGACAAGAATGCAAAATCCCGTAGCAGTTTTTCGGCAAAATTCTGGTTTTTCGGAAAACTTCGAAAATTCATAACTCTTGAACCGTATGCCCGTTTTGACCCCCGTTTGAAGCGTTGGAGAGCTAACGAGATGCTCTTTCCGGGAAAAATGGTTTTTATGTCAGTGGATGATCCAATTATAGCAGAATATTCGAAACGTGTAACTTGGTCAACTTTTACCGTCGTGATCGAGTGCGTTTGATGTGTTATCTTACTGTATGTTTTTGGTATATACCGTGGTAGCTGATGCTTCGATTTGGAAACCTTGCTTGTACCGAGGAAAATGGCAAAAAGAGTTGGAACCGGTTGGGAAATTTTGTGATGCGAGTCTGGTCTGTGAAGAGACTTCTTATGGAGTTAAGCCTTGTATGTTAGACCGTACTAGTAGTATTCTTGAGGAGATTCGAGGAGGTCAGAAATCTGGTTTGAGTTGGTGAATTAGTTGAAATTGATAAATCAGAGTCGAAGAGGGGATTGTCGGGTTTGTGGAAATAGTACCATGATATGTTGTGATGGGGTATGTGGACCGGATGTTGTTGAGGGGAGTAGGAGTACTCGTGAAGAAATACATTGAGGTGGATGGAGTGTCCATCCCGGTGCTATGAAGAAGTAACCAAATTTGAGTAGATTGTTTTGGTGACCATAGATGAGGAGAGGAGTGGTTGAAGTTGAATATACTGGTTAGAATTGTTGGAATTCGAAGAGTGAACATCAGAGACTGTTGAGTCTGATGCAACCGTTGAATATTCCAGAGTGGAAATCAGGTAGTATTTTCACGGATTTGGTGTTGAGATTTCCAAAGAATTGGAAAGACATAATTTTAATTTGGGTTGTTGTGAGTGGATGAACTATTCCGTGTTAAGGATATATGAGATACATATTGAGGAAGTAGTGAAGTTGGATGAGATACTGTCGAATGTTGTGTTAGATTGAAATTTGAGGTTTATATTGAGATGTTGGAGGGGCTTACAGGAAGCTTCAGGTACTAAGTTGAAGTTGAGTTCGGCTTACCATCCGCAAACTGATGGTCAGTCAGAGAGGACTATTGAGTATGTAGAGAATTGGTGAGAGCTTGGGTGTTGGATCAAGGTGGATCGTGGGATGAGTAATTACCGTTGATTGAGTTACCTATAATAACGATTACCATCCTAGTGTCGGAATGGCACTATATATGGCTTGGTGAGATAGGGAGTGTAGGACTCTTCTGTGTTGGAATAAGTCGAGTGGGAGTGTTGTGCTCAGACCGAGAATTATGCTTGAGATGGCTGAGAAGATCAAGACGATATAAGGAAATATGTGTTTTGAGAGTCACGTCGGTGACTGGTGCTGGTTGGGCTTCGAAATCTCGGAAGTTCGCACTGGGTTCTGTGGTTGTATCAGAGTAGCGCAGCGGAGGCATGGGAGGAGTAACATGTTTGATCGTTTTGCCGCTGTCGCTGTGAATTGGCATGACGTGTTTCATGTGTCTTCATTGAGGAATTACATTGAATCAGGTGGGTGATGTACCAGTGAAAAATAATTCGATTGCGGAGGCATTTCTAGTTCCTTTGAAGAACGAGAAACAACTCCGAGGGGAGGAGATAACTTTGGTGAAAGTGGCTTGAGGGGGGTGCTGCAGAAGACAGTGTGACCTGAGAATTGGAATGAAGGATGCGGAAAGCGTATCCAGAACTATTTCCATCAGGTAATTTTCGAGGACGAAAATAATTAAAGTGGGGGAGAGTTGTAACACCCATTTTAATTATTTAGTCATTTTATTACTATTTTAATTATTATATGTTGGTGTGCCCTTTGGTGGGGGTGTGTTTGGTGATGATTGGTGGGTGTCCCTGATATAGGAGGATTCTTGGTGGTGAATTGGTGTGAATATAATAATAAAATAAATAGTAGTAATATGGTGGTATTATTATTATTATTATTATTATTGTTATTATTATTATTAATTGTAGTAATATTATTAATATTGGAGAATATTATTATTATTAATTTTATTACTATTATTATAACTATTAGTGGGAGAATATTATTATGATTAGTATTATTATTATTAATAATATTATTGGTGGAGTATTATTACTATTATTATTAATATTATTATTATGGGTGAAATAATATTATTAATATTGCCATGTGTATTATTATTATTATAATGATTATTATAATTATTTATATTAGTAATATTATATTAGTATTACTATTAAGATTATTATTATTATATTATTTTATTAAGTTATTATTATTATTAAGAGTAGATAATTAAAATAGGGAATGTGAGGGGTTAGTGGGTTTTTTTACGATACATTTGGAGAGTTGGGAGAAAGAACGAGAGAAGGGAGAAGAGCATAGAACGAGCAAAGGAACGAGGAACGGAAGAGAAAGGAGAAAGCCAAGAGACCAAATCTAGGAGGATTTCCATCGATCAAACCGATTAACAAGGTAAGGGGGAGAAACTTGATTGGGATGGTATTTACATGTATAGGGTAGAGGGGATTCCTTAACCCCGTAGGAATGTATCGTATATGAAGTTTTATGTTGACATGCCTATAATTGTTGATTGATGTTGAGAATTGGTATTTGATAAACCAATGATGAATTGATATATATCGATGTTGATGAATTGTTGTTTTTGGTGAGTTTGGGGTATTGGTTGGGTTTACGGTTTTAGGAAAGTTCCTGTATAACCTCTGTGGTTTGGGTAATGACCATGATATAGGTTCTGAGATGTAGTTTAAGGAACAATTGATTAGAGTAGTGTGTGATAGTTGTAGTAATGATAGGGCAGAGGATGGATGGAGAGTGATAAGCTTGGAATTGAGCAAGATGACAGTGTTGGACAGTAAGGGTGGGTTTTCGTATGATCATTGTGATGGTGTAATAGTGTATGATGGGTAGGATCACATTTAGGATAGAAACCCCTAAATGCCATGGTTTTGAAAAGTATGGTTATATGATATATGATGACATGATCTTTAAAAATATGTTGTTGGCTGTTATAATTGTCATATTATGGTAGGATTTCGAATTCTGAAACCGGGGCTTTTTACGGAATTGAAATCGGAGGTCCGGAAGGCCTCCAACGATGGAAAACACAGAATTTTCTGCATTCTGCGCTGTTTGCGTCGACTCAAAGCTGTATATTGGTGAATTTTCTGTTTTGACGATTTTGGCCATAACTTTTGATCCGTAAGTCGGATTTAGTCCCCGTTCCAAGCGTAGGAAAGCTCTTGAATAGATCAGTAACATGGTATAAATAATATAGTTATTTGCCAAATATTTTTATATCCAATATTTTTGGGGATTCATTGTTTAATTAAATAGTAACTAAACCATGGATCAATTGAAATGATTTATTGATTATTTACTTGAGTTTAATTGTTGTGCACTTAGTGTGCGTGTGTTTATTGGTGGTGTAATATATATAATGTGTGGTGATGTGATCAGGAGGATCGGTGCACTTAGTGTGCTTGTGTTTATTGGTGGTGTAATATATATATAATGTGTGGTGATGTGATCAGGAGGATCGTGTGCACTTAGTGTGCTTGAGTTTGTTTGTCGTGCATTGTTGTTGTGTATTGGTGTCGTACATATCATGGTGTTTGGTGGGATGAATCGTTGCTCAGGAGGAGTGTATGTGATTCATTCGTACTCCTTTGTGGAGAATGGTGGGGATAGATCATATCTCAGTAGGAGCGTAAGTGATCTGTCAGGGATAGATCATATCTCAGTAGGAGCGTAAGTGATCTGTCCAAGGTTCGATTGAATGAACCAATGAGTCGGTACCACATGCATGGTGTTGAGTTGCATATTTGCATTATAATATGTTATATTGTAATTTGAACAGTAGGTTTGTGATTGGTGTTGTGGGGTGAATATTGGTGTGTTTTAATTATTATATGTTATATGGATGTTTGAACAGTAGGTTCGTGATTGGTGTTGTGGGGTGAATATTGGTGTGTTTTAATTATTATATGTTATATGGATGTTTGAACAGTAGGTTCGTGATTGGTGTTGTGGGGTGAATATTGGTGTGTTTTAATTATTATATGTTATATGGATGTTTGAACAGTAGGTTCGTGATTGGTGTTGATGGGGTGAATATTGGTGTGTTTTAATTATTATATGTTATATGGATGTCTGAACAGTAGGTTCGTGATTGGTGTTGATGGGGTGAATATTGGTGTGTTTTACTACCTTTATTGCATGTATTAAATTACCGATATATCTTGATCATGTTTTCTCACCCCTTTGTTGTTGTTGTGGCCTGTGCTTACTCGGAAGTACAGATAATCCAGGTACATAGATAGCTTGGATAGCGGTGTGCAAGTCGAGTCTTAGGATGCTCTGATACGTAACACGGGATATGGGTGTTTTATTTGTTTATGTTAAACTTATTGAAAATCCTGTGACGTATCACATTTTGGTGAATTATAATAATAAAGATTTTATGTAAATCTGGCTGACGGCCGAGATTGTTGGAATAATAATTTCCGCTGTATTATTTTGAAAATAATGAATAAAGTATTTTTGATAACTATTGGTGATGTGATATCCCACAGTTTTTGTGAAAACTCTAATGTTTATTTATAATGTTTATATTTTATTTAATTTGGGAAGTGGGGTGTTACAAAAATCGGCGCCGGCTATGACAAAAGAGTCGCCACCGTGCGTTATTTATCCCACAAGAGGGAAAGGAAACGCTCAGAGTAAACCTAATGCAAAGAGGGAAAGGAATGGTCATCGCAACCAAATCCTGGATTCGAGAGTCGGTTACGCAAGGGGAAGGTATTAGCACCCCTCACGTCCGTCGTACTCAACAGGATCCACGCTTGTTTTCTATCTAAGGGTGTGTTTATCTATCTACTCTACAGGTATGGGTTAAAAAGAAAAGAAAATGACTCGGCAAAGTATCGCGCTTTATGCCTACGTATTCCCGTCTGGAACGAGATATCAGAGTCAACGTAGTTCTCCTAACTACGGGTTAAAGGGGGAAAGTTGTTCGTCGAGATGTCGCATCTCGTGCCTACGTACTTTCATACGACATGAAAGATTAGAGCAAATGCAGTTCGGGCTACGGAAGACGCAAGCTTGTCTGACAGTTTTTATCCCCTTCTGAAAAGGGTTTTCCTGATTAAAGGTCCATGAGGACAAAAACAGAGTTTGAATGTTTGTTTGAGTTTTTTACGAAAGAACTGTTTTTTAGGATGTTTGCAATCTCAGTCGCACTAGAGACTATGACCCAGGAGTGAACGCTTCGTATGTCACCCAAAGGGTACCACACTGACATCCAGACTACTGGAGAGAGACCCTCCACCAACCTTTTCCCAGATAGCTTAAGGCTCGTAACGCACGACTTCAATTAACCTTATTACTGTGTTTTTGAATTGTTTTGAGATGAGAAAAGAGAGACACCCTAAAACTATGGTTGAAAGGGGTATCTACCTACAGTTATCATGCATGGGTCAAAACCTAATGTCTGTCATAATTCCCTCTTGCACAAAGGAAATCAGAGATCCTAGGGGAAACAGCAAAAGAAAGCAAGCAGTAAACAGTAAACAGTAAAATGCATGCTATGCAACAGTACCAGAGAGCAAGGGAGAAAACAATAGGCAAGAGGAGACAAGCTCCACCTCAAACCTAGAGGTAATCAACACAAGAAAACAGACAATATAGAGAAAGATAAAAGATACAGAGGAGGCAACCCAAGCAGCAACAACAAACTCCTACAGCAGACAGCAACAGCAAGCTCTAAACAGCACAGTTGAAAAGACAGCAAAGTTGACAACAATACTTCATCTTCAAGCTAACTTCTATCTTAAGCTTCTTCAACTTCATCTTCAAGCTCTAGCAAGCACACTCCAAGCAGAGGAACAATCACCAAGATCAAGGTTGAAATGTTGAAAACTTAATGAAAACCAAAGGAAATCATCAAGTACCAACATTGAAATGGAAAGGTATCCTCAAAGTTCTACTCAACTATGGGCATACCACATATCCCTCCAAAGGAGATATGGAGTTTCCCTAGGAGGACTTCATGTCATTGGATGGAATAGAAGCACACAATGCATTCTATGTTTGATGAAGAAATCAAAACTAGCTCTAATGGCTCTTCTTAAAACCCTAATTCCTAAGCTTCTAAAAACAACTCCTAAAAGAAAATAAAACTTCCACTCCAAGCTCCAATATTAAAGCCATAGCATCTATATCAAGTCCAGAAGACCTCCCAAAAAGGATCCCAAGCCAAGCAAGCTCCAAAGTCACCAACCAAACCAAACAAGCAAAGGCACTCAAGAGAGAACAACACAAACACAAGCAATTTGCAAAATTCAACAAAAATAGCAAACAAAGTTGTAAAATTATAATTAAATTCCTGGAGGAACATACATGTTAGAACAGCCTAGGGTTAAAATATTAAAGCCTAATTCAACTTCTAAGTCACCTAAATAAATTCTAGATTGAAATGTATCAAGGTAATCCACAAGTTTGGGAAGGCTCTAATCTCAACACCTAAAACAAAACCTAAAATGTTTTAAAATTATAATAAAAATCCTGAGGGAACATGAATATCTACCCTAAAACATACAAAAAAATCAAAGCCAAATTCATCACCAATTAGAAGAACAAAATCCAACAAAACAGATAGTCAAATATGTAAAACAAAGAACATTAGCACAAAAGAAAAATCATAACTATTTCAAATAAAATCCTAAAAATGTAAAATCAACGTCTAAAATTTCTTAAGACATTCAGGAACTACAGAAAACAGTTTTATAATTTTTTGATGATTTTTACTATTTTTAATGTAATTAAAGCAAACAGATACCAAAACAGAAAAATAAAATGAAAATAAAAAATTAAATGGAAAATGAAATGGTGAATTAATGAAAATCAAAGCAGAAAAAAAAAAAGAAAACACGCAGGGTGGGGCTCGAACCCGCGCGCGCCTGGCCTCCTTCGATGGCCAAAACGGCGCCGTTTTGAGGCAGGCTTGCGTGGCGCGTTACTAGCCTTCAGATCGGAAGACCGAGTCTTCCATTCTTCTCACGATCGGACGGTGCTGGGACCTTCTTCTCCAATTGCAAATTCTGCACTTCGTGAACTGTACCCCCGCACGCACAGCTACCGGCGGTAATGGTGTAATTTCTGGCAACACTTCCAACACCCTAACTCATTCAATTCTTATCCGTTTTGCACGTTTTTTGGACCGAAATCGAAGGATTTTTCGCAAGGATTCCAAATATCTCATCAAAAATCATTAATAATTCAAGCTCAAAGAAAAACGAATCAAACAATGTTTGACACCAAAACTTCAAGTTCATTAAAACTTCTCCAAATTAATTCTAAACTCATCCTTATGTCATGGAGGTTATAGATCAAGCAAAAACTAAGCCAAATTATGCCAAAACAGTCCATATAAAATCTCACAAGTTTGGAGCTCCAAATTTCGAACATCATAAACATCAACAATTATGATCCAGAAACGATCTACATGCTTCAAGGAGTGCAAAGAAAGGAAAATGGCAAAGAACCATCAAGTATTAAGAGAGATATGGTGAAATTCAAGTACCTAGTGGAGAACTTCCACTGAGCCTTTAATCCTTGATGAAGCTTCGCGAAACTCTCCAGAATCGCTCAATGATCTTCAATAAAGCTTTCACAATTCACAATTTGGCTTGAAACGATCTAGATCTTGAAATTCACTTTTTGAGTGTTCTTCACTTTTTCAAGCTTGTTCTTGATCAATTCTGCTCCAATTTCCAGAACTAATGATTTGTGAAGGTTAGAAATCTTATATACAATGGATATGGATAAAGAGAAAGCCCAATCCTTGCCTCTAGGCCCAAAATGAATTTTCAAATTTTCACCACTTTTTGCTCTTGAAGGTACACGAAAATGGCATTGTTTTGGCTCCAAGATGATTCAATTCAACTAATAACAGCATGTGGAGTGTGAATGGCAGAGATTTGCTCTTTGTATTTGATCCAATGGCTATTTTTGATTATGTAACTTCATGGTGAAGTAATCTAAATGACAACTCCCAAAACTTGGCCTATGCTCAAAATTTTGCCAATGCCAATGTTCTTAGAATGTGATTTCCATTCAAAAAATATACTCATATGCCATGTTTTGGTCCTCTAACTCAAAAAGTCAATTTTCCCTCCTTAATCCATTTAAAAAAATTCCCTTTTTTAGGCCATTTTAAGTGACTTTTTGCTACAAGCCAAACCAATCCCACATGACCACTTGGTTGAACTTAAAATCACATTTTAAGAAACTTTCATGTTGAACAAAAATCCATTTGACAAGTGCAAGTTGGAGATTTTGACCAATGATTGAAAATGACCTATAATCTCACTTTCCCAAAATACCCCTGACTTGTAAACCTCATAACTTGAGTTCTAGAAATCAGATGGAAGACTTCTAGTACAATTTGGAAAGCTAAGATCAAGACCTAAAACTTTCATGTTGGCCAAAAGTTCATGTGAAGCTTCCTTCTAGGTCAAAAATAGTTTTGAAGTCAGATGATTTTCACAGACAAATTTCAGAGACATCTGAGGACCTGTAACTTGTCTGGACCATAACTTGAGTTCTATAAATCCAATGGAGGACTTCTAGTACTAAAATTAAAGGTATTGAGATGCTCTACAAGTTTCATGTTGGCCAAAGATCCATTTGAAACTTTTATCTTGACTTATGTGGTCTTGAAGTTAGGCACTAAATAGGGGATTTTGCAGTGAAACCCTAACTTAGCAACTTCCCACACTCTTGATTCTTCTTGATTTGATCTTGGCACAACAACAAAAATGTCTTATCACATCATTTCATGAACTCCCTGACCTAAAAGTAGGCTTTGATACTCTTCAATTGTCCAGTTGACCTAGAACTGATCCAGATGAAACCCTAATTGCTTGCACCTCAACTGTGGCTCTTGCATTTGACACAATGACTTGATTGAACTCTCTCATGGCCCTCTAGGAATTCTATGAGCTCCATACACATCCTCTTCTCACATTCAACACTTCACAACCCTTTGATAGTCTTCAGTTGATCCTCAAGTTAGGAGAAGATTCACACTCAAACATTTAAACCCTTAGGCAATCAAACCACCTTCTGATGACTTTGACCACTCCTCAATCTTGAATGAGACCTCTTGCTAGGCTTCTTTTGACAAGCATAACACTTGATCCCCTGCTATATGAATGATAACATGATATGCAAATGCTAAAGATATGCAAATGTTAATGCAATGAAACATAAACCAGGTAAGAACAAGGTTGAGCAAATTTTGGGGTGCAATAGGGGGTAGCAGAAGGTAAGATGAGCCTCTAGAGTAAAGGGTTTCACTAACAAGAAACACCCTAGAAAATTATCCTAATCCTTAGGAAAAATGGTCAAACCTAAAGGTAGGGATGATAAAGATTACACTCATTTATGTGTATCTGATAAAGGCAACACAAATTTCTATGAATCCTACAAAGACTACACGTATTTATGTATAGCTGATACATATTAAATTCATTTCTGCGTAGTTGGTGCGCCCCGTCCCTTCTTCGGATCTAGCCAGTCCAAGGGTGTTAGGAAGTGGAGCCCAAAGACATACACCTCGATCCAAGCTAAGCCTCGGGTAGAGATGGGGATCTCCCCTTGGCCGGGAAACAATCCTTTGTGACACAGATCATAACACAAAGATGTATACACATCTTTCCAGAACCAGACCCCACCATGGGGAAAACAAATATCCAATAAATCAATGGACTCTAATTATTACAGACTAACACAACAACCAAACATGATAGCTAGCTTCATTCAATGCGTTAAGCCGCAAATCACAAAGATCGTTGCCAAAAAAGTTCAAAGAGCATATTGAACTTCAATGCAACGAGGAACCTCTTTTGTAATGTCCCAATTTATTTAATTAATTTTCATAAATAAATTGTGTGATTGTAGGCGTTGGTTGACGATTTGATGTGTTAGAGGAACCCTTGGGTGTAGGGTAGTAGCCTTAGAGATTAGAATTTAAGGTGTTAGGGGTGTGTGAGCAAAAATGAATAAATAATAGTAATATTAATAACTAAATAATTATTTTAATTATTATGGTTATAGTGATATAATGAAATAAATATTTGATTTAGAATTACTAAAATAAATATTTAGTAGAAATAATATTTATTTTATTTAGTTGGAATAAGATTTAATTAGAAAGAACATAATTGAATAAGAAAAGAGAGGAATAAGGGAGAAATATCAGAACGTGAAAAGTTTAGAAGAAAGGAGAAAGAGGCTAGGGCACATAGGAATCAAGGGAGCATCCTTCCATAGTGAGAGGAGAAGAAAATTCTAGAGATAATCTAAGGTAAGGATGTGATTTCTCCTTGTATAAAGGATTGTATGATAGCATGTGGATGAGTGATTTGGTTTCTCTTTGGTTGAATGTTCTTTTCTATGCTATGAAACATGTAAAATGGTGATTATGCTATTATGATGTCTGCTTGGATGCATTATGGGATGGGTGAATGATTATGTTGTTGTACGTTATTGGAAATTAGAGCATGTAACTTGGGTAAATGACTTTTTAGGAAAAATTGGGGGTTTTGGGAGTTCTAGGAACTGATTTTCGTAACTCAGATTACAGAAAAATTGATTTTTTTTTAAAGGTGTAACCAGTTACACTGCCATTAAAAAGCGTAATCTGGGATTTTTTGGGGGGTGTAATCGGTTACACTAGGAAAGTCTCGCTCACTGTTTTTGATCAAGTTGTAACCAGTTATCTGTTTTGGTGTAACCGGTTACACCTGCTGTGTCAAACTTAAATAATTCATAACTTGAGTTTCGGGTGTCTGTTTGAGATGTCATTCAAAGCGTTAGAAAGTTGATGCAGTGTACTTTAATTTAAAAATAGTTTCAACACCTGGAAATGATGCAAATGTTGCGTGATGGTGTTGTATGATATGCGGTGCATATGTTGTATAGTAATAATGTGTGTGGATGGTATGTTGTTACCTGTTATGTTACTATAATGCTATTGTTGAATGCTTGTAGTATATGTTTGGTGTTTGGTGAGCACTTTTGGCATGGTACATTTTTTAAGGTGAATATCATTGTACATGCTGTTGTTCTTGCATGTCATTTATGAATCATGCATCATGGTGCTTGGATGGTGGTCCGCTTTTTATGAGCCTCAATCCTATGGTGGGGATTGAGTGCGAGTAGATGGTTTCAGGCGGGAATCAATGAAGCGTTACCTATGATGGTGGTAATAATTTATGGTGTTCTCTGATTATATGGTGGATATCGGGAGCGAGTGAACTTGAGAGTTCACATTTGGTACCACATGCATTGAGTCATGGAGTGGAGTCTCATTATATTGAATACATGTTGTAATATTATCATTGGATTATGTGGAGTGTGAATTGTTAATTTGGTGATTATAAATGTAATTATCATATGCATACATATTATTATACAGTTCCATTATACAATTGTGATTTCTCACCCCTTCAGTTTGAATGTTGCCTTTACATGGGCATCGTGTAGATAATCCGCAGTAAAGGTGTGGATGTGAGTGGAAGGGATTACTCTTCTTATTGCTTTTGTTGAGTCTGCGTCTGCTCTGATATGTAACACTGGGGGGACGCTTGGTTTCTTTGTTTCATGTTTGGTGGAGATTACTATATGAATCTCTTATGTCTCATAATTACTTTTAATTACATTATGTTATGATTATGTTTTAAATAGTTAAACTAATTAGTTGGTTAATGTTTTTCCGCTGCTAGCAAAATGTTGAAGTTTAGACTTGCTTTATGATTCTTATTAATTTTAAATTCCATATGTGTTACATATCCTATTGCATGAGTTGGTTGTAGTTGAACGTAGCATTCTAATTTTTTGATTGTTTTAAATTACTCTGATTTTATTTATAAATTACGAGGGGGAAATTAGGGTGTTACATATATCTTTCCCTATTAAAAGGCAAACATTAAGGTTTTCACATCCAAAGTAGACAGCACTTTGTAGCTGCCATGAAGCAGTCTCAAAGCTCATCGGTGAACACTAGCAATGCCCTTGTAGTGAACAAAATTTACATTTCAGGGAAAAAAAGTAAACCTTGGTGCTACAACAACTCACAAACGACCAAAAATGAAGGGAATCAAATACAAAACTCAAAGTCAAATAATGTGAAGCCCGGTGAGGTAAAAATACTTTTACGAGTATTAGTTGTTACATCCAAGGTACAACTACCTAGAAAATATTATAGGAAAATTAGAAAGTAATAAAGTAAGAATGATATGAGCACTCAAGCCAAAACGCCCAAAGCCAAGGTACCAAGATCACCCTCTAGAGTTCCCTCGGGAGTAGCCTAGAAGAGGTTTAACCTTTCAACAAGAATTAGAGCAGTAGGACATAACCTTCTCGCCTGTTCCACAACCTTACCACGGACCCCATGCACGACTTGCATAGTCAATTAAAGGGAATCATGAAGCGTCACCTCTAGCTCGGCGACCTCGTCTTCAAAAATTTTTAGGGCCTTGACGTATGCCTCGGCCTCTTATCAAAGAATTTTCTAATCCTTCTCTGAATGGTTGTTTATCTCATTGATAGAATTAGAAGCCTCTTAACGCTGCTTCCCCTCTGCTGTAAAAGAGGCCTCCAACTCAGTTACACGAGAAACAAGGGTAGGGAAAGTCATAAATCTTTGCATCCTCTTATAAAGAGTCAAAAAGTTTGGATTCCTCCTGCAGCTTAGCTAGCTCCTTTTGAAAGGTTGGGCACCACTGTTCTATAGCTTCATACTTCCTTTTTAAAGTGTCCATTTCCTTTTAGGGATTTCCATCAACTAAGATGTTTCCTCAACCAGCACCAACCAGATAGAACATGGAAGAGGCCTGGTACATGTTGTGAGTTATCTCATAGGAAAATTTCATTATCTCCACCTTATAGGGGTTTTGGATGTAAGACAGGTCCTCGATTGACACTACTGTGACAACTTTCTCATGAATGTAGGCAAACTGGAAGGAAAAAATGATAGGCATCCATAGGAAGTAGTTCACCTCCCTTAAAGCATTGTCCTTAGAAATATGAGTTTGTTTAGGAGTACCTTCTTCTTGAGTGGGGTGTTGGTCTTCCTCTCGACCCCACTTTGTTGAAATTAGGGACAAGAACTATTCCTCCATAGTCAAAGTGGTCATAACGGTAACAAGTCGATCAACCTCATGTGCAGCATTTACGGTCTCGTGGTCTAAGATACGAGTGATGGTCGGAGCAGGAGCAGTGGTTGTTGGGGAAGGCACCACAGACGGAATACCTTGAGCACTTGCAAGTTCATAGAACATTTGTATCTTGTTCATGGTATCTGCAAAATATAATCACACATATAAAAAAAATAATAATAATAAAGGACCTGGTCCTCACCACTAATCTTTTTCCTCTCCTCTCGCTTATTCGCACTCAAGATGGCGTAAGTGTCAATTCATTTCTTCCTCACCTCATAAGATGGAACCTCGGTGAGCCAAATTCATTCTTCAAAACCAGACCTTTCAAACCAGGAATGCATAATTTCCTTCATAATTGGAGAAATGGAGCTCCAATTTAGTGCGTTAGAAAAGGACATCTCAATGGAAATGAGATGAAGACTAGTTCTTCAGAAATGTGATCTTAGAGAAGCAGGAAAACTCAACAGAGGAGTAGCAGAATGTGAGATGATCCTCTAGTGTAAGGGGCTTCACTAGCAAGAAGCGCCCCATAAAATTATTCCAATCCTCAGGAAAAGTGGTAGAACCCAAAGTCATGTGTCTGAAAGCTAATGAGTCCTTGGTTGTAGTAATTGTCACGAGAAGTGTGAACTAGGTAAAGCAAATTGGAAAATAAACCTGAGTAAGGGCTTCCAAGATTTATGATCGGCACATAGCTGGAATACCCTTATGTAAGCCCAAAACCTTGGGTGAATCTTGGAAGGATAAACCTTTAAATGCTTCAACACATACACTTCAAAATCAGTTAAAGGTAGTTGAAATCCTATTCTGGTGAATAAGCACTCATGAAGATGGATCGACCAACTGTAAAAAAAATAGTTTCATATCCTCTTCTCTGAGCCCATAAGAATAATCAACCAATCCTGAGGATTTCCGACCATGATGTTGACATTCTCTATTGATGTTTTAGTATTCATGATAGACAGGGTACCTACTGTTAGCTCCTAAAATCGACGCCTCTTACAAAATAAAGGAATTTAAGAAGAAATGCCAAAAACAAGTTGAAAGCGAAAGTTGGTCGAAAGGCGTAAGGCGGCTAAAGGAAGGAGTCGAAGAACTCACCAAGATTAAATAGAAACAAGGACTTCGACCGTTTCTGCTGTTGGTGGTTTGTCGAAGGTTTGAAATTTAAAAGTTTTGGAGGGAACGGTTTCGTTTGCCAAATGCTTAAGAGGACACGTGGCACCTTATGAGCAGTAGATCCATGCATTGTGACAAGTGGCGAGAGGTGGTGATGTTGGAGGTTATTAGAAGTTATTTTTTTACTATTATAAATAGGATGTCTTAGACATGAACAAAGGTGTTGTAATTTACCATTGTACAAATTACTCTTAGAATTACTCAAAGTATCCGAGCGTAGAGAAAACGAGTATTATAGAGAATATATGTGATGTAAACACACCATCTTTTATCTTAATGAATTTACTTTACTTGCTTTAAACTTTACAAAGTCTTTTACTTCCTTTGCACCCTTCTTCCTTACCTTCTCTCTTCCTTCTCTTTCTACGCAATTCCTTTCTCTTCGTCCTTAATCTAATCTTCCCTCTCCAAACAAACTTCTTTCTTTCTTTTATTAAAAGCTTCATTTTATCTTTTAATTTATTCCATAGTCGAACAAGGTGTTCCTTTAGATTCTTTTACCCCAATACTGCCTAAGTGTGAAACTTAGATAGATTTCCAAAATAAAGAGCCTTTAGCACATGTCTTAGGATCAATCTGATCGATCCTTTGAGTCACCAAAGTTAGATTTGGAAGATCAGCGGTTGTTTTCTGATTTTCAAGGGAAACAAAATGGCACGCCCAGTGGGACAGTGCTAAAATTTTTTTTTACAAAACTAAATTTACAAAAAATTTGCAGTCGTGTTGGTCCTTTTTGTGAGAAGTGCATTTTATGTTACTGAGAAGTGGTAGAGTTACCGCTGCAAACGAAGAAAGACGACCAAGGTGAAACATTAGGAACATGGCTACGGATACGAACCAACTAGATAACCCCAACCGTCAGGGAGATGGTTCCAGTGAGGGAATAAGAGACGATGGAGTTCTCCCTCTGATACCGTCGACCGGAGAACAAATGGTGCTTCCTGTGAGGCCAGTACCGACACCCTCCGTACTTGGGACTGGATCGACGGTGATAAGACCTTATAGTCAACCAGTGTTGGAATATATTGGCCATCAAACGTCAAATCCTCAGATATTGTTAGGGGGAAGTTCGACTTCCAGGTAGTTCGTTCCCCCTGGGTTTTCACAGTCACCAAGAAATCTCCCATATGGGAAGCCCACCACTATGATGCAAGGGCTCCAAAGTGCGCCCCCCATATTCTCAGATCATGCAATGGCTTCGCCATTACAAGGGTCAGTGTCTGGCGTGAACATGGGTCGAAATCCCCAAAGCCAGAGCTTAGGGTATTCGACGCAAGGCCCCAATTTGACCAACACCTCAGTTGCCTATTTGAGACAGCAGATGGATGAAAGTAACCTACAAATGGTTTAGACCTTGTCACAAATCATGGGTGAAATCTTTCAACCATTAATCCAAAATACAACTCAGACCAATCAACAATTGGCAGTACAACTGACAAGATTGGCTGAATTCATGGGGGTACCCCCCTTAACCAGAAATCAGGCTCCAATAGCGAATATCCCACGAGAAAACTTGGGAAATACGGAAGAAATCGACATAGGGAACCAAGGGAGGATAGTCCCTCCCGCAGTTGAAGTGCTTAGGGAAGAGCCATTGCGAAATCAGCCTCATGTCTTGGGAGAAAGAGACCCAAGAGTGGTTATCATGAATCGAAACCAGGACACGGACAATGTAGTCCAACAGGTTCGACGAAATAACGTAGCCGTCGATAACAATCTAGCAGCCATGGTCGAGAGAATTAAGGCCAGAAATGGTTTGAACACTAGGTTCACCAGGCCAAATTACACTTCACCTATAGTAGATTATATCCTTCAGGCGGAGTTACCCCCTAGGACGAAAGTGCCCAAATTTACTAAGTTTTCAGGAAATACTACGGAGTCTACTGTCGAATATGTGGCCCGTTATCTAATCGAGGCTGGAGATATAGCGGATGATGAAAGCCTTAGAATAAAATACTTCCCAAGTTCTCTTACTAAAAATGCCTTCACTTGGTTCACAATGCTACCCCCTAATACGGTGTGCAATTGGACCCAGTTGGAGCGTTTAATCCATTAACAGTTCTATATGGGCCAGACTAAGATTAGCTTAAAAGAACTCGCTAGTATGAAGCGTAAGTTTTCTGAGCCAATTGAAGAATACCTTAATAGATTTTGTTTGCTTAAGGTCAGATGCTTCACACAGGTCCCTGAACATGAGTTGGTCGAAATGGTTGCTGGGAGCCTCGACTATTCCATTAGGAAGAAGTTGGATACCCAGTATCTAAGGGACATGGCCCAACTAGCCGATCGAGTTCGGCAATTAGAAAGACTCAAAGACGAGAAGGCTAAGTTTCATAAGAATAAGAAGGTAGCTTTTGTCGAATATAATGAGAATGTCGAAGGGTTGTGCAATGATCCTGTGTGCTTCGACGATGGCAAAGTGGATCTTGCTGAACTCAAACAAGGACCATCTAACTCATGTAAAGTACTAGCTCCTCCACAGGGGAAGAGTTATGTCGAATCCGAAAAGAACGATAGATTCCCAAAGAAAACATATACTTTCGACATCACAAAATGTGATGAAATCTTCGATTTGTTAGTCAAAGACGGACAAATGATAGTGCCACCTGGTGCTAAAATGTCGTCCATAGAACAAAGGAAGAAAAGAGGGTTTTGTAAATACCATAATTTTTTGGGTCATAAAACGTCTCAATGTTTTCTTTTCAGGGACCTTGTTCAAAATGCAATTCAGGAAGGACGTTTGAAGTTTGGAGATAAGGCTAGCGGCCAGATGAAGGTCGACACAGACCCTTTGCAAATGGCGGACGCACATTATATAGAACCAGTGGAAGCCAACATGGTCGAAGTTACTGATGGCTGCGACTTTTCAACCAACATGGTCGAAGCTACTGATGGCTGCGATCTTTCAATCGACATGACAGAAACTACTGACAATCTCATAGATGAGGTTGTGATGGCGAAAGTCACCATGAGCTTCGGACAAAAGGACTGTGTGGAAATGGAAATTGATGACCACGAACAAAGGGATGAAGCCATAAGTTCAAATAACAAGAGCAATCTAGGTTGGGAGATAGTGACCAAAGAAACTGCTGATAACTTCGTCAGAATTGATCAGGCCACTAAAGGCGTGGAGCTAGGCCTAAGGAAGCTTAATCTGGTCGAAGAAGTTGAGATTAATATGGTAGAGATCACTCAACATGAGGATGTAGGGGATAGTGAATCGAATTACCAGGGGGCACACACTAGGGAAGTGTACCCAGAGCAGGAAGAATCGATTGTTGCTTTCCTCCACCATTGCCAAGAAAGAGGATCTAGTGTGATGCTTTGTCCTTGATGCAGCACCATTTTTGACAAAAAGGCCGCACAGAAGCTAGAGGGAACACGGAGGATAAGGCAAGATAACGAAATGCCCAGATTCGACCCTCGAAGAAGTCTTCAAAAAAGATTTGAGCCCCGCACAAGGCCTCCTACAAACAAACCCACTAGTTTTAAGCCCAACGCTGAGGCCACTAATGGAAAGTGGACAAAGCTCAATGAGAATAGGCAGCAGGGGCAACAGAGGTGGAAGAACTTTGAGGTGCAACGGGGGTCTTCATTAAGCCATCAAAAGGAGTTTCAGTCTTCAAAGGTTGCCCATGTATCTGAAAACTATAAAGGGAAAAATCCCATGTCTCGATCGCAATGGAGACGAGAACAACGTAAAAGGAAAGCACTCAGGGAAAGTGCACAAAGGGACCAGCCAGAATCCAGTACCAATGTTCCTGTCAAAGATGAAGGACGAACGAACGCATTTGGGAAGACACCTGTAGGACGAAAGTTGTTTTCGACACAGGTCGAAGAGCATAGGAAACCGGTCGGGGTCGATGATGAAATGACCGATAATTTTGATGAAGACTCTGACGATACTCTTGATATTTTGGTTAGTGTAGTATCAGTGATGCCTAGGGAATTTGACAGAATTTTCGTGGTTGAAAACTTGGACACTTATACGGACTGGGAGATGGCGGATCATAAGCTGGTATGTTACTATGTGATGAATAATGGTTGCGTCGAGGAGAAAAACGCATTCTTCGAACGGTCCATGGAGGTGATGAAGAATCATCTGAAACCTCTTTATATTACGACAAAAGTGGAGAAGGTCCGAGTTAACAAAATCTTGGTGGATTGCGGCGCTATGGTGAATCTAATGCCGCATTTTCTGTTGAACAAGATTGGAAAAAATGAGACAGATACAAAACCGCATAACATGGTATTATCAAACTATAAAGGTAAAGTGGGTTCGACCATGGGGGTCATACAAGTGAATGTCACGGTCGGAACCATTACCCGCCCAACAGTCTTCATGGTGGTAGAAACCACTGCCAACTATAATATGTTGCTTGGAAGAGAATAGATTCATGGAGTGGGGGCAGTGTCGTCTTCGATGCATCAAAGGATCGCCATCTGAAGACCAGATGGCATTGTCGAAAACATTGAAGCAGATCAAGGATATTTCAAGGCACCTATAAACCATGTTGATAGAAGACAGTTTGACAAACATTTGGCCAGCATGGGCCCCTGCGAGCCTGCAGATTTCGAATTTGCACCAAACGATGAAGTGTATTGCTCACTTTATCTGCATCCCATCAACGGTTTCCACTGGGATAAGGAAGTGCCAGGCGAGAGGCTCTCATACCTGGGAACACTTCCCATAGACCCTACTGGATGGGGAAGTGAATTTAGTGATGACTGAAGCCATAGCGCTTCAAAGGATTTCGGCCTACGTGGCCGAAACTAAACTACAAAACGGCCTTGGAGGCTACCAACAACAAAATGGCTGAGAGAGCCAATGAAGAATCTGAACAAATAGGCTCATGTGGGCGTTTCGACCCTAAGCCTCCCGACAAGAGTCAGTATGAAGGGCAAAGACTCGACGCCATTTATGACGATGAGCCTCTGGGTTTTGAAAAAGATCCCTTGGCCAACGATGTTAAAATGCTGGCGCAAGATCCATTAGAGGAAGTGGATCTGGGAGATGGAGTAATCAAAAGACCGATGTATATCAGTGCCAATCTCGACCCCCAACTCAGGATCGAGACCATCCAGTTGCTGCGAGAATACAAGGATTGTTTTGCTTGGGATTATGACAAAATGCCCAGTCTAAAGAGAGATCTAGTCGAGCATAGACTGCCGATCAAGCCTGGCAAAAGGCCAGTCAAACAGAACCCAAGACGTTTCGCTCCTAAAATCCTCTCAAAGATAAAGGAAGAAATCGAAAGACTCCTCCGATGCAAGTTCATCTGTACGACCAGGTATGTTGAATGGCTGGCAAATACTGTACCAGTCATTAAGAAAAATGGGTCTTTATGAGTATGCATAGACTTTAGGGATTTAAATTCAGCAACCCCTAAAGATGAGTATTCGATGCCGGTGGCAGAAATGCTAGTCGATTCAGCCGCTGGCCACGAGTACCTTAGCATGCTGGATGGATATTCTGGTTACAACCAAATTTTCATTGTTGAGGATGACGTTCCCAAAACGGCGTTCTGTTGCCCAGGGGCCTTAGGCAGTTACGAATGGGTAGTGATGCCTTTTGGCCTGAAGAATGCTGGGGCAACATACCAGCGGGCGATGAATTCAATTTTTCATGATTAGATTGAGTCCTTTATGCAGATATATATTGGTGACATTGTGATAAAATTTGTATCAGGAAAATCTCATGTAGAACATTTGCGCATGTTCTTCATAAGGATGAGGAAGTTTGGTCTCAAAATGAATCCCCTGAAGTGTGCATTTTGTGTGCAAGCGGGAGATTTTTTGGGTTTCGTAGTCCACAAAAAGGGGATCGAAATCAACCAAAACAAGACAAAGGCCATCATGGAAGCGAAAGCGCCATCCAACAGAAAGGAACTACAATCCTTGCTGGGCAAAATAAACTTCCTAAGAAGGTTCATATCAAACCTCAGTGGAAAAACGCAGGCCTTCTCACTATTGCTTCGAGTCACCAAAGAGAGGTTCGAATGGGGGAAAGAACAGCAAGAAGCTTTCGACAAGATCAAAAACTACCTGACTCATCCTCCAGTCCTTTCACCTCCATGTCGAAACAAAAGCATGAGACTGTACATAGCAGCGTCTGACAAAACTCTAGGGAGCATGCTTGCTCAAGAGGACGGGAATGGCGTCGAAAGAGCCATTTACTACCTTAGCAGGGTTTTGAATGACGCAGAAACTAGGTATAACGAGATAGAGAAATTATGCTTATGTTTGTATTTCTCATGATTAAAGTTGAAGCAATATATAAAACCAGTTGATGTTTATGTCTCGTCGCATTTTGATATTATTAAACATATGTTATCCAAGCCTATTTTGCATAGTCGAATTGGTAAATGGGCATTAGCATTAACTAAATACTCACTGACATATAGACCGCCAAAAGCGGTCAAAGGTCAAATAGTGACAGACTTTATCGTCGACCACTCCATAAATGAAAATACCCTGAACATTGTTGAACTAGAGCCTTGAAAGCTATACTTCGGCGGGTCTAGCCACAAGAACGGGACAAGCATAGGTCTGCTGATTATTTCGCCTGACAAAATTCCAACAAAATTCAAGTATAGAGTTGAGGGCCTATGTTCCAATAACGAAGTTGAGTACGAAGCTTCGATCGCCGGACTTGAAATTTTGTTAGAATTGGGGGCAACCCAAGTCGAAATAATGGGAGATTCAGAGTTAGTCGTAAAACAGCTAACAAAGGAGTACAAGTGCGTTAAAAAAAATCTCATTATGTATTTCGTGATAGCCAACAGGCTACTCAAAAAATTCGAAGTCTGCACTATTCGACATATACCACGACTACACAATCAGATAGCCAACGATTTGGCACAAGTCGCATCAGGATATAGGGTCTCGAAGGAAAACTTGCAAGAAGCAATTGAGGCCAGGGGTAAGGTTGTGTCCGTAGGCTTGAGACCGTCGGACTTTGAAGTTACGAAATTTGGCTACGCTGACGAGGAAACCTTCGAGATTTTTACGGTCGAAGGCCTGATAGACAAAGATTGGAGGAAACCTTTGGTCGAGTACCTTCAGAACCCTTTAGCAACCACAGAATGAAAAATAAGATATCAAGTGTTAAGCTATGTCCTCTTGGGGAATGAGTTATTTAAGAAAACCTTTGAGGGAGTTCTACTTAAATGCCTCAGCGAATTTGAGGCATACTTGGCATTATCATCAGTCCATGGTGGGACATGTGGGGCGCACCAGGTAGGCCATAAGAGGAAATGGCTACTATTTCGCCAAGGGATGTACTGGCCCACGATGCTGAAAGATTGCATTGAGTTCGCCAAAGGCTGTCAGGAATTCCAAGTCCATGTTGGCATACAACATGTTCCAGCAAGCGAGTTACACTCCATAGTCAAGCCATGGCCATTCAGAGGTTGGGCTTTAGACTTGATAGGAGAGATTCGACCCGCATCTTCCAAAAACCAGAAGTATATTTTGGTAGGGATAAACTACTTCACCAAGTGGATCGAAGCTATACCTCTACCTAAAGTAGACCAAGAAGATGTCATCGAGTTCATTCAGAAATACATCATCTACAGATTTGGGCTACCAGAAACAATAACGACAGACCAAGGGTCAGCGTTTACAGGTAGGAAGATGCAGGAGTTCGCCAAAGAGATGGGATTCAAACTTCTTACTTCGACGCCTTATTACGCCCAGGCCAATGGCCAAGTCGAAGCAGCAAACAAAGTGATAATTGGCATGATAAAAAAGCAGATTGGAAGCAAGCCTAGAAATTGGCATAAGACGTTGGATCAAGTCTTATGGGCATGTTGAACATCCCCGAAGGAAGCAACCAATACTTCCCCTTATCGACTGACCTTCGGCCATGATGCAGTGTTGCCAGTCGAGATATACATACAGCCGGTCAGAATTCAGAGGCATCACGAAATCCCTCGAGAAATTTATTGGGACATGATGCTTGATGAGTTAGTGGATTTAGACGAGGAAAGACTAAAAGCTCTAGAACTCTTGAGAAGACAGAAGAAAAGAGTGGAGAAATCATATAACAAGAAGGTCAAAGCAAAGGCTTTCCTGGTTGGAGATTTAGTGTGGAGAGTAATTCTACCTATGGATCGAAAGGTGAGGTCTTTGGGCAAATGGTCCCCAAAGTGGGAAGGGTCATTCCAGGTGTCGAAGGTTTTCTTTAATGGGGCATACGAAGTGACAGAGTTGAGTGAAGACAAGAGAATATTAAAAGTGAATGGCAAGTATTTAAAAAAATATAAGCCTGCACTTCAAGAGGTAAAAATATCAGCAGAATAACAATCAGATATAAAGCAAAGCCATAAATGGTGATTAGCAAATACGCCAAAATGGCCCAGTGTCTTACAAACAAAGTTAAAATGGCTTACAAAGGCCAGTAAAATTGCTCTAGTACAAAACCTAATAAATTAAAAAGGAAGATTTGCCTTCATCTTGAGGTAGTTCGACTTGTGAAGTTCGAGGCGGTTCTGGCATTGAGCTTTGTCTGTTCTCAGCTGGGCAACCTCAGCTTCCAAGCGACGGGCTTCCTCGGCGAAGTTAACGGCATGTTCGAGTTCAGCTGTTAGGGAGGAATCATCGAAAGAAGATAATTCAGCATTCTTCTTCTTAGCTTTCGCTATCTTGTTGCGAAGTTTTTTTATCTTGCGTTCCCAACAGGCAATGTTCACCTCATTAGTAATAACCTCTTGCTTATTTTTCTCCTTCGTCTCCTCCAATTCAACAATCTTTTCTTCAGATTCGACAACAACAGTTCAAGCGGCAGCTTCACTGCCTGCTTTCGTCTGAATGTCATCCTCAATCTGGGGCAATAGTCGAAAGTCTTTGTGAACTTGGTCAATTAAGGTGCCAACTTCTTGAATGACACTTGTAGACTCAAGAGTAATCGATTTAAGATCCACTTGTTGGAGAAGAGCTTTTAAGGGAAGATGGCTGGCTGGCCCCATCTGCAGAAGGGTGAAAAGATCCCCTTTGAAGATTTTTTTCTTAATCTTTTCAAGAGCACTGTCAGCTGGCTGATTCGAGGTTTGACCTTCAGATGTCGAGGTGCTGGGAGTTCTGCCATAAGAATGACTTCGCCTGCTCAAGAGAAGCCTGATGTATTGTCGAGGGTTAGAAACCTTCAATGCATCAAGTTTAGCTGTGGTAAACTGAGCTTCGCCTTGGAGGGGGATTATTTGAGTGTCCTTGGGGGTAGAAGCAACAGGAGTCTTTATCACTTCAGCAGTGGTGGTTTTCTCGACGGAAGTTTCCACAGGTTTCGATTCTTTGTCTTGACCCTCCTTTGCCTCTGCGCCATCCTCTTCCATTTCGTCTCCAGTACCTTCATCGCTGGACTCGTTCAACTCAGATTGATGCATGGCTTGATCTTCAACAACATGATCACCTTCGGAATCCCTTTCATCTACAGCTATCGTTCGACCCAAGGGAGAATTGTTCGTGTCGACCAAGTCTGTGCCCCCCTCCAAAGTGTTGACTTCATCATCTGCTACAATAGGATCGACCAAAATATTATTGTCTTCATGGTCAGATCCATCAGTTTGAGACTGTTGGGTAGTTGTCTTCACAGGTGAAGGAGGGACTGTGAAAGAATCAGGTTTATTAATCTCACCAAGAGAACTCATACCAGAACCCAAATCAAAGGTGGGATGATAGGTAGGCTCACCTTGGCTATTCAAGGGATAGAGTGATAAGGGAAGCTTGGTTGGGTTAGTTTTTGGAGCCCCAGCGTCATCCTAGAAAAAACAGACATCAAGAAGAGTAGGACCAAAAAATCAGTGCAAGACCCAGAGAAAGATAGATGCACAACATACCTTGGCATTTTCATCATCAGGGCTGGAGTTGTCACTCTCCATAGGAACAACAGTTTGGATCGAAGCATCCCCCATGGGAGCCTTAGTAAGGTCTTGAGAGGGAGTGTTAGTTTGAGGTATGTTGGTTGCAGGAGGAGCGGATGGAGCATCAGAAGTATCTATATCGTGGGTGATCTTTCGTTTTCTTTTTACTTGAAGATTCTCGCGAGGAGATCCATCTTCGTCATCAGAGTCAATGATAATCTTAGCAGAAGCCCTTTTTAGCCTCTTTTGTGGGGTGGGTGGTTTTTGACTAGCCTAAAAGCAACATAAAGTGTTAAGAGTAATTAAGGAAGTCGAAATAATAGAGAGTTGTGGAGGATTACCTTCTGGTCTTCGACCTTGCCTTCAGTCTTGGTTGCTGGGGCAGCACGTTTTGGAGCAGCTGAAAAATAAATAATACAATGCTAGTTAGCAACAATAAAGCTCAGGGAGAAAAGTCCAAATCGAAGGGGGATGAACCTTCAAGAATGTCGGATTCGATGCAAACATCTTCGATACTAACATGAAGGTGCCCTTTAAAAGTATCGAGGGTATGTTTAGTCGGAACCACCCGTTGCGCTTTGGGTTTCGACTGCTGTCGAAGGATTTTTATAGGGTCTCTACAAATGAACCAATCTGGGAATGGAGGGGCAAGAGCCACGTCAAAACCAGCAGTTGGTAATCGAGGGACTTTTGAGGGAAAAAGTTTAAAGGCAACCTCATACCGTTCCTCACCAGGAACAGAAGAGGGAATCTTTAAATTGTCCAATTTTTTAGAAAACTTTTCCTTCAAAGTAACAGCAGCCTCACGGATGGTCCGACTAACATCATCTGGTCGATAGGCAGTTTCAAAGTACTTCTGGAAGGCTTGAATCTCTTTGATATGGGTAGATGTACCTTTCTTGATCTTCTCCTGCACATCAATGAAAGCTTGGTCAATCAAGCGAGTAAAACTCGAAGCTTTAAGAAACTCTGAGGCATAATGTTTTGAGCACCAGTCGTAGAAATCTGGGGAGCAGAAATAAGAGGGTTCAAAATGGACAGGCGTAAGGAAGGATTTATAGGCATGGCGCACCAATTGTGTCGAACAGTCAAGGGGAGAAAGCACCGCGAGAGGAAGTATGATGTCTGATTTCTTGTCATATAGGCACTTGGGCAAAGTCTGTATTAACCCAAATTGCCTGGACACCAAGTTTGGTTGGTAGGCTACTAAGCTGGTCTGACCTCTAACAAGGTTTAATTTATGAACCAGTAATCGAGGTATGAGGAATCGTTCCCAAATTAGCGTCGATTCCTCTTCCTATTTCTTTAGTGGAGCAGGGAAGGACCTGGTGAACCACTCTGGGCCGCATCTTCGTTCTGCAAAAAGAGCCATCCTTGAGGTGAACTCGTACCGTTTGGCGAACATGTGAATGAAGTTGGATAAGTTGGATCTAAGAGTATGTCCTTCTTCGCTGGGAGTAAGCTAGGCCAAGCGAGACCATTCGACTCGTCTCTCAGAAACTGAAGGCGAACCTTCATCGACTTCGCCTCTGTTAGGGAGTGTCGCAACTGCGAAAAACAACCGGCGGAAAAACAGAAGAGTCACCACTTTCGTTATTTATCCCAAGGAGAGGGAAAGGAAACGATCAGAAAAACCTAAAGAGAAAGGGAAAGACAAGGTCATCGCAACCATGTCTAGATTCGGGAGTCGGTTACGCAAGGGGAAGGTATTAGCACCCCTCACGTCCGTCGTACTCGACGGGATCCACGCTTGGTTGTCTAGTCTATGGGTGCAAAACAATCTAGCTACGGCTTCTAAGGTTAAACGGAAATAACTGAATCGATAGAGTATCGCGCTCTATGCCTACGTATTCCCTCGTGCAATGGGGAAAGTCAGAGTCAACGTAGTTTGGGAAACTACGGGGGGATTTGCTCGCCAAGATGTCGCGTCTTGTGCCTACGTATTCTCATCTAGCATGAGAAATTAGAGCAAAACGTGGTTCAGGATAACTACGGGTAACCGGGGTGTTCTTGACCACACAGGGGTGAGAGAAAGGATTGACGATACTAGCGTACGTATTCAAGCAGTTAGGTGTATGTTGCTCGACCATTGGAGACTTAGGCGTTACCTTTTTGCGGTAGAACGGACGTAGTATGTCATTGGTTTAAAGGTAAGGGAACCTACGGGTTCTAGAACTACGGTCTGGTCTCAATTGCGCTAGGGCAAGAGAAAGGGATAGATTAGTCGTCAGCGGGAAATTCTCGATCGCACGGAAGCGAGAGAATAGAGGAGTTGGTTGTTAATATGCTCGCTAGGATATCGCATCCTATGCCTACATTTTCCCGTATGGTACGAGAAATCAGAGCAGTTGTAGTTCAGCTAACTACAGAAAACAGTCTCGATTACACGGGGGCAAGAGAAGGGAGCTCAATCGCCAGAACGCGAGAGAAAAGGGGAAGTCTCAATCGCCAGGACGCGAGAGAAAAGGTTCGAAATGGGGCGCACACGCTTAGTCCTAAACGTAGGAGCGAATGCGTCGCATATCACCCAAAGGGTGTATACTAAACACTCTAGACGAGTGAGAGGAAGCCTGCCACTCATCATTTCCCACGTATCTACCACTACAGCTCACAACACTTGACGGTTGCATAAAGACTTGAATTAGAAAGATGTTATCAAACGGAGCAGTTTCGTTGTCCCTTGACATTGTGCAAGCTCCATTCCAATCTTCTCCTCCCAGGATCCTTGATGATGACGTTTCGAATCAGAACCAATGTAACGCTGAACCGTCATAATTTGATTTGTAAATGAAGTCATACTTTAAGAGGTAGCGTATTAATATCCGTGTCAAAGACAAGATAGAGAAATGATATTGAGAATCATTCTCCAATTGAATCATGTCACACGGACAACACAGAAAAAGTCCAAATAAAATCAAATGGAAGAAGAGAAATGAGAAGAGAAAAGGGTGGTCTCGGATCCTACATTATCCATCAACAAGTCGATTAATAACGGTTTACGGAAGCCTCGTCATCGACCTACAAAACAAAAATGATGAGAAAAAAATCCAATGACAAATGGAAATAATATTCTACTTCTAAAACTCCTAATAGAATAAAATTCCTAAAGAAATATAAGAAAATTGCATATAGAAAATAAAATGAAAATAAAATCCTATGCATAATATTCTAAGAAAATAAACTATAATTCCTAAAAGAAAATACTAAAACATTTATATACAAAATACAATACAAAGTATTAAAATAAAAATACAGCAAGGGGGTACAGCAGTCAAACAGGGGGTGCAATAGAAAAGGCAGTTGGGCCTGAGCCCACAACACAACAGCCAAAAAAAAAAAAAGAGGAAACGAGAGGTGCATAACGGAAACGGAGGGTGTGAATCTGAAACGAACGCATGGGCCCAAGGCCCATCAGCCAAATCGGTCCACGAAAACCTTTCCCCTTCCTTCTTCTATTTTCCCAAACGGAACCCTAGCTTCTTCTCCTTCCCAACCTCAGTCGCCGTCAGCTTCGCTCACCCTCACCGTCTCAGTCTCCCATCTTCCTTTCTAACTTCCACTCCAGAAGACGAAAACACACCCCTTCAACTTCGTCTTCTTCCGTCAAACTAAACCAAATACATCTACCACACCAAACGGAACTCCAAGTCCATATTGTTCTTCCCATAAGCATTAACGGTTATAACCTTCGAAGAAATTGAAGGTAGGCGGTGGTTCACGGAGGGATGGAGGTCACAATTCGAATCTCATTTGTGTTCTTGAGGCGAGTTGGAGACGTAGATCTGAGGATTATGGATTCGCTTGTTGATTATTGAATGTCTGAAGTTTGTGAAGAAGATCCATGGCACTCGTTCATGAATGAAGGTGTATCGGTGGGAGATGACAGAATCAGGAACTTGAGTGGTGTTGAGATTAGAGGATTCATGAAGATCTGGGGATTGCATGTTGAAGAACACGGTTGAATGTTGTATTGGATTTCTGGAGACTCTAGAAGGAGTTTTGTTGTTGATCTTCATGAAGACGATGAGATCCGGAAAATGAGTTGCAGATGAGAAGGTTCTGGATGTTTCTGGAGTGTGCAAGAACAGATGGAGGACCACGGATGAACACGATGACATGTTGATGGTGAAATCTGATGAACTCGGATGCAGATCTTGAAGGGAACTGGAAAAATGGATGAAACTATGATGAAGATTGGGTGAACTCTTGAAGGATCTGGGAACTGACGGATGAACGTTTGAACATTGATGAGAAGACCTGGAAAATGTGAAGAAGATCTTGTATGAATCTGGCAAAATCCGGAAGGAACGGTTATGAACGGATGAACATCATATGAAGATCGGATGAAGGTATTTACGCGTTTCCGAAAAATGATGGAAAGCGGATGAAGTTTCATGAATGGTTGAGTTCTTGAAGATGATGAAGTTCATGAAGATTTAGATGATTTCTGGAAAGGTTATGGAGAACACGATGAGGATCGGAATGGGGAAAACGGTTGAAGTTTGTTAGAGATATCGAAGTTTTAGATCCAGATTTGGTTGAAGTTGCTGGAAAACCTGGAAAATGTTATGGTGGATGAAGACTCGGAAGATCTTCATGAAGAAGATGAAGATCTGGAAAAAACCATTGAAGTTTTGATGAATATGGACGAACACGGATGAACAAATCCGAAAAAAAGATGAAGGTGGTTATGAACATTGAACAAATCTGGATGAAGATCAAGATGATTGATGATGAATGTTGAATGAATTCTGGAGAATTGATGAATCTGGTGGAGAAGATGAAGATTCTGGTGGCGGTTAAAGTTTCCGGTGACGGTTACCGGCGAGTTTGGCACCGTATGATTTCTCCGGCGAAAATCTGGCGATTTGCATGTGGCCTGAGAGAGAGAGTGAGGTGGCGTGTGCAGGGTGGCATGTCAGCATGTGAGTCCATGTGTCTTCATCAGAGAGAGAAAGAGAGAGTGGCTTATATAGTGACAAGTGTCCTGGAATTGGACTGGTGGGCCTTGGGACGGACATCTGGCTGCGAATTTGGACTGAAATGGACCCAATTAACAGACTCAATTAATGATGATTAAAGGACCTAATTAACTGATTAAGCCAAACGAAAATTAATAAGAACCTGACTAATATTAAAAAGTTGGCTAATTAACCTATTAAACCTAATCAAAGCTAATTAATATCCTAATTAAAATCTATATCAAAACTAATCTAGACTAAAATCCTCAAGACTGATTATTAAAATCTAGAAAAGAATTAATAAACCTAATACCAAACCTATTATATTCTAAAACAAATTAATTATTCTAAAAAAGAATTAAAATCTATTAAAAAAATCTATTAATATCTAGAAAAACTAAAATATTCTCAAAATAGAAAATTAAATCTAAAACAATTTAAAGTCTAATTTCTATGCTAGGAAATGGGAAATAAATTCTAGCAAAATTAAATCGGTGAAATATCCCAGAATAAACCTGCTTATCCGAACTGGTCTAAATCGCCTGAAATGCGAGAAGAGGACTGTAATCCCGATAGAATCAATCCGGATGAAAAATGCAATGTATGCGGTATGCAGATGCAAATGCAAAATGAATCGAAACATAAGTCAAATAACGAGAAGTGGTTGGTCAAATTTTGGGGTGCAACAGGGAGGTTGTGTTCAAAAGTAGCATTAAGCCACAACTGGAGGAGCCAAAAGGGGCCCGATAACAGCAAGTTGCCATGGCTTTCAGGGTCTTTCAACATGGCGGCACCTTCGCCCAAGGCCTCATAGAGACTGGCCAAAATCATCTCACTCAGGCATATATCTCTCTTCAAGTGCAGTTGGTTTGCTATAACAAGATATTTTCGTGCCACCTGCAGAGACTTTATACAAAACACGCAGCGAGATAACCACATGGCCAAAAATGCTATATGTTCCTCATTATCGACAGTGGTGGTGGTTTTATTATAATAATGTTG
The DNA here is from genome assembly GCA_963859935.3 of Lathyrus sativus. NCBI lineage: Eukaryota > Viridiplantae > Streptophyta > Magnoliopsida > Fabales > Fabaceae > Lathyrus > Lathyrus sativus. The sequence continues at coordinate 41,566,617 of OZ012741.1, forward strand.
GACGAAGGTTGTATAAGTATATTTGGTGTTGGCGAATCCTATAGTGTCTTGGCCATCAATTTCAGGGTCGTAAACAAGGTTGTGGGGTTTTAGGCCCACAATAGCAGCTACATCAAGCAATGTGGGTGTCATCATCCCACAAGGAAGGTGGAAAGTATTATGAGTATTGTCCCAGAAAAACAAGGAAGAGGCCAGCATGAGGGGGCAGTAAGTAGGGCCTACCTTTGATAACACGAAATCATATAGATATTTTCATACATAATTCAACTAAAGTCTAACCGTTTTCGATCCGATTTCGGGTTATTTCCGTGTATTTGTCTGATGTTTTTGCAGGTATTCAACTATCACGTCTAAACAAGGCAACATGAAGAAAAGAAGCAATCCCAGATGAAATATGGACGAAAAAGGAGTGAAAACACAATGAAAAGCGCAGCAGACTGTTTTTGCTGATGTGACGACCGTCACAGATGCATGACGACCGTCACACCTTGTGACGACCGTCATGCAGGCAAAAACGCCCCACTCAGATTACACGTCAAAAGAGCAGTTCCAATTCCCATTAAGTGGTCCACTACTCCCTAAATTATCTGCCTCAAGGTCCATCATCCTCAGAGATAACCGTTGGGATTCCACTTCTATAAAAAGGGAAGCAGGGGACTTCAAAAAGTGTGCTGCATTCATACTACGAAGTGCTGCCGAATTTAATTTCCAGAGCAAATTTACTTCCCAGTTTTTATTTGTATTCCTTTCCTTTATTTCCCTTTTCATTTCCTCATTTCCATTTCCGCTCTTTTGTAATACCTATTGCACTGTACGATCAATTTGGAACTAAAGACAGAATCCTGCCAACATCTGTGGAGGATCTGCCCAAAGGCCAATTGGCATTATTTACAGGTTTTCATTTTGATCGACTTCTGTTTTATCATAACGCAATTTATTATTTATTATTATTATTTATGTTTTGTTTTTCCAAATTCCATGTCTAGCTAAACTTAGGTAATCGATATGTAGTAATAATTCGAATGGGATTTGATAACTCTTGTTTGAAAACTTTCTTTTTACAAAAGTAATTTATGGTCTAAGTGTTTAAAATTGATTCACGAAATAAACTTCGTCGCGAAAGCGAGAACTTATTTAAAAGTAGTTTTGCCACGAAAGTGGGAAATTAATTAAGATATGAACCAACAAGCGAAAGCTGCGGTAAGGTCAGATAGTAAACACTAGGCATTTGTTTTAATAACAGCGAAAGCACTTTAAAATGAATTAGAACTTAGAGATTTCCAAAAAATAGTTTTAACCCCGAACGGGATACGAAAGTGTACGTTTGGCCCTTAGGATTATGATTAGAGTCAATAACCATCGTGAGACGAGAGTCTTCAAATCTCCATTTTCTGCTTAAATAAACTGTGAAAACTATTTCATACACCAGTAACTTATCAAATCCCTGAAGAACACAATTACTACGTATCGATTCAATTAATTAAAATCTAAACAGTAATCTTAGTTCCCCCTTTTAGTGACAATCTTATTCCCTTAAAACATATTCTACCTAGCTAAACATAGTAACTCCCGAGAACACTAGTTTGATTACGAGTCCCTGTGGGATCGATATCTATTATTACTACGCGATAGACTGTGCACTTGCAGTTAAGTTGTATTAGACATAGAAAGTCGCGATCAAGTTTTTGGCGCCGTTGCCGGGGAACCGTTTAGTCAATAGTGTAACCTTCTGTTACGCCGTATAGACTAGGTAAACAATTTTCATTTTTCCTTTACTAGTGCTGTCGATTGTATGCCAAGTGATCGCCCACAAAGCGATATCTTGAAACCTTCAGTCGCAGAACTAGAACGCTTCTTACATCTAAGAAGCCGAATCATTGAGTACCAACTCAAACATAACAATCCCGATCCTCTCACTCCCATTCCCAAATCCGAAGAAGAACCGACGATGGCTGAAGGACCTCCAAACAAACCGCTGAAGGCATACGCTACACCATCCCAGATGGAGCCTAGAAGTAGCATTGCTGCCCCAGCTATTACCCGAAATGATTTTGAGCTGAAACCATCATTGTTGTCGGCTGTACAACAAAACCAATTCTCAGGAAACGCAACTGAGGATCCGAACGAACATCTAACGAAGCTTGTACAATACGCAGACATAGTGAAAGCAAATGGAGTAACTCCAGACGCGATAAGACTTCGTATTTTCCCATTCTCTCTTAGAGACAGAGCGTGGACATGGTTACAATCGTTACCATCCAACTCCGTTACGACGTGGGAGCAATTGAAGAACGTCTTCTTAGCGAGATATTTTCCACCAAGCAAAACTGCTATGCTTAGAGCTCAAATCAACGGATTTCGACAGAAAGATACTGAATCTCTCTACGAAGCATGGGAACGATTCAAAGATATGATGAGAACATGTCCTCACCACGGTCTAGAAGACTGGGTGACAATCCATACTTTCTATAATGGGCTTCTATACAATACTAGATTGACAATAGACGCTGCCGCGGGCGGTGCACTTATGGATAAGCCATACGATGAAGCCTATCAATTAATAGAAAACATGTCACAAAACCATTGCCAATGGGGAGGTGAACGCACTCCAAATGAGAAAACCACAACGAAAGGTGGGATGTACGAAATCAGCAGCCTTGAAAAATTCAATGCTAAAGTAGATGCTCTAGCACAAAAGATCGATAGTCTGACCGTTAACCTCACTGCAACTGTCGCTGCAGTAACTCCAAATTGCGAGTTATGCGGAAGCACCACTCATAATGCACCCGAATGCCCATTGCTAGCCGGAATCCCGCCAGACCAGGTAAATTATGCTCAAGGAAATCCCTACGCAAATACCTACAACCCAGGTTGGCGAAATCATCCAAACTTTTCTTACAAAAGCGAAAATGCATTGCAAATGCCTACTGCTCCGCAAGGATATCAAAAACCAGCTGCTCAGAATGCACTTAGGAAATCAAACTTCGAATTGATGATGGAAAAGTTCATAGCTACTCAAGCTCAAACGAACAAAGAGTTCCTGAATCAAAACATACACACTAGCGAGCAAATTAAACAGTTGACAGGAAAAGTAGACGCTTTAGCCACCCACAACAAAATGTTAGAAACTCAGATATCACAAGTGGCTCAACAGCAAGCATCTGCTACCGCACCTGCTGGCACATTTCCTGGACAACCCGAACAGAATCCCAAAGGCCAAGAAAATGTTGTGATACTAAGAAGTGGAAAAGAATTGGACGAACCGATCGATCCGAGGACCGAAAACTCAGCCATGCAACAGAAACCAACTGAACAAGCAGAAAAGGAATCTGAGTTAGAGAAGAAGGAGGACAACGAGAAGGAGGATACCGCAAGTGAAAAAAATCAAGCACCTCCAGCGCCATATAAACCACCTATTCCTTATCCGCAAAGACTAATAAACTCTAAAACTTCAGGACAGTTTAAGAAATTTGTAGAGCTCCTTAAACAGCTAAATATTACTATTCCTTTTACAGAAGCGATAACTCAAATGCCGGCATACGCTAAATTTCTCAAGGAGATCCTGTCGAATAAGAGAAAGATCGAGGATAACGAAACAGTTACACTTACTGCAGAGTGTAGCGCTATTATTCAGAACTGCATGCCTCCTAAATTAAAAGACCCAGGTAGTTTCTCCATACCCTGCGTCATAGGAAAGTTCGTAATAGACAAAGCTCTATGTGATTTAGGAGCCAGTATCAGTGTTATGCCCTTATCTATATGCAAAAAGCTGAATATGGGAGACCTCAGGCCAACCAAAATGTCCGTACAATTAGCTGACAGATCAGTAAAATACCCCGTCGGAATACTAGAAAACGTTCCAGTACGCATAGGACAATTCTACATTCCAACTGACTTCATAATCATGGACATCAAGGAAGATACTGTAACCCCAATTATCCTAGGAAGACCGTTCCTAGCTACAGCTGGAGCAATTATAGACGTGAAGAAAGGAAGGCTAACATTCGAAGTAGGAGAAGAAAAGATAGAGTTCATTCTCACCAAGTTCTTACAAGCACCAGCAATAGACGATACCTGCTATTTAGTAGACGAAATTGACGAATGCATAAGGGAACTTGAAAATGAAGAGACCACGTATTCAGAAATAATAAAGATTCAAATATCTGACATTTTTGAAGACGACAATTGGCGTAAACCGTATAAAGACGACAGCCTAAGCGAAAGCTTAGCACTGACCCCAAACCATATGCCAGGTCCGAAGAACCCATCTTTAGAACTTAAAACTCTACCCAAAAACCTCAGATATGAATTTCTAGACGATGAACTAAAAAGACCAGTGATAGTCAACGCCGACTTAGGACAACCAGAAACCGAAAAGTTATTAGAAGTCCTAAAGAAGTACCCCACCGCGTTAGGCTATAACATAAGCGATCTAAAAGGTATAAGCCCTTCAATCTGTATGCATCGAATTACAATAGAGGAAGACTCTAAAACCTCTCGAGAGCATCAGAGAAGACTAAACCCCATCCTGAGCACTATAGTCAGAGATGAAGTAAAGAAATTACTAGATGCAGGAATCATCTATCCGATCTCCGATAGTGAATGGGTTAGCCCAGTTCATGTCGTACCAAAGAAAGGAGGAGTCACAGTAGTTAAAAACGAAAAAGGCGAATCGATAACAAAAAGAGTCGTGACTGGAAGCAGGATGTGTATTGATTATAGGAAGCTTAACAAGGCTACGCGCAAAGCTCACTTCCCGCTACCCTTCATAGACCAAATGTTGGAAAGATTAGCCAAACATTCATATTTCTGCTATCTAGATGGTTACTCAGGATTCTTCCAAATTCCCATCCATCCTGATGACCAAGAAAAGACTACATTCACCTGTCCTTACGGTACTTTTGCTTACCGCCGAATGCCGTTCGGACACTGTAACGCTCCAGCAACCTTCCAAAGATGCATGATGGCAATCTTTACAGATTTCATAGACGACATTATGGAAGTGTTTATGGACGATTTCTCGGTATGTGGACAAAGTTTCGAAGGATGCTTACAAAACTTAGAAATGGTACTAGAACGTTGCGTAAAAGTAAACCTCGTCCTAAATTGGGAGAAATGCCATTTTATGGTCCGACAAGGAATAGTTCTAGGACATGTCATATCAGATAGAGGGATTGAGGTAGACAAAGCTAAAATAGAGATTATAAAAGATCTCCAACCTCCAAAATCCGTACGAGAAATACGGAGTTTTCTAGGACATGCCGGTTTCTACAGAAGATTTATAAAAGATTTCTCGAAAATCACAAAACCTTTGACCGGCCTGTTAATGAAAGATGTTGAGTTCGTCTTCGACGACGACTGTTTAAAAGCATTCGAAACATTAAAATCAGCCCTTATCACCGCACCAATCATGCAACCACCCGATTGGCGACTGCCGTTCGAAATCATGTGCGACGCAAGTGATTACGCTGTAGGCGCAGTTCTAGGACAAAGGAAGGACAAGAAACTCCATGCTATCTACTACGCCAGTAGAACCTTAGATCCTGCCCAAATGAACTACGCTACCACAGAAAAGGAACTTCTAGGAGTTATATTTGCGCTTGACAAATTCCGTTCTTACTTAGTAGGAGCAAAAATTATAATATACACAGACCACGCTGCCATAAGGTACCTAATAAGCAAAAAGGATGCCAAACCAAGACTATTGAGATGGATCCTGTTATTACAAGAGTTTGACTTAGAAATCAAAGATAAGAAAGGAACCGAGAACGTTGTTGCAGATCACTTATCCCGAATAGAAGGCATCAGACACGAACCAGTACCGATAAATGACGATTTCCCGTACGAACGTCTGATAGCCAAATTAGAAAGTGACACACCTGTAACACGGTGGGAGAACTGACTTTAAACAATGTTGCGGATAGCAAGAGTCGCCACCGACTTTTATTTTATCCATAAGGAAAGGTTATAAAAGAACAGGAAAGACCTTAGAGAATATTTTGGGTCCGGGGGGTAGGTTATGAAAAGGGAAGGTGTTAGCACCCTTTTCATCCATGGTTATCCATGGGCTCTTAGGTACTTAAGCTCACTTTTGAATTGTTTTGAAAGTGTAGTGTGTGAATAGAAAATTTTCAGAATAGTTAATAAATAATCCATGTAAGGATGTGTTAAGAACTTGTTTGAAAACTTGTTGAAAATTTGTTTAAGTGTGAAACAGTTTTGAAGTGAGCAAGTATCTAGGAGTAGCCTACCCTAAGGTTTTAAGGTCTATATCATTTACCAATCTCAAGTTATGCCCTTTTGAAGTTGTTGACTTTTTGTTGACTTTTGAAATGACCTATAATGTCTTAGATCATATCTTTCAAATAAAGCATTTTTGGGCTTAACCTTCAACATCAAAGTTGTAGATAATTCAATTTCCTTCAAAATGAGCTTTGGATGGAGACTTGGTGATGAAGTATGTGAAAGTTATGCCTGGTCAAAGTTCAGTTGACTTTTACTGAGGAAACCCTAATTTAGAAACTCCTGATTATTGATGATCTGGAATCTCCTTGATGAATCATGATCAACCCTTGATAAAATGATGAATTTTACTTCATATACTTGATGTTGGCAAAAAATCATGAAGTTTGACTTTGGTTTGACCACAGTTGACCTCAGTTTGACTTTTTAACTGCATTGACTGCTTTTGACTTATCTGATCATCTGACTGAGCAAACTTTTGAGAAAAGTCTTGAAACTTGACATGGGGGTTCTTATACACATATAAGATGTTATGAAGCTCACTTGAAGTCTTGGAAGTCCATTTAGCCTGATTAAAGTCAAAACCCTAGTTTTGGATGCACTGCTTAGGAGGTGCATTGTCTGAGGGAATTGTCAACTCTTCTGACCAATTGTGAACTTTGTGAACCTTGTGAATCTTCATAAGATATCTTGTGATACTCATGGGAGGTATTGTGAAGCTTGTGAACCTTGTGAACATCATGAAGTGGCTTTGTAGACCTCATGACCCTTAGGAAAGCTTTGTAAACATTGTGAATCTTGTGAACCTTGTGAACCTTCAAGAAGCAACCTATGGACTTCATGAACCTCATGAAAGGTCTTGTAGATGTTGAGAAGTTTGTGAACCTTGTGAACCTTCAAGAAGCAACCTATGGACTTCATGAACCTCATGAAAGGTATTGAAAGCACTGTGGGACTTGTGAACCTTGTGAACCTTCATAAAGTAGCTTGTGGACTTTATGAACTTCATGAAAGGTTATGCAAGTTGTTGGAGAACTTGTGAACCTTGTGAACCTTCTTAGAACACAAAGTCTTGTATTGTGAGGGCAAATTTTGGGGTGCAACAGCTGCCCCTGTTCAATTTTCTGAAACCTGAGGGGTTAGATTGGTATATTTGCCAGTCGTAACCTGGAAGGTTGAAGGGGATTGAACACAAAAGCCCAAAAATTTGCACTCACCAGTGCACTAGAGTGGTACAGATGGCTAGTTGAATATGATTGAGTGGGCTTAAAGATGCCACTAGGGGGGAGCAGTTCAAAATATGGGTGTATGATGAAAGCTGTCAGGAGTCTGGAATAATAATGATGTAGCAGCATGTCTTCATGAGGATAGAGCAATCAATAGTGATAACCCTAAAGCAGTCTTGAAGCAATGATATGATTTCAGGAGGATAGAACAATGAATGGCTCTAAAGCAGTCTTGAAATAATAATGTGATATGTCTTCAGGAGGATAGAGCAATCGATAGCTCTAAAGCAGTCTTGAAGTAATGATTTCAGGAGGATAGAGCAATGGATAGCTCTAAAGCAGTCTTGAAATAATAATGTAATTTCAGGAGGATAGAGCAATGGATAACTCTAAAGCAGTCTTGAAATAATTAGATGGCTTCAGGAGGATAGAGCAATCAATAGCTCTAAAGCAGTCTTGAAGTAATGATTTCAGGAGGATAGAGCAATGGATAGCTCTAAAGCAGTCTTGAAATAATAATGTAATTTCAGGAGGATAGAGCAATGGATAACTCTAAAGCAGTCTTGAAATAATTAGATGGCTTCAGGAGGATAGAGCAATCAATAGCTCTAAAGCAGTCTTGAAGTAATGATTTCAGGAGGATAGAGCAATGGATAGCTCTAAAGCAGTCTTGAAATAATAATGTAATTTCAGGAGGATAGAGCAATGGATAACTCTAAAGCAGTCTTGAAATAATTAGATGGCTTCAGGAGGATAGAGCAATGAATAGCTCTAAAGCAGTCTTGAAGTAGTAATATGACCTCATGAGGATAGAGCAATGAATAGCTCTAAAGCAGTCTTGAAGTAATAGGATGATTTCAGGAGGATAGAGCAATCAGTAGCTCTAAAGCAGTCTTGAAGTCATGAGAGGCTATCAGGAGGATAAAATAACCCTGAGGTTACAATAAAGCAGTCCCAAAGTAATAAGAAGCTCATCAGGAGGATAAAGTAACCCTGAGGTTACAATAAAGCAGTCCCAAAGATCATAAGCTTGTTTGTTGGATAATTAACCTGAAAACAAGGTAGCATTCTGTATAACAACATTAGTTTATGCTTTATGTATGCATGTATGACATGATGCACTTAGGTAATGTACTATAGACATATATGTTATGGTATGATGTAAATGATGCATGTATGATATGACACTGCTGGAAGTGTCTGGATATCCTTGTATAACAACTGCTGGCCAAGGAAAATAAATCCCGATTCGTTGTTGAAGAATATATAACCCTCCGTCTGCTGGGGATAACAAGGTATAGATAACCTCCCGTTGTTGGGGATGACAAGGTATAGATAACCTCCCGTTGTTGGGGATAGTAGGGTATAGATAACCTTCGTTTTCGTTTGATAGTAGGATAAGTATAACATCCCGTCTTCGTTCATCGTGCCCTTATTGGAAAGTAATTTCCCGTATATCCGTATGAGGATAAAAGAGATGGATATAAATTCCAGGGGAGATTAGACTTTGTGAAAATGGATTAGTCCTACTGATGGTTTGTAACTGTCTTGTAAAGATGAACCGGCGAAGCTTCGTTGAAATCCTTCCCTCGTTCGTCCTTAGTAAATACTATTACTGCATTTTCATGCATTTCTGGTAAACATCAATCATATTCAAAGGCATACATACATTCAAACACAACCAATGGACGTTTCGCTTATGTAAATAGGGTAAAAGTAAATCTGGATTCAAAAGATGGAATTTATTTATATCAAAAGTGACCCATACACGGGTAAGTTTGTACAAGGAGACATAAACCCTAGTAAGAGAATTTTGTCATGAAGTTTTACAAAAAGAATCAGCTATGTGGGAAATAATCCTATTGAGTTTCAATTCTACTATTGCCACTCAAGTATCTCATCTTCTTGTTGTTGAGACGGAAACGATTGGATTGAGCTTTATCTGTTTGAGCTTGAGTAAGTAGTACAACTGGTTGCAGTTTCATGAGTGATCCAAACGAGACATAGTCATACGCTTTAATCCCTAACTTTTGCCTGGATTGCCCTTTCAGGTTTTCAATCCACCGGGATACCCTTTTTTGCCCAAGCCGCCTTTTCAGGTTTTCGACTTGCCGGGTGTACATCTTTTTATATATATATCCCTAATTTTTGCTCAAACCCTTTTGGTTTGCCGGGATGCCCTTATTTTTGCCTAGGCCTGTCAACCTAGCGGGTCTCTTTTTATGCGTAGTATTTTTTAACTATGTCTGCGTTTACAGGTTGTGGGAAGTCTTCACCATCCATTGTAGTCAGTATCATGGCACCTCCTGAGAACACTGTCTTGACTACAAATGGTCCCTCATATGTTGGAGTCCACTTGCCCCTAGGATCACCCTGTGGTAATATGATACGCTTGATTACCAAGTCACCAGCCTGATATACCTTTGGCTTAACCTTCTTGTTAAAAGCTTTGATCATCCGTTTCTGGTACATCTGGCCATGACAAACTGCTGCTAACCTTTTCTCATCAATCAAATTTATCTGGTCAAGTCGAGTCTGAATCCACTCATCTTCATCCAAGCCTGCATCCTTCATAATTCTCAAGGAGGGGATCTGAACTTCAATAGGCAGAACTGCTTCCATACCATAGACTAAGGAGAATGGGGTTGCCCCTGTTGAAGTACGTATTGTAGTACGATAACATCTCGTGCCAATCCTTGTAAGTAACAGTCATCTTCTGTACAATCTTCTTAATGTTCTTATTAGCAGCTTCAACTGCCCCATTCATCTTTGGACGATACGGAGAAGAGTTGTGATGCTTAATCTTGAACTGCGTACAGAGATCAGTAATCATAGTGTTGTTCAGATTAGAGCCATTGTCAGTGATAATCCTTTCAGGGATACCATACCTACATATGAGATTATTCTTAATGAACCGAGCCACAACATTCTTAGTCACAGATGCACATGAAGCTGCCTCTACCCACTTCGTGAAGTAATCAATAGTAACCAGGATGAAACGATGCCCATTAGAAGCAGTAGGCTTGATCTCACCAATCATATCAATGCCCCACATGGCAAAGGGCCAAGGAGCAGTCAACACATTCAATGGAGATGGAGGTACATGTACTTTATCAGCATAGATTTGACATTTGTGACATGTTCTGGAGTGTTGATAGCAATCAGCTTCCATGGTAGACCAATAGTAACCTGCTCTCAAAATCTTCTTTGCCATGGTATGACCACTAGAATGAGTGCCAAAGGTCCCATCATGCATCTCTTCCATAATTTCTGTAGCTTCCTTCTTATCCACACAACGAAGCATAGTTGAATCATGATTACGCTTATACAGAATGCCATTACTCAGAAAGAACTTAGCAGAAAACCTTCTCAGGAACTTCCTATCTTTGACAGATGCCCCTTCAGGGAACTCCTGAGCTTCAAGATAGTTTTTCACTTCATAGAACCAAGGCTTCTCCTCTGCCCCTTCAGTGTCAATCTCATTACAGTATGCAGGCTTCTCAAATCTATCAATGGTAATCTTGGGAGCTTCATCATCCCAGCTGATCTCAAACATAGATGCCATGGTGGCCAATGCGTCTGCCAACTGATTCTCTCTTCGTGGAATATGTCCAAAAGTAATCTCTTTGAAATGTGGGATCAAAGAAAACACATGTTCTCTGTAAGGAATGAGATTATCATGCTTTGTATCCCAATCTCCTTTAATCTGACTTACTACCAGAGCTGAATCTCCATACACCTCAAGGAACTGAATCTTCATATCAATAGCAACTTGCATACCCATGATACATGCCTCATACTCAGCCATGTTATTGGTACAATAGAAACAAAGTCTGGCAGTAATCGGGGTATGACAACCTTCAGGGGAACTAATCACAACACCAACACCATTACCATGTGCATTGGAGGCACCATCAAAAACCATAGTCCATCGGGATCCTTGTTCAGGTCCGTCATATTGTCCAGGTTCTTTGGTAACAGACATAATGTCTTCATCAGGGAACTCAAAATTCATTGACTGGTAATCATCTACTGCTTGATGAGCCAAATGATCAGCAACAACACTCCCCTTAATGGCCTTCTGAGTAGTATACTGTATATCATATTCCGTCAAGATCATTTGCCATCTTGCAATTCTTCCGGAGAGAGCAGGTTTCTCAAATATGTACTTGATTGGATCCATCTTCGAAATCAACAAGGTAGTATGGGTCAACATATACTGTCTTAGTCGGCGAGCAGCCCATGCCAAAGCGCAGCAAGTTTTCTCGAGCAGTGAGTATCTTGTTTCACAGTCGGTAAACTTTTTGCTAAGGTAGTATATTGCCTGCTCTTTTCGACCAGACTCGTCATGTTGCCCCAATACACACCCCATTGAGTTGTCTAATACTGTTAAATACATAATCAAGGGTCTTCCATCAACTGGTGGCATTAAAATTGGAGGTTCTAGCAAATATCTCTTGATTTCATCAAAGGCAGTCTGGCACTCATCATTCCATTCCATCACCTGATCTTTCTTCAACAACTTGAAGATTGGCTCACAGATGGTAGTTAATTGGGAAATAAATCTTGCAATGTAGTTCAATCGCCCCAAGAAACCTCTAACCTCCTCCTCAGTACGGGGAGCTGGCATCTCTCGTATAGCTTTCACTTTTGCAGGATCCACTTCAATACCTTTTCCACTGACAATGAAACCCAGGAGCTTTCCAGATCTAACTCCAAAAGTACACTTGTTTGGATTTAATCTCAACCTGTATTTCTTCAACCTCTCAAACAACTTGTGCAGATGATCAAGATGTTGTTCTTCATTCTGAGACCTGGCTATCATATCATCCACATATACCTCTATCTCATGATGAATCATATCATGAAACAAAGCCACCATAGCACGCTGATATGTTGCCCCTGCATTCTTCAAACCAAATGGCATTACCTTATAGCAAAAGGTTCCCCACTGTGTCACAAATGTAGTCTTCTCCATATCTTCAGGTGCCATCTTGATTTGATTGTAACCAGAGAAACCATCCATAAAAGAGAATACCTTATGCTGAGCAGTGTTGTCTACCAGAATATCAATATGAGGAAGTGGAAAATCATCTTTAGGGCTAGCCTTGTTCAGATCTCTGTAGTCTACACACATACGTACCTTACCATCTTTCTTAGGAACTGGTACCACATTTGCAACCCACTGAGGATAAGAAGTTACGGCCAAGAACCCTGCATTGAACTGTTTCATTACCTCTGCTTTGATCTTTTCTGACATTTCAGGACGCATACGACGAACCTTCTGCTTCTTTGGACGACAATCTTCTTTCATTGGCAAACGGTGAACCACAATGTCTGTATCCAACCCTGGCATATCTTCATAAGACCAAGCAAAGATCTCCACATAGTCACGTAGCATCTGAATCAACCTGCTCTTGACACCGTCCTCTAAATCAGCCCCTATTTTGACCTCTTTTCTGTTTTCTTCAGTTCCCAGATTCACAACTTCGACTGGCTCTTCATGTGGCTGTATAGCTTTCTCTTCTTGTTGTAACAACCTAGCAAGCTCTACAGGTATTTCACAATCGTCCTCGTTTCCGTCTTCAGTTTGATAGATCGGATTCTCGAAATTGTAATTGGCAATAGTAGAACTGTTATCAACTGGATCCAGAGTGGATGAGGATCTGCATTTTAGTAACGTGGGTGTGTGTAAGAACACATAGCTGATAAAGCAAAAATAAAAGAAAAAGAAAGACAAGGAACACAATATTTACGAAAACGAAACGTCCACTGATTTTATTGAATGAAGTATGCAAATGAAATGACAACCCGTAACAAGCACACCATTGTGCCCCGGGTAAGGCACATGGCTTGAAAGTTTTAATTGTTCCAGAAATTATAAATTTAAAACATAACACGGTAATAGTATTTACTCCTGACTAAAGGAGATAGGGATAACATCTTCAGCTGTCCAATTATTGAGTCCAACACCCACAGTAGGAAAAATCCATGCCTCCAAGTTGTAGTCTTCATCTTGATCTCCCACAGCATTGATAACCCCTTGATTGGTGATACGAACAGCACGGGCACGACGGACAGCCTTCTGGGACTCTGCAGTGAAACCCAAACCAAACTTGTCAGACTTGTATGGAATATCAGGAAGCTGACCCCAAATAGTACAACCACCTTCTTCCACCACAGCTTTTGCATCATTGAGGGAGGCCATTGCCATTGTTGGAGGGTTTCTGATGACCACAGGAACCTTCTTCACAGCAGGAGGAGTCACACAATCCTTAACAGCCCAGGGAACCACTTCAAATGACTGACATGGAGTTTCAATGTATTCACCTTCTACTTCCAGATACTTGAAAGTGTTTACATGGCTGACAAAGTATTCTTCCTCTCCAAAGACAGTAACAACTTTTCCATTCACCGGATATCTCAACTTTTGATGTAATGTGGAGGTCACAGCACCTGCCCCATGGATCCAGGGACGACCAAGCAGACGTGAGTACGAAGGACGAATATCCATCACATAGAATGTAGCAGTGAACACCTGAGAGCCAACCTTGATTGGAAGATCAATTTCCCCATGCACTACTCTTCTAGAACCATCAAAAGCCTTTACCACAATATTACTGGGCTTCAATACCGTATCTTCAGGACTCAGCTTGTTCAGGACTTCCTTAGGCAACACATTCAGAGAGGAACCATTGTCTATCAGCACATGAGACAGGGTAGTGCCCCTGCATTCAATTGAAATATGCAAGGCCCTGTTATGATCCCTCTTGGCAGGGGTCAAGTCAGCAACACAATTCTCAAACTGGTCCACAGAAATTGCACTAGGTACATGAGCCATCTTTAGAAACTTGATCAATGACTTGGCATGAGCCTCAGAACATAATAACAGGGAGAGCATAGAAATCTTTGAGGGAGTATGCCCCAGCTGATCAACAATATCATAATCACTCTTGCGAATGATTTTCAATACTTCTTCCATCTGCTTAGAGAGGTCATCAGCAGCTGGCACATCAGTAGATACAGGCTCAATAACAGGACCCTTGCCCCGAGCATCAGTGGTGGAAGTAACAGCAGGAGTAACCGCACTCTTAGAAGCAACTGGAGGAGAGAAGACTCTTCCACTACGAGTGATCTTGCTAGATCCGGCAATATTATCAATGTCAACAGGCATATCAGGTAAAGGCTCCTGTTTGACACCATGGATGTAAACATCAGACCCATAGTGCCAAGGCACAGCTTTGTCAGATGTATAAGGAATAGGACCAGGAGTGGTAATGATCAGAGGAGCTACTCTGGCTTCAGTGACAACTTTCACAGGACCTTCAGCAGTAATCTTGATTGGGCCCTGATGAGTGATTTTAATGGGACCCTTTGAAGTGATTCTTAGTGGTACTTTGTCAACCATATCAACCTCTTCAATCTTCTTACCCTGAGTCAGATGATCTACCATACTTTCTACAGATGCTGGTCTTCTTTCAAACACTATAGTATACTTATCCATGAGACGTTGAATCCCATCTCTCAAAATGAAGCAACTATCCGGCTTATAGGTACAATACAAACAATCTTCACGACAACCTGGAAAGATCCCAGCTTGTACTAACCTCTTTTTGATAACAGACAATGATGTGCTCAACTCCATAACCGAATAGACATGCAGATCTTCATCAATATCTTCATCAATGGCGTTGACAGCCTTCTCGTGATTTGGCATTGGAGCTGTAATCACATTTGGAGTACCTGGTGGATCAAACTCAATTTCTCCAGCATCAATCATATCTTGAATTTTGTTCTTCAAGACCCAGCAGTTATTAGTATCATGTCCTGGACAGTTTGAATGATATGCACATCGTGCATTGGGATTGTATTTGGGAGAGGTAACATTGGGATTCTGAGGGGCCTCCCTCAGGGTAATAAGTTCAGCTTTCAACAAGTGTTGCAATGCCTGAGCCATTGACATGTTGATCTTCGTGAACTGTCTTCTAGCCCTCTGTTGGTTGCCTTGAGGCTGCTCTGTTGTTGCAGGAGTTGGATTTGAAATATGAACTGCACTAACAGACTGATGCCTTCTGTTACGATCAGGCTGACCATACACAGCATTAGATTCTTTCTTCCCAGTGGGAGGCTTCTTTGCAGCACCTGATGAAGAAGTGCCCACTTGGATCTTACCACTCTTGATACCATTCTCTACTCACTCTCCTGTCATGATCAACTCAGTGAAGCCAGATGATGAGCTTCCAATGAGATGACTGTAAAACGGACCATTCAGCGTACACATGAACATATCAACCAACTCCCTATCAGTCAAAGGGGGTTGAACTCTTCTAGCTAAGTCTCTCCACTTCTGAGCATACTCCTTAAAGCTTTCTTTGGCACCCATAGACATGCTTTGAAGCTGCATGCGAGTGGGGGCTAAGTCAGCATTGTATTGATACTGCTTGTAGAAAGCTTCAGCAAGGTCATTCCAATCTCTGATGTTGACGCTCTCCAACTGATAATACCACTCTAGCTGAGCTCCAGATAAACTCTCTTGAAAGAAATGGATCCACAACTTTTTATCAGCAGTGTGGGGTTGCATTCTTCTGACATAAGACCTCAGATGCAATTTGGGACAAGAGACCCCATCATAGACAACAAATGTAGGAACTTTGAACCCAATGGGTATGACCACCCCAGATATCAAGCTCAAATCCTCAAAATCCAGCCCAGATGATTTCCGTAATTCCATAGCATCCATTCTATCCCCCAGCATCTTGAATTTGTCTTCGTTAGGCTCATGGTAGTAGTTAGCCTCAGAATCAGAGTCCCCCATAGTGTTGTGGAGACTGCCTCTCTCCTGCTCAGATTCTTCAGATTCATAGTCTTCAACATGTTCCTTGGTCTTGACAGGACCTTTGAACCTTCTTCCCATGTTGAGCAACCCAGCAGACCTTCTAGCCTTCTTAGTCTTCTTGGCCAGCAGTGTCTTCAATTCATCCTGCCCCTTGGATAGGTTCAGGATCAGCTCTTGGAACTGTGCATTCTGTGCCTGGAGATCCTTAACTGATTGTTCAAGAGCCATTGCTGAAATAAACAGCGAGAAGATGAGAAACCTGTGCACAATTATAAACCTGTGATGCAATGATATGGGAATGCATATGCAATGTTTTCAAGGACCGCAGGATTTAAATTTGCTTAAACAAACAAGAAAGTAACTTTTTATTAGTAATAACTTGTTTTGCCTTTTAGGCTTACAAAAAATGAAAACGAAATAAGTACAAAAGATGGGGTTTTAAGTCTCCCATGGACGTTTCCTCTTTGTGTTGAGGTATGAGTTGAGGTTTCGTTCCTCATGAAGTAGCTTTGTTAGCTCTAGGATCCTTGCTTGGCTTGCTTTGTAATGAGCCTCGAAAGTATCCCTTTGCTCTTTCAGTTGGACCCATGATCTCTGCAAGTCTTCCATATCAGTAGGCGTGTCTGGGTGAAGGATGGTATAAGCTGTGTCTCCTTCAGCAACAGGTTCCATGGTAACTGGTAGGACGGCAGGATATGGCATCATGAGTGTCTGAGCACGAGATCGTACCCATCTGAGATAAGCCTCCATAGGAATAGTGTACTTAGGCTCTAGTGTCTTGCTGTCAATCCTGTTTACCTTTCCCCAAGCTCGGATGAATCTCTGACGGTAACCCTGAAGATCGTTGTCGTAATCAAACACAATGCCCTGAATCAACATGTCATGTGGACCATCGCTCCGGGCGTAACCAAACTGTCGTAAAGCTAGAGATGGGTTGTAGGTGATGCCTCCTCTTATGCCTAGAAGTGGCACATTAGGAAACTCCCCACAACGGTCAATGATGGTGACATTCTCCATAGATCTGGAGCACCAATGGATGTCTGAGTGAGAAAGTGACATGATCCTCTTGGACCATCTGAACCCTTGCTCATTCTTCATTACTGAGCGAGGAAGGTGAGAAATAAACCACCTAGAAAGTAAAGGTATGCAGCACATCAAAGTTCCTCTTGCCCTTGTAGTACGGGTGTGAAGAGAATGTAGGATGTCTCCAAGTAAGGTAGGCACTGGATTGTGACTCAGGAATATGTTGATGGCATGAACGTCTATGAACTGATCAGGATTGGGGAACAACACTAAGCCATAAATCAATAAGGCTAAGATCTCCTCAAAAGCATCGTAGCTCATAGCTTTCAAGAACATTTGAGCTTTATCCACTAATACCTTGGCAAGAATACCTTTAACTCCACTTCTCGTCTCTAGAACAATGTCAGACTTCTTCAGATGTAGAGCTGCAGCAATAACTTCTGGTTTAAGCTCCTTCTCTAAGCCTGTGAATGGCTTCTGATCAAGAACAGGTATACCCAGAAGTTTAGAGAACTCCTCCATGGTTGGAACCAGCTGATAATCAGGAAATGTAAAGCAATGGTGCTTAGGGTCAAAGAACTGAAACAGCACACTCATCATGTCTTCACTGAACCCTGAAGTAACTAGATCCAATAAGTGACCATGTCTCTTGTTGAACTGGGAATGATCAGGCACTAGGGAAACCAACTCCTTGAGCTTAGCAGGTATCCCTACAAAGTTGATCCTGATGGTGTTTCTACGAGCAGAAGCCATGACCTGCAACAAAGAACAAAGATAAATCCTTTGGTCCTTGAAATGGTTAGGGAAAATGATATGCTTATGATGCATGATGATGTCATGATGTCATGCTCAATCACAAACATGTGGCACACACAAACAAGTCACACCATAGCCCTAGGTTTAAAGGCTTGCATGAGGTTCAAAGGCAAGTACCCTCCCCTGAAGTTAGATGGTTCATCCTGTCCTACAAAAGTAACCAGGTTCTAAGGGATCTCAATATCATTGATCCTTCACAAGGGTGGTTGTTCAGAAGGCAACTTACTTGCCAACCAAAACCCTCCAAGTTTAAGATCTCAATGAGCGTAGTATCGAGTGTCAACCAACTTCAGTCTGCACCAAAGCCGGTTACCTCACTACTTTCTAAAGGCCAAGATGAGTTAACTAGGGTTCTAAAAGTCAGTTAGTGCATTGACAACATATGGCAGCCTCAATATTATCCTCAACTTGACTTAAGGAATATAAGCACCAACCAAGAAGTCGCACTAACTATGGCCACCAGATCAACCGTATCGATATACGTCGTACAGTTTCCTTGGTCTATTGCCATTTACCTAAGGTACACTAGATCCGGGTTAGGACCTTTCACACATAAGAGCACCCCAACAATATAATAATAAAGCAAACAAGGCAAACAATTTAAAGTGATCTTAATTCCTAAGGGTACCCCTCTTAAATAGATCCCCAGCAGAGTCGCCAGTTCTGTAACACGGTGGGAGAACTGACTTTAAACAATGTTGCGGATAGCAAGAGTCGCCACCGACTTTTATTTTATCCATAAGGAAAGGTTATAAAAGAACAGGAAAGACCTTAGAGAATATTTTGGGTCCGGGGGGTAGGTTATGAAAAGGGAAGGTGTTAGCACCCTTTTCATCCATGGTTATCCATGGGCTCTTAGGTACTTAAGCTCACTTTTGAATTGTTTTGAAAGTGTAGTGTGTGAATAGAAAATTTTCAGAATAGTTAATAAATAATCCATGTAAGGATGTGTTAAGAACTTGTTTGAAAACTTGTTGAAAATTTGTTTAAGTGTGAAACAGTTTTGAAGTGAGCAAGTATCTAGGAGTAGCCTACCCTAAGGTTTTAAGGTCTATATCATTTACCAATCTCAAGTTATGCCCTTTTGAAGTTGTTGACTTTTTGTTGACTTTTGAAATGACCTATAATGTCTTAGATCATATCTTTCAAATAAAGCATTTTTGGGATTAACCTTCAACATCAAAGTTGTAGATAATTCAATTTCCTTCAAAATGAGCTTTGGATGGAGACTTGGTGATGAAGTATGTGAAAGTTATGCCTGGTCAAAGTTCAGTTGACTTTTACTGAGGAAACCCTAATTTAGAAACTCCTGATTATTGATGATCTGGAATCTCCTTGATGAATCATGATCAACCCTTGATAAAATGATGAATTTTACTTCATATACTTGATGTTGGCAAAAAATCATGAAGTTTGACTTTGGTTTGACCACAGTTGACCTCAGTTTGACTTTTTAACTGCATTGACTGCTTTTGACTTATCTGATCATCTGACTGAGCAAACTTTTGAGAAAAGTCTTGAAACTTGACATGGGGGTTCTTATACACATATAAGATGTTATGAAGCTCACTTGAAGTCTTGGAAGTCCATTTAGCCTGATTAAAGTCAAAACCCTAGTTTTGGATGCACTGCTTAGGAGGTGCATTGTCTGAGGGAATTGTCAACTCTTCTGACCAATTGTGAACTTTGTGAACCTTGTGAATCTTCATAAGATATCTTGTGATACTCATGGGAGGTATTGTGAAGCTTGTGAACCTTGTGAACATCATGAAGTGGCTTTGTAGACCTCATGACCCTTAGGAAAGCTTTGTAAACATTGTGAATCTTGTGAACCTTGTGAACCTTCAAGAAGCAACCTATGGACTTCATGAACCTCATGAAAGGTCTTGTAGATGTTGAGAAGTTTGTGAACCTTGTGAACCTTCAAGAAGCAACCTATGGACTTCATGAACCTCATGAAAGGTATTGAAAGCACTGTGGGACTTGTGAACCTTGTGAACCTTCATAAAGTAGCTTGTGGACTTTATGAACTTCATGAAAGGTTATGCAAGTTGTTGGAGAACTTGTGAACCTTGTGAACCTTCTTAGAACACAAAGTCTTGTATTGTGAGGGCAAATTTTGGGGTGCAACAACACCCAATACAATCTCGGAAGATCCAGAATTCGAAAAAGCCATAGAAGCCGTTTATGCCCAAGTCACATTACCTTGGTATGTTGACATCGTTAATTACCTCGCTGCGGGCGTGCTTCCACCAGATCTTACTTATCAGCAAAAGAAGAAATTCTTCCACGATCTGAAACACTATTATTGGGACGAACCCCTACTCTTCAAGAGAGGGGCCGACAACATATATCGTCGCTGTGTCCCAGAGGAAGAAATAGAAAATATTATTTCCCAATGCCACTCAGCACCATACGGTGGTCATGCTAGTACATCTAAGACGTGCGCTAAGATTCTCCAAGCCGGTTTATTCTGGCCTAATCTCTGGAAAGACGTTCACATCGCTGTGCAAAAGTGCGATAGATGCCAACGAACTGGCAACATCTCACGACGCGATGAAATGCCTCAGAAAGGAATCTTAGAGGTAGAAATATTCGACGTCTGGGGAATAGATTTCATGGGACCTTTCCCACCTTCTTTTGGAAATAACTACATACTCGTTGTTGTCGATTACGTGTCTAAATGGATAGAAGCCATAGCTGCTCCAACAAATGACGCACGAGTAGTAATCAAACTCTTCAAGAACACTATCTTTCCTAGATTCGGTGTACCCAGACTCGTCATTAGTGACGGAGGATCTCACTTCATATCACGAATATTCGATAAACTTCTCTCTAGATATGGATTCAGGCACCGAGTAGCTACACCTTATCATCCGCAAACTAGCGGACAAGTAGAGGTCTCGAACAGAGAAATAAAACAGATCTTGGAAAAGACTGTCGCTACCTCAAGGAGAGACTGGTCATCGAAGCTACAAGAAGCTTTATGGGCTTATAGGACCGCATTTAAGACACCAATAGGTACTACCCCCCATAAATTAGTTTACGGTAAATCCTGCCATCTCCCTGTAGAGTTAGAGCATAAGGCCTTTTGGGCTATTAAGACACTCAACTTCAACTACACCGAGGCAGGAGAAAAGCGAATCTTGAACTTACACGAGTTGGAAGAACTTCGATTAGACGCTTACGAAAATGCCCGTATCTACAAAGAACGAACTAAAAAGTGGCATGATAAACGTTCAATCAAGAAACAATTCAGTGTGGGAGACATCGTATTGCTCTTTAATTCACGATTAAAACTCTTCACAGGAAAACTAAAATCTAGGTGGTCTGGACCCTATGAAGTGACTAAAGTACTTCAGAGTGGAGCTGTTGAAATTACCAATAAGACAAATGCACCATTCATCGTAAACGGGCAACGTCTAAAACATTACAATAAGAACGACAACAGTCCTCAAGTCAGCAATATAACATTGCTTGAGCTTCCAGCTCAGACACCCGAATAGCTTCTCACCAAGCTATCGTCAGGCTTTAGACGTTAAAAACAGCGCTTATTGGGAGGCAACCCAAATTCCCCTCGTTATTGCATTTCATTTTTCTTTAAAATTCTACTTTGAAAAATCCAACAAAAATTCTAAAATTACTACTACTTTCTACTTTCGTTCATTTTCGTACTTTTATTCTTATTTTATTTTTTCCCTTTTGTCTTTTGTTTCTACCACTTTTCGTTTCTAAAAATCCTGACTTCAATTTCTTGTTTCAAACTTTTCAGGATTTTTAAAGTCTTCAAAACATTTCTTCTGTTTTCTCCGAATTACCTGCGAATATGGCCGAGTACGATTTCACAAAGGTTCACTTCCAAGGACTCGCTCAAAAGGCAAGATTTGCAGCACTGACCGAAAGAGAATTCGCCTTAACGCTGTATTATGACAAGGCTACTATGGATAAACTATGGATCACAGATAGCATTCAATACCTGTTCAATCAACTAGGTTGGGAGAACACTGCTCTGAAAACATGTTTCGCTACCTATAAGGATCTTACCTATGAATTCCTTAGTTCTTTCAGATACACACCCAACTATGGTTTTGGAACCCGCTCAGAATTGATTACCTTCAGATTATTTGGAATGGACCAAACTCATAGCCGGATGTCACTAGCTAACCTCCTAGGATTCCCTAGCGGACCGCATGTGTTCATCAGTGCAGAAGATGACGATATTGATTTGCAACTCGAGCACTTCTGGGGTAGAATCACAGGCGACTATCACCCTGAACCAGACAGAATGTACAATGATGACATTCATAACCCAGCCTTTAGATACTTCCATAAGATACTAGCTCACACCTTGTTTGGAAAAGAAGAAAATATTATTGCAGTGTCTAAGGAAGAGTTATTCATCATGCTTTGTGCTTCTCAGGGACGGACAGTAAACGCAGTGCCTTTCATGATGAGATCCTTCAAACGCCTCACGCTGGAACCTCAGACACCTATTCTTATAGGAGGACTAGTAGCAATGACTGCCCACGAGCTTGGCCTTAGATTCCATCTAAATGCCAGCACTCGTTTTGGTACCACCAGACCCATGAACATACAATTCTGCTTTAACAGGCGCATCTTAGGGACTATGGGACCCGGACCGTATGAGTACCTTATTAACGAAAAACCAGTATAGCTATTCACACTGCCTGATCATCTGATGACAAGCATCCACAACAAGGATAACTGGCTCTACGAATTGGATGAGCCTATGGGACCTCCTTCACCACAGTCAACACCCCAGAACTATATGTATGACAGTGACCACATCTCTGAGGCACACGACTACATGTACTATGAGGACGCTGCCTCTGAAACTGAAGTAGACCCTATGACTCCTCCACACTACAATACTTATCCTGAGCCTATCCCTGAGGAGACCACCGACAAAATGGATAACATGTTACTCAGATTGGACGATGTTGATAAAGCTCTGACTAATGTAAAAGCTGATATCGCAGGCATGCACAGTGACTTGGTAGGCTTCATGGATCTAGTCTGCTACCAACTCGACTACTATTCACAGAATTTCGATGAGTTGAAGGCACGAAAAGATTAGTTATTAGCTCGTAGCAGTAGTTTCAGTTTAGTCTAGTCTAGTTTAGTTTAATTTAATCATTTGGATTTTTCGCATTGTTCATTTCTATTATGTACTACATACATTTGTTTCCATTTTATGTTATTTCAATTCTAGTTTTTGTTCAATTATTCTGTTTTCGCATTAATTGTTGTTTGTTGGCTGTTATATTACATCACCGTATCAATACTATGCTTTAAAATCACCACGAGTACGCCCTCAGAGCAAAATTCTGCGTTCTGCAGATTTTGCTGCTGTGACGACCGTCACAGCCCCATGACGAGCGTCACGCGGGTGACGACCGTCACACCTTTGTGACGACCGTCACGCAGTCCAGAACTGCTATCTAATAACAGGGTTCATGTTCCCTTCCACTCCCCCCATTATCACTTTCAAACTTCCAAAATTCATACCCCACTACGAATTTTCATCCTCCCCACATTGCCCTATAAACCTAAACTCCAAATTCAACCTCCAAACCACCGTTCTGTCAGTTTTCCCTCTCTGCCGAAAAACCCCAAAACCTCCGAAACCTCTCCATCTTCAACAATGGCCGGAAACGCAGATGTCAGCAACATTTCCTTCCCTGAGGGCGAGTTAGGCGACCGACAACGAGCACAGTACATTGCATTTCATCAGAGGTCACTCCAGCCAACTCACTACCCGCACCTTCCATCACTTACGGAGCTCGGACTCCTTGAAGGTGTAACCTAGATGCTTCAACGAGCGGGCATCTGGAACCTCTGCACCAACCCCCAGCCGACCTACGAACAACTCACCCTTGAGTTCTTGAGTTCGTTCTCGTACGTCACCAGCAGCGGCGAACTCAACCAGCACACAGGTGCCGCTTGTTTCCGAATGTTTTGAGTCAACTATCAGGTGAATCAGAATCAGATCGCCAGCATCCTACAGTTACCTCGCGGCGACAACGCTCATCGCTGCATCACCGACCAGTTCCAGCACGAAGCCTTCGCGCTGTGGTATCAGTTGACCGGCCTAAATGCTGATGGTTGGGACTCCCTGCACGCCACTCACATCCATAACCCCGCCATCAGGTACTTTCACAGAGCGTTGAGTAACATTATCTTTGCCAGAGACAGTAACCACAAAGTGAACTCCAAGGAGCTCTTCTTTCTTCATTGCGTCTTCAACAATGAACCTGTCAACGCTGCCCCGTTTCTGCTGGCTCACATTCAGGCCAACTGCAACCGTGGCTCGAAGCCATTCTACTTTGGCGGGATTGTCACGGCTATTGCACTTGGGCTGAACCTTGGCGACCGCCTCCAACACCTCCAGTCCATCCCCTCGGTGTTCCTTGACACCGACCACTGCAGGGCCTCCCATCTCATCCGCTCCCGAGCTGACGGGAAATATCATCCGGTTGTGCGTGGCAAGACCGTCAGAAGCATCATCCTTCCGTCCCACACCCGCATCCATCCAGAGGACCGTACCAACTGGTTGTTCGACCTCACTGCCCCTCCTACTGCCGCTGTTCCTACTCAGGATCCCACTCATGATTCCGAAGATGAAATCCAAGCTGAGTTGGACAGGTCCGAGCAGCCAGAGGCATCGCAGCCTCCTCCTCCAGTAGGTACATCTTCTCGCCGCCGTCGTCACCATCCCGTGCCCGACTATACCGAAGAGGACCTCCGTCGCTCCCTAGACCAGCAGGCACAGATACTCACGATGCTGCAGCAGCAGAACCAGCGAGCTGACCAGTTCGAAACTTGGCACCGCACTCAAATGCAACAACTTCACACCGACCAAGCTACGATCACTGAGAGTCTAGCGAATCTGACCCTGCAGGTCGAAGGACTCCGAGACACGGTCTACCACACCAGAGCCATGAGCTATGAGGACAGAGTAGCCCTTGCTAGAGCCAGAGGCCGCCAGCGTGGACGTGACAGAGGCCGGGACTAGATTTTCGTTTTTTTTTTCTTCATTGTTTACTATATTTCAGTTCTTTGTATTTTCATGTTCAGTTGTATCTCCCTCTCGCATGCTTCAAGAATCAGTGAGGACACTGATCGAGATAGTGTGGGAGCGGAGCCTTATTTCCACTGTATTCTGAACTTCTCTTATTTCCTGTATTTCCATTTCACTGCACTTTGAATTCTGGTAATATCTATTTTTACACTTTCTATTTCTAGCAAATAAAGCTCGTCTATATATTTTTCACGTTACGCAAACAATCCCCACATTATTCAACGTAAACAAAAACTTTCATTTGTTCCTCAAAAGCAAAATCATCACGAGAATGCACCTGAGTTTAAAACAAGTTTCGAAACTCCGAGGAAACGACAGTTCTAACAAAACCAGTATCGTCCAGACACCTTAGATCTCTAGTTTATGCGAGTCGGTTTCACCACCTACATGTACCAAAGTCTCAAGTGTCCACGCAAACTCAACCCCAAGTAGCTTATACTAGCAGTCAGCACCATCCTAAAAACACTTCTAAGCGAGCGACCGATGCAAATAAGTGTATGATCTCCAAAAAGATGAAAAATCATGAAAAGAGAGCTAAAAAGCCCAAGAATATAAGATACGTTTCCTTCTAAGTTAGGTGCTCCTCACCCGAGCATTTAGCCCAACGGCACGAAAAACTCATTGAAAAATCAATGACACCAAATTATGATCAATGAAGAAGATCAAAAACAAAAAAAAATGAGATCATATTCACTAACAGGTCGACTTGCCATGAAAGTGTGTGGACAACGGGCTTAATGTGATTGCGCTAGAACAAACAGGGTGAACTTGCCACGAGAACCTTGACACCAAGATACGGTAGCATGACTGAGACCGATTTGCATAAAAGGGATACCTCCGGAGACTTGTAGTCCAGTGTCGTCGTGATACTCGTCTTGTTCCTACCAAGAATCCCGGTTTTTCCAAACTCTGCGAACGAAGAAGCAACCTCGTGCTTGCCGACTTTTCCATGTTTTACTTGAGGACAAGCAAAGATTCAAGCTTAGGGGAGTTTGATAACACGAAATCATATAGATATTTTCATACATAATTCAACTAAAGTCTAACCGTTTTCGATCCGATTTCGGGTTATTTCCGTGTATTTGTCTGATGTTTTTGCAGGTATTCAACGATCACGTCTAAACAAGGCAACATGAAGAAAAGAAGCAATCCCAGATGAAATATGGACGAAAAAGGAGTGAAAACACAATGAAAAGCGCAGCAGACTGTTTTTGCTGATGTGACGACCGTCACAGATGCATGACGACCGTCACACGGGTGACGACCGTCACACCTTGTGACGACCGTCATGCAGGCAAAAACGCCCCACTCAGATTACACGTCAAAAGAGCAGTTCCAATTCCCATTAAGTGGTCCACTACTCCCTAAATTATCTGCCTCAAGGTCCATCATCCTCAGAGATAACCGTTGGGATTCCACTTCTATAAAAAGGGAAGCAGGGGACTTCAAAAAGTGTGCTGCATTCATACCACGAAGTGCTGCCGAATTTAATTTCCAGAGCAAATTTACTTCCCAGTTTTTATTTGTATTCCTTTCCTTTATTTCCCTTTTCATTTCCTCATTTCCATTTCCGCTCTTCTGTAATACCTATTGCACTGTACGATCAATTTGGAACTAAAGACAGAATCCTGCCAACATCTGTGGAGGATCTGCCCAAAGGCCAATTGGCATTATTTACAGGTTTTCATTTTGATCGACTTCTGTTTTATCATAATGCAATTTATTATTTATTATTATTATTTATGTTTTGTTTTTCCAAATTCCATGTCTAGCTAAACTTAGGTAATCGATATGTAGTAATAATTCGAATGGGATTTGATAACTCTTGTTTGAAAACTTTCTTTTCACAAAAGTAATTTATGGTCTAAGTGTTTAAAATTGATTCACGAAATAAACTTCGTCGCGAAAGCGAGAACTTATTTAAAAGTAGTTTTGCCACGAAAGTGGGAAATTAATTAAGATATGAACCAACAAGCGAAAGCTGCGGTAAGGTCAGATAGTAAAGACTAGGCATTTGTTTTAATAACAGCGAAAGCACTTTAAAATGAATTAGAACTTAGAGATTTCCAAAAAATAGTTTTAACCCCGAACGGGATACGAAAGTGTACGTTTGGCCCTTAGGATTATGATTAGTGTCAATAACCATCGTGAGACGAGAGTCTTCAAATCTCCATTTTCTGCTTAAATAAACTGTGAAAACTATTTCATACACCAGTAACTTATCAAATCCCTGAAGAACACAATTACTACGTATCGATTCAATTAATTAAAATCTAAAAAGTAATCTTAGTTCCCCCTTTTAGTGACAATCTTATTCCCTTAAAACATATTCTACCTAGCTAAACATAGTAACTCCCGAGAACACTAGTTTGATTACGAGTCCCTGTGGGATCGATATCTTTTATTACTACGCGATAGACTGCGCACTTGCAGTTAGTTGTATTAGACAT
Organism: Lathyrus sativus; assembly: GCA_963859935.3. Taxonomy (NCBI): domain Eukaryota; kingdom Viridiplantae; phylum Streptophyta; class Magnoliopsida; order Fabales; family Fabaceae; genus Lathyrus; species Lathyrus sativus. Next base: position 41,594,313 of record OZ012741.1, read on the forward strand.
AGAAAGTCGCGATCAACCTTCGACATCATTATAAGGTCATAAATCCCAATGTCCTTCCAATCTTGGGCTTTCACTTTTTCTATTTTTTCCAACCAATTGAGGTAAAGTTCGGAGTCTTTGAAGTAAGCGGTAGCCCTAAATAATCTGGCTCCATCATGGAGATACCTAAGATCTACGTCGAAGAGAGTTATGTTATCAGGGCCATCAGCGGAGACTTTGCTAGAATCTTTTTGCCCTAAAGGTTTAGTGACTCTATAGGAGGGAAAGAAGTCTCTAATGGCATAATAATCAAGACCTAAAGGAGGTAAAAGGACAAACATGGCTAAGGGTTTACCTGCAACAGTAACTGGGATGATTACCTGTGATTCATAGATGTGGCGTTTCTCTTCTAACAAAGGCTCGCGAATGAATTATTGGTTCTTCACTACCTTAGGATCGCTTAAGCTGGCAAAAGGTGGGAGAGTTGATGCAGAAGTTTACCCTTTGGGTTGCGTCTTCTTCTTTTGATGATCGGCCATTGTTGAAAGTAGTGAAAAGTTTGATTGGTTTAGAAAACAGAAAATTGGGGGAAGAGAAATGCAAGAGTATTGTTAAGAGTCGGAGAAGTTGGAAAAAATGAAAATATCATAGGAGAATTACTTATATAGTGTATGGAAGATTAAAAGTTTTCATCATTAAGGGGCTAGAGTTAGTGGGCCACGTGTGCGCCTGGAGTAGGGTGACAGATATGGTAGTTGCAATTCACGTCCCCTAGGTTGAAAAGGTGATGATGGCCCACGATTTTGGTGGTTCCCGAGAAAATCGCCATGATGAAACGTGACGTCAGGAACGTGCATCAAGGTGGCAGAACAGTATCTTGCGTGCTCCCCTCTATTTTTCTCTTTTCTCTTTCTTCCCTTTCACCTTCCCAGACTTGTATTGGGTAAAAGAACATCAGATGACACGTATGAGGAAGACAAGTGGCGTCGAAATCAGACGCTGTCAAAAAATGTGCTTTTCCATATTAGAAGTCGAAAAGACATTTTTGGGGGGCAATTTGTTAGCTCCTAAATTCGACACCTCTTGCAAAATAAAAGAATTTAAGAAGAAATGCGAAAAACAAGTTGAAAGCGAAAGTTGGTCGAAAGGCATAAGGCAGCTAAAGGAAGGAGTCGAAGAACTCACCAAGATTAAAGAGAAACAAGGACTTCGACCGTTTCTGCTGTTGGTGGTTTGTCGAAGGTTTGAAATTTAAAAGTTTTGGAGGGAACGGTTTCGTTTGCCAAATGCTTAAGAGGACACGTGGCACCTTATGAGCAGTAGATCCATGCATTGTGACAAGTGGCGAGTGGTGGTGATGTTGGAGGTTATTAGAAGTTATTTTTTACTATTATAAATAGGATGTCTTAGACATGAACAAAGGTGTTGTAATTTACCATTGTACAAATTACTCTTAGAATTACTCCAAGTATCCGAGCGTAGAGAAAGCGAGTATTATAGAGAATATACGTGATGTAAACACACCATCTTTTATCTTAATGAAATTTACTTTACTTGCTTTAAACTTTACAAAGTCTTTTACTTCCTTTGCACCCTCCTTCCTTACCTTCTCTCTTCCTTCTCTTTCTATGCAATTCCTTTCTCTTCGTCCTTAATCTAATCTTCCCTCTCCAAACAAATTTCTTTCTTTCTTTTATTAAAAGCTTTATTTTATCTTTTAAATTATTCCGTAGTCAAACAAGGTGTTTCTTTAGATTCTTTTACCCCAATACTGCCTAAGTGTGAAACTTAGATAGATTTCCAAAATAAAGAGCCTTTAGCACATGTCCTAGGATCAATCTGATTGATCCTGTGAGTCACCGAAGTTAGATTTGGAAGATCAGCGATTGTTTTCCGATTTTCAAGGGAAACACCTACTACCTTAACCTTCACCCAATTGTACTTCATTACATCACTTGACTCTACTAACGTCGCGCCCTTCTGGGCTAGGTGGTCGATTTTAGAATGTTACATGGGTGTGATCCATGACACTACATGTGACTTATCTCGAAGATCTAAGTGGGCTTTCACCTCAGTTTCAATGGGTTCACATTTATTAGTTCTTAGAAAAAGTTGAATGATATAATCAACACGTTCCTCATCTGTTTGATAGCTTGTATTTCCTCCTTAGTAAAAAAGGGATTCGACATGAGGAATTCAGTTTGATTCCACTCATCGCCGTCATTTGATAAAAGACCTTTAAATGAATCAAACAAAGAAGCACCTTCTTCCAGGGAGTTCACAGATGCCTTTCTGAGTCAGAATCATTAGATAAGGATATGTATTTTAGTTCTAGGTGATCATGAACAAGAGAAGGGAGATAAGAATCAGGGGATGTCCCTATTCTTACAATGGAAGAAGTATTGCTCTCATAATCAATCTTTAGATTAATGGTATTATCACTCATCTTGACTAAAAAATAGGAAATGCTAGAGGTAAAAGCTTTAGGGGAGAAGGGTACCTGGTTATGAGAGATTGGTGAAGCAAAGTAAGTGGAGTAAGGCTTAAACTTTGATAGAAAAGTTACAATCGAGATGAACACCTTGTGAAAGGAAGAAGAAAATATGTTTACTAATAAAGTGAACTTGAATTTCAAGGATTGTGAAAAGTTTTTCAATGATTAACTCCCACTTATTTATAAGTAGGAGATAATTGAACGATCCATATCTGTAATGTAAATAAGGATGAAATCAATGACTAAGGATATCCTTGGGAATACATGCTAACTAGAGTTCACTATAAGCCACACCATGCCCTTACTTTTCGCTTCAGAACAAGTGTCAGAAAAAGACAATGAAACGTTTCAGGGATGGAAATTCATTTAATGCACTTGCCTCCACTACTTCTTTATTCAACTCCAAATGTTTTGGCTCTCTCTCACATTAGACAACATCCTTGAGGGGTGACTAAAATCACTAAAGGCTTCCCCGACTCCCTTAGTTCTCGGAAAAACCTTGGGGGAAACTGTTAAAGGCCCAAATAGTTGAGGCCCAATTCATCTCAAATCCACTCCACTTGACCCAAGGTATAAAATAAGTTCACATCAAGAGCAAGGTAAATTTTTTGATATCCACTATTCACTACACTCATCTTGAATCTTGAACTGACTTGGACAGTGGAGTGTTACCCATGCAGATGCACCCCACACCTCCGCCATAGAGATTAGTGTAACACCCCCTTTTATACCCCCAAAATAATGCAATTAAACACTTAATCACATATACAAAATTCATCAGAGTATATTTATAACATGGTATAAAAGAGGCGCATCACATTATTCACGAAACGACAACATAAATAATAATGTTCATAAAGAGATAAAACAAAAGGAGTAAATCTCAACTAAAAGTAAAGCATGACTCTTAGAGTCCACATGTCAATGTTTTGATTAAAGCGGAAGACTAGAACATTGAATTACTTAAGACATGATATAATAGAAGTACACATCATCAAGTTGTTCATAGTATCATCCATATTTTACAAACATCATCAGCTGATACATATACAATGTATCACAAAAGAATACTCTACAAGCCTAGCTACCCGATGTTACATATCAGAGCAACCGACTCAAAAGAATAAAGCTATACTTCACCAAAAGAAAACCTCCAACAATCCTAATCTGCAATGCCTCATAGAGCATTATAAAACAGCAGAAGGGTGAGAAATATTATCATAATAATCAATGCATATAATTATATATACATACATAACATAAACATACATACATTACATTTCTCACCACAATCCATTTTAACTCATATACTTAGTCCACACGCAATCATATTTCATATAGTAATGACATTCATGCTATGTGACTCAATACGACTCAATGCAAACTTATGCCATGTGATACCAACACTTGTTATCTTTTTTCCGTTTACATTAAACCGGGTCCACTCTTCTAGACCGATAACCACCAAAAGCCCCTCCTCTAAGCTTTCAAACCCACTCTTCTAGGCTTGGGACAAGTCACTAGTCTCCACGAAACTAGCAAGCATTGCCTCTTGACTAAATGATGCATATGCAATCAACAATTCAATGCACTTAAGACCGACATATTAATCTCATGCATTCAAATAATTCATCTCTTCAATAATTATCACAACGATTGCATACACAACATATTCATACATATCATCAATATATTAACAAACAATGCACACATATACACAATATGTTCTCATGCATTCTTCATACATTTTTAAATCAATTATAACAATGTATTACATTTCGCCACGAATTACAATTTCGATCAATTCACAATCTAGGATTCACGCCGTAAGGCTACCCACAATATAATATATCCCGGCGTAATCGACGCCTCGAGCATGGAAATAATCAAAGTTAAGTCAGAAATCCGACCTCGGATGGAAACATTAAAGAAAAACACATCCTGTCACGTTCGCTACTCTGCTCGCTTAGCGAGCTCCTAGCGAGTATTTGCTACTTGTTCGCCCAGCGAACAAGCTCGCGAAGGCAAACAAAAGCTACTAACTTCGTTCGCTACCTCGCTCGCTCAGCGAAGGCCTAGCGAACCTTCGCTACCTCCTTCGCTACCAGCGAATACCACAACATGCATTTTGTCCAAGTCTAAGACTGTTCGCTACTGGCTCACTACTAGCTCTCTTAGCGAACGTTCGCTACCAGCTCGCTCAGCAAACACGCTAGCGAATGATGCAAACTCCAAATTTCTTACTGTCCAACTCCCACCAAACTCTCCAAAACCAATCGATTCTCACCGAAAAAGCTCTGTATCCTTAGTCTAACATCCTCCCGACTAAATACTTCCACTTATTCTCATTCCTACCGTTGAAAACACAGATTCTACCGATTAATCCATTTATGCCCTAAAATGGAAGTTGTAGAAAAACATCCAATACTCTAACCCAAGCATACATATTCATATACATTGTTAAGATAATGATATTTCACACCCTTACCTTGATTACTCCAAAGCTTGAGAGTTGTTCTTGATGATTCCAAGTTCTTCCCTCTTCTTCTTCTTCTCTTTTCTCCTCTTTCTCCTTCTTTCTCTATTCTTTCCTTTATGTTTCTATCTTTTCCTTTTCTTTCCACTCTCCTTTTTAATATATCTTTCTCTTCTAATTCTCTCCAACATCTATTAATTCATTTTAATTAATTACCCATCAATTAAATAATTCTCATTAACCCATTAATTAAATAATTAATTAATGAAAAATCGGGTTGTTACAATTAGCATTGTCGGTTTAAGATACTTAGTTTATCAGCTACATACACATTTCAGATTCCTGAATGAAACACTTTTGATTATAAATAATACACGACATGCAGACCTTGTTCCCATTTAGAAGGTGAAAGGGCTAGTGATATTTTGGACCTCATAAATACTGATGTATGTGGAACACTGAACACACCATCCGTAAGAGGTTTTCTATACTTAGGCAAGCCCTGTTTTCTACACATGCAGATCTTTTCTAGGATAGATTGGATGACTATCCTATTTAAGATATGAAATACAGTTTTAATCGCATCCTTCCAAAAGTATTTAGGCAAGCCCATTTCTCTTTTCATTTTCCATGCTAATTCTTCTTAAATAATATTTTTCTGTTCCACAACACCATTTTGTCGTGGAGTGTGCAAGCATGAAAGGTTATGGGCAATACCACTATCGTTGCAAAAGCTTTCGACTTGGTGGTTGAATATTTTCAAATTAAGTCAGTTTTGAATAAGCTTGAAAAATTTCACAAAAGGTTTTTTCCTTTTGAATTTAAAATAGAGTCCAAGTAAATCTAATTAAATCATATACTATTACAAAGTCGTAGAAGTTGCCTACTAGACTTTTAGTTCTTAAGGGAGAAGCTCAAGAGGTTTTGAAGTGGAAACACAATTTTTTGATTTAAAATCCACTCTTGTTTGTTTTCCCATTTGACATGCATCGCACAATGTTTCTTTAGAAAGTTTGATTTTCATTAGACTAATTACTAGATTCTTTGAAGCTATGTTATTTATTAAGTCATAATGAACATGGCTTAAGCGTATATGTTATGGAACCTTATTTTTTAGGTGATATGCTTTTAACAAGGACAAAAAAACTGATTATGACAACTAATGGATGATGTCAACTAATGTCTTCTAGCAAGTCAAGTATAAGCGGTTAAGCGAGTAAACATGCAAACCAAAGTATTAGGGTTTGATGAATTTTACTATTTGATGATGGAAACCAAATGGAATATAAGATTAAGCTTCTTCTCAAGTGAACTCAGACAAGTGCCTATTAAAGAAAGCATTTGACAAAGTCTTAAAGTGTGAGAAAGCCCTATCTTAATTAGTATAAGTGAATACTTGTAATGCATAAGGGTGTTCTCATAAACGTACATGACTAAAGCACACACTCTGAAAACTTATTTTTAAATTGATTTTTATAAATAAAATACCTTTAAATATATCTTAAAGATGTACTAGATGAATTGGGAGTTCTCAAAATTATTGTGGGCAGAGTTTTATATTTTCTAATCAATTGAGACATGTGTCTAATCGATTAGCTCAATTTAAAATTGAGTCATCAATGATTAGGAAAATATCTTAATGATGTTTAACTGTTAGATTTATTTTTCTATTTGAACTTACAAACGATTGTATTTGAAGTATCTAATTGATTAGCATTAGGCGCCAATCGATTAGCTGCATACTTTCTCTCACTAATATTTTACCTACATACTTTTGTAAGAAGGTTCTTTTGTGAGTGAGGATAATTTGTAATTCTGGAAAGGTAGAAGTGTAAAATTTACCAAGGGAATTTTTTTACACCTTGGTTGAATAATATCCTATTAGGGATGGTTTAGGTTAGAAGCTAAACCCATGAGAAAATCTTTTTCGGTTTGGAAATTGTGTGATCAAACCCTTGTTTAGGTTCAAGATTAGCTTGTGATAAAAGCTTCGTAAGTTTGAGATTATCCCGTCGTAAAATCTCCTAGGTTATTAGTTAGCCCTTGTAAAACCAAGGTTTAAGGTTCTTGAGCTCATCTCATGGTAAAATCAAGGTTTAAGTTTTGTGAGCTCATCCTGTGGTAAAACCAAGGTTTTGTTAAATCTTAGCCCGTGATAAAAGCTTGGATAAGGTTTGATATTATCCCGATATTAAAATCTCCTAGGTTATTGGTTAGTCCATGTAAAACTAAGGTTTAAGGTTCGTGAGCTTATCCCGTTGTAAAAGCTTGCAAAGTTTGTTTAGAAGCTTTAAGACCAACCGCTTCGATCTACTATTTGTGGAAAGAAGAATAACTACTTTGGTCTACAGTTTATGGAAAGAGGACTAACCACTTTAGTCCAACATTTGAAAGAGAAGACTTAAATTTATATATTCCTAGTCTTACCATTTGGTTGGAAATCAATCATTTTCCTTATATAAGGGGGTCCGTGAGTATTACTGACGTGGGAAAACCGTAAGTGCACGATTGCTTTAAGTAGTATGAAAAGATCAAACCCACTGAGAGATGTATGATTACCAAATTCCTATTTTAACTTTGTTTATCTGAAGCGATCGTAAAAAATTTTGTTGGGTGCATATTGAAATTGAAATTAGAAAATAATAAAAATAGAACACGAGGTTTATGGTTGTCTATCTAGACTCACCCCAAATGATCATTGATCCACTATCGCGCACGGATCAAAAACGAGTATTTTTGAAAACTTAGTAAAGGGAAGCAACACTCAAATGTCGTATTACAAGGACTCTTGTATTGAATTTAACCAACTATAGTAACGGTTTATGGGGGGGTTGAGTTTCGATTAATAGAAAAAATATAGCAAATAAGTGATTAAAATAAGTAATTATAAAAATAAGCTAAAACGGTTAATCATACTGATTCGGATTCTGACTTATCATTGGCTATTATAACACCAAACCCTAAGCAGATTCGATCTTGTTTGATTATGGTAGCAATTAAACAAGCGCTTATCAAAATCAAATGAATTATATTCCTGTTTACCGAATTAAGCAAACGGTTAAGAATATGACGAGTTAACGAATTAAGTAAACGATAACACACAATTAAATTTAGGAACATGCATAGAATCGAATTTAATCAATTTTATTCTATGAACATCAATCAAATTAAGTAAATAATTGTAATAAAATTAAGCAAATGACTTCATAGAAAAGGATTAAAAGGAATCAAATTTAAAGTGATATTATAATAACCTCAAAGCGATGGAACCGTACACAACAGAATTTGCCCGTGAGAATTAGTTCTCCATTGCAATTGTAAAAAGCAAAGTTAAATCATGAAAAGAAGGTTATGAACAGTAGCATGGCTGCTAATATGTATAGGGAAGCATCACAAAATCTGGTTCTAACCCAACTGAGTCGAAAAATATAAAAAAAACCCGGCCCAAAACTAAATATTTCTACCGGGAGATTTCGGGTCCTGACTTCAACGAATTATTTGAGCATACTACACTTCGACTAAGCTTCTGCCTCAAACATGAAAGTTGTAGCTCTTTGTCTTAACTTTCCAATGCCTATTAGAACGCGTAAATCCGATTCCTGTAGCTTATGTTATGATCCAAACAGTGGACATATATCAAATAACTGTAAATGCTGAAAATAAGTTGCGAAAATAGAATAAAGGTAAAACAAACTTAAATATGAAAACACATTAAAATAATAAAAATACTCAAGTAAATTGTAGGAATGCCTAAATATAACAATGGAAGAATGTGTATGAAGATGCACAAATCAAATTCTCCAACACTTAAACTTTTGCACTCCGAGCAAAATATTATCAAGACTCATGAAAAAGAATAACATTCAGATACTCATTCTAGGCTGTAAACTCTTCTTCAGTCAAGATCGCATCGATAGGTACTAATTTTTCACACTAAGGATATCGTAAGAACACAAATCCATAATTGTACGGTCATAAACCTCCCTCCTATACAAACAAATATGAATCATGTTATTATGCTTAAGTCTAACTTACGCATCCTCCTTTTTGCTCTCTTTCATTCTAATGCAATCACATTAAGCCCGTTATCTATTCATACACATGATAAATAAGTCTGTTAGTGACTATGATCTATATCTTGTCAATAATTTAAAATTAACCACTTTAGCAACAACAATATTTTTTTTTTGTGAAGGTTTCACAATCGTTAGCCTAAGTGACCGGGTGAGGGTCATCTAACTTAAAAGGCGGATTCCTATTTAGATTTCTTATTAAGTACGAGATCATTCACTTATTTGCATCAGCTTAATTTCTTAGTGTGTGATTTCTAGATGGTGTTGACTGCTAGATAAACTGCTTAAGAGCTATTAAAGGATGAGAACTCAAGGCTATGTCATAACAAGTATTTAAATCGATTTCCATATTCGGGAGACTTAAGGTGTTAAAACGGTATCGATCTTATGAATTTTTCTCAAGTCTCCACAATCTAACCTCAAATTAATCTATAGACTAAGAATTTCAAAAGATGCATTGTGTTTCAAAGTAATAACAAAATTATTTTTTTTATTTTTTTATTTAAGAACAAAACCAAAACAAAACAAAGAAAACAAAATAAAGAAATGGTTCCCTCCCTCACACTTAAAACATGCATTGTCCTCAATGAAAGGACATAAGTATAAAATAAGAGTGAGAGAAAAGAAAGAACACACTCGATTAATCAAGGTGGATAGGTGATCACATAAACAACCTTTCCTAAAGAGAGATCTTCTGTAGGCTCCTCTTCCAACGTGGGGACGTCATAAACGAGTATTTTTGAAAACGTAGTAAAGAGAAACGACACTCGAATGTTGTATCGGAAGGATTCTTGTATTGAATTTAACCAACTATAGTAACGGTTTAGGGGGGGTTGAGTTTCGATTAATAGAAAAATATAGCAAATAAGTGATTACAATAAATAATTATAAAAATAAGCTAAAACGGCTAATCCTACTGATTCGGATTCTGACTTATCATCGACTATTATAACACCAACCCCTAAGAGAATTCGATCCTATTCGATTACGATACTAATTAGACAAGAGCTTATCATAATCAAATGAATTATGTTCCTGTTTACCGAATTAAGCAAACGGTTAAGAATATGACGAGTTAACGAATTAAGCAAACGATAACACACAATTAAATTTAGGAACATGCATACAATCAAATTCAATCAATTCTATTCTATGAACATCAATCAAATTAAGCAAACAATTGCAATCAAATTAAGCAAATAACTTCATAGAAAAGGATTGAAAGGAATCAAATTTAAATTGATATTATAATAACCTCAAAACGATAGAATCGTACACAACAAGATTTTCCCGTGGGAATTAGTTCTCCATTACAACTGTAAAAAGCAAAGTTAAATCATGAAAATAAGGTTATGAACAGTAGCACGACTGCTACTACGTAGAGGGAAGCATCACAAAATCCGGTTCTAACCCAACTGGGTCGAAAAACATAAAAAACCTGGCCCAAAACTAAATATTTCTAACGGCAGATTTTGGGTCCTGACTTCAACAAATTATTTGTTCCTGCTACACTTTGAATCAGCTTCTTCCTAAAATACAAAAGTTGTAGCTCTCTGTCTTAGCTTTCCAACGCCTATTAGAATATGTAAATACGATTCTTGTAGCTCCTGTTATGATCTGAACAGTGGACAAATATCAATTAACTGTTAATGCTGAAAATAAGCTGCAAAAATAGAATAAAGGTAAAAAAAATTAAATATGAAAACACATTAAAATAATAAAAATACTCAAATAAATTGTAGGAATGCCTAAGTATAATAATGGAAGAATGTGTATGAAGATGCACTGATCAATCATCCAATGTTTGATTACGAGATTATTTAATAATTTTTATAGAAAAGTAGATAAAAGTGTGTGTCGCCCACTTTTGTGGCATGTGAAATCTAGATGTGGTTCTCAATACAGTTAAAGGACTTTCTCAATAGAAATTTTCATGAAGGGTGCCTTTCTACTCTACTATTTAGAAACTTTCTATCAAACATCAATACACATCTTTTTGGACTATGGTTGTGTCTATGCTGCCTTTACTTTCGCAACTGACATATACGTATTTTTTGAATTTGAATTCTAAAATAAAAAGGAATCAAGTTTCTCTTAATACAATATAGATGAATCAATTAGGGGTTGTCATGACATAGACTTTCATAACCTCTTGTCCTTATAGGAGTACTCACACATGGTGAGACAAACAACGATAAAATAATAATGACAAGACATTGCAAGTAAATTGAAATAACAATAAAGTAAAGCAAACAAAACTAAATTGAATAATAATTTAAAATATAAAAAAAGTCAAGATTAATATACCAAAGTCCAAAGCAATTACAAGAGCAAGCTTAGACTAAAGCTTCAAAGTGAAAAAAAAACAGCTAAAGAAAATAGCAAATGTATGATAGATAATAAGTCATAAGTGGTCATCTTGCTTGATGTTCAAGTTCTATTTATACTAAAATCAATCATAAATCACATTTAATTGGCAACTACCACAAGCTAAGTCTTAATTATCCATTATCACAAAGCCTACGGGGGAAATGGATGCCAAGAAGTCACAAAACATCCAAAAATCAAGAATATTGTAACTGCCTAGGAACCTGACAAGTTTCTTGTTAGGGGACACGGCCAGCCCATGTCAGCCATGAGTTCTTTGTATGAGAGCAATGCTGAAGGCCAACACGAACTGTGTCAGGTAACACGACCTAGTCGTGTTGGCTGCAAGAATTTTATATGGCATGGGCTCTTTTTTGTGCAATCTTTGGCCTTTTCACTTTGATTCAATCCATTACCTTCTTGTTACCTGAAAACATAAAAAGAAGAAAAAAACGCATAAAATAGAACTAAAGTGATGAAAACACTCATGAAAATGTAAATAAAACAAGCAAGAAACACGGTGTGTTTACTACTTATCAAATACCCCCAAACTTGAATCGTTTCTTACCCTCAAGCGACAAGCTTTTTTGGAAAAAAAATTTAGGATCAAGTGGTTTGGTTCCTCAAAAGCTTAAAAGATGGAATCACTGATACTCATACAAGGTTTTTCGCTCTGACCTACTAAGACCTAAGTTCCCTCATACTCACTAACACCAAAAGCATTACTAGAGCACAAAACCGTACAACAAATACATACAAAATTTTCCATTTTGGCTACCTTTCTATATATGCTTTGGACTTAAGTATTTTTTTCAATTTTTCCTTCCTTTTGTTAAACATTTAAATTAAGGCATTTTAAAATAATATAATAATCATCACATACATAATATTGATCGAGAAAAGAAATTTTGTTTTTGGATTTGAAATTTACATACTTATGTTTGTTTACTTATTGACCATTTTGGTTTGACATTGGGGTTCAACCACTATTGGGCTGAATAACTGGGTGAGGGTTACCCAACTTAGAGGGTGCAATCGCCTTTTACCGCCATTTTTCATCTTTTAAGGCTTATATATATATATATATATATATATATATATATATATATATATATATATATATATATATATATATATATATATATATATATATATATATATATATATATATATATATATATATATATATATATATATATATATATATATATATATATATATATATATATATATATATATATATATATATATATATATATATATTCTTTCTTTCTCAATTGATCAATAATGAAAAGTAAATTAAATGTATGTCAGACCGTCTATAACAACTACTCAAAAGGTACTTCTCAGAATCCAAGTACTATTGTACAAAAATACAGGCTAAACTCACAACCTACTCAGAAAACTAATAGTGTTCAGGTAATACTTATTGTATCAATTTTCCAGGGGTTCCTAGATTTAGCCAATCATTACTTCAATACTATATACTTTCTCATATATTTTTCAAATTCACGAGCTTTTTTGGGAGGGGGTTACAACTCAATTTTTGGGAATTTCAACAATGGTACATGCAATTTATTCAAACTGAATTATCCTAACAGCACAAGACACACAACAAATAGATGAAATAAAAAATAAAGAACTTACAAACACTTCATTATGGAGGTGGGAAGCACAGAAACAGAGGAATAAAAAATAAAAAGAACGTGCAAAGAGAAACAACACAAAAGACATAAGCAATTAAAAGTGTGGGTTGTCTCTCACGAATCACTTTATTTAACATCATTTAAGCTCGACGATCCATGAGTGCAAGCACTCATGGTGGTCCTTTAAAAATCAAGTAAATTTATTCCTCTACTACATCATTAGTGTTGTAGTACTTTAATCTATGTCCATTCGCAATGAATGATCCCATAAAATGACTCCAAATTTCTATTGCTCCATATGGTGTCACCCTCTTCACCACAAATGGTCTAGACCACCGAGACCAGAGTTTTCTAGGAAACTGTTTGAGTCTCAAATTAAACAATAAGACTAGCTCACCTTCTTTGAACTCTCTTTTAAGGATTCTTTTGTCAGTCCATCTCTTAGTTCTCTCTATATACAACTTCACGTTTTCATACACATCAAGGCGTAATTCTTCCAACTCACTCAATTGTAACTTTCTTTTCTCTCCTACTGCTCGGTAATCTAGATTAAGGGCTTTGATAGCCACATAAACCTTATGTTCTAACTCTACCAAAAGGTGACAGGACTTCCTATATATTAGCTTGAATGGAGTCATATCAATGAGAGTTTTGTAAGCAGTATGTTATACCCAAAGTGAGTTGTCGAGCTTAGAGGATCAGTCCTTCCTAGAAAGGGAGAAGGTATTTTCTAAAATGGCTTTTATTTCTCTACTAGAAACCTCGACTTTACCACTTTTTGGAGATGGTAGGGTGTAGAAAGCCTATCCCTTACCCCATATTTCTTAAGAAGACTCTCAAATTTTTTGGCGATGAAATGAGATCCCTCATGCTTATCACTAGCCTAGGGACCCCAAACCTTGGGGAAATTATTTTCTTGAACATATTTATCACGACTCGGCCATCATTGTTGGAGAGGCGATGGCCTCAATTTATTTTGGAATATAGTCTACAACAACGAGTATGTACTCATTTCTCATAGATGAGGGAAATGATCTCATGAAATCAATCCCTTATACATCAAAAATCCCAACCTATAAGATGTTGTTTAGAGGAATTTCATTCTTATTTGAGATGTTTCTGATGCGTTAGCCCTAGTCACACCTCTTTATAAAAGCATAAAAATCTTTGAAGAGAATTGGCCAATAAAGGCCAACATGCAAAATCTTCGACACAGTTTTGACGATACTAGCATGTCCACCATAGGCAGAAGCATGACAGTGAGCCATAACACTTCCAGTTTCCTCTTTTGGGATACACCTCCGAAAAACTGTGTTGGCGCCTCTCTTAAAAAGCAAAGACTTATCCCAATAGTAATGCTTAGGGTCACAGAAAAATTTCTTTTTACGCTGCTAGCTCAGACCCGAAGGCAAAACTCCAACAAAAACATAGTTGACAGAGTCGACATACCAAGTTATTTCCTTTTAAACCAACGAAAACAACTTGTCATCTAGGAAAGAGTCATCAAGGGGTAACTCTCCCCTTCTTTACTTAGTCGATCTGGATAAATGGTCAGAAACCATATTTTTTGTCATTTTTTTATCTCTTATCTCAATATCAAATTCTTGAAGTAGTAAAATCCATCTGATAAGCCTAGGTTTGGAATCTTTTTTACTTAGGAGATATCTAATGGTCGCATGGTCTATATAAACAATTATCTTTTATCCCACTAGGTAGGGATGAAATTTGTCGATATCAAAGATCACGACCAATAGCTCTTTCTCTGTGGTTTCATAATTAATTTGTGCCTCATCTAGAGTCCTACTAACATAGTAAATAACATGCATTTTCCTATCCTTTTTCTGACCTAACACCACGCCTACTGCATAGTTGCTAGCGTTGCACATGGTCACAAAGGGAGAAATCTAATCAGGAGGCTGAATTATGGTAGCAGAGACTAGTTCCTTTTGAAGATACGAAAGGATTCAAGGAACTCATTATTGAAGTCAAATTCAACATATTTCATTAATACCTCAGTCAGGGGCTTAGAAATCTTAGAGAAGTCCTTAATGAACCGATGGTAAAAATCGACATATCCAAGAAAACTGTTGACTTCCCTCACAGTGGTTGGGGTGTAAACCTCTCTATTACCTCAATTTTTTCTTGGTCAACCTCAATTCCTCTAGTGGACACTACGTGTTCGAGGACTTTTCCTCCTTTACCATGAAGTGACATTTTCCCCAATTTAACACCAGGTTGGACTTAATACACCTCTTTATTACTTTTTTTCTAAATTATTCAAACAATCACTAAAGTTGGATCCATAAAACGAGAAGTCATACATGAATACTTCCACAATATCTCCTAGAAAATCAGAGAAAATAAACATCATGCAGCATTGAAAAGTTGAAGGCGCATTGCATAGACCAAATTACATTCGTCAGTAGGTAAATGTACCGTAAGGGAAATTAAATGTTCTTTTATCTTTATCATTGGGGCGAATGGGGATTTAGGAAAACCATGAGTAACCATCTAGGTAGCAAAAATAAGAGTGTTTGGCTAGACGCTCAAGCATTTGGGCAATGAATGAAAGTGGAAAATGGTCTTTCCTGGTAGCTTTGTTAAGCTTCCTATAGTCAATACACATTTTCCGTCCCGTGACCTTCCCAGTAGCTACTTGCTCTCCTTACTCACTATTAATCACCGTTACCCCCTCATTTCTTAAGTACCACGTGGACAAGGCTAACCCATTTACTATCGGAGATGAGATAAATTACATCGGCCTCTAGGAGTTTTAAAACCTTTTTAACCACATCTTTCATGTTAGGATTTAGCCTCCTATGATATTCTGTAGAGGGCTTACAATCATCCTATATCAGAATCTTATGTATACAAAAAAAGGGGCTAATTCCTTTCAATTCATCAATGGTGTATCCTATGGATTTTGGGTTTTTTTAAAACAACTAGCAATTGTGCAGTTTCAGACTCTCCTAAAATTGCATTTACTATCACAAGGTGGTTCGACCATTCATCTAGAAATTCATATCTAGGGGTCTGGGGTAATTGTTTCAATTCTATTTGTGGTTCTTATTACTTGGATTTATCACTTTGTGTCATGAGAACTTAAAAGCTTTGATCAGAGGAAATGGGGCTTTTGTCCAATACTTCATCATAAACTTCCACTTTAGTAATTTTATTTTTAGCACCAACGTCAGACGTGTTTCCAACTCATCGACTGAAAGGTGCTCAGATGCGCTTTCTTTGACACAAATCATTCGATAATATCGATAAAATTGCAAGAATCTCTTATTGAAGGATTATGATAACATATAATCTATTGGGACATTTGTCTAATCGATTAGCTCAGATATGCGTAACGTAGACCTATGGAATGATAATGAACAAAAATTGTTCAACAACGATTAATTCATGGATCAATCAAATGCAAAGCTATTCATAAAGCGTATTTCCAATGAACACAAAGCGATAAAAATACTCAAAGGCAATTTATCGAACACTTAGTGTGCGATCAATAACGTTTGGAAATTCAATTTGATTTATTAATGTTAAAAGCCAATCACAATCAAAGTGATTGTGATTATATTAACAACAACAATTTAAAAGATAGTTGAAAATAAGTTCCAATCGAATTAATCGAAACAGCAAAGATATCGATAATTTGTAAGAACAACAGTTAAACAAATAGATAGATAGAGATAAAGACACTAAGATTTGTTTAGGCAGTTCTCTTATTGGCCTCGCTATGGATACGTTTGTCCTCAATCCGAAATCGAATTGAGATATTTGCAATTAACGTTATCTTTGCAAAAATATTTATATAAGAGGTGAAGAAATCTAACCC
Source organism: Lathyrus sativus (assembly GCA_963859935.3). NCBI lineage: Eukaryota > Viridiplantae > Streptophyta > Magnoliopsida > Fabales > Fabaceae > Lathyrus > Lathyrus sativus. The sequence goes on from OZ012741.1 coordinate 41,611,189, forward strand.
CACAAACCCTATAGTTTGTTGTTGATTCAACCACATCCAAACCCTTGATCAAAGCTTGATCAAGTCACCAACAATGCGGCTACAATACATCGATTATCCTGAGCACGCACTTGCTGAACCTAAGATTCCCAAACACGATTCACCGTCTTGCACTACTCCTTTCCAAGGAAACCACCTTGTCATAATGCCTTCACTCGGTCGAATCTGTGTTGACGTGATCTTGTCCAAAACCTTCAAATCCTAATGATCTTGAAGAAAAACCCCGCCTTAGTTTTCTTATTTGAAGCACACAAAGATCCCAACCTAATATTCTCGGTTACACCAACCTAATTGGATGTTATCAACCCTAATCTAGATGGTCTCCCAATTGAAAAATGATTATGTGTAGTTCAATTGTGTGCATGCATAGAAGAAAGGTTGAAGATGATGATAATGCTTTGTAATTTAGTTTCTTTTAGGTAATTCACTAGTACCTTACTAAAAAAAGTTACGTGTGTATATATATATATATATATATATATATATATATATATATATATATATATATATATATATATATATATATATATATATATATATATATATATATATATATATATATATATATATATATATATATATATATATATATATATATATATATATATATATATATATATATATATATATATATATATATATATATATATATATATATATATATATATATATATATATATATATATATATATATATATATATATATATATATATATATATATATTGTGTGTGTGTGTGTGTGTGGAAATAGGCAAAAAAGATGCAAGAAAAAATAAGATGCAAAATAAAATTTAAGTTTTTGAAAGCTACAGGTTGGCCCATGAAAGCAATAGGTCAGCCTATCAAGGTGTTTGTTGAAGCGGTAAAGCAGCAAGCAAAAATATTATTTTCGGAAGAATTTCCTCTGAGATTTATCTTCTCCACAGGGATCAGTGTGAGGGAAAGAATGTCGTTCAACAATCTCTACGTTTCTAAGCTTGGGTTTGAATGGTTTGGGATAAAAATTCAAAAGAAAAAACATAAAACAAGAAAATAAGTACATTCTTAAGAAATCAGAAAACTCGTCAGGAGTTGTATTTCGTTCTATCCATCATGTACTAAAAAATATATGGATCAAATGCACGCAACCTAATTCGCTCATCAATATCATCACGTATCGCTCACAACAGAGGTTATCTCTAACGCAAAGTCGAGAGATCAACCGTATTGTCTCATTGTTGATCTCTCACACAACTCGACAACAAAGAGCATTAAGAATTGATACTCACGTGAATATTAGTCCTAAATCTATCTCTAGCATTTAGAATCTAATAGATGTTCATCTTAGATCGAGTTCGAACAATATATGTCTATAGCAATCCAAACCCATTAAGTAAAAAATCAAGATAATCATCGATAAAGAGTTGTAAAAGATATTTTATACAAAGATTCATAAATATACATACAATCAAGATAAACTTACATACAAAACCCCAACAAATGAAAAATACATAGAAAGGAAAGAAGAAGAACACAAATCTCACGGTCTGTAAACTCCGATTGAAGTGGATTTGACTCCGGATCGTCAAGATGCACCCTCCAATGTTGTTTCTAAGCTAAATCTACTCAAGAATGTGTTTGATGAAGTTGGGGTAAAAAGTTCCCAAACAACATAACCTAAGAAATGCTGAAAAATCACTTAAATAGACAAAAATGGGTCTCATTATTCGCCTAGTGAAGTCCTATTCGCCTAGCAAACTTATGCATCTTTCGCTACTTCCAAAACAGTGTTTTTCACGTGTTTTAGAACTTTCTGTTCGCCTAGCGAACATGACAGCAAACCAATACTTGTTTCGACCATAACTTTTGAACCGTAACTCCGTTTTACGCGCGGTCGGAAGCGTTGGAAAGATTATTCAATGCTCTATAAGACAATGACAAAATATCATTGCTTATATACCTACAAAAAATGAGAAAAAATCAATTGAACTCAATGAAATTTACGCGACACACAATATATACACTATAATGTAAACTATACAACATATGCACAAAAGTTGAGGTTTATTGGTTGAATTAAGCCAATAAGTGCCAATTATTTACACTCAAAATCAGTACATTTTAGCACGTATCAGTGTTCAGGTCGGCCTGAATGAGGCGACCTATGGACAGAATCCACAAACTTTAATATTGATGTGTGGAGGTCGGCCTGTAAGATCTATGTGCCAACATGTACTGAAGCAAAAGCTTCTATAGGTCGGCCTGAAATTCTATGTGTCAGCCTATACTGAAGCAAAAGCTTCTATATATAGATCGGTCTGAAATCGTATGTGTCGGCCTATGCAAGAGTGTTCACACATTAAACATAGTTTTTTATGTATGAAACACGCCCATACATTTCCAATCATTTTCAAAACCATTTGTATGAATCCTAAGGCTAAAAGGATTCAATGTACATCTAAACTTTGGTTGATACCGCCCCATATTCAAAAACGCTAAGTCACACTGCTAGTTTTGACATCATTCAAAATATGGCTAAGTTGTAGAATGCACTCACACTCACAATTGTCTCTGATATACTTTCATGTAAGGAGGGTTAAAACAACTATATAAGCAGAAGAACGCGAGAGGAACATATATACACAATTGACAAGAGAATTTGACAATGAGTTTACTGTCCTTCACTAGTAGAGTTATCATTGATGTACTTTTACGAGTATGTGTACTAATCTGAAACGTAAAACTGTGAAGACAATAGATTAACACTTATTGACTTGTAGATCTTCCTCACTTGATACTTCTAATCCATTCTTGATTTTTCTCTTCATGTGAAGAGAAGAGATAATATATTTGTTTAAAGTATATTAGGGATCATAGTATATATATATATATAGGATGATTGTCAAGTAAGTTTTTTATTATTTCAAAATATATCACTTAAACATTCACAAATAAATGAGTTTTTATCCAACTAATTAATTAATTTTTAAATAAATCTAATTAATCTTTTAGTTTTATTTAATCACTTAATTGATAAAAAAAATAATAAATAATTAATATAATTACATAATAATTATTAAAATATAATAATTAAATGATATTTAAGCATAAAATATTTCAACGAATAGAGTATAAAACTAAAACATATTTTTATAACTAATATTAAAGTATTAAATACCAAAATATTTATTTTTATACGTAAGGTGTTGTTATTTGTTTTGGTACCAAAATTATACTAAATATTTAGCAACTGATTTAAAAAATAGATATTTATTTTCGTACCAAAATTACAGTAAACTAAATATTTGTTTTTTAGGTATAGCAGCACCTTAAGTATTAAATATCAAAGTTAATATTTGTTTTTTTTTATAAATTTTACAATCTTAAATAAAACCCAGTCATTTCTTTAAAAATTAGAAATTAGTTTCAAAGAGAAAGAGAAATTTTGATAAATGTTAAAGTATTATTTTCAAATGCCAAATAATAACTTATGATATGTGCATCCAATTCCACGTTTTATGTCCGTATAAGTCAATATCTTCTCGTCTCATGCGTACTAATGTGCTATAGTTTATCTTCTTCCATCGTCATCATCTCCTCACAGTGACGTCACAACTCACATTAAAAAGCATGAGTTGAGAAAAATAGCATTGAGTTCAACCCCAAAAGTTCACTTTTAAAAAACTACTCTAAATCAATATAATTGGTTAGTAGGTGTCACTCTCAGTTTTCTCAAAAATAAATTTAATTTATATCGTAAAGAATACCTCAACAAAATTATAAGAGAAATGTTACTCCTTTTAAATGTTCAGATTAATTCCGTTCCTTAAGTTTGGATTATGTATGTTTCTCTAAAGTAATAAATATTTAAAATTAATATTTTAAAAATTGGATTGGTGATCAAATTAGTTAAAACAGTGAATTATTAGTTTATTGATCGAATCACTAAATTCTTAGTTAAACTACAGGATTAAATTGAAAAATTCACGTAAATAAATTAGGATTGCTCATTACGTCTTATGTGTTTCTCCAAATTCTATGAATTTTTAAAATGATCTCTTTCACTTCGTTCTAATAGTAACATTCAAATACAATTTATATGTCTGTTTGAGTAGTACTATCTAAACAATAATCTGACTCAATTAATAATTGTGTTTAGATTGAGAAGAAACATTTTTGAAATTTGTGATGGCTGAAACCTCCAAATGGTATCTTTTCTAGTCTTTGTATATGGATAAATCATGTTTTAGACATCATATTTTGCATCTATATGTTTGTCTCAATAATATTATCCAAATATATCTATGTCTCAATTAATAGTCATATTTAAACATCACATTTTATATTTATATATTTTTCATATAATATTATTCGAATGAGACAATACTGATAATTTTAAAATTTTACAAAATTCAGAAGAAATACAAGTATATTGAACAACCTTAAACAAAGACATGAAAAAAACCATGACAACAACGAGGATGGCAATGATGTAGAAATATTAATTAAAGTTTCAAAATTAATAAAAAAATAGCACTTATAATTTAATTAGAAAGTTATCATAGTTTTTAACATGGTATGTAATTAGTAATGGTAAAAAAAATGCACACTCAATAGGGTCCATAATTAAGGTGTTTTAAAAAATAGTTTAGTTACCACATTGTGTAACATGGGAGCATCTCTAACACCTATATTGAAAAATTAAAAGATGATTATAACAATTGAGACTGTTTGGTTTTCGTGTATCTTCTTTTTTATTCAGAGGTACAAGTTTTCAATGGAGGAATTGAAACTGAAGTTGCTATAACAAATTCAACAAAAGTTGGCATTCCAACTTATTAGAGATAAGGGTAAAGAGGGAAATGACTCCACTCTCATGTGAATCATGTGTATATATATGATCTCTTCATGAGTGTAACACATACAATAATAAGATGACTTTCCTTTCTCTCACTCTTCACTTTCTCTCTCTCTGTTGTAATTGTAACAGAATTCTGTTACAAGGATGAACCTCCATGTTCATCTTCTTCATATCTAGTATGGTATCAATCGCCGCTACGATCTAACGCACTTTCGTCATCCCCTTCGCTTCTGTCTCAACTCTACATCTCTGTTCTTGAGCTGTTCTTCTCTGCGTCTACCCTGCAAATTTCTTGCTCTTGCTTCGTTCAAACGACAACCATGGAATCCGGCGACAATCAAGAATCAGGAGTCAAAGACTCACCTCCATCGCAACAAGGCGTCCCTGGATTTGACACAGTGAAATCGAATAATCGATTCATTCCAAAACTCTCCATTTAGCTGCAAGAAAATAACTACCTTCTATGAAACCAACAAGTCGAGGGAGTTATCTTGACACAGAAAATGCATCGTGTGGTGGTCAATCCGCAGATTCCGCCGAAATACGCAACCACGCAAGATCATATCACAGGTACGATTTCTGATGAATATGAAATGTGGTTAGTTCAAGATCAAGTTGTGTTTATCTGGCTACTCTCAACTATATCAGAATCCATTCTTCCACGAGTTCTTGCGTGCAAACACGCATACGAAGTCTGGGACAAAATTCATCAATATTTCACAACATAGATGAAGGCTAGGGTTAGGCAATTGAGAGTGGAACTAAAATCCACCAAGAAAGGAGCAAGCACAATAACTGAGTTTGTGTTTAGAATTAAAGTCATAGCAAATTCACTATTGGCTGTTGGAGATTCCATCACTGAGCAAGACCAAGTTGATGATATTCTTGATGGTCTTCCTGAGGAATATAATCCATTTGTAATGCAGATGTATGGTACTCCAGTTCCACCATCTCTCTGTGATGCTGAAGCTCTGTTGTATGTTCAAGAAGCTCAATTGGAAAAGTTTCAATTGGATCAAGCTGCATCAAGTGTTGCTGTGAATCTTGCTCACACAGGTCATGGAAACTCAAGTTCACAGAGGAATTACACACCCAACCATGGCAGGAATTCTAGGTCCTCTAGAGGTAGGGGCAGGGGAAGAACAAGGCCTCCCAATGGTAACAGACCTACATGTTAACTATGTGGTAAATATGGTCATCCTGTATCATCTTGCTGGCACAGGTTTGATGAAAACTTCATGCCTCCAAATCCTAATGAAACTCAGGAGAAGACCAGTGGTAACATGGATTCCAGACAAGCCTCAAAATGCTCAAGCCATATGTTCTGCTGTCAATGATGGACCTACTACATTACAAACAAGTGTACCTGCAGCTAAGGAAGAGGTGAATAAGACTAAGAAGGAATTACTTTGGTTGAAATTAAACAAGATTAACCATATTTATGGTGATTGGATTGATGATTTACCTCTTGATCATCATGATTTTCCAAGGGGCCCTGAGTTGAATTTTGTGCTCTTGGAAACATCCCACACCTACATAAGGATTCCTCTTTGCTGACATATAATTTTAGAAACATGATCACTAGCGATGATGGTCATTTCATATAATTACCTTTTATTGCTTATATTTACTAGTAATTAGTATAATTTTATGGTCAAGATGTATGCATTTGTCAGTTTGAGGGGTGTTTCGATGAATTCATCAAGTTTTTTGGGATTCTAGGTTGGGAGAACATGGTCCAAATTTGTGATCCAAAGTCCATATTTTAAATAGGTTATATCGTGTATATATTGTTTAGTTACTGATCTTACATGCTGATCAAAACTTGAAGTGGGTCGGAGACAACGTCTGCGATGTTGGGTTTCAAAGATGAGGAGGGGGTGTACCTGTAAGGCACTCCGCTGCTAAAGTGTGAATCGAGAGAAAAGAAGGAAAGTACATAATAGGTGTGTGTTAGGATGATTATTGAATACCTGACCCTCTCAAATGAGAGGGTTTTTATAGTGCCCCAGCGCTTGGCCATTGGTCCCTATTTTCGGAGCGAGATAACTGTTTCCTAAAGAATAGGTAACGACTAGAAACTAGTCGTTGAGACGGACAAAGGTGCCCACAACTAGTTGTTGCTACGAGCATAGGTGCAGTAGCGGACACATGCGTCGTGACTGTTTCTAGATGGTGGAACCGTGCATAACGACCAGAAACTGGAGACTGACCCTAGAGGTCAACCAGCCAACCTTCCCCGGTAGAGGGGCAGAAAGGTAAGTGCTCCTCTAAATTGGCGGGACTTAGATAATTGAACCGTTCTAAAAGTAGAAGTCGATTGGGGCATGCCTAACCATTGGGGCAGTCCGGAACAGTTACGTTGATATATGAAAATGTGATTAGCTATATATATATATATATATATATATATATATATATATATATATATATATATATATATATATATATATATATATATATATATATATATATATATATATATATATATATATATATATATATATATATATATATATATATATATATATATATATATATATATATATATATATATATATATATATATATATATATATATATATATATATATATATATATATATATATATATATATATATATATATATATATATATATATATATATATATATATATATATATATATATATATATATATATAAAGGGTATTGAATCCAAGATGTTGAACATATATAAAAGGGCACCAACCACTAGAAAACTTTTCTCCTTGTGATTTTTTCTACCTCAAAATTTATATATTACATAGTTAATATTTAATTTTAATTTATTATTTTAGTATATTATTAAACAGTTACAACATTTCAGTATATTATTACATAGTTAATTCAAAATTTATTACATACTAACGTTATAATAAATATTTATTTTATAATTTTACGTTATAATAAATATTTATTTTATAATTTTACACTATTTCATACTAACCCTTAAATTTATTTTATTTTTACTAATAATTATTTCATAGTAATATTTATATTCATACATAATTTAATAATTTCATTTTTTTATTAATAATATTTATATTATTTACTTTTAGTTTTTTAATATATTTAAAATTGTTATAATTAAAATAATAAACATTATTTAATTTATTTTAAGTATTATTTATAATGAAAAAGTTATTTATATATTTTTTATTTTAAAATGTATGTTTTATTTTCAAGTTACTATTAATAACTATTAAAATATATTGAACAATATTTATTATTAATATATTTTAATTTTAGTTTATTATTAAAATATATTGAAATAATTATTATTAATATATTTATAATATTGATTTCCGTTTAATGAAATAATTATTTAAAAATATATGAAATAGTTAAAATAACGTTATAAGTAAACAAATATTGACAAACATTTAATTAATATGTTTTTATATTTAAATAATTGTGTGTAAATGACATAGTTATATTAAAATAATACATTTAATAACTTAATATTAAAATATATGAAATAATTATTTTATTTTAAATATATTCATTTTAATAAAATAATTGTATATTAAACTAAAATTAAACTATTTAAGTAATCAATTTTGGAAATAAAAGTATGTAATATATATATATATATATATATATATATATATATATATATATATATATATATATATATATATATATATATATATATATATATATATATATATATATATATATATATATATATATATATATATATATATATATATATATATATATATATATATATATATATATATATATATATATATATATATATATATATATATATATATATATATATATATATATATATATATATATATATATATATATATATATATATATATATATATATATATATATATATATATATATATATATATATATATATAGGTGTAAATAAGTCACAAAAAGAAAACTGGTCTAGTGGTGGATGCCCTCTTAAGCATGCTCAAGGTCATGTGTTTAACACCCTTTGGCCATAACCGATGAAATATGTAAACTTAGAAAAAGTATAAAGAATAGATTATGTTTACTTCTGTTTGTCATTTGTATTTGAATACACCATTCTTGTATTTGACTATAGTTTTTTTTCTTTCTAAAATTCAATTCTGAAGGCAAGGTTCAATATTGCAAAAATAATTTTTAAAACTTGTAAAAACTTTAACCTTTTCAAAAACATGTTTTGATGCATATGCTAGAGTTTCAAAAGGAAGAAGAAGAGTTCTCATGAACAATTGAAAGTACCAGTAATGAATTGCAACATATAGCTTGGTTTTACATAGAATCTTCAATTGAATACCATCTTCAAGTCAGATGTACTTGATTGATGTTTCGCTTCCTTTTTATTAAGCTTGGCACTTGATCTTGATTTTTGTTTTCATAAAATATATTGAGTGTCATAAACCTTGCACAATTACATGCTCCCCCTTTTGATGATGATAAAATCTTGATGTTCTTGATAATTCAAAGCTTTCTCCCCCTTAATTTATGACTCTCCTTTAGTCTTTGAATTCATGCACTTAATGTGTTTGTTTTGAATTTTTCTGCAAAATTTGTTAAACAACGACAACATACTTTTCTTCCCCTTTGGACATGATCAAAAAGGAAGAAAAACATAACACAATAGATACATATAAGAGAAATCATACACTAGGGAATTAAAGCATCAAAATAATTAAAGATGAAACTTATGTTTCTTACACCAAAAACATGATAGAAAATGAAACTTGATTCTTCTATATCAACACAAGTAAACATGTATACCATAAACAGTTCAACATAAAAACAAGATAATTTTGAAGAAGATACTTAGGTTAATTCAGAAATAAAATTGTGAATTTAGTTGAGTATGAGTACCTTTGAAATTTCATATGTGTAAATACCTTTTGCCATATCTTTTATATATTAGTTTCGTCTAGAATTTCAAGTTCTCTCTGAATTTTGTAGAATGGCTCTTTGGCAAGAGGCTTTGCAAAAATACCCGTCAATTGATTGTGAGTATCTATGAAGGTGACTTAAACATGTTCTTTAAGTACTTGATATCGTAGGAAATTATGTCGTATGTCTATGTGTTTGGTTCTTGAATGCATGAGTCATTTTTTGTGATGTTAATCGCACTTGTGTTGTCACACCTAAGTGGAATGCATCCAAGATCAAGTCTGTAATTGCAAATTTGTTGCTTTAGCCATAGAATATGAGCACAACAACTACTTGCTTCTATGTATTATACTTTTTTCGTACTAAGATCAACACACACACTTGTTTTTTTTTACATGAGCATGATACTAATGCATTACTTATGATGTGACATGTACCACTTGTGCTTTTGTGATTAGTTTTACAACCTGCATAATCTAAGTTAGAATAACCAACAAAATCACATACACTACCTTTAGGGTACCATTGTCCAACGTTTGTTATTCCTTTGAGATACTTCAACGTTCTTTTTCACATATGCTAGATGAGATTCCTTCAGATTCGCTTGAAAATGGGCACAAAGATATACATTAAATATTATGTCAGGACGACTTGCCTTCAAATAAATTAAAGAGCCAATCATACCTCGATATATTGTTATATCAATAGGAACACCAGATTCGTCTTGATCAACATATGTTTCGAAGTCCATTGTAGTAGTAATCTCCTTGCAATTATCCATGTCAAATCTTTTCAAGAGTTCCTTGCAATACTTTGATTAGTTGATGAAGATTCTATTCTTTAGTTGTTTAATTTTAAGTCCAAGAAATAGTTCATCATACCCATAATGGACATCTCAAATTATCCTTGCATCATCATCGAGAATTATTCACACATGTCTTTGTTTGTTGATCCAAATATGATGTCGTCAACATAGACTTAGACCAATAAAATATGATCTTTAATTTTATTAATGAACAATGTAGTATCAACTTTACCTTTTCCAAATCCTCTTTCATAAAGAAAGTTGCTAATTTTATCATACCAAGCCTTTGGTGCTTGCTTCAAGCCATAAAGAGTCTTTATCAACTTATAGACATGTGAAGGATTCTTGAAGTCTTCAAAATTGGGAGGTTGTTTAAAATAGACTTCCTCATTGATGTATCTATTAAGGAAGACACTTTTGACATCCATTTGGAATAACCGAAAATTTAATGAACAAGCATAATCAAGTAATAAACAAATAGTTTCTAACCTTGCGACCAGAACAAATGTTTCTTCAAATTCAATTTCTTCTTCTTGATTATATCTTTGGGCCACAAACCTTGCTTTGTTTCAAACAATTATACCATTCTCATAAATTTTAATCTTAAACACCCATTTGGTACCGATGATGTGTTACAATTTGGTATAGGAACAAGTTCCCAAACTTTGGTTCCTCCAAATTGATTCAATTCTTCTTACATGGAAATCATCTATTTGTCATTCTCTAAGGCTTAATTAATATTTGAAGGTTCTATTTGAGAAATAAATGCCATATTTAAGCAAGTATCCTTGATATTTAGACTTGTCGAAACTCGTTTGCTAATGTCACCAATAACTTTGTCGATAGGGTGATCATGATGGGTTCTCCATTCTTGAGGAAGATCAATTTGATTTTGTTGTTGTTGAATGGTTTCCTCTTTGTGTTCTGTTTGTTCAACTTTATCATCTTTGACAATGTCATCCGTAGGCAATTTTAAAATATCATCATCAATAAAAACAACTACACCCCCTTTAAAAGGTTTAGATTCATCAAATGATACGTGCATAGATTCTTCAATGGTTAAAATTCTTTTATTATAAATTCTATATGCCATGCTTGAGATAGAGTAACCAAAAATTTCCGCATTATGTTACAACCCAAATTTCACTTATCCCACATCCAACCTAAAACTCAAACTATTATACCTTAACCAAACAATTACGAACAATTTTCCTCTTACTCACACTTAGAGTTTCAGTTTCAATCTTCTCAAATCTCTCCTAGTAGTATCTCACATTCTTTCTCATCTTTTTTTCCGATATAAGTATCATATCCTCTACTATAATCTATCCTCCCTTATGTTCTTTCTTTTTCATCTTTTCATTTTTATGTTATTATTTTCTCTTTTAATTACGTTTTTATTGTCTTTCTTCTCTAATCTCACATCTCTTATATTCTTTCTTTTTCATTTTCTCTAATCTTCTATCTCCTCTATTTTTTCTGTTTTATTATAATATTTTTTATATTATTTTATGCTACTATTTTTTGCCACTTTTGTCTAAACTGATATTCGTATATTAAATGAAAAGTTTTTGTCTAAATATGATGAGTTTTGTTGTTATTTAGTAATGTATAAATAACAAAGCACAAAGTTATGTTGTTCTCTATAGGTGTATGTATGACTCAATAAAAATATTATAAAAAACCTAACTAACCGAACCAACCCAAAACACATTGGTTTGTTTTGATTTTATTTCTATAAGCCAACCAAACCACATGCTTTTTACTCTTGCGGTTTGGATGATTTTTAACATAAAAAATGCCCAAACTACACCGTGAACACCCCTACATGAAAGTGAGTAATGTTTTACTTTCTTACCTTGAAGAGTTCATATGGAGTATTTTTTTCAATATTGGCCTAATGATAACCCAATTGCTTACATAACATGTCATATTAACCGCATCCACCCAAAAGTACTTTGCCACATTTTAGACACTTAACATGGTCCTTGCAAGTTCAACTAAGGATTGTTTTTTCCTTTCAACTACTCTATTTAGTTGAGGAAACCTTGGTTTTAATGAAATATACCATGTTCTTCACAAAACTTTTCAAATGATGTATTTTGAAATTATCCACCATGGTCACTTCTAATTGATGCAATCTTCAAGGATGTTTCATTTCGTACTTTTTTTGCATACTTCTTGAATGCCATGAAAACATTATTTTTCTGCACTAATAATAGTGTCCAAGTATATCTAGAAAAATCATCGACAATTTTTCAAACATATATATATTACCTCCAAAGCTTCTTTTCCTTGATGGACCAAATAAGTCCATGTGCAAAAATTGAAGTGGTCTTATAGTTGTTACCACATTCTTTGGCTTGAAAGTTGATTTAGTTTGCTTTCCCCTTTGACATGTATCACATAATTCATCATTAAAATTATTTATCTCTGGTAAACCAATGACTAGATAATGTTTGACTAATTTGTTTAAATGTTCTATATGTATATGAACAATTATCTTATGCTAAAGCCATGAATCTTTATTACTTACCATAAGACATTTTATTTTCAAAGATAAATCATCTAAAGAAATCATGAAAATATTATTAATTATTTTATCCATAAGTTTTACCTCGTGTGTGGCTTCCTCTTCAATCAAGCATTCATCTTTGGTGAAATTTATTTTGAAGTCTCTGACACAAAGTTGGCTTATGCTAAGAAGATTGTGCTTTAGTGCTTCAACATAAAGTACATCTTCAATAGTTATGAAATATGGTGATCCAACTTTGTCTCTATACCAAGAATATTTCCTTTGTTGTTGTCCTTATATGTGACATATCCCTTGGCCTTTAGAACTAGAGATAAAAATTTGTTTGTATCTTTGGTCATGTACTTAAGACAACAACTATCAAGATACCATAGATTTGTAATGGTCTTCAAGCAAATCTATAAAAAAATATTAAGATTTGTTAGGTACCCAACGTGCATTGGGTCCTTGATAATTAGTTTTTTTTCTTGATCCACATATAATGGCCACTAGCAATACTAAAATTCCTTACATATCAAGCATTAGGTGTGTGACCTTTTAAACCACAATAGAAAGATTTAGGAACAACGTTACTTCTATATCTAGGAACATAAAAAAATTTCGAACAAATATTTTCTTAGAATGATGATGAATATTTTGCACTTTATTCATTTTCTCTTTATTGGATTGGTTACTTTCCTTAACAAAGATAGTTTTACTAGTACTTGGCTTGTCAAATCTTGAACAACCAAGTCCACTTTTGTCATTGGAATATATTTGTCTACTAAGGATACCTTCCAATCCAATTTGTCCCTTTTCATATCTTTCAATAACTTTTTTTAATTGGACAATTTGAAAAGAAAGTGAATTACACTCATTGCATGTAGAATTCTGTTTTTCTTTATCAAAATAATTCTGTTTTTCTATATCAAAATCTTTTTACACTGTGTCAATTTTCTCTTTCAAGAGATGAGATTTGTTTCTTTTATGTTAACACCGTTTTGTACAAAATTTTACATTCATTGAGTAATTCATCTATTGCTCCTTGATCATCATTATCATAAGAATTTTTTTGATTATTAACCTCATCTTCTTCTTCATCAGAATAATGTGATGTCATCAATGCAATATTTACGCATTCTTCGCTTTTCAAATCGAATGATAAACTCACTTCATTATCATCCCATGCAATATAGGCCTTTTTGAACTTTGATTCCTTTCTCCCTTTAAAACCACTTTTCTTAGTAAGTTTTGGACAATCCTCCTTAATATGTTCTTGCTTTTCATATTCAAAACAAGTGAAATTTGGTTTGACGTAGAAGTCTTTTTCTTCCTGAAAAATTTCTTTCGTTTTGAGAAGTTTAAGGATTTATCATTATTGAAAACTTACCTAACCTATTTACAAGAAAATGAAGTTCTCATTTTCATCCGGAACATCTTCTTCAAAATCTTCTCTTGAATTAACCTTTAATGCAATACTTTTGGACTGATTCTCTTGAGTGCCATGCTTCTCTAGTCTTCCAAGTTCATTCTCATCTCTTGGATTTTTCTAAACAATGTTGCAGAAGTCATGTTGGATAGACTCTTCTTTTTTGATATCGTCGTCACTTTTGATTGTCATGCCCTAGTCAAAGATATAAGTACTTTAAGATTAAGTTCATTGATAAAAAAAAGTATTACCAAAAGCCATCAAGTGATTTGTCAAGTACACAAATATTTTCTGCAAATCAAGGATTGATTCTCTGAGCTGCATTCTGAACAATTCATATTCTTGACATAAAGTGTTCAATCTTAATCTTTTTACTTCAATGGTTCATTCATGAGTGGCTACTAAGGTATCCCATATTTCTTTTGTCGTTGTGCATGTAGAAACCTATAAAAAAAATTCATCAATGCTTAGGGCTCCTTGAAGCAAGTTTATCACTTTCTTGTCGTAGAGAACTTTTTTCTTATCATCTTCATTCCACAAAATTTTGATTTTGGGTGTACCAACGCCATTGACAACACTTGTAGAAACAAACAAGCCATTTTCTACAGCATCTCAAACTTCATCTCCTTGTGCTTTAAGATGTGCTTTCATTCTGATTTTCTAAAAATCGAAGCATTCACCACATAACAAAGGAGGCTTATTGTTGCTACCACCATCTTTAAAAATTGGATTTGTGGAAGCCATTTCTGGATCTTTAGGAACATGTTACCTATAACCTACGTTTATGCCAACTATAAGTTTAGAGTGCTCCTAATAGGGGGAAGAGGGGGGGGGGGGGGATTGAATTAGGTGTTTTAAAAATTCTAGTTTGTAGAGACAAGAGTGTCTCATATTTTTAGTTAAAGTTATGGCGATAAAGTTATAAAACACAGGAAAAAAATAAAGAACACAATGAAGTATACTAATTCCCCTCCCAGATAGAGAGTACTTCAGTCCTCTTACACACTATAAGAGATTTTAATATTGTTAGACAATGTACAAGCCTCACCTTAAAACTTTTATGACAAACTTCTAATAATATACCCTAAGATAACACCCCACTACAACAATGAATACAACAACCACTTTATTCTTACAACCGCAACACTTTGTGAATAAGAATTACAATTGATATATTTACTTTAATCAAGAGATAAATTACAATGAAGTATATTTTCTCCTTTCGTACAAAATCACAATCCAATACAAGTAAATTCAAGTGCAGAACTCTCTAATTGATATGAAATCTTTGAATAATGCACTTGATAAATATGAAAATAGAAGTTGAATTATGTTTGAAATTTTGACAAAGAGGTAACTGTGTTAAGTGGAGTTCAAGGCTATTTATATTTCCTAGAACACCCCTTCGATTAATGGCAATCGTTCACAGACATTACATGAACATGTGCACTGATCTGTCAAAGTTACAACATGAAACATTGCATTAGTTCACAACTGTATTCAACTACGACATGTGTGTATTCGAATACAGACTTTCCACTATTAAAAAATTCAATTTTTATACACTGTATTCGAATACAGATGGCCGTATTCGACTAGAGTTAAGTCAAAATGTATTATGTTTGCTTCTGTTTGTCACTTGTATTCGAATACACCACTATTGTATTCGACTATAGTTTGCCTAGAATTAAGTTATGAAGGCAACTATATTCGAATACAAGTCCACTGTATTCGACAGCAGGTTCAAAAAATTGTGAAAAATGATTTTTGAAATTTGTAAAAACTTTAACCATTTCAAAAACATGTTTTAATGCATATGCTAGAGTTTTAAGATGTAGAAGAAGAGTTCTCATGAGAAATTGAAAGTAATGGTAATGAATTGCAACATGTACATTTTACATAGAATCTTCATAAATCTTCACTTGAATGCCATCTTTTAGTCATATGTACTTGAATGCTGTTTTGATTCCTTCGTAGGGATGACAAACAAATCCGGAACCACCCCGAAATTAATGGAGGAAATCCAATTTAATTGAGTGCGGGTGCGGGTGAAACTCGGTTCTTAACTGTGGGTGTGGGTAGACACTAAGACCCGCCCGCATCCGCTCCACCTCCAAATATATTTTACTTTAATTTCCTTATTTTATTTATTTTAATATTTATTTATTAATTATATTTTTTATTAAATTATTAATGTCCTTATTGCAATTAAAATAATCAAATTAATCAAGTTAATATTCACTTATTAATTAAAATTTTAATTAAATAATTTATTAAAATAATCAATTTTTTAATGAAATTATTAATTTTTATTATAATTAAAAAAAAAAATTTTTGCAGGTGGAGGCGGGGCAGGTGCCGGTGCACCCGTTCTCTGCTGGGACGGGTCTGGGTGGTAAATATTTATCCCCGATTAAATTTGGAAGCAGAAGCAGATCTATTACATAAAAGCGGGTGCAAGTATAGTTAAACCCGCCCCGTTGTCATCCCTGTATTAAACTTGACATTTGATCTTAATCTTCATAAAAAAAAAAAAAAAACATTAAGTGACATAAACCTGCACAATAACAAAGAGTTTCCGCTATATAATATAAAAATAGGGGCCGGAGATGCTACCATGTGATGTGACACAATGTGGTAAGTAAACTATGTTTTATTAATAAGAACTTTACCATCCAATTTAGAGCGTGAATGAAGTTCAATTCATATTAAATAAATTATATATAGGTAATTAGTAATGGATATCCTACAAGATAGAAAAATTTGATATCTCCATGTTGTAGATTCTTATTTGTGAAAGAAACATATAGATAATGTTTACTCAACCAGTAGACACAAATTGTTATGAGATTTCTCTTGTATGCTTATCATAATTATCTTCCTTAAAAAAAACTAACTCAAAATTTAAGTGTTTCTCTGTTTGTGTTTTTCTTTTTTTCTTTTATGGATCATAATTGTCTTTTTTATAGAAATATTTCACATATTTTTTTCTCAAATAGTTAGTTTAAAGAAGCCTCAAATTTCAAAGAATCTTAATTATCAACCTTATTGAGTGTTTTTCTTTTTCGCATTCCTCATTACATATATTAAAAAAACAACAATGACATCTATAATGATGTCAAAAATATTACTTAAAATTTCAAAAAATAATAAAAGATAGTACTCATAAACTAACTAGAAAATAGTTAAAAAATTCTTAGAAGCAAGTGGTGGAGTTGGCCAAGTCTTGAAGTATAATCATCTATCTCATCGTGCATGCATTTTAGTGTTTCTTTCTTACTCTTTTTCTTTTCATTCTGCATGCACACGCCTTCTCTCTATGTTCCACACCCTCTCTTTCTTTCTTCCAACTTTCTCTCCGGTCACCGTCGAACCAATCCCTCCTTAACCACTCCTCCTCCGGTTAGATTCCGAAGAACTTCCAATCAACACTCGCCTTTCTATTCCGCCACACAAATGAAAATCCTAAACAGCACCCACACGCGCGGCGTCGCCTTATTTCCCTAACCTCCGGCGAACGGGACTTTCCTTGCATACTTCCGGCGACGCGAGCAAGGTTTGTTGTTCGATTTGGTATCTATTCGACTTTTTCGATTTCGATTTTATGTTTCTATTTTTGAACTTGTTTAGTTAGTTAGTTAATTCAATTGTTAGGGTTTTTACTGAATTTTGTTTTGTAGTGAAACTTGTTGAATTGAAGTTGAAAATGGAGTCAAAGTGCTGCATGAACGGTTTGTGTGCTGCTTCCACGTCGATTCGGTGGCGTAAAGGTTGGATACTTCGATCCGGTGAATTCGCCGATCTATGCGATAACTGCGGGTAATGATTCTCTAGATTCCAAATTGATTCGCGTGCGTGAGTTGAAAATTAATGCGCTTGACGGCGTAGAGTTGTTATGAAATTGTACGGATCAAACAGTGAATTATGACGGAATAGTAATAATTATTTGATTAATGATTTTTTTTATGAATTAATTGTTCATTGTTAATTTCTTATAACTACCGATTTGACCTTTGTCTACTTTGTTTTTTTCTGCCGATTTTTCATAGTGTGGCTATGTTTGCGCTTTAACTTTTTCCTTTCTTTTTTGTTTTGTTTTGTTTTAAAGAAGTGTTTTGGTGCGGTTGTTGATCTCATCACCGGTAAGATTGTGGCTGCGAATCATAGTTTGAAACGTTTTTCTTGGCACGTGTTTATGCTCTTAACATATTTGTTATCCTGATATATTCTGAGTAAATGAGCCAAAAATAATTATTGGTGATACAAACGAAGTAATAGCATAAGATTTTCCGAAATGGACAATTACATTAAATTAAAACAAAAGAAAAGCCAGGTAATTATCTGATCTGTTTGATTGTATGATTTCGAAGATTGGAGTTGAAATTTCACTGTTCAAATCATGTTTAATAATCATGGGATGTCATCATTTGATATCTCAGAAGGTTTTTTTTGGACAATATGGTTATTGAAATAGTGAAAATATCAGGAGAAGTTACTGTTATAATTTTCACACACATTCATGTCTGCATAAGTTGATAAAATGTTAAAATGTGTCCTTTAGATTATGTATTGACTATGATTAGTAAGGATGCTAATGTTTTTTACTTGGTTGAAGTTGGACAAAACCTAGAAACAACTTCATGTTCATATTCTTACTCTGGGTTTTTCTCTACTTCTACTCTAGTTCTGCTTATGAGAAGTCAGAGTTTTGTGATATGTTCCATGCGAAAGATTCTGGTTGGAGAGACTGCACTTTATGTGGCAAGGTAGAGTGTGTGTAAAACCGTTTTCTTTACCCACAATTTTAGTATCTCAACCTGCTATGATATACTAAACGATCATATTTGTTCTATTATCTGCAGCGTCTCCACTGTGGATGCGTTGCTTCAAGGTCTCAGATTGAAATACTTGATACTAGTGGTGTAAGCTGTACAACCTGTGCAAGTAATTTAGGACTTCAACCTGTAAGCTCACTTCACCATGTTCCATATATAACTAGCCACTGTGTTAACCGAACACATCAATATTTACGATTTTCATTTGACAATAATTTACAATGATAGATAGAAGGTCTTAAACTTAGTTTTTTTTTTCTTTCCTAATTTTAAATCATTTAATTCGTAAGTTAATTATTTATTGGCATTTGGAGAGTAAACTGAATGGTCTATGATCTTAGTAAAAAATCATGGTGATCTGATCTCTGCATTTCAGATCTGTTCTTCCATATATATGTTGTCACTTCTTGCTTATATGGTTACTTTGTATTTAAGCTTCAATTTTCAATTTTCAATTTTCAAGTCTAACTGCATGTTCCCAAAATTGGCTATGATAACTTACTTGACAGATTGCTAGTAATGAAAAGCCTAATGAATCTGGAACAGCAAAGGAAAAACATGTCAATGCGCAGCAGTGCATATCTCTGGCTGACCAATTAAATGTGAAGGATATGCAAGTTGGGAATTATTCAGAAAATGACGGTCTCAGGTGCTGGTTCAAACCTCACAATGTTGATATGGATGGACCTTCTACAGAAATCAAACCAGCAGTTTTACATTCTGTTGGAGAATTTGGTAACACTTCGACATCTCAATTTCATCTTGAGTCAAATGGATCATCTAGGACTGCCAAAGTAGAGAACTGTAAGGCAGATAACATGCAAGATATATATGAATCACTGGCACAGACAAATTTGAGTATGACCCTTGCTACCCCTTTGGTAAATTTTAATCCCTTTCATAATGCCCTTGTTGATGAAAGGGATCAAAGAAAAATGTCACCTCCACTTCTATTGGCGTCTAGATCTCGCCATCTTTTACCTAGACCCCCTAGGCCAACTCTCTCTCCAGGCTTAGAAGGTAATGCAGGCATGGTGTCCCAGATTCGTATAGCAAGGCCTCCTGCTGAAGGACGAGGAAGGAATCAGTTGCTTCCACGATATTGGCCTAGAATTACAGATCAAGAGTTGCAGCAAATATCGGGAGAGTATCCAACATTGTAATTAGTTCTTTAAATTGCTAATTATTGTCAAGATACTTTGAAAGATGATAGCTTGTTATTATTCTGACAATTACTATTTGCCTCGGAAATATATTTCCTTAACCATGGTTTATGGTATGTTCAAGTCCAAATTCCACCATTGTGCCACTCTTTGAAAAGATGCTTAGCGCAAGTGATGCTGGTCGAATTGGTCGCTTGGTTCTACCAAAAGCATGTGCTGAAGTAAATTTTTTTAGCTTATTTGTTGAATTTATATTTAGTGTTTTCATTTTGTATAACCAATTATTAATTTATTATATTAAAATTTATTTTTCTTGATGAGTCATGTAATTTCGTAGAACTGAAAGAAGATGGGATTATGCAGGCATATTTCCCTCCTATATCTCAACCTGAGGGCCTTCCTCTGCGAATCCAAGATGTGAAAGGAAAAGAATGGATGTTTCAATTTAGATTTTGGCCAAATAACAACAGTAGGATGTATGTTTTAGAAGGTGTAACCCCATGCATTCAGTCTATGCAACTGCAAGCTGGTGATACTGGTATGTTTTAGTGAGAGAACCACTGAACTTGTTAAATTACACATTCTAAACTTGAAGACTGATAGTTGTTTTTTCTTTGGCTCTACGAATTTCTGTTGGCAATCAGAATCTCTGCAAATTCCTGGCTCAATATTCTTACAATTCATTAATCATACCTAGAAGTTATGCTGCCTTTAGACAATGATTGCAAATATTTTTTATGAATTCTGGTTTCCTTTCTTTGTCTTCTGAGGAATTTTATGAAGTTTCTCTACTTTCATTGATAACTTTTTTGTTGCTATTTGGACGAAGTGCCAAAAATGTCAAACTAAATTTGCTTTTGTTTTGGGGATTGGGAATTGGGGATATGTTCAAATGGGTTCTCTTTTATGAGAATCAGTTGATTTCTGTACTGTTACTATGTTTTATTTGTTACATGAAGGTTTTCTTTTTTACTAAATAAATTGTATTTATCTACAAACTTGACCACAAAGAATATAAACTTTTCTAAAAAATGCTGCAGTAACATTTAGCCGTATGGACCCTGAGGGGAAACTTATAATGGGGTTTAGGAAGGCAACGAATTCTGCTTCATTACAGGTAATATCCACTTTTAGCTCATTTAGGAAATTCAAACTTATTGAATCGATATTAAATTACCTATTAAGCAGGAAACTTTTCTGTCTAATATGCCCAATGGTTCTCAGTCAAGTGAAACTTCCTATTCTGGTGTTTATGAGAATATACCTATATTAAGTGGTTACCGTGGCCTTCTTCAGTCTCAAAAGGGATGTTCAGAAACCCACCTAAATGCGCTGTCTAAGAAATGGAACTCAGTTGGCGGTGACTTGGATTGGCATAATGTAGAAACACCCGAAAGCAGGAAGAGAGATGCGTTGTCTTTACCACCCGTGCTGGTTCCCGAGAAGAAAAGAACCAGAAATATTGGGTCAAAAAGTAAGAGGTTACTTATTGATAGCCAGGATGCATTGGAGCTGAAACTTACTTGGGAAGAGGCTCAGGATTTACTCCGTCCACCGCCAGAAGTTAAACCAAGTGTTGTCATGATCGAGGATCACATATTTGAAGAATATGAAGTGAGTTTACTATTTACAAGTAGTAATTATTTATGAAATTATGTCATTCAAGTTCTCATACACACAAATATATGATTGTATGTGAGAGATAGAGTTGTTGGAGTCGAGTTATAACTCAGACACCAACTTTGAGGCAAAAATATATAGAATCTTTTGTTGGTTCTGAACAGTTAATTAATGCATTCATCTGCTGTCTAAAATTAGGAACTTTTCTGACATAACGTCAAAAAAAAAGTTGATGGGTAAGGGATGTGTGCCCAAAAAAAAAGTTGATGGGTAAGGGATGTGTGCCCAAAGAACAGTTGATGGGTATGGGATGTGTGTCAAAAAAAAAAGTTGATGGGTAAGGGATGTGTGCCCAAAGAACAGTTGATGGGTATGGGATGTGTGCCTGTGTAACTTTGAAACCTGAAAGGTTGAATGCATTAGCTATGTAAGATGAGGACTACCTCCACTTATAAACATATATTGAGACCATCTCTCATCAATGTTTTTTCTTCCAAATGCGAGACTATTAACACCCAAGACACATTTGGAGTGTGACTCAAGTGGTCAAATAGCAGGTGGCCCAACAAACAAATTCTGGATAGACTTTGATACCTTCTTAGGTTTTTATATTGACTTAACTCATTCTTATAAAACTAACTTTTAAGGCAAAAAATACCACCACTTATAAACATATGTTCAGCCCATCTCATTCAATTTGGGATGCTTAACATACTCCCTCAAGTCTTAGACGGGATATCTGAGGCGTGACTCGAGTGACTGGATAACAGAAAACTGATTGCAGGTAGCCCAACAATTCTTGGATAGACTTTGATACTATATTAAGTTTTTATATCGAGTCTAACTCATTCTTACAAAATCGACTTGTAAGGTAAGAGGGACATCGCTTTATGAATTTTTATCAGGCCTTGTATATCTTTTATGTGAGATTTGAGTTTCTCCAAATACATCTTCCCGAAGTCCAACAGTAGTAGTGTTTTGATAGGCTGATACCATGTTAGATTTTTATATTGGACTTAACTCATCCTTACAAAACCAATTTATAAAGTGAGTGTCCTTATAAATATTTGTTAGATCTTATGTTTAACCTATGTGGGATTTTGATTTTTCCCAATACTATGAAGCACACACCCTGACACAGATCATGTCAACATTGCTAATGTCAAAGCACACAGATCATGTCAACATTGCTAATGTCAAAGCACATAGGACACCAACACTGAAACATACATATATTGTAATTAAATAAAATATGAACAATCGTTTATAAAATATTAATGGGTATCGGCAAGTGCACGGAAATGCTAGTTATAGTATAAAAGATGTCGAATCCACAGAGACCATGTCAACCTACTGTAGTCTATTGTCGCGTTGTAAGTTTAAGGCTATCGAAACTTTGTTTTGTTTGAGAACGAAATTAAAAATAACTAGATTAAGAATTGATTTAACAGAGACCAAAATGTGATTTTAGGTGTACCTTCGGGACTCAGATAAAATTCGGCATTTCGTTTGGTTTTAAAATATTTTTCAGAGGAAATACTAATTTAAAAACACTACTCACTTTCGCGCAGGCCGTGTTATGTTTTGGAACCGTAATTGCCATGTTGTCGCTCTGCAAGTTACAATTTTGAAACAATTTTTAAAAACCGATAAGTCTTAATTAATTAATAAAGCGCTATCGCTGTTTTTAAAAATTAAAAATCTAAATTTTACGATTGGATACCAGTCTCACATTATCGCGCTGTTGACTGGTATCTGAGTGCTTTCGCTGTTGTGCAAAGCTTTTTAACTTTAAAAACTAAAATTCAGAATTGGAAAAATAAATTAATATTAAAAATCAGTGCCGATAAAATTTACCGAGTTCTGTCGGAACGACGGTCCTCACATCCTGGGCTCTCTTAATTCATGCTAGCATAATGGATACGCGAACAAACATAAATAGAATATAAGCAAATTAAACATGTTCATGGAAGTAGTAATAACAATGGAATATAAATTGATAATTAAAATGATAAGATAAGATTAACAACATATAAAATTGACAATTAAAATAGTAACCAAGTAAGATTAAAGGCTATTTAGTAAAAATGACATGTAAAAGCTTCAAACAATAACAATGACATAAATGAATAATTGAAAGAGAAAGTAAATTAAACTGCAATTTGCTCCAGACGTAGTCTTTAATTCGATGCAGGAATAAAACCTTGCTGGATATTAGATGCTGGAAGATAAACTTGCTTTAAAATAAACATCAAACTTAACACTAATTTTTGCTACAATCCCTTGATGTGAGAAATTGAAGTTTTTAAGAACTAATATTTGTGCCTAACTATGCTTGAATGCCTTGAAAATGTGAGTCCAAGGTCTATTTATAGGAGGATTTTCGAGTACTAACTTCCCCATAGCATGTATGAGTAATGGAAAACGTGGGAGAAGCCTTCAAAGTAGTGTTGTTGGTAGACAGATTTTTGGGTTTCTGAGGTCCATGGCAAACGCCATGAGTACAAAAGTGGAGAACGTGCTATTTAAGGTCCATGGCGAACGCCATGAGTGTAAAAGTGTTGATTCTTGATTTTTCTTGTCTTTTGGTGGTGCAGATGGCTCCCACGTCATGGCAAGCGCCATGAGTTCAGATTTTTGGTCTTTTCTCCATTTTTTTGCCGTTTTCGTCTCGTTTTCTCGTAGGATGCTCCTACTTGATAAATACCTGAAACAAACACAATATACCAGCATAACACAATAAAAACATATAAAATTGACACTAAAATGCATGTGAATCGAACACAACATACCAACATAACACAATAAAAACATATAAAATTGACACTAAAATGCATGTGAATCTAGTCAAAATCATTATGTATTTTTCGTGTTATCAAATATCTAATTTAAGAATGAAAATTTATATCCGCATCTAAGTTGAGCAATTTATTTTATTAGAAAAAAATCTAAAACAAGATATACTAGTATTTCACTTTCATCTTTCCATCACCCATAGAAAATTTGAAAACAGGGTAATCAAGTTTAAGACTTTTAACCCACTCATTGATCATTATTCTTGAATGTTGAGAAGATGGAGATATTTGCATGTGAAAAGACATGCATATGCAATTAATTTTTTAAATGCCTAATTAAATTAATAATCTATTACTTTGAAAACTTTTTTTTTGTTTTAATTTTTTATGGGTGTTAATTATTACTGTAAATGAGTCTATGGCGTGCCTGAGGAATGTCGAAGCAAAGAAAAAAAGAAGTTTTTTAGGACACTTCTTTGAGTTATCCGACATGTGTCGTACAAGTGTTATAGGAGTGTTTGACACCTGGGTACATGTAACCCGAGGAGTCTCTCTGCTTCATAGTAGGTTTCCTAAACCTCCAAATAGGTTGTCCATTTCTTTTTAAACGGCCAATGTTAATATTGTTAGGGATTGTTAGCATTATTATGTTATGAGTGGGGATCGAATCCTCAACTTCCTTTTCACTCCACTCCTTAACATCACCCCAGCCATCAAACCAACATTGTCCATATAATTCACTCATTTTTATAACATGGACTTTACTTGCATTAGTCTCTAAATACATATACACTAACCCGTATTGCAGTTGCAAATTTGAGCATGTCTGCTCCATTTATGCTTCACACATGGAAGTGATTAAGTTTGTGCAGATAACGTATAAAACTAAAATATTTAAATTGATTTTTAGGTCTTAATAGCTTTACTTTTGAAGAGAAGTCTGGACTAGGAAGATAATATGAAATTTTTTATACAGCCTGTATAAGATCTTGCTTAAGGGTGAACTTACTTCTATTCATGCAGGAGCCTCCAGTCTTTGGAAAAAAGAGTATATTTGTGGTACGATCTAATGGGTAAGATGAATGTTTGCATTAGTTTCATTTTCTTTTCATTGCATGTATCTTTATGATTTCTATTAGAAAGTTCTACAAATATAGGATCTTATACATTTCAATTGTCTTATAATTTGGAGTATGACTGTACCACAGGATAAATGAGCAGTGGGCACAATGTGATAGTTGCTTAAAATGGCGAAAGTTACCAGTTGATGTACTTATTCCCTCTATGTGGACATGTATGGAGAATTTTTGGGATCAAAGCAGGTGACTAGATGATTCTATTGTAATATTATTATTGCCTGTACATGTTTTTAATAAGACCTTTGTGCTTCTGCAATGCTGTCATGTCAGCAGGTGTTCATGTGCTGCTCCTAATGAATTGAACCCAAGGGAACTGGATAATCTTTTGAGAATGAACAAGGGTATTTCTCTGTTTCTTGCTTTAATTTAAATACATGCAGTGCTTTTGTTATTGCTGATTAATAAATACTTGTAGAAAATGGTTCTATCTTCAATTAGCTTTCGTTACATTTGAAACTATGCTTCTTTTCTGAGTTTCTCCTATTGGTAGTTACAGATGGTTTTGAAATATGTCTGCTTTATCGGGAGAGTGCTACTTAGAAATTTGATCCCCGATCTTTTACATTTATTTATAACTAGCATAGATACCAAAAAAATAAAAGTAAAAGTTAATCATATTTTAGTAATAGATTTTCTTAAGGGCATTGATAGATTGGGGTCCAAATTACTTTCCTTTTAAATTCAGATCCAGATGCTTTTTGTTAATGAGCTTTTATGACTATGCCCTTGTTTTTGGTTTTTTTGTTGTCTTTAAAAGGAAATACGCACAACTGAATAATGCAAAAGCCTCATTAATATCTTGTTTATATATTTAGTTCACATGTGTGCATTAGAAGAATGTAAAAATTCAGAAAGGAAAAATATGCACAGGATGGTTATAATTTATAAGTATTAACTTTTTATGTATGATATATATCCATTTTGTATTGTTGAAAAATTTATCAAAACTGATGCATAATGAGTTTTACAATGCCATCCTAGTATATTTATTAACAGTTTTAGCTCTAGATAATCTTATGAGCCTCCACTTGAAAGAATTGACTGTTTATTACCAATATGACAAGAATGTGAAGGGCAGTAACACTTTATATTATATGGTGTTGCTACCTTAGAGCTGTTGCTTTTGTGAACAAATTATCTGTTCTGAATGAAATTTTCAAATCCATGATCCCAAATTATGCTGCATGATCAATGATGGTTATTTTGGGACTATCATATGTGGATGTTGAAATGTTTTTCATGTCAACAAATTCTTGTCCCCTAGAAGTCAAAAAACAATTCTTGTTCCCTAAAACATTTTAAATCCATCATTTTGGAATAGAATTCAAGAAACAAAGACTAGCAGCGGCAAGCCAGAGGCCAGCTCTGGAACGTGAAGGTCTTGATGCTTTGGCCAATGCTGCAGTACTTGGAGATGATACAAGTGACTCTGGCAGGACACCAGTCGTGACCACTACAAAACACCCTCGTCATAGACCTGGATGCTCCTGCATTGTCTGTATCCAGCCACCAAGTGGGAAGGGCAAACACAAACCTTCATGCACCTGTAACGTGTGCTTGACAGTTAAACGTCGGTTTAAAACCCTGATGATGCGAAAGAAGAAACGTCAATCTGAGCGCGAAGCTGAGATTGCTCAGAAAAATCAGCTATCATGGCGGACCAATGATGAATCAGAAGTAGACAGCACCACTCGACATTTAACTCCAGTTGATGGTTCGGAGAATGATACAAGGATGCCAAACGAGTTAGCCTCAAGGAGTCAAGACCAAGTGGCTGAAGCTTCCAAGGGACAATTAGACTTGAACTCCCAACCGGACCGGGAAGACATGCAAGCTGGACCAAACACTCTAAGCATGATGACTCTTCTTGAAGAAGCGAATCTCCCATTGGAGACATACCTGAAGCAAAATGGTCTCTCTAGCTTGATATCAGAGCAGCAAACAAACTCAGCTTCAAATGTGCAGCCACAGACAACCACTGAGAGTGAGGGAAGACAAAATGAAGATTGCTGTACTGCTTCTGCAGTTCATGAACAGGTAGGCAGTCCTGAAGAAAACAGCGAGCAAGACAGAGACCAAAACAAGTCAGTTTCATGAAGTCTTGCCGCCTTCATTTTTTTCCCCTTTCCTTTACTCCGAAGTCCATTATACAAGAACTCTCGTGAAGGCTATAAAATTACAAGAGGTTTGATAGGGATGTCTATAATTTTTTTCTGTCCTAACTGTGAAATTTCCCACTATACATATAAGAAGCTAAAAATGCTGAAGTTTATGTTTTAGGTTGTACACCAGTGTGAGGCAAGGAGTTGAAGTAAAGCATCTTCTTGCCATGGTAATACATTAATACATCTGATAGTATTTGTTTATTACGTTTGTTGAGTTCAAAGAAACAATTTTACAGATTTAATAAGCTTTGTTTGTCATCTTTTAAATGTTAACTCTCATTAATTTGCTGAGTAAACATGGTAACAAAGTTGAAAGTGGCTATTTGGAAATTGCTAGGAATAAGGGTTTACATGATTTAGGGACCTGACTACAGGGCTTATAACACATTCCCTCCTATTGATTAAAACTTACAATGAGTTTAAATCATGTACTCCACATAAATTTGAGGTGACTCATGAATTTTAATCAATAGGAGAATGTGTATTCAAAAGAGTGTTTTGCTAGCATACTTCGATTTGAGGCAAATCACCTTTCTGTTTGACGAGTTTGGAAAAGGCTCAAGAAAATCCGACCCAAATCAATCTTTTGGAATCAAGTAGTATTTCTCTTATTCGAGTCAAACTTAAACCAAAGTTGGCTTTGGTTCGGATTATTAGGTTTATTTGGTAGACTCAAGTATTTCTCTTATTTGAGTCGAAAAAGTTGGGTTTGGTTTGGATTCTTAGTTTCAACGTGTCTAGGAAAAAAAAAATCTTGAGATATACAAATTGATTTTGTTTGAACAATTAGATAAGTTTTATATAAATAAAATGAATCTCGCACTAAAAATGAGTTCTTCTCAAGAAAAAGTGTAAAATAATTTACTTGTCTCAAACTAAATAACTTTGATAAATAAAAAAGTTCTACCTAACTTAGTGTAGGAAAAATTCTCCAAATACTCATTCGTAACTTATCCAAGCAAAGGAGTTAAAATTCCCAACCAAATGCCACAAAAATATTTGAAGTAGTTAGAAACTCAAGAGTTAAAATTCCCAACCAAATGCCACAAAAATATTTGAAGTAGTTAGAAACTCAATAAAAAGAAGCTCTAGTTTTAATGTTTGAATTTTCTAAGCTCAAAACCGAACACATATTTTTCAAGGAAACATATCTGGAAAACATGCTTTGGTATTTAGAATTCATGAATCTAAGCTAAACAAAAGTTACTAGAGTTTATTGTTCAAAGTATATAGTTCTTTAAACACAAAAGCTAACGCATACACATACTTTAGATTATCCATAATTAGAATTAGGAAAGGTTGTGGGTGTAATCGTGTTGAGCATAGAAGTAGCAAAGTGTTCGAAACCATGAAATATTTTAGCTCTCTGCATTTTGCTTATAGACGAAAAGGCATAACAACTACATGGTTTATCCCCTATATGAGGTTTCTATGATGTAGATCATATCAACCCTAGACACACCCAAATTTTATTGCCAAAATAAAACAAAACATTATCTAGTGAATACCAAACTTGTTCCATAAAATTGAAGCCCTGATACAAGTTGGTCCCTAAAATGACCAAAGTTCTAAAATGATATTCAAATTTATTATTTTTAATCACATTAGTCATTTTGGATCTGTTAATTTGTTTCTTAATTTCATCTCCAAAGACTAATGTGATTGAAGATTTTCAATTTTAAAATTCACTGAAAAATTCAGGAAGGAACTAAAATGTTCCACACTTACAAATTTATTGACTAAACTGGGAATTCAATAAAAAAAAAATGAAAATAGAGAAATTTAATTGCCTACAAAACTAAGCTTTCTCTGATACTGAGGATGATTGCTTTGTACTTTCCTCCCTAATGATCTCCTCAGTAATGACATTGGAGGAAGGAGCAAGAGGAGGAGGAAGCGCTACGGGAACAGAAGACCATCTTGGAGGATGTGAAGTAGATGCTCTGATTGATGGTAGCCACGGCGGAGAGAAACCCAAACTACGTCCATAACTGGAACTGATACCGTCGACACTTGGTGATTTTGCCAGTTGCCTTCTGTACACAGCGGCTGGCTCATGCAGTGGGAACCAACGAGGGTACTGCATATCTATTAAGATTTTGAGATTCTCAACAATGGCTCTCATGGTTGGTCTTTCTGTTGGTTCCTTTTGGAGGCATCTTTGTGCAACACCAGCTACTATTCTTGCTGCTTTGGGCGAAAACCGACCTTCAAGTTGAGAATCCATGATCACAAACAAGTTGTCGGCTAAGAAAGGCTGACACCATCTGACTAAGTTCCTATCTTTCTTGGGAAGATTTAGGTCAAAATTCTTTCTTCCGGTAAGTAGCTCCAGAAGAACAACTCCAAAACTCCATACATTGCTCTTTGGAGTAAGCTTTCCTTTTTTCATTGTCTCCACAGAAAGATTCCTTGCCGCCTGTATACATGAAAAGAATGAATGTGAACAAAACTAAAAGAGCGCGGCTAAGTGCAAAGTCTCCCACCGGATGAGGTCTAGGAAGGGGAAGGTAGATGTACGCAGCAGTGTTACCCCCACTCGTGACCTTTAGGTAAGGGTCACAAGCAATGTAGTCAAACACGAGATCTTAAGTGGGATCGGTCGACTGGTGAAAGATCGTAAAACTCAGATTATTAGCACAACATGTAAGATCCTACCAAAGGGAAAAAAATGGTATATAAAGTCCCAGCACATTTTTTACGATCTTCAAACAAATTCGATCTTGGCCATACGAACAACGAAAACGATTTTTCTCTGATCATAGTACTCTTAGACATCCTTAGCACGTATTATCTTACAAACTTATGATCAAGCACTTGATCTTGACTACACTGGTCACAAGGCTACAACCTTACCATTGCACCAAGTTCGACTTAGAATGAAAACAGAACTATTGGAATAAACATAGATGTAGAAAGTGAATGTTCTATACCGGCACACACAATGCACTTATGCATGAGTCAAAGAACTTACAGATGAACTTCTTGAAAACCTCTCCTCAGCATTATGTCCAACAAATCCATATCCTGAAAGCTTTGCATTGAAATCTAAATCAATCTGTATGTTCGCTGTCGAAAAATCATTATACATCGCCTGCTAGAGATTTAAAGGTGTATCAGAAAAGTTAGAAACATACTAAACATAAAATTTGAAATCTAATGTACTACAACATTAAAATAATATCTAACCATGCTATATTTTTTCAATCCATATCAATAAATACACCATAACTCATCTCGCAATCGCAATCACTTAATGAGATCTAAACACCGCATACAGAGAATGTTTATTACCTTAAAAGGCCCTTCTTCATGCAAGAAACTAAGACCTTGTGCAGCAGAGAAGGCGATTTTCATTCTTGTGTTCCAATCAATCGAAAAGCCGTCAGATCTCCCGAACAACAGTCTGTCCAAGCTCCCATTGCTTAGCCTCTCATAAACCAACATCCTTGTTTCAGAGGTATCACTTGCATAAAATCCGAGCAATTTACAGATGTTCGGGTGTTGCAATTTTGAGAGACTACTAACCTCATTCATGAACTCCCTCAAGTCCTAAAAGATGGCATGACATACATTCATATAGACCGGGTCAGAGACGGAAAATGTAAAACTTTTTACTGTCAAAGACGAAGTTTTAAACCTTTGAACACAAGGCTAATCATAATTCATACTTATATTTGAACATGTTTTGATGCAATACAAAACAATTTCAGTTCTTGGTTTCAAAATGGTTTGAAAACATTCAAATTTATGAAGATAGGAAAGTAATGTAGCAAGAAGAAAAGTACCTGAGTTGATGGGTGAAGGCGCGCGACAGTGGCTTTAAGCTTCTTACATGAAGCTTCATGAAAAAAGGAAGCTTTATATAAGGTGTAAGAAAAACATTCTGACATGCATCTATCCCAACGGAAATTGTGACAAGCAGCGACAATTTCCTCATACAGAAAGAAACGAACCGAATCAGTAACTGTTCCCGACTTAGAGCTGCTAGTAGTAGCCTTATATGGATATCTTCCTATAGGCGGTAAAGGTAGTGGAGTAGCTGTAGCTGGATGTGGTTTCTTCACGGATCTGTCTCGTTTTTTAGACCATTTTCGCGCCTCATACTGAAATGTTTCAAAACCATCTCGTTCTGCTGTATCAATACCCGAGCCAGAAGCATAGAAAGGATCACTAGTCATCCTTAACTTCGATGGACCCCTTCTTGGAGGAGGTGGAAGAGGTAAGGGTAGTGGAGTAGGTACTGGACTAGCTACACGAGTCTCCCACATTAATCTCGCTAGAGTTTTCGGCATTTCTCTTTCCTCTTGCTCAATTGAGGCCAGAGCTTCTTGTTCTGCAGCTTCAAGAGCTGATGGAGCAGATAATGCTCTTGTTCTGTTGTTGGTAACTCGGGTAACCGGGTTAGGGGATTTCCCGCTAGTCTTTGGAGTTCGAGGATTGAAGTGTAATGAGCGAGAAGCTTGAAGTTGAGGCAGTACTGTAGATAACTTCTCATTACGACTTCCACTCTGTGATTTGGATTTTTCATACCTTTTCTTCATGTTCTTAATGACAGTTAAACATCCCATTTTCTATGCAGAAATCGGTTTTTGTATAGAACTGTTTAACTCTGCATAAACAAAAAAAAAAAGGCATAATCAAACTCAGTGTGGACTTTAGCATATTGAACATAGATACATAACACCAACAGGTGAATCACTTGCATATACATCAACAATGATACGTCAACACTAATATTAATTTAAATAAAAAAACGTTATTATGCGTATCTGTGTCAGACGTTAATACGTAAACAATGATTCATCTCATAAATTAAAAAGACACAACCATAATCCATCAAACATCAATCGCATAAAACGCAAATTAGATCAATTCTATCAAAAAAATTATACAAAAATTCAAGTGAATTTACCATATCCTTTACTTCAACCTCACCACAAATTATAAATAATAAAGAAAACAGAAAAAGGCCAACTTTTAAGATAAAGAGAAACAGTAAACTAGCAAATGAATCAAACAACAATGAAGCACAATGTTGATTTTTAAATAAAAAAACTCACGAATAGATTATGCAACATAAAAAGATGATAAAAACCAAAGGATAAAAAATAAAGAGACATTGACACACCTATAAAGAAGCCAGATAGCAACTCCTCATTCAACTCAAGAGTGAAAAATATTATTTCATGTATTTACGTATTTATAAAGTCAAAAAAAAGTATATTAAAAAGGTGTCATTAGGGGGAGGAATATTTGTATTTTGTGATAAAGAGAAAAAAACATTTGGAAACATGAAAACTGTAGAGAAAGACTTGAAATTTGGTTCATATGGTAAGTAAAAAATCAATGTGCTAAAAAATCAAAATCACATAATATTTTTAATCTTTTGTCATTAATGATTTATTATTAATAGAATCCAAAACATACACACAAAAGGTAGTTACACGAACACTTTTTCACTTTTTCAACTTTTCTAATTATATCCCCTAAACATATTGTAATGACCAGAAAAATCTCTTTTTGATTCTTCTCAAAGTCGTGCTTTGAATTTTGACCTCTAAATTTTTTTCTGGCTTATAAGAATATTTTGATCCATGTTTGAATATGATCAAAAATAGATAAGTTTGAATAAACACTCTTTTATACTAGCAAGTACATGGGTATTAGTGGAGGTAGATAAAGTAAAATAAACATAAAATAATTATTATTTCATTTAGTTTCAAAATAATTATTGTTTAAAATTTTTTCTACACAGATTAAAAATATAATAATATTATCATAAAATATTATACTTTTATTAAAATAATCTTATAAATTTATTAAAAGTAATGCATAGAATGATCATTAAAACACACAATTAAAAATTTCTACATTGAAAAATACAAATGACATTCATTTTGAACAAATTTTATTTAATAAAATGACAGTCATTTTAAAACGGAGGGAGTATTTATTTTGTCTGTTAGTTCAGTTGATAATTATGTAGAGAGAGGAGCGCGTGAAATTTCATCCCTGCAGTAATAAATATGTCTAACATTTTTATATTATAAAACAATATTTGTGGATAAAAAAATATTTTAATTTTGAATTAATTGAGACATAATTAAATAATGACCTAAAGTAAAAAAAAATTATTTTACAGAAAGTCATTTTTAAAACAATTATTTATATCCTAAAAAATATTTGTGAATATATTACATAGGTGGGTAGGTGACTACTATCTATACTAATGATATTTGTTAAGTCTCTAATCTTATACAATAAATATTGTAATATTATGTGTTAAATTCTAACATTAGATGATATGAATTTAACTCTTCTTAGTTTACGAATATTCCACCATTTGATGGGAAATCTATTTAAAAAATGGCGAGGTATATAAATTATAATTAATATGAGTTGAAAATAGAATAATAGAGTTACATAATGAGTATTTAATAAAATAAAAATAAAAATATTGCTCAATATAATATAATTCAAAGTGTTTGAATGGTTTATAAATAAAAAGTATTTTTTGACTCAATGCTTGGAAAAAGTTGGATAATTATTAAAAGAATTTTAAAAAGGTGATCCTTTTCATTTATTGAATAATTAATTCATAAGAAAAAATTCAAATAAGTAATATAAAAAAAAGTACACAATGCATATTTATTTTTTTCATTCAAAATAATAATAAAATAAAACTTCTTACAATAAGAAAGTTTTATTTTTTTAACATTAAATTTTAAATAAAAATGAAGCTAAGGTTGAAATTGAAAAGATATTCAAATTTAAATATCCAACTCTATTGACATGGAGGCTATATTTTTATGGTAAATTCTTAAAATCAGTAGAATTTCTAGAGATACAATGAATAAATTATTAACATTTAAAATGAAAAATAAATAGTTTATGTTGAAATTTAGAATGATATCTTAAATTTTTTATCACTTGTCTTATACGAGTATATTATACCTTGAATGATTTTATTTATTTATTTACAATTAAAAAATGTTTGAAGAAGGTAAATGTTTTTCAATTATTATTTTTTATAAATTATTTTTCAATCGAAATTAAACTATTTCCGTTTAGTTTTATATAGGTGAATATTTCTGATTCATAAAGTATCTTCCTTATTTAGATTAAAAACCTTCTCAATAAAAGAAAAGATAAAGTTAGTCAAAAGAAAAACTGCCATAAATTATTTTTTATATATTATTTCTCTATTTTCATTAGATCTAAACTAGTATAAGAACCCGATCAAATAAGAATAAAAATATATTATAAAATTTCAAGAAAATCAATTTTTTCATATGTTATAAAAATATTACATTGCACTATTAAAAATAATTAAATTAGAGATGAAAGATATATATTAAAAAAAAAAATTCTATTTGGTTATTGAGTATTCGCCATCAAGTTGATAGGACAAATTTAATATTTCATCGGGAGGCGAAATGTATATGTTCCTGCTAAACAAAATGACATCATAGCAAGTTTTTTTTTTTTTTTTTAATTTTTTTTTATTTTTTTTTTTAATAAAAATAATATTTAATAAAGAATTGGACCAATCTCCTAAAAGCTTCGACTAAAATACAAGGGTATTAAACCAAACACTTGGGTTCGAGTGATAAACGAGCTCCTTCTAAGGAACGAAAGTTCGAAGAATACCGAGTTTGATTCTTGGTATTAAGTGTCTCAAGTTGATATTATTTTTATCCAATGATGATTATACTAAGAATATATTAACACCATGCTAATTATGCTAATGCAATTCAAGGATGTCAGATATAAATTCAAACAATAATATAAATCTAAATATAACCACAATACATAATCCAAATCTTACCACGATATAACTGGTACCAAAATACAAACGAAAATAAACTACTAGGTGTTTCTAAACTCATGCTTCTCCTTAGTCGTCGCCTGTACCTCAAGGTATTATGTGCCTCAAGTAAGTTGGTCTATAAGGTAGCCGTACAAGGAATGCATTCTGCAATGTCTCCTCTCTCAATGGCATCTCTCACAACCTACACAATACACTGACAAACTGCCAACATGTCCACAGTGTGGTCATCTCAAGCTCGTTCCTCTTCCAATATCTCCTGATGAGCAAGTCTAGGTGGTACTTCCACAATATCTGGTGTCATGTAAGATTGTGACACTCGATAGAACTATTGGATGTAGCTCTGTTCATAAGCCCATGGGTTATTCGTTGACACACCGCGTGCCTCCTCTGGTATCAGATGACTATAGAAATCATCTAGTATATCATCAAGATCTCAGCGGCGGATTGTCACAGGAGCAGACATGGGGAGATGTCTTGGAATCTTTTGTTGATACCTAAACTTGCACATGACCCACTTAGGAAGATGTGGATACATTAGGTGCAACCCACAAGCCAACCATTCAAAGTAGAAGGCTATATCATCCAAAGGACGCGTCTGACGGTGGTCATCGTACGGGCTGAAGCATATGTCATCTGCTATAGTGCGGTCAATAAACACCCTATATGGCTCTATCGCCTTATTCCCTCTGTATGGAGCAAAGGCGCAAGCATGAGGCCAATCCTCATTGTACTCCATCTCAGGTTTCCACCAGGATATGTGAGGAAAGTGAGAGATGATCCACACCTAAAAATGGTTTAGATAAACTATTAGTACAAGTGTAATACAAGCATTGTGAAAATATTAGTAGTAGTAAATGTTGCAAATAAATTATCGTAAATAGTGTGAAACTTCCAATGATTTGTTTTGTCTTCCAAAGACAAGCTTCGCCTAGTTTGGAGTATAGACAAACCAAAGACGCGACCCCCAATTCTACACGTGGATCCGCTCTAAATCGATGAAGTATGTCACATAGACTACATCGACGTAGGTTGCACATTTTTCCACAAATATTACCATGCCAACCAAATGTAGGAAGTATGACCTCGATGGACATTGTCCGCGGAACAAAACCTGCTCGTCATCACCTTTGGTCTCCACTTTCGCAATTGGGTTGGATTTGTACAGGTCATCCAGGTACGAACATCGAGCATGAACGCCTCTCGTGGCATCAAGCTCTTTTTGCGCTCACCTGGCTCAGCTCCCAAATAGTTTACCATAAATTCAACTAACTTGGATTTGTCGATATGGTTTAGTAATCTTCCTCTAATTGGAAGATGCATAAGGCATGAGACATCATCAAGGGTTATGGACATCTCACAATGAGGTATATGGAAAAATCATGTCTCCTTGTGCCATCTTTCTACAAAATCTGCCAACATGCTAAGGTTAATGGTCATGTATCAAGTGGAGCATAAACCTGTAAGCACAAAGCAACAAACACAATCTTGAAACCATGCGTCTGCATTCTATTCCAAGTTCAAAATCTTCTTGCATAATTTACATATTTTACCTTTCACGTTCCTGTAAAAATAAATATATCAACATCAGTTGCAACTCATTCCCAGCATCATATTTAGCATAAAGAGGAAGTAAGGAGGTGTCATATGGGCTTTTTGGAAAATTATCAGGAATGAGATCAACAATAACAAAGGCTTCATAAGCTAGAGGGTCAGCATAAGACACTTGTCATCTAGAGATCGAGGCTTGAGACACCAAATGCCCGAGACATGTAACAACATGAAGTTTATGCTTCCACAATAAACGAACTAGAACTAATTCATGGCCTTGAGTGCGCTTCCCTCTCCCTATGAATGGACATATGTTTGGATACACGGTCGTGCCTCACCCTGCCTTAGTTATCATCCATTGCTCCTATAATACAAAATAGGAAACAATATGAAAATCAAGGCAAGTAAATTTCAGAGATGCATCTCAGTAATATAGCAAAAAAAAAATCCAGAAAAATCTAGAGATGCATCTCCGTTAAATTGGGAAGACAAAAAATTCCAGAAAAAACCAGACATGTATCTCTGTAAAAAGGTGCGACATTGCAAAACTTCTAGAAAATGCAGACAATGCCCTAAACACCAACAAATCCGTATGCATGTCTAAACAAAGTAACTATTTTGAATGTAACTACAAACTAATTCATTTTAAACAACCTGTTTTACCTAATGCATGCATCATAACTAAAAAATAGAAAGAAAATGACAAACTTACAGATTGAAAGATTTGTTGTATGAAAGTTTAAATAGGGTGAATGAAATCTACTGGGATTGATTGCAATGCACTTGAAGTAGTGTTGACTATTGAAAAATGGTATTGTTGGTTCTTTCTCACGAACTCTGAAGTTTAAAGGTTTGTGAAAGTGTAGAAAATGAATAAGGAACGGGGAAGGTTCTGGTGCAAGGTATATCAATTAAAACTCATTCGGATATGTATCTTTGTAAACTTCACTGAGCGCAAAAACACCAACTTTTAAATTAAGGTTAATACAACGATGTATTTTCAGTAATATTTTTGGGCAAGATGGGGTGAATCATTTGATAAAGCATCGTGGTGTTTAATTTGGGTGCGTCTAGAGATACATCTCCGAAATTCAGAAATTTTTGTGACTTTTTCAGCGCGGTGAACTAGCACGATTAAGAGTGGGAAAAGTAATACCCTAAATAAAATCACGAGTATTCTTTATTCAACTTTATTATTACAACTATGAGCAAATTGAGCTAGTATGTGTGATACTTCGTTATTGGCAGGGATGACAATGATAAAGTTTATACATGATACTATAATTTTCGTTCTCATATATGTGATTTAAAAAGATTCATATACTTTTCATACGTTTGTACTTGTATCTGTATCTGTATTCTATGAGTATTTAAGTACCTATATATGTACTTGTTATCCGCATTTAAAAAAAATTGAACAATTTTAAGATATCATGTTAATTTAAGTCTTTACTAATATTAAAAGTGTTTTCAAACATTTACTATTGAATTAAGAAATAAAAAAATCTTATATTATAAGGTCTTATAGTTTAATAGTGATATATTTTTTATTTAAAATTGATAGACATATACTTTTATATAATAATATAAATTAAATATATAAGTATATATTTTGCATGTGTGGGGAAATGTGAGTACTGAGGTATTAGTACTCACTATGGATATATGTGTTGATAGGTACAACTATCTACAACTTTCATATGCTTATGATGGTTTAGATGATAACAACATTACTTGTCAAACAGACGCGAAGTATTCATATGCCAAGACAAAGCATTGATCAAGATGTTCTATCAAGATGCTTATGTGAGACCAAAATGTAAAGTAAAGATTCAATAAGGCCAACAACTAAGGTCAAGAGGCATTTGATGAAATCTTGAATGATCTCTGATGGACTTTCAACTAGGGAGCATTGAACATAGTGGGACTTTTTTTTCTAGAGCAACATTTGTGAGAGACACACCACATACTCACCCAAAACCTTAAGGTGATAAGTGTATGGGTTCTCTCACTTATAAATGCTCAAGTCACCACATTCCTATCCAATGTGGTACTATTATCCACCCTACTCACACTTGTTAATACTTAACACTCTCCCTCAAGTGTGAGTCTATCCCAATGCTCTCCCTTAAGCGGAAACTTTAACTGTGCAACTGCACCCTTGTACCGAACTCACGACCTATGGGGATACTTTCGATACAAGTAAGTCGTTCCCTTTATTCGAACTAGGCTCTGATACCACTGTTAGACTTTCAACTAGGGAGCATTGAACATAGTGGGACTTTTTTTTTCTAGAGCAACATTTGTGAGAGACACACCACATACTCACCCAAAACCTTAAGGTGATAGGTGTATGAGTTTTCTCACTTATGATATATATCAAGAAGCTTTATCAAGTCTCATCATTCAGAAAAAGTCAATTCCTAGATTAAGTGTTGAATTAATGATGAATAAAGCAATGGATCTTGAAGCTTTGAAAATTTTTAAAGAGAGAAAGTGTGAAATCTCACGTGGTATGTGTCTGAGAGATCAGTGTATTGTAAAGATACACATGCACGCACGCATGCACACACACTCACAAATGCACACACACACACACACACGCAAACACAAACACACAAATAGTTTTAAACTTATCTTTTGTGCTAAAACACCTTAAAAACCTATGAAGGAACCATTAGGGTTCATGTGAGATTGAACAAGAGTGTACAATGACCAAAACCTCCATATTCAATGTACTCCGCCTATACTGGCCAGCATGCACTAACACATGCTATAACAACTCAGCAACATCAACACACAACATGGCAAGCAACAATAATGCATTTGAAGTCATGTCACACCACCACATAAACAATAAAATGCATTTCACATCATCACACATCAATTTATTCATCTTCTGGTACTGAAACCAATTTTAGAATAAAGTTCATTGCGTTAGCTTCCTAATGCTTCGAACAACACTCGACTCAGACACCCGGAACTAAAGTTGTGAATTTTCAAAGACTTTTCAAAACAGCTCCCAGTGTAACCGATTACACCAATTGAGGTAACCTTACACCCCTTGTAACTAGCTATACCAAGTCTCTGCCTCTCAGTGTAATTGGTTACCATAATCCAGATAATAGGTTACACCCTCACAGTTTTGCCCAAAAATTCATTTTCAAAGCAGTGTAACCGGTTACACTATATCTAGTAATCGATTACACTGTGCGCATAAGTACTTTTCTGCAACTTTTCAAAACCAAAAACACTTATAAGCCATCCCAAAACCCCATTTTTCTTACAAATCATTTGTACTACATTTTGACACGAAAAACCACTTTTCTAAAGTTTCAAACCCCAAACTCTTTTCACCGAAAACAATCATAACATAGTTCCGACTCTGACTCGTAACCATCAGCAACAACATAGCAACTACAACATACAATCCACCAATTGCATAATTCCAACATCAACAACACAACAATTATACCAATTCAACATCAATCACAACATCAATATACCAGACCTAGTTCATCAAGTAATTCAATCAATTCAACAATTTAAAAAATTGCAACAATGATCATGGTATGTGAAAAAAAAAACACAACCTAAGCATATACATACTCTAGCCACCATCATCATACTTGTAATTTAAGTTAGTATGTCGAATTGAGTCTTGCTTCTAAGCCAAATTGTTGAGTTAGCTTAGTAATCTATAAATAGACTAGTTCTTTCATATTGTTGAGAGATGTTAATTGTTGGTATTCACTTGTAATCTTTGAACCCTTATTAAGAAAGTGAATAGTAAAACAGTTTTAACCAATTCTTATTTTTCTTCTTCCTTCTTCTCTATCTTTTATAAAATCTAATAGGGTTTCTTGTGTTTGTTCAAGAAACTCAATATTTTTCTTATATTTTGGTTTGCTCTTGACGACATTAATTCATAATAATTTTCTTTAATTATATAAAAAATATAATAACATGTGCTTCGCACAAATTCTGATCTAGATATTCGTGCGTTCGCACGAGTAGTGGTGTGTTACACGTAAAATAAGAATGAAAAAATAGAAAGAAAAACTTATTTAATAAATAAATTTTATTATATTTAAAAGAAAAACATATTTTTATTTATATTTAGAGGAAAAAGAGGAAATATATGACCGTCTAAAAAAACTCATGTGACTCCTTCACTAAAAAAAAGGGTTTCTTAATTTTATTATTATTATTATTATTATTATTATTATTATTATTATTATTATTATTATTATTATTATTATTATTATTATTATTATTATTATTATTATTATTATTTTTACTATTATTATCATTATTATTAATTAATAATAAAAAATTCAAAAACTCTTGGAAAATGATTGCGCAAAAAGAATGATTAATTATATTTATATTCATTTACTCACGTTATAACCTACAAGATAAATGAAAGTTACTTTTCAAATCATCTTTCATTTTTTTCCGTTCATTTGGCTATATTCTTAAGTTGGGACAACACGTGATTATACAGACCTTCGGAAACATTGACTATATTCTTAAGTTGGGACAACACGTGATTATAGAGCATTATTTTAACATCATGTTAAACTTAATTATTTACCAAAAATTCATATAAATTATTAAGCGGGATAGAAAGTTGAGGCAACTACAAAGTTTTTCCAACAAAGCTATTATGATGAATATACAAATCAATTGTGAATAAAATTAATGAATACAAAACTCGCAGAATAAATATCGTAACTGCTATAAACTTGTAATCTTTGGTGGCAGTAAGTATCAATAAACAGTGAATTTCCTAACAATACTTTG
Source organism: Lathyrus sativus (assembly GCA_963859935.3). Lineage (NCBI taxonomy): Eukaryota > Viridiplantae > Streptophyta > Magnoliopsida > Fabales > Fabaceae > Lathyrus > Lathyrus sativus. The sequence goes on from OZ012741.1 coordinate 41,653,604, forward strand.
ATACTAACTATAAATTATAAGAACTGAAACAACCAACATAGAGAGCATTCTAACTACTAATTTGTCATAGTTGATTCCCAAAAATTCACCTTTTCTATTTTACTTTCTTAGGCCACAAAATACCTGTGAACTTAACATTGTTAACTCTGCAGCTTCCGTAGCTACACTTTACTGAAATATGACATGGGTCTTAGCCTGCAAAGATCTAGCGAGATTCAAGGTAAAAAGATGAAATATTATATTTTGGAAATATTCTTTATACTACAGAATACAAGGTAGATTTAAGGATCCAGTGTGACTGCATTTAAGAATTCAAAATAAAACAGTCTTTGCAATAGCAGATGCTTTATTTTTATTTTATTTACAAAATGTGGTTGATAACCAAAACATATTAACATGTGAAAAATTTAATAGAATTAGATTAATGTATCATTTCTTATTGTATATAAAGAAATTGCACTGTCTAACTTCTTCTCTAACTTTTCCTTCTTTTCTGATATTTTTATTGCCTCAGATGAAAACATAAAAGTTTGTTTGTTAATAATGGAGAGTGAATGAAGAAATCCTTCCCGTGTGGTATGAATGTATAGTGCATGCATGGAAAGGGTGATGAATGAATGTATAGTGGTATTTAATATGTCGCTAATTGTACCTTTAAATTTTCTTTTCTTATTAGCTCTCCTCCTTTTCCTTCCTGCCTGTGTAAGTTCTGCTTCTTTTTTAACATCACCTTTACCATCAAAAACCTCCTCGGGAACCAGCATAACAACATCTAAAACAGCTGCAGGAGCAATCTACCCATGAAAAATATAGTGCATTGCAAGTAACTATATAGTAGAAGTAGAAATAAAATTTTGAAAAAAGAATGGCTATTTACTTCTTCCATTGTCAGAGTAGGTACATTTGTTTTGAAGCACATGTCCTCTATAACTTATGAAATTCATTTAAGAAAAATAAAAACCAGAAAATTTTAAATGTTCCAACATATTGTTTATTAAGAGAAAATCAGAATATTACTGTCATACAAGCTTTAAAGCAAAGTTGAAATGAGAAAGGACGTCCATTTTCAAACAAATCTTCTTAAACAGGATGCTAGCCTGATCAAAAGTAAAGGCACAATATTAAGTGCATGGCATAATTCAAAAAGGAAAACTACACAACCTAATTGAGAGCTGCTCCAAGGTTACTGCAAGTACACGAGAAATAAGACCCAAACAAAACATGAAGAGATTAAATAGTGGTAGAAAGCTTAGATGCATAATTTATCTGCTGTACGAAAAAAAAGAAGCTTTAGTCTATAAAAAATTCACATCTTGAACACCTTCAACTATTTTTCATCCAAACCCATAGAATCAAAAAGTATAAACTGAACGCTAAACATCAAAATGCAAGATTCAAAAAACACAAATTTTCATCAAAACCCATAAATTCTCTTCCCCTTTGCAATAGCTCTCCTTCTTGGACTTTCTCTTGTTTTCCGTTCTGACACTTCTGCCTCTTATCATGGCAACTCTTCTGCCTACTCTGCAAAGCTTTCATCTTCTTCCGAATCAGCTTCAACTTCTCAGTAGTCTGCTGGACAATATCAAGTCCAAGTACTACACTCTCACCAGATTCAGGACAAAATAGAGGTGTCATGCACCTCCGACCATACAAAGCTTCAAAAGGCACCATTCCAATACTAGAATGGTAACTGTTATTATAAGTAAACTCTATCAACGACAAATGACTATCCCAAGCACCTCTTTGTTCAAGAATACAAGCCCTTAAAAAATCCTCCAAAGACTCAATAGTCTTCTCAGTCTGACCATTTGTCTGTGAATGATAAGCTGCACTCAACCTCAGTTTCGAACCTAAAGCCTTCTGCAAACTTTCCCAAAATATGGAAGTGAAGCTCAAATACCTATTCAACACAATACTCAATGGAACTCCATGGAACTTCACAATCATATGGATATAAATTGCTACCAACTTCTGCAAATAAAAACTGTTGTTAATCAGAATAAAATGTGCCGACTTCGTCAGTCTATAAAAAATCACCCAAATATCATCATGCCCTCTCTGAGTAATCGGCAACCTAGTTACAAAATCCATATAAATACTATCTCATTTCCACTCTTGAATATCCAACGATTGCATCAGTCCTGTAGATTTTTGATGCTCAACTTTCAACTTCTAACAAGTTAAACAAGCATACACAACATCACACCCTCCCGTGTCAACTCATGAACCAAACTTAAGTATTTGAACTGCTCAATGAATTCCAACTCTCTAACCATCATAGCTGACATATGCAAAGACTTCTGACTTAAAGCATCAACCACGACATTAGCTTTACCATGATGATAATTTAAGACAAAGTCATAATCCTTCAGAAATTCCAACTACCTATGCTGCCTCACATTTAATTCCTTTTGATCAAATAGATACTTCAAACTCTTGTGATCACTAAACACCTCAAATCTAGAACCATAAAGATAATGCCTCCAAATTTTCAACACAAACACCACTACAGACAACTCCAAATCATGAGTAAGATAATTTCTCTCATGAACTCTTAGTTATCATGAAGCATAAGCCACCATTTTACCATCTTGCATCAGCACACCGCCTAAACCCATCAACAACGCATCACAATACACCACAAACGGTTCATTCAGTTCAAGCAGAATCAAAATTAGAGTTGTAGTCAATCTTTTCTTAAGCTCAATGAAAATCTTCTCACAGTGAATATCCCACACTAATGCTTTACCCTTGCAAGTCAACTGAGTCAACGAAAGTGCCAACTTAGAAAGGCCTTCAATAAACCTACGATAATAACCAGCTAAGCCCAAAAAACTTCTAATCTCTGTAGCCGACTTCGGAGCCTCCCATTGTAGAACTGCATCTACTTTGGACGGATCCACAATGATACCATCACTTGAAATAACATGACCAAGAAAACTCACCTCTTTGATAGCTTAGCATAAAGCTTCTTCTCTTTCAATACCTACAACACAACTCGCAAATGCTCAACATGCTCTTCCTCTAACTTAGAATAGATCAAAATGTCATCAATAAAAACTACTACAAACTGATTCAGATAAGTGTGAAAGATACGATTTATATACTCCATAAACACACCAGGTGCATTTGAAATGCCAAATGACATCACCAAATATTCTGTAGTGTCCACACTGAGTCTTGAATGCCGTCTTCTAAATATCTTAATCCTTCACTCAAATATGATGGGAACCCGACCTCAAGTCAATTTTTCTAAACACATGTGCCCCTACCAACTGGTCCATCAAGTTATCTATGTAAGAACACATATTGTTTCTTAGTAATATCTCTATGTTTTGATGATAACTCTTATGAAATTTTGTATTAAAGAATTATATACTCTAAAATTGGTTCATGAATATTTGCTGCAGATAATTAAAGTATATATACATCCAAGAGCAAATTAATCTGAACATAGAACTATGGAAGACTCTGAAGAGTCAGAATCATCTTATAGAAGAATCTGAGCGCTGTCTGCAGAAGAATCTGAAGCAGAAGCTACAGAAGAATCTGAAGCAGAAGCTGCAGAAGGATCTGAAGCAGAAGCTGCAGAAGAATCTGAAGCAGAAGACTCTAATAGATCTGAAGACTCTAAAGCATTGAAGAACTTTGTATGAGAGTTAAGAAGCACAATTTTTCAGAAGACTCTGAGAGTACTACACACTGTATGTATTGAGGATCTGATTCATAAAACTCTGCTCTGATAGAACTACACGCTAAAGCACACTTGCTGCATTACTCTGATTCAACAAAATCTGATGGGTATCTAAGACTCTGATCATGCAAAATTTGATGGTTAACTTTGCTGAAAAGAAATACTTGTTGAAGAAGAATTCAAAGTAATATCCTTTGATTTGGCTCAACGACTCTTTCCTCTTTCATGCTTGACACTAGAACACAGACCAAAAGCATTTCTTTGTGCATTCTACTTTCAGGAAAGGTCATGTGATGTAAAGACAAAAAAGGTTCAGATCTTTTCAGTACACAACCTCCAACGTCAAGACTTTGTGGACTACTGTGCATATAAAAGCAAGTCTTCCTCATCTTCTTCAAAGAGATCTTGTAGAACAACAAACGAATCTCTGAAAGAAACTCTTACAAGATCTCATAAAATATTCTTATTGCTGAGTTTATTCTTTTGTTCTTAACATTAAGTGAAAAATCACTGTTGTGATAAAGCTTGTCAGAAGCATTTATACACTTGTATTAATCTTACATTTTATTGTAATAGTTCCTTAAGAAGATCCAGTTGGGATCAGTAGTTCTTGAGAAGACTTTGAACAGTTGTTCTTAGTGCTTACTATTGTAATCAGTTGATTAAATAGTGGATTAAGTCCTTGTTTGAGAAAGGCAAATCACTCTAGATAGGGTGGACTGGAGTAGTTGAGTTCAACGAACCAGGATAAAAATACTTGAGTTTTTACTTCTAAGTTTTATCTTCATACTTATTCAACCCCCCCTTCTAAGTATTTTCTCACCTTCAGTTGGCATCAGAGCTCCGGTTCTGTGTGTGCTACCACTTCACAGTGACAGAAAAGATCCAGTGAGAAAAACTTTGATACTTATATTTGGTTGTTTATAATGGCTGATGTTTCAACATCTAACAAGTATGAAGAAAGAGACAGAATCAGTACTAAACCCCCTATGTTTGATGGGGAGAAATTTGATTATTGGAAAGACAGGATTGAAAGTTTTTTCCTTGGTTATGATGCTGATTTATGGGATTTGGTCATAGATGGGTATGTTCATCCCATTGATGGGAATGGCAAGAAAGTAGATAGAAAATCTATGACAGAAGCCCAAAAGAAGGAATTTAGAAATCACCACAAGGCTAGAACAATATTGTTAAATGTAATATCTCACACTGAGTATGAAAAGATCACAAATAGAGAAACTGCATTTGACATGTTTGTGTCCTTGAAAATGACTCATGAGGGAAACTCTCAAGTCAAGGAAACAAAGGCTCTGGCTCTAATTCAGAAGTATGAAGCTTTCAAGATGGAAGAAGCTGAATCTGTTGAAGCCATGTTCTCCAGATTTCAAATACTTACAGCTGGACTAAAGGTTCTGGATAAAGGTTACTCTACTGCTAATCACGTGAAGAAGATCATCAGAAGCTTACCTACCAGATGGAGACCTATGGTGACTGCGCTGAAAATGGCTAAAGGTCTGAACCAGATTTCCTTGGAGGAACTAATCAGCTCACTAAGGAGCCATGAAATTGAACTTGAGGAAGATGAGCCTCAAAAGAAAGGTAAGTCAATTTCCTTAAGATCTAATAAATCTGCTAAAGCGTTACAGGTAATAGAGGAAAGCTCTGAAGAATCTTCATCTAAAGATGAAGATGAATTATCCATGCTGTCCAGAAGAATAAACAAACTCTGGAAGCATAAAGGAAAGAAGGTTAGAAACTTCAAGAAGCCTGACCAAAGAAAGGAATCTTCTGGACACAAAAGATCTGGCAAAAAGGAGGTTGTCTTCTACAAATGTAAAGAACCTGGGCATTACAAAAATGATTGTCCAAAGCTTCTGAAAGAAAAGCCTAAAAGAAAATTTGATAAGAAGAAGAAGGTTCTAATGGCAACCTGGGATGATTCAGATACATCTGAATCTGAATCTGAGGCAGAAGAAGAATGTGCCAATGTAGCATTGATGGCAGACATAGAAGATCAGGAGGAAGGAATTTCAGGTTATGAATCTGAATCTGACGCTGAAGAGGTAATGGCTAAACTCACTAAAGATGAACTTATCAAAGTGTTATCAGAGGTTCTGAAGAGCTATAATAATATTAAGCTCAAATACAAGGAGCGTCAAAGCAATCTTGTATCTGAGAATAATATTCTCAAATCAGAAGTGGATGAGCTAAATGAAAAGAACTTAAAAATGAAAAATGATTTTGAATTAGCTCAACAAGACTCTGATTCTGAAACTGAGTCTGAATGCAAAAATATTTTGGAAAAGTATGACTACAGCTTTCAGAAGTTTCTTGCTAAAAGCATAGACAGAAGCAAAATGGCTTCTATGATCTATGGAGTTAGTAGAAATAACAGAAAAGGAATTGGATATAAATCTTCCTCTGATTTAAATCCAAAACCTGTTGATAAAATTATCATCAAGAAGACTCCTTTATATTCCAATTTTAAATTTGGTCACTTGAATGATATTGAACACACTCGTTCTGAAAAGAACATTCATGTGTTTAAATCTAAGGCTAGTCAGAATAAACCGTATGTTTAAAAACAGAAGTTTAGACAAACCTTCAGAACAACTAACCCAAAAGGACCCAAGAAGATCTGGGTACCTAAGAGTAAAATAATTCCTGTTGCAGATGTTCTTAGCAGCAAGGTCAGGACGCCAGTCATGGTACCTGGACTCTGGATGCTCGTAACATGACGGGAGAAAGGTCTATGTTCCAAAGTCTGGAGCTTAGATCTGGAGGTGACGTGAAATTTGGAGGGAATCAGAAGGGCAAGATCATTGGATCTGGCACTATTGGAAATGGTAACCTTCCCTCTATTACTAATGTTTTACTTGTAGAAGGATTAAAGCATAATCTATTGTCCATAAGTCAATTAAGTGACAATGGTTATGACATAGTCTTTAATAAAAAATGTTGTAAAGCTATTAGTCAAAAGGATGGCTCAATCCTATTTAGTGGAAAGAGGAAGAGCAACATTTATAAAATAAATCTTTCAGAACTTAAGGTTCAGAATGTTAAATGCCTCTTGTCTGTTAATGAGGAGCAATGGGTCTGACACAGAAGATTAGGGCATATTAATATGAGACGTATATCTCAGATTAATAAACTTAATCTTGTCAGAGGACTTCCTAAGTTGAAGTTCACCTCAGATGCTCTTTGTGAAGCATGTCAAAAAGGGAAGTTTTCAAAATCATCTTTTAAATCAAAAAATGTTGTTTCTACTTCCAGACCATTAGAATTACTTCATATTGATCTGTTTGGACCAGTGAAAACTGCATCCATCAGAGGCAAGAAGTATGGATTAGTCATTGTTGATGACTATAGTAGATGGACATGGGTAAAGTTCTTAAAACACAAGGATGAGTCACATTCTGTGTTCTTTGACTTCTGCAAACAAGTCCAGAATGGAAAAGATTTCAAAATTATAAAAGTCAGAAGTGATCATGGTGGTGAATTTGAAAACAAATATTTTGAAAAATATTTTAATGAAAATGGCATTGCTCATGATTTTTCCTGTCCTAGAACTCCACAACAGAATGGAGTTGTAGTGAGGAAAAATAGAACTCTGCAAGAAATGGCCAGAACCATGATCAATGAGACTAATTTGGCAAAGCACTTTTAGGCAGAAGCAATTAACATAACATGTTATATTCAGAACAGAGTGTCTGTAAGACCTCTTCTGGAAAAGACTCCCTATGAATTGTGGAGGAACAGAAAGCCCAACATTGCTTATTTTCATCCTTTTGGATGTATTTGTTATATGTTGAACACTAAAGAGAATCTTAGCATGTTTGATTCTAAAGCACATAAGTGTTTCATGCTTGGATATTCTGAACGCTCTAAGGGATACAGAGTATACAATACTGAAACACAGATTGTGGAAGAATCTATACATGTTAGATTTGATGATAAGCTTGGCATTAAAAAGCCAAAGCAGTTTGAAAGTTCTGCAGATAGAGAAGTAGTCTTCACATACTCTGAAGGCTCAGAGGCAGACAAAGCTCAAGTGAAGGAACCAGAAGCAACGCCAGATGCAATTCCTTTGACTTCTCATATGAACAACTTAAACATTTCTGAAGAATCAATTGTTAGGGGATCATCTTCCAGAATCAAAGCTTCTCATCCAGAGAATGTGATCATTGGAAAGAAGGATGACCCTATCAGAACAAGATCCTTCCTCAGATCCTCTGAAGCATCATTATTTGGATTGGTGTCAGTAATTGAACCAACCACTGTGGATGAAGCTCTGCAAGACAATGACTGGATTATTGCCATGCAAGAAGAGCTAAATCAGTTCACTAGAAATGATGTGTGGGACTTAGTTCCAAGACCAAAAGGATTCAACATAATTGGAACTAAGTGGGTCTTCAGAAATAAGCTTAGTGAGAAAGGAGAAGTTGAAAGAAATAAGGCAAGGCTTGTTGCTCAAGGGTACAACCAACAAGAAGGTATTGATTACACTGAAACTTATGCTCCAGTGGCAAGGTTAGAATCTATACGCCTTCTTATTTCATTTGTTGCACAATATAACATCACTCTATATCAGATGGATGTTAAAAGTGCCTTTCTAAATGGTATTATAGAAGAAGAAGTTTATGTTCACCAGCCTCCTGGTTTTGAGAGTGAAAAATTTCCAGAACATGTTTTCAAACTAAAGAAATCTCTGTATGGTTTAAAACAAGCTCCCAGAGCTTGGTATGAGAGGTTAAGCAATTTTCTTCTAGAGAAAAATTTCATCAGAGGCAAAGTGGACACAACACTCTTTTGTAAAACATTTAAGAAAGATCTTCTAATATGTCAAATATATGTGGATGATATTATATTTGGATCTAGCAATACTATGTTGGGAAAGGAGTTTGCTCAATGTATGCAGGCCGAATTTGAAATGAGCATGATGGGAGAATTGAAATTCTTTCTGGGAATTCAAGTCAACCAAACTCCAGAGTTCACTTACATTCATCAGACCAAATATGTTAAAGAACTTCTGAAGAAATTTAACATGACTGATAGTAAGATGGCAAAGACTCCCATGCATCCAACTAGTATGTAACAGCCCAATTTTCAATAATTAATTAATTGTGTTAATTAATTGATTTATTTGGATTATTCTAATTATTTGAATAATTAGATGTTTGTTTAATGGATTGATAGATGTTTTGAGAGAGTAAATATATTGGGAAGAAATAAAGAGAAAGGTATTATGGAGGAAATAGAATGGAAATAAATATAAAGAATAGAAATAGAAGAAAAGGAGATAAGAGTTGGTAAGAAAAAAAGAAAAGGGAAGAAAAAGAGAAAGAAGGAAAAGGAGGAGAAAAGAGAAGAAGAAGAAGAAGAAAAGTGTGGAAATCATCAAGGGCAACTCAAAGCTTCGATTAATCAAGGTAAGGGTGAGAAATGTTTCTATTTGATCATTGCATGATGTTATGTATGTTGGGTTGGGGTTTTGGTAGAGTTTTCATCACTTTACAATTAGGGCAAATGTTGGATTAATCGGTAGATTGATGATTTAATCGGTTGGAACTGAGTAATAACGCCGTAGAATAGTCGGGTAACATGTATTGATGCTATTTGTACTGATTTGGATGTTTGAGGGTTGGTTGATGATGGATTGATGAAGGAGGAACATAATAGGGTTCTGTTCTGAGCAGGTTCGCTGGCTCTCGCCAGGCGAGCGAAGGCGAAGCTTCGCCAGGCGAAGCCTAGCGAATGCTGGCGAGTAAGTATGATTAAGTCCCAGTGGACTTCGCTGGCGAGTTCGCCAAGCGAAGTTGGATAGCGAAGGTTCGCCCAGCGAAGGTGCTGGCGAATGGTGGCGAATGAAGTCAGTAGCTACTGACTTGGGCTCGCTGGGAAGTCTCGCCAGGCGAAGCCTAGCGAGTGTTCGCTGAGAGAGTTCGCCAGGCGAAGGCCAGGAGAAGGTTCGCTGCGAGGGTTCGCCAGGCGAATGAAGGCGAATGTGACAACATTTTTCTTTTGCCGTGTTGTTCATGTGGAGATGGTTTGGTTGCTTCTCATAGGGGAATGCCTCTATGATATGATATAGATATGATCTATTGTGATGATGTGTGCTGTGGGTAGCCTACGGGCGTGAATCCTAGTTGATGTGCGATGCGTATTAATTGTGATAAATAGAAATACATGTGAATACAATGATGAATGTATGTGTATTGTCTAATGAACTTGCGAATGCTTGATGTGTATACAATTATGTGATGAGTATGCATGAGAACATGGTGGATATGTGTGCATAACTTATAATTGTATGATTGGTATTGTGATGTGTATATCTTGTATGAGATGGCATGAGATAAAGAATAAACATACTATGAAAAATGTGTTGTGGATGCATATTGTTTATATGCGATTGTATGTTAAAATACATGAAGAATGCATGAGAGCATGATGATGGATATGCGTGCATTGCTTGCTAAATATGATGTTGTATTGAATTGTGAATATATGTGGATAATGCATGAGAACATATCGCGGATATGTGTGCATTGTGTGTTAATGTGGTGATAGTGTTGAATTATGAATACATTGATAAATGTTTGATATATGTTGTATGTGCAATCATGATGAAATTCTCGAAGGGGTGAATTATTCGAATGCATGGGATTAAGACGCGGGAACGGTCTTAAGTGCATTTATTGTGATTGGTTGATTGTACATGCATCATTCAGTCAAGAGGCAATGTCTGTTAGTTTCGTGGAAACTAGTGGCTTGTCCCAAACCTAGAAGGGTGGGTTTGAAGCCTAGGGGAAGGGCTTGGTTGTTATCGGTCTAGAAGGGTGGACCCGGTTTAAAAGTAAAAACCGAAAAATGATAACAAGTTATCGGTCTAGAAGGGTGGACCCGGTTTAGAGTGAAAAACCGAAAAAGATAACTAATGTCGGTACCGCATAGCATTGAGTTGCATTGGATATGTTGAGTCACATTGCATAATATTGTTGTTGTATAAATGTGCTTGTGAATGATTGTGAAATTAAGCATGAAGGGATGTGCTTGTGAATGTTCATAATGTTGATATATGTGAACGCGATATAATTATGATTATGAGAATGAAGTGTGGTGAGAAATGTGAATAAGTGTTATATGATTACCTATATATATGTAATCTTATGCTTTGATTATTATGGTTATATTTCTCACCCTTCTGCTGTTTTATAATGCTTTATGAGGCATTGCAGATTAGGATGCTGGAGTCCCTTTTGTGAAGTATTCTTCATTCTTTTGAGTCTGCTGCTCTGATATGTAACACCGGGTAGTTAGACTAGTATAGTCATTCTTTGGTGATACATTGCGATGTATCAGTTGATGTGATTGTGTAATCTAACTGATATGATGTATTAATTTGGATTAACTTGTGTGTACGTGGATTAATATTTTGAAAACGATTAAAGGATTTGATCTTCCGCTTAATTTTGAAAGTGTTACATATCTTATGGAGAAAAATGTGAAAGTGTTTTATTAGTGAAATTGTGGCATTCTTCTTTTATACCTTATTATAAAACCTTTTTACTCTGATAATTTGTATGCGCTTAATTGTTTTATATGCATATATAAGTGGGGTATAGAAGGGGGTGTTACATAGTACACTAGGCAAGGAAGAGGTAAGTAAGAAAGTAGATCAGAAACTCTACAGAGGTATGATAGGATCACTTCTCTACTTAACTGCTTCTAGACCTGACATTCTGTTCAGTGTATGCCTATGTGCAAGATTCCAATCAGATCCTAGAGAATCTCACTTAACTGCTGTTAAGAGGATTCTAAGGTATCTGAAAGGTACTACTAACGTGGGTGTGTGTTACAGAAGATCTGATAAATATACATTAGTTGGATTCTGTGATGCTGACTATGCTGGAGACATAGTAGAGCGTAAAAGTACTTCTGGAAGTTGTCAGTTCCTTGGAAGTTATCTGATCTCATGGTACAGCAAGAAGCAACCCACAATTGCACTTTCTACAACAGAGGCAGAATACATTGCTGCTGCTGGATGTAGCACGCTGATGCTCTGGATGAAGAGTCAGTTAGAGGACTATCAGATATTTGAGAGTAATGTATCTATCTTCTGTGATAATACTTCTGCTATATGTTTGTCTAAAAATCCAATTTTACACTCTAAGGCAAAACATATAGAAATTAAACATCATTTCATCAGAGACTATGTTCAGAAGGGTATTATAAACTTAGCTTTTGTTGATTCAGATCATCAATGGGCTGATATTTTTACAAAACCCCTTGCTGAAGATAGGTTTAAGTTTATTCTGAAAAATATTGGTATGGATTTTTGTCCAGAATAATATTTATCAGAGGCAAACTTCTCAGATGCAAAATGTTTAATGCTCTGAAGTATTTCATCTGTTAATTTATTCATTTTCTTGAATTATTTTACTTGTGTAAATCTAAACTAACAATGCTCAGAGGATCTGAACGTTGTCTAACGTTTCATTTCTCAAGAGATTTCAGAAGCACAAGCAAGCAAACACGCGTAGCTCAGAAACTGAAAAGGTAGAGTGCACTTTACTGAATTAACGTTTGAAGTACTGCTTTGAAAATCTGACTTTTCTTGATTTTCCCCCCATCTGTCAGAATCATAATTGCTGTGCAATGATGTTTTTACTTTTTCATTTAATGCTATGTGAAGCATGCCTATGTGACTGTTTGTGTATCTGATTTTATCTATAAATATCACAAATCACACTATTTCACACTTTTCACCTCACGAACCTTTTATGCATTTCTGTCGTCTCTTTGCTCTCCATCTAAACCCTAAACCTAAAACCTCTCACTCAAGAACATCAATGGCATCTTCTTCATCAACATCTGCTCAGATGCAATCAACCATTGTTGTTTCTGCTCCTAATGCTGAAACTTACAAAGAACCTATGAGAACTCTTCTCACTCCAACTATAGAACTGGAAGTTCTGAGTGAATGCTTCATAGACTTTGAGTCCATTGAAGAAAATGGATTTAATCTTTCCTCAACCATCCAAACTCAGAGTTGGACAAAGTATTTTGACCGGCTTATGGGTCCTGTTTATCCAACTTTGGTGAAAGAATTTTGGATACATGCTCCGGTGTGCCCTAAATTCATCCATTCTTCTGTCCTTGGAAAGGAGATTGTGATTACTGAGAAGCTGATTAGACAACTCATTGGGTACTCTGAAACTGATGGTGAAACCAGTTTACAATCTGCTCGTGTGGATCTTGCTGATGTGTTTCAAGAAGTGACTATTTCTGGGGAACCAACTAGCAAAGTAAGGGAACTGAAGCCAGTCTACAGGATCTGGGCCAAGATTTTCATGAGTTCCATCTTTCACAGAAAATCATCAAATTCCCCAGATTATGTCAGTGCTGAACAACTATATTTTATGTTCTGTATGAGCAAGGGAAAGAAGGTGGACTTGCCTTATCTTCTGTTCAGTCACCTTCTGAATCATATAAAGGAAACAAGAGAAGATGTAAGAGTCAAAACTAGAAAAGTTAGGAATTGGATTCCTTTGGGTATACTGATATCAGACATTTTAACAGAGAATGGTCTTGTGAAATATCTGTATGATACTGGCTTGACAGAGGATCTGTCATATGTCATAGGTTCTGTCATCAATGGAAATACTCTGAAGAGGATGAAAGTCATCACAGAGCTTGCCAGCAAACCTAAGAAAATTGCTACTAAGGATGTCAGCAACATAAGGATTCCTGTTGAAGATTTTCCAATGTTCACTGCTGAAGAACCAAGGGAGATCATCTTATCCTACATAGCTGATTGTCTATTAAATGGTGTTCCTCTGCCTGTGAACATCGTCCAGAAGGAAGGAGAAGTTCTGCCCAATCCTGTTAGAGAAAGACACTCAAAGAAGATTGCTGAAGAAGGATCTGAGGCTCAGCCAAAGAGAAAAGCCTCTGAAGCTGCTGCTAAGCCTCAGAAGGTAAAGAAAGTGAAACCCACTCCTCCAGAAGCAAGTCTGGAAGACATAAGAGAAACTATCAAACAGGTATTAACATCTGATCCAACTCCAACCATTCACTCTCCATTACCTTTACCTCCTCCATCACCTTCTAGACCACAATCATCTGTACAACCATCATCTGGAATTCATACATCTGAACACCCTTCATCTCAAACTACACTTTCTCAACCATCTTCTGTACAAACTCCATCTGAACCACCTCAAACAAAAATCCAACCAGAATATCAACAACAAGAACCATCTCAGCCAGAATCTCAACAAAAACAACAACCAGAACCTCAACAACAACAACAACAACTACAACCAGAACAACAACAACAATTGCCAGAACATCACTCTCAACCCATTTCATCTGAACCTCCCCAACCAACACCATCTGAACATCCCTCAATAATAGAACAACCGTTAACTGCTCCAGAACCCTCAAATGACATTCTTGATCTGGAACCACTTGCAACCATGGTTGTCTTGTCATCCACCTCATGTCACTCCACTGATTCATATGATTCTGAATCGGAAGTTCACTCACCCTCTTGTTTACACATTCCTGATCCACTCAAACCTGCATTCTCTGATCTATCAGCACCTGACCAAATAAATCGTAAACTTTTACTTCGTTCAAATTTCAACCTCTCAGATTTTCAAAATTCATCCTCTGAAGCTGAAATTTCACCAACCCCTACACCTCAACTAACCATACCACAACCATCTGAACCTCAACCATCTGCACCTCAACAATCTGAACCTCAACCATCCAAACCTCAACCATCTGAACAACCATCATCTGATCCAACACCTCTTAACACCACTTGTGAACAACCTCAGCCAAACTCTGACTCTGCTGAGAAAGTAACTCTTGAGGAATTTCTTTACCCCAACCCTAGATCAGATGTTGATAAACTATTTGAAAATTTCAAAAAGGAAGTTCGTATGGGGATTGCACGTGTGGAAGAAGAGTGCCTGTTCAGTATAGACCCTGTTAAGTCTGAAGCTGCTTGGGATAAATTTATCTCTAAGTTCAACGTGGTGGCCTCTCATCTCAAGACAATCTGTGCTGAAGATGCTAAGGCAAAGTTTGCTGAGTTGGTAAGACAGACTCTGATGAGCATTCCCAAACCACCAGTGCTGCTTCTGGAAGCTGCTCCTGCTGAAGACTCTCCATCTGAAGATGTTGCATCTGATATGGACATTAATGCATCTGCACCTGAAGTAAAGGCTGACAATTCAGAACTTGTAAAAGAGGTTAAGGAAATCAAGTCCTGGATGATCAAACAAGAACAAACCACTGAAGAGATTAATACTTGGATGGCCAAGCAAGAAGAGTCTACTACAAAGATCACAGATCTTCTGACCCTGATTGCATCTCGTCAACCCTAGTTTCTTTTCATGTTTTTGCACTGCTGTTTTGAATCTGCTTTCTCTTGTTTGTTTGTTATCATCTGTTATGTGAACCATCTGGATGAATGAAATTGTTTGCTTTGTTTTTCTTCTATTATCTTTTCTGTCTTTACACATCTTTTTGATTATGACAAAAAGGGGGAGAAAAAGAATCTGATTGTTCAATCCATAAGCAAATACTAAAACAAAATTCAGACATATTATTAACTATCTTTGAATTTAAGTCTTTCAGATTCTATTGTTTCATCTGACAAAATAAATTCATTGAAGTTATCCTGAGAATTACCCAACCAGACTCTGATTCTTGAAGCAAATTTTACTCTGAGTCTAAACGCAAAACCAGACTCTGTGTTTGAAGAAGTCATCAGACTCTGATTAACCAGACTCTGTGTTTGAAAGAAGTCATCAGACTCTGATTCTGAAATACACTCAAGCAAAAAAGGGAAGTATTCTTTTCCTTAGAGTATTCATTTCAGGGGGAGATTCTTAATCTCAGGGGGAGTTACAATTATTCTTTTTATTATCGAACAAAATTTCTCATGTTTTGTCATCATCAAAAAGGGGGAGATTGTAAGAACACAAATTGTTTCTTAGTAATATCTCTATGTTTTGATGATAACTCTTATGAAATTTTGTATTAAAGAATTATATACTCTAAAATTGGTTCATGAATATTTGCTGCAAATAATTAAAGTATATATACATCCAAGAGCAAATTAATCTGAACATAGAACTATGGAAGGCTCTGAAGAGTCAAAATCATCTTATAGAAGAATCTGAGCGCTGTCTGCAGAAGAATCTGAAGCAGAAGCTACAGAAGAATCTGAAGCAGAAGCTGCAGAAGGATCTGAAGCAGAAGTTGCAGAAGGATCTGAAGCAGAAGACTCTAATAGATCTGAAGACTCTGAAGCATTGAAGAACTTTGTATGAGAGTTAAGAAGCACAATTTTTCAGAAGACTCTGAGAGTACTACACGCTGTATGTATTGAGGATCTGATTCATAAAACTCTGCTCTGATAGAACTACACGCTAAAGCACACTTGCTGCATTACTCTGATTCAGCAAAATCTGATGGGTATCCAAGACTCTGATCATGCAAAATCTGATGGTTAACTTTGCTGAAAAGAAATACTTGTTGAAGAAGAATTCAAAGTAATATCCTTTGATTTGGCTCAACGACTCTTTCCTCTTTCATGCTTGACACTAGAACACAGACCAAAAACATTTCTCTGTGCATTCTACTTTCAGGAAAGGTCATGTGATGTAAAGACAAAAAATGTTTAGATCTTTTCAGTACACAACCTCCAACGTCAAGACTTTGTGGACTACTGTGCATATAAAAGCAAGTCTTCCTCATCTTCTTCAAAGAGATCTTGTAGAACAACAAACGGATCTCTGAAAGAAACTCTTACAAGCTCTCATAAAATATTCTTATTGCTGAGTTTATTCTTTTGTTCTTAACATTAAGTGAAAAATCACTGTTGTGATAAAGCTTGTCAGAAGCATTTATACACTTGTATTAATCTTACATTTTATTGTAATAGTTCCTTAAGAAGATCCAGTTGGGATCAGTAGTTCTTGAGAAGACTTTGAACAGTTGTTCTTAGTGCTTACTATTGTAATTAGTTGATTAAATAGTGGATTAAATCCTTGTTTGAGAAAGGCAAATCACTCTAGATAGAGTGGACTGGAGTAGTTGAGTTCAACAAACCAGGATAAAAATACTTGAGTTTTTACTTCTAAGTTTTATCTTCATACTTATTCAACCCCCCCTTTCTAAGTATTTTCTCACCTTCAATCTATTCTTGGAAATGGATACTTGTTCTTAATTGTTACTTTATTCAACTGTCGGTAATCCACACACAACCTCATACTACCATCCTTCTTCTTTACCGATAACACCGGAGCTCCCCAAGGCGACACCCTTGGTCTCACAAATTTCTTTTCCAACAACTCTTCTAATTTCTTCTTCAACTCTGCTAACTTCGACGCTAACATCCTGCATGGTGCCATAGAAACATGCGTGGTACCAGGGGCAAGATCAATAGAGAAATCTGCCTCTCTCTTAGGCGGTACATCTGAAATATCCTTTGGAAACACATCTGGAAACTCATGCACCACATGTAATTCATCAATCACAACCTGACTCTTCATAGACAAGGATGCAAACAATGCAAGCACTTGGGCTTCCTCTTCCAAAAGCTCTCTCAACTCTATAGCAGACAAGAAAATAACTTCTTCCTCATTATCAGGAGCAAGAAACCGCACCAATTTATTATAACAATTGATATGAACGTGATTGAACTCCAACCAGTTCATTCACAATATAACATCAAGATTTTCCAATGGCAAACAAATAAGATCAACACTAAAATCTTTATCAAAGATTGACAAAGGACAATTTAAATAAACTTGGGAAGTAGTCACTAATTCCTTAGCAGGAGTTTCAATAACCATTTCTCCCTTCATAGCAGACACAAAAGGCCTAGCCTTTTCACACAATCAGCAACAATAAGAGAATGAGTAGCACCAGTATCAATAATAATAATCAAAGGTATATTATTAATATAACATATACCTCTGATTAAACTGTCATAACTGGAAGTCTGAGTCCCTGACAGAGCAAACACCTTTCCTTCAGTCGAAGCTTACTTTGGCTTCTAGAAATCAGTACTGATATGTCATGGTTCACCATAGTTGTAGCATGTCACAACATTGCTCTTGTAATCAGCAATCAAATATCCTGTTTTCCCATACCGATAACACTTTTTCACATCCCTCGTGAATTCACTGACACGATGACCCAATTCACCACATCTATAGCACTTAAGAGGGGCGGGGGAACCTCCCCCACTTGGCCTCTTACCATCTGGCACCCTCTGCTTACCCTTCTAATACGATATGGCTTCCCATGATTCATATTCTGCTTTCCCTTTTTCTCACTCATACTCTTATAATGAGCTGATCGAGCTTTACTATCCTCCTCAAAAATTCTACAACTGTTCACCAACTGGAAACCTCCGAATCTGTTGGTATCCAATCGCCTACTTGATCACACGATGGAACCACTCTCAAACTTGATACACTTTGAGAACTCAGTAGTCGCCTCACTATAATATGGATAGAACTTAGCAAGTTCCAAAAATCTGGCAGTATACTTAGTAACAGTCAAATTACCATGTGTTGCATCTGCAAAAAGAAAACAGGCAAAAACAAACAGAAGAGTTGTCACCGATCATTATTTATCCTAAAGGAGGGAAAGGAAACGATAGAAAAAACCTAAAAGAAAGGAAAAGATAAGGTAACTGTAACCAAATCTTGGGTTCGGGAGTCGGTTACGTAAGGGGAAGGTATGAGCACCCCTCACGTCCGTTGTACTCAATAGGACCCACACTTGTTTAATCAAAGGGTGAGTTATCTAAAAAATACTGCTAAACGAAAATGGGAAAAGGAAAAGAAAAAGGAGACTCAATAGGAAATCGCCGCCCTATGCCTACGTATTCCCTCGTGCAATGGGAAAATCAGAGTAAACGTAGTTCGGAAAACTACATGTAAATGGGAGGAAGGTTAATCGCCAAGACATTACCGTCTTGTGCCTACGTATCCTTATCTGGTATGAGAAATCAGAGCAAACGTAGTTCAGGTAACTACGGGAAAAGGTCTCGATCGCACTGCAGCGAGAGAAAAGGTTCAGATTAACAGGTTGGTCTCGACCGCACTGAGACGAGAGAAAAGGGTTCAATTAACAGGTTGGTCTCGATCGCACTGAGGCGAGAGAAAAGGGATGTTAGTTGTTAGTATGCTCGCCAAGGATAGAGATTCTTATGCCTACGTATCCTTATTAGGGAATAAGGAATTAGAGCATTCGTAGTTCACGCCTACGAGAAAACGGGTTCTCGATCGCACGGGGGCGAGAGAAAAGATTATGGATCTGAAACGCCTTAACATAAGTGAATTGACTTTGTTTGAGATGCGTATTACACTAAAGTCTATGATATAGGAGCGAATGCGTTGCATATCTCCCCTAGACGGGACGCATACTAAATACTCTAGACAATTAAGGAGAAACTCCTCACTCATCATTTCCCACATGCTTAAGGCTCGTGGTGCACAATACTCATCATATTTATTAAGTGCTTTGACTATTGTTTTGAGAAAGAAGAGAGAGACGCATAGAAGGTGTAGGGAAAACTGAATCTTAACTATTATCATACAATGTGTCCCTAAGGCCAGGATTAGGAGGGAAGTCTACCTAATGTTGTCATGCTTGGATTGAGAGCCTAATGTCTATCCTATTCCGAGCTTAATCAGAAATTAAGTTGGACTATAAATCCTAAGGGATCATGTGAATACATAGGTAATCAATAGGTAAACACGAAGCATCGCAATCACAAACAACATCAAGTGTCGAAACTCATGTAAATATTCAAGAATAAAGTCATATCAGTCATCAAAGCAAATATACACAAGTGTCTTCAAAGAAATATTCACAAACGCACTCGAGAATTAATCAAAACTAAAAGCAAAATTAAGAACTACATTAGTCAAAATTAACAAAGTTCACTTAGGTCAAAACTAAAATCAAAGTTTAAATAACTAAATTCTAATAAAAAATTAATCCTAAGTTAAGTCAAAATTAATTTCTAAAAAAACTAGAATCTAATCTTAATTCAAGATTTATCTAAATCTAATTAATAATCTCTAATTTAAAATTAATTCTAAAAGAAATTCTAATAAAAAAAATTACAATTAAAAGTTAAATCAAAACTTAATTTAATATTAACTTCTAATCAAAAATATAATTAACCATTAATCAACAAATAAACAAAATTTAATTAGAATTAAAATCAGAAATTAAACAAAAGCTAAACTCTAATTAAAACAAATAAACTATATAAAAAAAATTGTGTATTAAAAAAATCTAGTGGTATGGGCTTTAGAACTCAGGCCCAAAGGAAACCCTATGCAGCCCAGGAGGTAATGTAGTGAAAACGGGGTGTTAAAAGAAAACCATGGGCCTAAGGCCCGGTCCGGATTGCACAAGGTTAAACTTAAAAAACTAACAACAAAAATCAGTGAAACCTTCCTTCCTTTCCCTGCTGTCATACCCTAAATTTGTCCTACCCGTTTTCAATTTTTTTTGCATTTGTTGATTTTATTTCCAGTATTGCATCGCCTGCATGGTATCTTGTTATCCTGAATAACGCTCAGAGAACTAGTTAGCCAGAATGAATGTTCGGACACACATACGGACTGGTCGAATTTTTTCCCAAAGACATCCGATTAATTCGACATAATGCTTTATTTCTCCGAGTTATTTATTCTGCCTTAATCATTTTTTGTGCGGCCAATTTTATTTTTAGCTAATTCTTTTCATCTTATTTTAAATTATTTAGCATTTAATTTAAAATTGTCAACTCTAGTTTGTTTTTACTTTTTCATCATTATTTTGTAAATTTCGTTTAATTTTAATTCCACTTATTTAATTAAAAAGAGAGGGGCATTTCTTTTTATTTTCATGATATTGTTTATAATTTTTGTTTGCTAATAGTTTTGATTTATGTTAATATTAATATTAATATTAGTTTTTAATAAATTATGTTAATTAATTAGTTGATCATTGTTTTATTAATGATTAATTAATTAGAATAGAAAGAAGATTAATTAATAAAAAATAAAAAATCAAAAAGAAAAAAGAGGAAAACACGGAGGGAAGAGGGAATTTGGAAACACGATAAAAGGGGACGGGGACCTTCACTATTCATGATCTTCCTCTCTAAAATTCAACCCTAGCCGCCACCCTCAACAAAAATCCTAGCCCCAAATTACTATTCATCTTCTTCCTCTCTCAATTCCAGACTAGTCGCCGGATTCCTCAAATACAACCCTAACCCTAGACATCCACCACCATTTCTCCTTACTATCTTCAAACATCACCATCTTCTTCATCCGATTTCACCTTCCTCTCACCTCAAAACCCATTTCCGCTGCACAATCCTTCTCATTATTCTTCCTTTCTCACAGAAAAGCCAACAAACTCGTCTAAAGGCCAACGAACTCAGGGGACTCTATCGCAGAGCCGCACGAAGCCATCATTATCGCACGAAGTAACCGTTAGTCGCGAACCTCCTGTCGTCATTTTCATCAGCAAGTCACGCCGCTTCCCACAGGTCCAACAAGAAAACGAGCTCGGTGATACTTCTGTTCAGCGAAAAACCTCAGTTCGATTCACGACAGCTTTCAGATCATTTATTTCTTCTCTTTCCTAGCATTTATTGGGCCGACAGCTACGTGATAACAGTGGGGGGAGGACGCCTTGAGTAGGTCGCCGCCGTCTTAACCACATGCTCAAGGTCACATGCCAATCTTTTTAACGGTTCAGCATCAACATTTTGAGATGCTTGGAATTCATTGTTTTTGGGCCAACGTTCAAGGCCCAACGAGTCTGTTTTTATTTACACCACCTCACGACTTGCTTGGTTATTCAAATTAGGTTTTAGTTAAAGAATTTATTCTTCGTCCTAATTAGGTTTTATTTTTTTATATTTTGTTCAGTTAAGTATTTAAATAACCAAAATGAGTTTTTCTTATATTATTCTAACATGAATTATTTGATTAGATGAAAATACATTAAAATACTTAATCAAATTAATTTTGAGTATATTTTGTTTTTTTAAAAATCTATTTTCATTTTAAATTTCAATTTTGATAATTATTAAAATCATCGTTTATTCAATTAATCTTTAATTAATGGATTTAGTTACTCAAAATGATGGACCATTTTAAAATGTATTTTCAAAATTTGATTAATTATTTTCCTAATCCTAATTCAATTTATTTTCAACGTTAAATTTATTTTCTTAAATAAATCATGGATAAATTAAATCTGCGAGATCCAACCTCATCATTTCAATTGTCTTTCAATTCAACTTCTTTCAAGATGAAAAAGAGAGAGATCCAAGTCTTTGACTCTTTCTCCCGATTACTTGGGCCCGAGAAGTCTTTCTTAAGCTTCAAGTAATCGTCATCCGCTTCCAACCTCACCGTCCAACTACCACCTTCTTTTCAAGATGAAAAAGAGAGAGAGCCAAGTCTTTGACTCGCTTTCCCGATTACTTGGGCCCGAGAATTCTTTCTTAAGCTTCAAGTAATCATCATCCGTTTCCAACCTCACCGTCCAACTACCACCTTCTTTTCAAGGTGAAAAAGAGAGAGAGAGCCAAGTCTTTGACTCGCTTTCCCGATTACTTGGACCCGAGAAGTCTTTCTTAAGCTTCAAGTAATCGTCATCCGATCTCAACCTCACCGTCCAACTACCACCTTCTTTTCAAGATGAAAAAGAGAGAGAGCCAAGTCTTTGACTCGCTTTCCCGATTACTTGGGCCTGAGGAGTCTTTCTTACGCTTCAAGTAATTGTCATCCGATCCCAACCTCACCCTTTAAAACACAACCTCCTTTTCTAGATGAAAAAGAGAGAGAGTCATGTCTTTGACTCGTTCTCCCGATTACTTGGGCCCGATAAGTCTTTCTTAAGCTTCGAGTAGTCGTCACCCGATTAACCTCACCTTTCAAATACAATTATTCTTTTAATATGAAAAAGAGAAATAGTCAAGTCTTTGACTCGTTCTCCCGATTACTTAAGCCGAAGGATTCTTTCTTACGCTTTGAGTAATCGTCATCCGATCCCAATCTCACTATCCAAACACAGTTTCTTTTCAAGGTGAAAAAGAGAGATAGTCGAGTCTTTGACTCGCTTTCCCTATTACTTGGGTCTGAGGAGTCTTTCTTAAGCTTCAAGTAATCGTCATCCGTACCCACTTCAAACTCATTTCATCCTCGTCTTTTCATGGTTATTACCATGAACTACAGATGCTCTGATTCTTCATTCTCGTCTGAATGTAAGATACGTCGGCACAAGATTGCAATGATCTTGGTGAGCATATTTCCCTTTTCATCCACCATTCCACACTTCTACCTTTCTCCATATTTCCCTCCATCTTCCGTTTCCCCCATCCTTTCCCGTAGTCGAACTACGACGCTCTGATTTCTTATTCTCGTCCGAATGAGTGTACGTAGGCACAAGGGCCCAAATCCTTGGCGAGCACCCTATCCTATAACCATCCCCTTTCCCCTTAGCATATCTATCCTTTTATCGTATCATTTAGTATTTATTATTGAGAAGAGAACAACTAAGCTTAGCTAACATTCATTACAATTAGAATTAAGAGGTTCCCGTTGAATACAACAGACGTGAGAGATTCTAATACCTTCCCCTCGAGCAACCGACTCCCGAACTCGGAACATCAGGTTGCGACGGCCATGTTCCTTTCGTTTTAAGAGGTTTTCTCGATATTTTCCTCTCCTGTTTATTTGGGATAAATAAAGTTTGATGGCGACTCTGTCGAACTGCATTTCTGCGCCTTTAACGCGAGGGTCGTGTTTTCGAATGAATTTTTCGAGGCGCGACACCTGCGCCGTTCAAATTCTTTTCTCTACTATCCTTCCACTTCTTCAAATCATCAACACTGCGCACCTTCTCCTTCTTCGGTCACACGCTCATACCCTCCGTCCGTCGCGCCGCTCCACTCTGTTCTTCCCTTTTCTCATTGTTTTCTTCTCTTCCATTTCAAAATTCTTCAATTTTAACTCCCATCTCAACTCATCGAAAATGAACCGCTCCGCTGTGCCGGAGTTCATCGCCGGCGGCCGTGGAGCCATAACTTACCAAACCTCTACATGAACATCAATGGTTTTCCTCTCCCATCCTAAATTCCTCACTAATTTCTATCAATTTGTTAAATCTCGCTCATGATTATCATGCCAAATCTAGAGATTTTAAGAGTTCTAGCTACAGGTTCGCAATGAATTCGAAGAATCCAAGAAGATGAACTTACTAGCAGCGATGGATGAACGTAAAACTGCTCAGGTGATGATGGTGAACACGAACTTCTCAGGTGCAAATTCGTTTGTTGTGCTTCCATTCGTTACTGTTGATGCGTGTTAACTCTGTTCTTGCTTTTAATTCTGCGCGACGATAATTCTTCCTCTTCTTCGAAGCTACTATGCTCAAGTTGTTATTGTTGTTGCTTTGAATTTTTATTGTTGCGACTTGCTGCGAATTGGGCATCGTGTGGTTCTATTGTGTTATAATTTCCTGTAAGTTTTGTGGATCGAAGGTGATGATGCAGAAATTGCAGTTGGAGGTGAATTGGAATTGAAGATGATGAAGAGTTTGTTACAGAAAAAAGGGTAAAGAATGGTGAGAAATCCGTATGAGAGGAACGAATGAAAATAAGACGCCCTCCTCCTTTCTGTTGTAGCCAAATTTATATGGACATTAGGGAGGGTAAGATATGTTTTTGACACCAATTATGTTAGGGTTAATTGTTGTGAATTGTGGTACTGATTTGTAGTGGCTATGAAATTTGGACGTACAGTTCATGATGGGTGACAAATTGTTGTACTATTACCCTTTTTTTGGTCTTGTTGTGGACTCTTTTCTGTTATGAATTTCTCTTCTGAATTTTGTTATTTGTAATTGAACTTTGGTTAGTGAAGATTTGAATTAAAATGGACTTGTGTTATTCCCTTCTTTTGTTGCTATTCTTTTTTCCCCTATTATGTACTTGTATTTCCTTTTTATCAGATATGTTGTTCACTGCGTAGTTCTCGCCGTTACGTAATTGTCGATTCCGTTACGGGCTCCCTTTAGTTTTTTCTGATAGGAAAACTAGAGGAAGAATCCCAGTGACTCAAAATAGAAGTACACTAAGGCAGTAGATGCGTGCCACTTATCTTCCATCTTTCACAAAAAATTCACCTGTAGTAGATACATATGGGATGCTAAACATTCTCCGAAAATTATACAAAGGAAATTAGTTATCTTTCCAACTTTAGGAATTTGAACTTTATGATGACTAGCAACCTCAACACACGATTCATTCTCAATAAACCTCAAGCTCTCATCTATTTTTTTTTGTTTCTTAGACTCCATATCAATAGAGGAAGATATTATTTGCTTAAACACCCTTTTTCTAATAAAAGAATTAAGTCAAGAACTTCATGACACCCTTTTTCTAATATGAATTCCTTTCATATTTTACCAATGCCAATGATAAAAATAACCACTCCTGTAAAGGATCCCTGTGTCATGAATATTAATCAATATACCATGCGATCCTGGATCCACTATTGAGATCATTTGTGAAATACACCTCTTAATTTAGTGAACTTCCATTGTGAATGAGCTCTTGAAAAGGAAAGCAGAAAAAACAACTAAGAGAAGCCCTGGATCAATCTCTGACCAGAGACGAAATCCACCCCCAATCCTCATTTCTCCTTGAAAATCCCCACTTGAACATTCCAACCACAAGTGACTTATATAAGGAATGAACACTTGGAAGAATAGTAATGCCTGGAGCGCAATATGAATTCACAACTTGATATTTTGCAACATAGCTCAATGCTTTGCAACTCAGTCCATAGATACCTTGCCAAAACATCTTTGACATGAAACCCCAACCACCTTGATATACACTGATAAAGATAGTAGCCTGTGATGAAACAAAACCCTAATCCATAGCACCTGATACCCTTGAGAAATCATGAAGAAGATAACCTTAATACTTGATGATCTTGACAAAGAGGTTTATAATAACGAGAATTCAACCTTTGCTTCAACTTGACTGGAATAGGACCCAACATAATCATCCCTGAATAGGGGCAACACCAATAACTAGAAAATACAAGGATATACTGGAAGTAGAATCAACCGACTTACGACCAACTTTTGGTTAGTAGCCTTTTATCCTAACTTTTCAGACACTAGGGACTGGACTTTTGGTAATTGCCAATCGGGGTTGGGCTTTGGGTTATCTGTGAATGCCAATGGGGATTGGGCTTTGGATTCTCTGTTCGGTTTCACAAGGCTTCCTACTATGCTATGATAAATGATATGCAATGATATAACGGATCAACCGGTGGTTTCGAGGTAGGTCAGGTATAGCTGACGTTGGAAAGTGTCTTGTCTGGATACAAGATTTCTGGTTGAGAGGTTAGGGAACGATTAACATGACTTCCTGACATTCATCTTGAATTTGAAGGTTGACAGAACCTGCTTGAGTAGCTATGAAAATATGGAGAGGTAACGTTCCTTTGTCTCCAATCTTTCCCTAGCCTGTATGTGTCTGAAAATTCAGCTTTATTTAAGCAGCGGAAAGACATCATTAACCATTTATGTTAATATTCCAAGACACAACATAATTGATAGTAATTCAAGAAATAACAAACACAGAGAAAAACATGGTAATTATCCACCAACATAATAAAACACGAAAAATTTCATATCCCCGAGTTACACAACAGAGCAGACGCCGACATAAAATAAAAAGGGAAGACTTCAACTTCCACTCACATCGACTCCTCTACTACAGGTTATCTGCATGATGCCCATGTAAATGCAACATTCAAACAAAAGGGGTGATATATCATAATTATATAGAGGAAAGCATAATAATAAGAAAGTGTCATATTCTTACATGCATAATCACCCAGTTCACCACACAAATCCATACAATCAACAAAACCACTATCCAAACACAACAACTAATGCAACCAAGATACAATATAATGAGACTGTCAACTCGACTCAATGCATGTGGTACCATTCAGTTCACTTCAGAACCCAATTTCTATTTCAGAATCACCATTCCCGTCAGAATTTTAATTACGTCATTCACACCCCATCGGGTACTCGACCTCCATGATCGCTCATATCCCACCGAGCACATGGTCCATTCAGCAACCACAAGACTCTACAACTAGAATTCGGATAAGACGCTCACACCCCAATGGGCACACGACTTATCCAACAACTCGACATCATGAATGCATGCAACATATTATACATACAACAACAACATCAAGTACAACGACTAACACCTCTATATTTAATGTACTCCACCAATACTGGCCACCATGCACCAACACATACTATAACAACTCAACAACATCAACACACAACATGGAAATCAACAGTAACGCATTTAAAGTTATGTCACACCACCACATAAACATTACAATGAATTTCGCATCATCACACAACAATTTATTCATTGTTTGGTACTGAAACCAATTTTAGAATAAATTTCATCACGTCAGCTTCCTAATGCTTCAAACGACACTCGAATCAGACACCCAAAACTATAGTTATAAATTTTAAAAGATTTTTTAATATAATTCCCATTGTAACCAGTTACACTAATTGAGGTAATCGATTACACCCCTTATAACCAGTTATACCACACATCTGCATCTCAGTGTAATGTGTTACCATAATTCAGGTAACCAGCTACACCCTCGCAGTTTTGCCCAGAAGTTCATTTTTCAAAGCAGTGTAACCAGTTACACTATATCTGGTAACCGATTATACTGCGAGCATAAGCACTTTTCTGCAACTTTTCAAAACCAAAAACACTTATAAGCCATCCAAAAACCCCATTTTTCTTACAAATCATTGGTACTACATTTTATTACGAAAAAGAACTTTTCTAAAGTTTCAAACCCCAAACTCTTTTCACCGAAAACACTCATAACATAGTTTCGACTCTGATTCGTAACTATCAGCAACAACACAACAACTACAATATACAATTCATCAATTGTACAATTCAAATAAAAACAACACAACAATTATACCAATCCAACACCATTCACAACATCAATATACCACATCTAGTTCATCAAGCAATTCAATTAATTTAACAATTTACAAAATTGCAACAATGATCATGGTATTGAGAGAAGAAAACTACAACCTAAGCATATACATATTCTACCCACCATCATCATACTAACACTAAGATAATTAGAACCTCATTCTTACCTTCGATTTCTTACAAAATCTTCTCAACAATAGTGATTTTCTCTTCCCCTTTACCCTATCTCTCCTTCTTGCACTTTCTCTAGTTTTCACGTTCTGACACTTCTAGTTCTCAACTCCCTTTATTTCTTATTATTATTTATTATTATTATTATCATTATTATTATATAATCTAACTAATTAAAATAATAAAAATAAAAATAATACTAATTATTTAATCTAAATAATATTTACCTTATATTATTTAAATAAATAATTACTAACTGATATAATGTAATTTGCTTTACTCTCCACACCACCCATGTCTATGCAATTACTCACACACACACACCCAACACCTTAAAATCTCTCTTAAGGCAACTACCCCACACCAAGGTAGCTCAAATACACCAATAGTACAACACAATCACAATTATCACATAATTAAATTACGAAAAAATAAATAAAATAAGTCGGGGCGTTGCAACTCTCCCCCACTTAGAACATTTTTGTGATTGTGTTGCAACTCTAGATACGACTCTCACATACTACTCTACAACTCCCAAGTCATATTTCCACTGGCAGTGCCTTCCCACACTACCTTCACGAGAGAAATCTCCTTGCTTCTCAACTGCTTCACCTCACAGTCTTTAACCCTTATTGGCAGAGTCTCAACTGTAAGGTTCTCCCTTACCTGAACATCATTCATCGGAATCACATGCGACGGATCTAGAACATACTTCCGAAGCTGTGAAACATGGAACACATTATGCAAATTCGCCAAATTTGGTGGCAACGCCACCCTATAAGCAACAACTTCAACCCTCTCTAATATCTGATACGAAGCAATAAATCGAGAAGTAAGCTTCCTCAACTTCAAAGAACGTCCAACACCGGTCACCGAAGTGTCTCTCAAGAATACATGGTCTCCCTCTTGGAACTCAAGATCCTTCCTCCTCTTATCATGGTAACACTTCTTCCTACTTTGCAAAGCTTTCATCTTCTCCCGAATCAACTTCACTCTTTCAGTAGTCTACTGGACAATCTCAGGTCCTGTCACGGTGAGAATCAGATATCAAACATTTAATTAACTTGAATCATAAATCTTAATTCACCATCGATTTTAATTTATTCAAGGGAAGGGAAAAAGAGCAAATAAC
Source organism: Lathyrus sativus (assembly GCA_963859935.3). Lineage (NCBI taxonomy): Eukaryota > Viridiplantae > Streptophyta > Magnoliopsida > Fabales > Fabaceae > Lathyrus > Lathyrus sativus. The sequence continues at coordinate 41,682,740 of OZ012741.1, forward strand.
CCAAAATATGCAATGCAATGCAAAGCAAAAGAGAATCTAAGGTTCGGGGATTGGTTATACCTAGGGAAGGTATTAACATCCTAAGTATTTGTAGTACTCTACAAGAACCTCTTGTTAGTATTTGTGTTATCGTAATTTGCCGAGGGTGACCTAAAGGGTTTATTTCTAAGTATGCTCGCCAAGACATCGCATCTCGTGCCTACGTATCCTAACGGTAGTGGAATCAGAGCATTCATAGTTCCCTAAAAGGGTGGATAAAAGTTTATTGATTGGTTTTAGGAGAAGATACAAGTTGCCATATTAAGGAGAATACTCAGTTTAAACCACCACAAACATGTGGAAGACGGGTCTTTGCTTCACATTAGGAGAAGGGCTCCAACTCGGATATAGAATCGACGAGTATGTCACATGCCTCTCTCAAGTGGAAAAGAATCAACATTTTTCTCAACTATGTCATGGGGTAGGAGAATTACATCTCAACTAAGGATGACTAGTGTCTAATTCTCTCATGAGAAAAATGGAACTAGCTGTAAGTTATCTATAGTTGAAATGGTAATCCTAAGGGAGACTTCCTAAGGGATAGCAAGTTCTAGGATTACAAGAAGTACATACAAGAAGATACAAAAATATAAATATTTATATCAACACAAGGGATCCTCCTTTGGAATCGGGTAGCAAGAAATTATTAATTAATTTAAATATAAATATTTATATCAAATAATAATTATGACACAAATTTATTTACATTTTAATATAATTCAAATTAACTAATGAAAAACTAGAAATAAAAATACTAAAATAAATATTTTTGGTATTTTCATCCTTATAAAAGTAATTAAAATAATTTTTTTACATCTTTCTATGCTAAAATAAAGTTACTAAAATATATATATTTTTTGTCTTTTTAATATTACAAAATTAACTAATACACTAAAAATAAGGAAATCTTTTGTAGTCTCTGATTAATATCATAAAAACCGCACAAAAATACACACCGTAAGATTAATATCACTGACGTTTGCAGGCTCGATCTTGAAATTTTCCGTTCACTGATTTTGTACACAGTTGACTTTTATTTGATCAATTCAGCTGTAATTCCAACAAGTTTATTCCAGCTAATAAATTGGGTATTATGCATGATAAAATGCGTGATATGCTATGCAGACAATGCGAAACGAAAAATAGAATCTCAGAGTCAAAAATTAGGAGATGACAGATTCCCCTATTTAAGTTTCTTCTATCCGGAGATATGGAGATTGAAATCTTCATCTTGACGTGATAGGAGAGACTTAAATACAAACATGAACAATTTTTAGCCCTAAGACGCCACAAAATGCTTATGATATGATATGCAAGACATAAATCTTGTGAGGAATGACGTCACAGGGGATAACTAGATACATAAAACATTGAAACATAGTTAAAGAAAGGAAGGCCCGATGAGGAACAACTTAGCAAGACTCCACGGGGAAAGGTTCAACTCCACTAGGGATGAGACTCAACTCCACCGGGAAAAGGCACTTAACCACCACTGGGGATAAATTAAACACATGGTATCTCCAAAATAAAACAAAGGTGTGTATCTCCTACTACCAATAACATGGTAGCCTAAACAACAAGCAAGAAACTTTAAAAGATGGATAACCTACCACCAACAGATGGTAGCCTAAGCGAAGGTATCTAGTTGAAATAAAAGAACGTATATTACCTATTATCAAGTACATGATAGCCTAAGCAAATGTAATAGACTTGAAAGGAGAGATCACCTACTACCAAATACGGTATTCTAAGCAAAGGTATCTGACCAAAAAGATATGGTATATTACCTACTATCAAACATATGATGGCTTAAGCAAAGGTAATAACCAAAATAAGCTTCCATGATCAAATTATGATTAAGCTTCTTCTTTAACTAAATGATTCATTTAGAAAGGGTAAATAAACTTCCCCACGCCTCAGGTCATAAGTCACAGACTGGTCTTAGTTTTCTTCTTTAATCAAGTATTCCACTTGAAAAGGGTAAAATGAACCTCCCCTCGCTTCAAGGTTGTATGCCATGAACGGGTCTCAGTTTCTTCTTTGATCAAGTATTACACTTGAAAAGGATAAAATAAACCTCCCATTGCTTCAAGGTTGTATGCGATGAACAGGTTTCAGTTTCTTCTTTGAAAAGGGTAAAATAAACCTCCCTTCTCTTCAAGGTTGTATCCCATGAACGGGTCTCAGTTTCTTCTTTGAAAAGGGTAAAATGAACTTCCCCTCGCTTCAAGGTTGTATGCCATGAACGAGTCTCGGTTTCTTCTTTGAAAAGGGTAAAATAAACCTCCCTTCGCTTCGAGGTTGTATGCCATAAACGAGTCTCAGTTCCTTCTTTGAAAAGGGTAAAATAAATCTCCCCTTGCTTCAAGGTTGTATGTCATGAATGAGTCTCAGTTTCTTCTTTAATAAAGTATTCCACCTGAAAAGGGTAAAATAAACCTCCTCTCGTCTTGGGTCATAAGCCACAAACGGGTCTCAGTTTCTTCCTGGAAAGGTGAATACTTATGGGAGAGTATCTTCATAGGGGATTAAAATTTTACTTGAGATTTATGACTTCAACGGGGATCCATAATTTACTGGAGATTAGAAAACATCGTTGGGGATCTAAAAGAGATGCAAGCTGATTGGTTTGTAAAATATGACTTCTCAAATAAAGAGAAAGATCATCTAAATCTTCATCAAACTTCTCAGAGAGATGCCATTTGATGGAAGCAAATTGAATAGTGGACTCGCTGGGAAAAACATCACTGAGGAGCAGCATTGTTGTAGTTTGAAGTTACATTGAAGCAAATAAAGTCCTTGTATTAGGAATTCTCAAATAAAGAGAAACACTTGTAAAGCCTTCACCAAACATCTCTGATGGATTTACGGAGATATGTCATATGATGGAGGATAAGTTGATAAACTCATTGGGGATAGACAAGCTATCTTAAGGAGACTGCCATTTGTCATCCAAATAGAAAACCTGAGAACAAAACAAGTTGCTCAAATAAAGAGCTGCCACTTGTTATCTGGGTATAAATTGCTAAGAAAATGTTGTAACACTGCCGCTGAGGAAATCTTTTGTCTTCAATGGTGATCCTTAAATAGATTCTTCCCGGGGAAAAAAATGCAAAATAAATGCATGCTCAATCCAGGTTCAAAAGCCTAGAGAGACTCAAAATTGTGATTGTCAAGGACCAAAGTTTAATTCAGGAAATAACCGAAGAGAAACGGTCAAGCAAGACTCTACACATTGAGGAATGAACTAAATTGGGGTTTATCTTTATCCAAAAATGGAAAAGAAATCTAAAGCAACCATATTCCACGAGAATCGAACAAAATGGGGAATTAGAAAGGATGTGCTCTTTCTGCTTAGTGCTGACGACTCTACTTGGAGGGAGAAGAGAAACCCAGTCACTTAGGGATAAACACGACCAAAGTAAACAAACAAACAAACAAACACAAAAATGCAAAATGCACAGATGCCATGTATCCATATGAATGAATGTATGTTATGTTATGCTTATCATGACAAAACAAACAAGGAGAAGTAAGCCGGAGTTGAAATAAACATCTCAACACGGATACTCGGCCAGTCTTCGCAAGATAGAAGCACCACTGGGGTGAATGGAAAGCCACACATAGAATCACAGTCTTGCTTCAAGGCTTTAAATTTCTCTAGGGAAAAGAGTGCATTCCACTTGGGGATATCATGACTTCACTTAAGGGATTGTCAAGATGAATCTTGCTACTCTTTTGGGATGAGAAAGATTCACTGGGAAAGGATCAAACTCATGGTAGAAAAAAAATTCATAGGGGATAAAATAAATATCCACTACGAACTGAAGTAGACTGAAAGGAAGTCATTATCGAAGATGCCAGAATTGAGGCCTCACAGGGGATAAAATAAATATCCACTTCATTAGGGGAACTCAAATCAAAGTCGTAGCCGCAGATATTAGAGTTGGCACTCTATAGGTATGAAATAAACATCCACTTTTCCGGGGAAGATTGAAGTTGTAAGAAGTTCATTGAGGAGTGAAATAACATTCACTTCACAAGAAAGGTTCAAGCCAAAGAAATTCACTGACGGATACTTAGGTTACCAATAGGGGAAATCTTGCACCAGACATGCCATAACTGCTTGAAATGGAGATTCACTAGGGAATTATCATGACTACCCGTGGTAGAGACTTAATGGGGAATTATCACACCACTTGAAACAAGAGCTCTTTGGGGTATGGGTGAAGAATGCTACGAGAACAAAGTAGCTTTGCATTGATGAACTACGTGGTGGTCGCCATTTCGAACAACATTTGTTGCGAATGGATAAAATAATCTTCAATTCTCAAATGCCCCAAGATCGCATAGTTTATGAGAAGAAAGTCATTCCAAGAGGATTTTACTAAAAACTTGGAATCCGAGATGTTCCAATATCTTCCAAATCTTGGAGATATTTGTCGAATCTTGATGTAACTGCCATAGATTGATTGCATTATGTATAGCTGAAACTTCAAACTTGCCCCCTTAGGGATGGTTAGTCTGTGAAAGCAACAACTAGGAAACAAACTTGCCCCTGGTCAGCAGAGTCTTCATGCAACATTCCCCTGTACATGATCATTCTTTGAATGTTTCACCATTTTTTTATTAGAGTTTCAAGTCTCAAAAGATTAAGCTCATCATTGTTGTTCGTATGCAAGCTTTTATGATGTCAAACAATCTTAGCGAGCAAATCAATAGTTAGGATAGGAAATTAATTAATTTTAAAAAGCCAACGCAACTTTTGAGCTTAGCTCATAGAATTCAGGAAACGTTATCTCGCCGAGTACGCTTTCAAAATAAACCCTACTTCAATTAGGTCTTTTGAGGGTTGTATCGTGGCTTGGTTCACGGCTTAAGAAAAAAAGGATATAAGGCTCAAATTTTATATGTGTCCACCATTTCTTCGTTATGTTCTATAATCCTACCTTAAGTTAACCTAACACGAGCACTCATCTCTCAAGAGGAGTTTTAATATGGTTAAGAAACCACTGAGGCTTTGGACATGTCAGTCACTCACCTTTTTGCTTTTGGTGTTTGATCACACGACTTTGTTATTTATTGAGAATTTTTCTTGGTGATCCTTTGTTTTTGCTTTTCATGTTTCCTTTTATTATTACTTTGTTTTTATTCCCTAACTTTTGCCTATATAGAGTCTTTGGATTTGACTTTGAAGTCCAGCGGGATGCCTCAATTTTGCCTAAGTCTCCTTCATAGGTTTTGACTTAGCGAGATTTTTCTTTTTTAATTTTTATTTATTTATGAACAAGTCGTGTGACTCTAAGTTATTTTGACCCTTTTGAAAGGATTGTGACTGCCTCACTCTTTAGATAGTCGAGGGATAATCATTGTGGTTTTTGACTTCCAGCCTCCTAATATGTAAGGAATAGATAAAATGGATTCTCGAATGTTCATTCCTCCTTTTTGAGAGTCTGGGCACTCTATCAGTTTAACTGAAAACTACTCTGCCCCAGGTAAAAATTGAGGATTTTGTGTATGTAAGGAAAAGAAAACTCATACTTCAAGGCTCAAAGGGGTTAACAAGGGTCTATCTCCCTTATATCTCCAGTGTTTGAGGATTTGAAACAATGCCTTACATCATAAGTCAGGTTTTATTCAAAAGCATACGACCAGAGATCTTGTGTTTTTTATTTCATCATCCTCCTCCCAATTCTCTACCAAAGCAAGAGATTGGGTAAAGTTGGCATTATAAAACATGAAAAAGCATTTTATGAGTGCATACAAATGGATTTCTTCAAGACAAACATATTTATTGCATTAATCATTCAAAACAAACAAGTTCTTATATGCAAATCATGTTTTTATAATCAAAGAAATAATAACAAATGCAAGCAAACAAACAAACATCCTGATGATCTTGGGAATGAGTTCTTCTCCTGATTTCACCGACTTGAAAGGACTCTCTTAAGTCTTTATATCCATCAGCATAAAGGTGTTCCTTTCACAGTTGGGCTTCCTCCCTTGAAAGTCAACACCTCATCATCGATCATCTCTTAGACTTTTTCTTCGAAAACCTTGTACTTTTCAATTGAATGCCCCATTGCTTCATCATGAAATGCATAACTAGTATATGGATTGAACCAAAAAGGGTGATATTCCATGGCTCTAGTTTTTCTGGGTGCCATTACCGAGTCTCTGATGTGTTCTCTGACAAAACTGGGATTGACAATTCAGAATGATCTGAGCGGAAGGAGCAACATCAATAGGAACTTTCTTACCACTTTCCAACTTGGTAGTGTTGCACCCCAAAATTTGCCTTACATTATGTATAGTATTCATTCCGTATATCCAGTCACTAACCACATTGAAAAATAGGGGAGGTATGTTGAGGGCGAAACAGATTGAAACAAGTATCAGTTGAGGTTCATCAGGGCAAGGATAAAATGCAGTGGTTTGAGTTTCAATGGTTTTGATTTAATTTGTCAATCAGGCAAGGGCGTGTCATAATTCACATGAGGTATAGCTAAAGATCTGATTAGGTTTTGGTTCTCCAAAGTGAAGTTTTTGGTTCATTCATAATTAAAGTGGCATTGGTGTAAATTGGACAAGTTATGGATTGATACTGATAAGGGTCACAATGGTTCTAATATTGGTCATAAATGCAGATGAATTCATGTGGACTCAATACTCCAAATTCTTCAAAGTTCAAGGGCTAATTCAATTATGATTTCTTTCATTCAGAAGTACAAAGATCGATCATGGTTCTTAATCAGAAATTAGTTGCAAAGTTCTTTATGATTAAAGTATGATGGATCAAATAAAAAGCAAATTCTCAGGATTTAATTTTCAAGTCTCATTCAGGAATAAAATGGAGAGTGCAAGTTCAGGTCTATGTCAAAATAATCAAGTTTCGATTCAAGGCTCCATGTTTCATTCTAATTCAAATTCGAGGGATCAAATTCAACATTCATTCCCTTTCCAAATTTTGAATCTATTCAAATGTCTAGTTCCATGCGTTCTAATTCCATCCGAAGCTCAAGTTCATTTTTTTTTGTTTTTGACCATTTGTTCATGTCATGATTTTTGTTTCAAAACATAATTCATTTAACATTCAATTCAAGCCCATTAAGTTTCTATTAAACAAAAGGGGCCATTTAACTTTTAAAAAAGAAAAGAAAAAAAAACAACAACCCTGTTTTTACCACACAACCTTTATCTCCAACCTTCCTCTGCCACTTTCAACAAACCTCCCTCACCCTCAAATTTCTTCTTCGTCATTAAAAACAACACAACTAGTTTTCATCCACCATTAATCATAAAAAAAAAATAGAAAACAAGAATAGAGATGAAGAAGAGATTAGAAAACCCTCAAATCGGACAACATAATTTCATAATCTATGAAACCCACATCAGAGCGAATCAGTAAAACTAGGAGAAGATGCTCGCGACTCACATTTGAAGGCTCTGTTGCCGCTGTTCAACAAGGTTCGATCTGAATCAAAATCAGAACAATCGCTCAATGGCTCGCCGTGTTTGATTGTGGTGGATTTGATTACAGAAGGAACAAACAAATCTCGTTGTTATTATTCCTCTTCGATTCGATTCCACAAACAAGCCCTAGTTGCTATTGCTATGGCTTCTCGAAGCTTCTGATATTCATTCGGATTTGCTTCACCAGATTTAGATTCGTCTGTGTCTCTCAACAAGGAGAGTGTTTGGCTCATTTTGTAAAAAGGGAAAAGAAAAGAAAGATATGAATCGTGCGGCCATGTTCATGTTTTGGTTTAACCTCAGACATTTAGGGTTGCTTTTATTCTGACATGAAGATCAATCAGCGGGTTAAAATTACCATATTTTGCTGTCAAGAGGTGAATGGGCTCGAGGCCCACGTAACCTCAAGTTTTTTGTTATCCGTTTTGTTCTTTGAGTAGGGATGATGGGCTATTTGAAGCCCAAGTGATTCCTAGCTTATTTTTTTTCCTTTTCTCCACCCATGTTCTAATTCTCCACCCATGTTCTAATTCTCAACAGACCTTGCCCATCCACTCTAAATTCATTATCCTTAGTCTGATTACTTCCAACCATAAAGTCCACCAACTTCACATCCATCTTCTGAATCTCTTTAATTTTATTAAGAAAATCATTGTTGATCTTCAACATACCCAACATCACACTTTGTGGTGTCAGCTCACAGACCAAACTCGAGTCTCTAAACTGCTCAATCAATTCCAACTCTCTAACAATCATAACCGACATATGCAAAGACTTCTGACTTAAAGCATCAACCAAGATATTAGCTTTACCGGGATGATAATTCAAGCCAAAGTCATAACCATTCAGACAATATCCTCGGTGATATATCAAAGGGTGTGACGACTCGGTCAAAGATAAGTAATTTCTTTCATCATTTTGCTTTCTTTTCTTAGGTAGAACCTAAAAACCCAAAAGAAGCCTAACTCGATGAACATTGGTTGTTATCTATGCAAGAGGAACTTAACCAGTTCAAGAGAAATGAGGTTTGGGACCTTGTCCCCCCTCCGCGAGGTCATCGAGTAATTGGCACCCGATGGGTGTTTAGGAATAAACTGGACAAAAACGGAGTAATAACTCACAACAAGGCGCGTTTAGTCACGCAAGGGTATAACCAATAGGAAGGCATCGACTATGAGGAGACTTATGCGTCGGTTGCCCGACTCGAGGCTATACGCCTTTTACTTGCCTTCGCATGTGCGAACATTTTAAGCTATTTCAAATGGATGTAAAAAGTGCATTCCTTAACGGCTATATAAATGAAGAAGTTTATGTTGCCCAACCTTCGGGTTTTGAATATCATGAATATCCTGATCATGTATACAAGTTAAAACGGGCCTTGTATGGACTCAAGCAAGCCCCTAAGGCTTGGTACGAGCATCTAAGCAAGTTTCTACTTGATCAAGGGTATTCAAGAGGCAAGGTTGACACAACCCTCTTCATTAAGCGTCAAGGAAAACACTTAATTTTGGTGCAAATTTATGTTGATGATATCATTTTTGGATCAACTAACATGAATCTCGTAAGGGAGTTTTCTAACCTAATGCAGGGAGAATTCGAGATGAGTATGATGGGGGAGCTCACATATTTTCTCGGATTACAAATCAAGCAGCTTGAGGAAGGTACTTTTGTGAGCCAGACGAAATATTATCTTGAGCTTCTCAAGCGATTTGACATGGCCAACTCCAAAGCTATCGATACCCCAATGCCAACATGTGTGAATCTATGTCGAGATGAAAGCGGTAAGGATGTAGAGGTGAAAATATATCGAGGTATAATCAGATCTCTCCTCTATCTTACTGCCTCTAGACCCGACATTATATTTAGTGTATTTATGTGCACTAGGTATCAATCTTCTTCTAAGGAATCCCATCTAAAAGTAGTTAAGTGCATACTTCGATACCTTTCGGGTACTCCAAAGTATGGGCTATGGTATTCTAAAGGAATCAATTGTTCCTTGGTTGGATTCTCTGATTCTGATTTTTCCGGGTTCAAATCATATAGGAAAAGTACGAGTGGGACATGTCACTTATTTTCAAACTCTTTGGTAAGTTGGCATAGCAAAAAGCAGGTTTCGGTTGCTTTGTCAACCGCCAAAGCAGAATACGTCGCAGCCGACAGTTGTTACGCTCAAGTCTTATGGCTTAAGCAACAATTGCTCGACTTTAATCTTAAACTCGAGCATATTCTGATTTTCTGTGACAACACTAGGGCCATCTATCTTACCAATAATCCTGCGCTGCATTCATGCACCAAACATATCGAAATTCGGCACCACTTCCTTAGGGATCATGTGGTGAAAGGCGATGTGGTTTTTGAGCATGTTGATACTAAAAATCAACTAGCTGATATCTTTACGAAACCTCTTGCTACTGAGCCTTTCTTTCATATCCGACGGGAACTAGGTGTTCTTGACATTTCGGATCGTGTTTAGTTAATTTTCGCGCACGTTATATATGTCAATGTCTATATGTACTTTATTCATATGATAACTAACAAATGAGGAGGTTGAAAGTCATATGTGTGTAGAATCTTGCTATATTTGGAGTTGAGGTAATATCCTTCCTTAACTAACTCTCTCTCAATATTCATGTTCACAAAGTCTATCAAAATTATATGTTATATTTGTCATATATGTCGTATTGAATGTATGTTACTTCTTTGAATGCTTAAAATATGTTTTGGCTATTTATCTATGTCTTTATGTATGTCCATATGATCAAAAATGACAAAATTTGCTAGTTTTACCTGCATGAGTCGACCTAAGCAAGGTTTGGTCGACTCACAAAAATGACTTCTATTTTTCATTTGAGCCGGGTATGCTCAGGTCGACCTACCGGTCGACGCATACCTCTTGTATTTTGAAAGTGAATTTTTCAACACAGTATGCGTCGATGCATAGACCCTCCGATCGATGCATCGTGCGATTTCCCTGAAAATTTTTTCTGAAAAACTATTCATTTTCCCACTTAAATTGCTTTAATGAGTTAAATTCATGTGCATTATGACATTTGCATAGAAACTTGATATCTACATCAAAGACTACTCTACTATTCTCCTCTTCTCAACACCAAGAATCTACTTCAAAAGGGGCAAATTCATAAACAACTCTCCATCTTCAAGAATTCTCTCCAACATTTGAAATCATCTTCACCAAATTTCCTCCTCTCCTCTTTGAAAGCAAAAACCATGGCTACCCGCAAAGTTACCGATAAAAGATCCACAAGAGCTTCTTCCTTTGTAGGACCTTCATCTGTAGCTCTTTCGGCAACCGCCGTATCACTGGTTCCAGCTGAATTTGCTGAGAGCTTCGCCGAAAACTTCAGCAAGCGGTCTGTGGTAAAGCAACATGCCTACTATCGACTTTCTGCTGAGAGAATGCACATACCTCAGGTAATAAACCTTATTGATTTTCAAGGGTTTAACAATTCCTTAGAGTGCAATACGAAATAAAACGAAGACCTTGTGAGGATCTTCTACACTTGCCTTCATGGAAAGTTTCAAAGTTATGGGTTTTAAACGAAGGTCGGAACTACAAAGGTTTGTGTCAATAATGTTGTTTGGCAGACAATGTTTGATATATCTCCCGTGTCTGATGTACCTATCATTAAGGTCACTGATACCCACATTGTTGATGGCTACGAGTTTAAAGAGGATTTGAACTCAATGTTGAAGAAGCCTTATGCAGCTGTCATTGTGGCGAGTGATTTATTTCTGAAAACTGTCACTACGGGTAAATTGAAACGTATGGATAGAACTTTGCAGTGGATTGTGGCGCGAATTCTGCGGCCTAAGAAAGGTGGATTTTCTCGAGTTGATCAGGCTGAGGTCCATTTGATCTACATCTTGAAGAAACATATTAAAATTAGTTGGCCTCATTATATTGCTAGTAGGATTTATGCCCTCAGAGACTCGGGTCGAGGTACCATTCTTTCACACAGTTCTTTCATTCAAGAGGTTTTGAATAATGCCAAGGTCACAATTCTGGGTATTCCATATACATCTCTCACTCCGGATCAAGAGTTATGTCAAAAGACTCTTACAATGATGGGTTATATATGGGTTCAGGAAGAACATCATTACCAATTCGTTGTTAAAGAAACTTCCTCTCGGTTGGAAACATCCGATGGGAGTGATGATCAAAATGAAGAGGACGAGGAAGAAGAAGAAAACCAAGATGACCAAGGTGATAGGCAACCAATGGAGGTTGAAGACCATACAAGTGTAAGTTAGGTTGACAAATCTCCTACCATAGATCATGGAAATGACCAAGGTTGGGGCGAATTGCAACATACCAGTTGGACTTCGTTACACGAGAACTATCGACCTCAAGAATATTTGGAGTATTAAGAAACTCCACATTGGGGATATGAGGAGCCTTCATATTTTATGAATTCGCCGCAACAAAATTCTGATGAACTCCTTGAGATGATGAGGTCTATGCAACTAGAACATCGTACTTTCATGAATGCTTAGGATGAGCATCTCTCGCAACTTCAGAGTCAATTTGAGACGCATACTGAAAATTTCAGCACATTCTCCTCTAATGTCAATCAACGGTTCGATGGTTTGGTTGAAACAACCACAAATCAACACCGAGCTCTTGCCACAAGCGTCAATACCTTGAACAGAGCGGTTTTGGAGTTTATCGAAAGAGCGGATGCTCAACTACCTCCGCCGTATCCGTATCATGGGAGAGGCCATCATTTCAGTGGGAGGAGACCTTGAAGGCTATGCATTCTGCATATTGCATTTCATCATTTTGTCGTGTTGTTGTGAATTTTGTTTTGTATTAAGGATATATAGTGTGTCTATGTCATGAATCATAAACTTATATGTCATTTATTGTGTGTATTTTCTAGAAAACTTACTATTTTTGTCTATGCATGATGATACTCATCTCTTTGTTCTGTGTTCATTAACTGTGTTATGTGTGGATGTATGTTAATGTTTATCCTATTGTACGTGATTTGATATGAGCATCTGTTATTTTTTATCATTCCTTGACATTAGGGCTGGAAATGAGTCGAGTCGAGTCGAACTCACCTCAGCTCGGCTCGACTCGTTAAGAATTGTTCGAATTCGAGTTCGAGTTCGAGTTCGACACGAACTTTTTTTTAAGCTCAAACTCGACTCGTTATAAGTTCACGAACAGTTCGATTCGACTCGTTAGGTTCATCTCATTAGGTTCAGCTCACATGGTTCACGAACTTAAAAACTATTTTTTAAAATATATATATTTTTTAGTATATTTGACATTTTAAATAAATATATATTTTTTAAATAAAATATTAAAATAAAATAAAAGTTATCATATTGATATTTAACTTTATCTTCGAAATCTACTAATTCAAAACCTACACAACTTTCAAGAGATACATTTGAGGGTCTAACTCAAAAACTACTAAATTGAAGATTAAATTTGTCTAAGATTTGAAGTAAATATTTAAACCTAATCTTAAAGACAGTATAATTCTTTTCATATGTAATCGAGTTGACTCATGAACCTAACGAGTCGAACTATGTATAGTTCAAGTTCAGCTCATTTAGTTAACGAACTTAATTTTTCGCTCATACTCAACTCATTTGGTTCATGAACCTAGTTCAACGATTTAATTGTCGAGTCGAATTCCGAACTATCTTCGAGTTGGTTTGGTTCATTGCCAGCCCTACTTGACATGGATTTCTTTCTTTTTGATGTTGTCAAAGGGGGAGAAAGTGTCAAGCAGTTTAGTAGAACCATAAAGGTCAAAAGTGAAGACGTAACATTTAACACAAATGAGCAAGTAGGAATGAAGGCATAAAGCAAGGGGAGGATAATGCCACATATCATACCAACATGTTCTATGTGTTTTTCCATCATCAAAAAGGGGGAGTATGTGAGGGCAAAGCCTTAGATACAAGATATGCTTTTTTCGATGATGTCAAAACTTAGCTTCATAGAAGAACCGATGTTGGGCATTATCACCATGTTGGGTGTTGCATATAGAGATGTAAAAATATGTGTGATATGAGTTAAAATTCATTGGTCTATCATATGTATCATCTAAGAGAGTCAACATTATGAAATTAGGCATTTGTAGTAATTTCAAGTCTATGAGTCGACCAAAGTTCTGCTCCGGTCGACTCATGATGTGTGTCTACTCTTGCATTTTCTTCGGGTTAGCTCTGGTCGACCTACCGGTCGACTCATACTGTTGGCATTTTCATTTGTCTAAAAATTCAGTCTATGCATTGACGCATGTCTTGTTCCGGTCGACGCATGGTTGTGTGTTTTGCACAATCTTTTCCTCGGGTTAGCTCAGGTCGACCCTGCACTCTGCATGGGTCGAGCGCTCGTTGTTTTATGCTATTTTTCTGTTATGTCTATTATTTTTGGAAAGTGGTTTTATTAGTTATAACAGTTTTGTCTGGTATAAATATTCAGTTGCTCTTTTCACTTCATAACAATCATCAATTGAGAAAAACAAGAAAAGTGTAATAGGTGTCAAAATCAGTTCTCATCATCTTCATCTTCTTTATAGCATAACACAACAATCACACACAATAATCTTTGTTGTGCATTATGCATTATTAGAGGTGACAACATTCGAAGCCACTGATTGGGTAATCTGTTCGGGTTGAGGAATTGACAGGTTTTTCTTGAATAAAACCTCTAAGGTTTTTTCTTCCAAGTTTCTCTGAATTTGAGGGTTTTTGCGCGGTTCTTCTTAACACATATTCAGCCGAGTGAAGGTAATCGAGGAGCGGCGGGTTCCGTCGATTTAGTAACGGTAAACGGAGGATTGTGAAGGAGAGTTTCGGGTTCGACACGCGAGTGATTGAAATCAGTCGGGCCAGGTTTTGAAGACGGAAGGTTGTTCAAACTTAAAGCCGCAATCAGAGGTTTATTCACAAGCTGTCGAAGGACTTGATTCGACTCGAATTAAGGGGCAAGAGGAGATAGCATCTACAACAACAAGGGTGTTCGTTTGTTTGATTGCTATTCAATTCTTGTATATACAATTCTATAACAGGTTAAATTTATATTATAAGGTCTCAATTCTATTATTAGAATTGCGGGCAGACATACCCCGAAGCGAGGACGACGGGGGAACTGCCTCAACAAATCGTTGTGTCTTTTGCCTTATACTTTACACTGCTTAATATTTGTGGTTTTCATTGCAAACAATTATATCAATCTAGGACCGATTTGAGTAGTGCTAAACGGATTTTGAATCTAGTATAATCATTGGTTGTACGTGGAAACTTGAGCTACTCACTCAAAGCGGAACTCACTTGTTATGCTCTGCACGCCAAGTGTTTGATAAATTGTCTGAACCAAAAGCCTTGTGTGCTGCCTATTTATTGTTGAATATTTTAAGGCATTGGAACTAATCATACCACATTGTGAGCTAAATCAAATTGGTAGTGTGACTAGTATAGTGATTCTCATTACTCGTTATCAGATTACATAGGCTTGACGCATATCGGTTTTCTAGTAACTGTTTGCTATAGACGGTATAGTTCCTCGGCCAGCTTCCGCAAATTAAACAATTTTTAAAAACCAGTTTTATTGGTAGCGCCGCCTCTTTTTAAGCAAGCGATCTATTCAACCCCCCATTCTAGATCCGCGCCATCTTCTAACATGTAGTACAAGTGCTTAATAATTTATATAGTTGAAACTATTTCAAAATGTAATGAAATTGATGTGCAAAAGTTTCAACAAAAAGTTATGTCAAGAACACTTGATTTTGAAAATGAGAGAATATAAGTTTTGAATTGCTATGAAAGAGAGATGAGTTTTGAAATCTGAAAATGATGGTATTTATAATAGGATTACACCTGTTGGAAAGGGTATAAAATGTCTAAGCAATGCAATGATTCAAGGTGTAAAAATACAACATGTTTAAATCAACATTTTTCTGAAAATGGCACTAGTTCAGTGATGTAACCGGTTACCTCAAAGGCAACATTCTTATTTTTCAAAAAATATCTTCATGTAACTGGTTACCTTACCATGTAACCGGTTACCTAAAAAAACTGCAAATTATGGCGGTTATAAAGTGCTATTACGACGGTTTGAAATGCCATTATTGACCAAAAATAGAATAGTTAATTTAAAAATCATTTTAAGATATTCATGAAAGTTTTAAGATAAAAATGCATAGTTTTTATGATCAATTAAGATATATATATATATATATATATATATATATATATATATATATATATATATATATATATATATATATATATATATATATATATATATATATATATATATATATATATATATATATATATATATATATATATATATATATATATATATATATATATATATATATATATATATATATATATATACACACACACACACACACACACACACACACACACACACACACACACACACACACACACACACTTGAATTTTAACACATATTCAACCATCTTGACTCTTCCATTAATTTTCCAAAGCTTTTTGATAATTTGAACTTGATTGCTCTAGTATTCAAGCTTTGACTCTTCTTTTTGTTGATGTGTTTGTCTTCATCAAAACTACATCCAATGACAAGAAGAAATCTCTTCAAATTTTGAGATATCATGTTTCATTTCTAAGCTTTTCCAACTCCATTTCTTACTTCCATTAGCTTCCCTACCATCTTCTGAATTTCCACCAAATTCTCCATGCTCATTTTCAATAAATGAAGATGAAGCCTATGGTTGAGTTTGCACTTATGAGACGATCACAATGGCATAAGTCTCATGATCTAACTTTGTCATTTTCAAACTCCGGTGAGCAACTCACCAGAGAAGATGACCAGAAGTGCCTCGTGGTGGCCTGAGTTTTTTATATTTTAAATCTGATCCAGCGTGTGCTTTCATGTAAGGGCCACTGTGTGCATCATGTTTTGGACTTTTAGATCTCTATTAATGAGATTTGATGGCTACGCGCGCTTTATTTCCTAGCCATTGATCAGATCCGACGGTTTCTATTTTTTTCCTAGCATTTTAATTGATTTTATTTTTTCATTTTATTTTGAAAATTCATAAAAATAGCTCCATTCACTTTTTTCACTCCAACTTTTTTTCTTCATAATTTCCTAAACATATTTTCTATTTTCTGAGTGTCGTTACGTGAAAAACAACCAGCAGGAACAAAGTCGCCACTGAACGCTATTTATCTCAACGGGAAAGGAAACGATCGAAGAAAACTCAAAAAGAGAAAGAACATGGTCTCACAACCAAATTCGGGGTTCAGGAGTTGATTACACAAGAGGAAGGTGTTAGCACCCCTCGCATCCGTTGTACTCAACGGGATCCACTCTTGTTCTTCTAATTAAAGGGTGTGTATATCTAAAGACCTACTTGCTAAGGGAAAATCAGAAACGAAAAGGGGAAAAACAATAGGAGACTCGATAAGACCTCGTCATCCTATGCCTACGTATTCCCTTATGCAATAGGAAAGTCAGAGTCAACGTATTTCGGAGGACTACAGGAGAAATGGGGGATTGTGCTCGCTAAGACTTCGCCCTCTTAGGCCTATGTATATTCATTCGAACGAGAATAAAGAAATCAGAGTGTTCGTAATTCGTGGACCATGCATTGCTTAGTGTTTTTTATGGACAATTCTAACGTTCGCGTTCCAACAATTAGGTGGTTGCCACTCTTTTTCTGGACCCTTACGCGTTACCTGTTTGTGATAGAACGAAAATAGCATGCCCTTTCTAAAAAGGTTTTAGGAGAGAATCCCGAAGGACAAAATGATTTGCATTTGTTCCAGTGTTTTAAAGAAGTGAATTGACTTTACATGAGATATGTATCGTACTAGATTCTATGACATAGGAGCGAATACTTTGCAATATCGACCCAAGACGAGACATATACAAAGCACTCTAGAAAAGGTAAGGAGAAACTCCCGCTTATCATTTCCCATGTACTTAAGGCTCATGACGTACTATACTCATTGTATTTATTATGTATTTTGATTTGATTTAAGAGGGAGAAGAGTGAGACTCAAAGGGAAAGGAAAAATCTAAGGGATCTCACACCTAGATGTTGTCATGCCAAATGGTCGTATAGTTAAGATGAGAAATGGAACTACCCTAAGGTTGTCACACAAGATGGACCTAGAGTTGGGATTGAAAGGGAACTATCCTAATGTTATCATGCATGGATTAGCACATAATGTCTATCCTACTCCAAGCTTAATCAAAAATTAAGTTGGACTAGGAGGCCTTAAGGGAACATGCAAAAAAAAAAAAAAAAAAACAAAGAAAATAAACCAAAAACAATAGCAACAACAACGCTTCAGCTCAGCACAACGATAAAATCCAGCAACAGTACAACATAACAATTAGCAGCTTACATTTCCAGAACAGAACATGTGTAAAATGCAGCAAAACAGAATGAATACATTTTACAGCATGTAATGCACATGACAACAATGTATGCGCACAATAAATGAATGCAACAATGATGTATCAAGCATGGATGAACATGAATATGTATCACAAAATCAAACCAATCATCAAGATTGCAAATGACATAGATTGAGCAACAATTGGCACATAATGAAGACATTCAAGGATACACATGATTATGCATCAATATTTAAACGAATGCATATGAAATTGCAAGGATCAAGTATGAACGTGTATCAACAATTAAGCATGAATAAGTTTTAACAAAATTGCACAATTAAGCATTCAACAAGAACAACATGGATGTTCATCAATAACTAAACACTTAAAGCAAACACACATTTATGGAATCAAGTAAGCAAACATGAGCATGTATCATGAATCAAGCAAAATAAGCATCAAGAGCAAGCAAACATCAATGTGCAAATGATTAAGCAACATGAAGAATGCATCAAGAATGCATACAAGTAAACATGAATATGCATTACAAAAGCAATGTGTCGCGCGTCGAAGAATATCATACATGCTACAAATCAGCTTTATAGGTGGAAAAGAATCTAAACAAGCATGAAAATAACACAAAAATCAGCTTCAACAATAGTGTTAATCGATTAACCACTTTTGCCTATATTCTGGTTAATCTATTAATACTATAACAACAACACAAAATATACATAGCAATAGTGTTAATCGATTAACCAATTTTGCCTATATTTTGGTTAATATATTAACACTGTAACAGACAACAACATAATATTCAGCATAAAAAGCACTTTTCAGCAACTTAATCACTTAATCTTCACATGTTAGAGCATGCATTTGATCACGAAAATTACATCAAATAACAAAAATTAAACACAATTAAATCCATCAAACATCAAGATCAACAATCAAAGCAATCAATGGATCAATTATCAACAAAAATCACAAGATCTACATTGTGAAAATTCAAATTAAACAAAATCAAAGCTAGATCTACAAAATACCAACCTACAAAGCTAAGATTTGCTTTGGTAATTATTGTAAAATAGAATATGATGAATTAAACCAAGAAATCTAGATATCTAAGAAGCTATAGCAAGAAAAGTTGAAGATCAAAGCGATTATGCAAAAATAATCCAAAAGCTCTTCAAGAAGTGATTCCAAAATTTGATCCAGATCCAAATAAGCTTCAACTTCAAAATTGAACAGTGGAAGATGATGTAATGAAGGTTTATCTTAAGAACTCACAAATTGCAATGTACAATTTGTGAAGTTTTTTGGTTATGCAGCTTTGGTGAGGGTTTTAGAATGAGAGAAAAATGAGAAAAATGTGAGAGAGAATTGTAGAGAATTGAGAAGGAAATGAAATTGTGAGTGAAGTTGTGTGAGGTTTGGTACAAATTCACTTAAATAGGCTCTAGGTTTGGAGTGTGAGTGAGGCTTGGAGTGTGCTTTGGAATTAGTTAGGACTTAGGCTTGGCATTTGCTTTGGAATTAGTTAGGATCTAGCACACTCTAGAATCTTCTCATGATGCAAGCCAAAAATAAAAATGATTAAAATTGACTCCATGCAGAAAATTGAACTTCTTGGGAAAAACTTGCAAGTATTAATCGATTAACACATTCAAATTTTGAATTTTGGCGCCAAAAGGAAGGAAACTTGGAAAATCAATTGTTGCCACTTGTTCTGAGCATGGCTCTGCCTCTGAAGCTTGTTATTTGATATTGCACATGAATAATGCCTAAAATAAGCTGTGATTTCCCTCTTGCACTCAAGATATCTTGCTAGAAAAAATATGGTCCGGTACCAAATCAACGAGCAAAATAAATGTTGGAGCCTCTAATCCTTGCTGCTTAAAAACTCAAAATAAAAAGAAGTTATGAGCCATAAAAATAATGTGATCCCATGTCTCAAGCACTCAATGCAATGCATGCTTGATTGTTATGACCTAATGGAAATGTAAGCGAGTGCGAAGCGAAAGCCGATTAGGGTTAGGAAATGTGAGGGAAAATTTTGGGGTGCAACAGCTGCCCCTATTCAATCAACTTAAACATGAAGGTATAAAAGAAAACGACATCCAGACATTCAAGGTGGAAGGGGATTGAATACAAAAGAACCCAGAAATTTGCACTCTGTGGGGAAAGTAGAAAGGAGTTGGACACCTGTCGGGAACTGGATTTTAAACAAAAAAGTTGGTTTAGACCTAAATACTAGTTGGGAACAGGACTTTGGAAAAGGGTTTGGTCGGGAACTTGGTACCAGTCGGGAACTGGATTTACAAAAACGGTTGGTCGAGAACCGAGTACCATTGAGGAACTGGATTTTGAAAAGAACGTCGACCTAAGGCGGACTTACAACAAAGGGATGGTCGGGAACCGAATACCAGTCTGGAACAGGATTTTAAAAAGAACGCCGGCCAAAGGCGGACTTACAACAAAGGGTGCCAATCGAAGGTGGACTTTAAAGGGGATTGTCGGCCAAAGGCGAACCCACACAAAGAGAAAAGAAGTAAGATTAACCAATCTACGACTCTAAGAAATAAGAGCAACATATCTAACACCCAAATGATGGGTGAGCGAAAGTAGAATCAATAGACCTACGACCTAAAGCGAAGACAAGATGACTCCGCTGGGGAATAAAGGGTGAGCAAAGGGTAAGATTGATAAATGATCAAAGAACTTAGGAATAGGATAAACACGGACGAGTGCTGAAGATCAATGCGGACGAAGTATTGATGAATTAAAATAGACACAACGAGTGTTAAAGATCAATACAGACGAAGCATTGAACAATGGAAACAAACACGACGAGTGTTGGAGATCAATACAGATGGAGTATTTAAGAAACTGAAATGAACACAGACGAGCGTTGGAGATCAATACAAACAAAGTATTGAAGAAACTTAAATGAACACAGACGAGTGTTACTCAGAGCCGGGGATCATGAAAAACACCAATTCTATTCATCAAAGAGTTGATGGAAGGAAACATCACTTAAAGAAACACATCGTCAAAGAAATGACGATAAGAAAATTGCACGAGAGAGACACATCATCAAAGAGTTGATGGGAATAAAATTTCATTAGAGAGACACGTCATCAAAGAGTTGACAGAAAGAAACTAACATCGTCAAGGGGTTGACGGCACGAACATTGACATCGTCAGAGGGTTGAGAGAATGAACACTAACATCGTGAAGGGGTTGACGGAATGAAAATTGACATTGTCCAAGGGTTAAAAGAATGAAAAATGACATTGTCAGGGGGTTGACAGAATAGGAAAACTTCACCGAAGAGACACATCGTCAAAGAGTTGACGGAAAGAAAACCTGGCCGAAGGGAGACATTGTCTAAGAGTTGATAGAAAGAAAAACTAACCAAAGGAACACATCATCAAAGAGTTAACGAAAAGAAAACTTGACCGAAGAAAAACATCGTCAAAGAGTTGACGAAATGAAAGCCAGACCGAAGGGGCACATCGTCAAAGAGTTAACAGAATGAAAACCTAACCTAAGGGACACATCATCAAAGAGTTGACGGAACAAAAACCTGTCTTCAGAATGTCGTCATCAAAGGGTTGATGGACAAGGACTGATCAAGGATAAGATCAACGTATGGTCTACGACCCAAAAGGAAAAGATTGAAAGAGGGTAAGACCAACGTATGATCTATGACCCAAGAGAAAGGTAAGCAAAGGGGTTGATTGAAATGTCTGCTGGGGAATGGGCTCGACATTATCTCTGGGGATATGTTAATGTCTAGATTTAGGGTTGATTCGGGCTTTCGTGCAAGGTACCAAATCTGGCTTATGCTTCGCATGCATGTTTCAAATTTTCCATGGCGTAATATTCCATTTCTAATGGATATGCTACGCAATGTAATAATGATTACTATATGCCGAATGTCGATGTATGCTTGGGATGTTGGGGAAAGAAGGATGTGCCAAGTATGACTGGACTTTCCCGAGATGGACAGGTTAAACCTGTTGGTGATTAGTTTTAGAATCGGTCTTCTTTTTTCAAAGGTAAGAGATATTTTTTGGGTACCAATGTGGATTAGATTTTGGAATGACGTGCCAATAGGGACTGGACTTCTGGTGGTTACCAATAGGGATTGGATTTTGGTTTTCTTGTTCGGTTTTACAAGGCCTCATGTTATGCTATGCTAGAAGAATGATATGTATGAGTGTTCACACACAGTTTTCGCACGAATAACCTATGACCTTCTAACGCATGTTTACCTGCGGGACCGGCCAAACAAGTCCTAGAATGAATCAGTCAAGTATATGAGATGACGGTGGAATGGTGTTGTTTAGAATAGGTTAAAGACAAATTTGAGAAAGACTGTGTAGACTTAAATAAAGACAAATGAATAAACAAGAAAAGACAAAAATAAAAGATAAAAAACCTTTAAAGTTGGTAATATAAATTTCTATTAAAAGGAAATATGGACGGTGTCGCTGTGAGAATTGGATGTCAAGCTATTGATTAACTTGAATCACAAATCATAATTCACCACCGGTCTTTAATTTGTCCAAGGGAAGGGAAAAAGATCGAATTACCCAAAAGTATGCAATGCAATGCAAAGCTAGTGAGTCTAAGGTTCGGGGTTTGGTTATACCTAGGGAAGGTGCTAGCATCCTAAGTATCTGTAGTACTCTACAGAAACCTCTTATTTTATTGTGTTATTGTTGTTTGCTAAGGGTGAAAGACCTAGGGGTTTGTTTCTAAGTATAATCGCCAATAAATCGCATCTTGTGCCTACGTATCCTGACGGGAACAGAATCAGAGTATTCGTAGTTCCCCTAAGGGACGAGGAACCATTGACTATGGTCAAAGTTCCAGGGGGAGAGGGTTTGTTGATTGGTTCTAGGAGAAGAGATGATTCATCATCTTGGGGAGAGTACTCGACTTAACCACAACAAATGTATAGAGGACGGTCTTTGCTTCACGTTGAGAGAAGGGCTCCAACTCAGATTTAATTGACGAGTATGCCACATACCTCTCTCAAGCGGAAAAGATTCTACATCTTTCTCGATTTTGTTATGGGGTAGGAGAACGATTCTCAACTATGCAAATGAATCACATCTAATTCTCTATGTATGATAATTGAGGATTTAATTTAATTATAAGTTGTCTAATGTTGAAAACTTGAGGGCATCTACCTTAAGGTGCAAGGGTGACTTAAGCTGATCAACCTGTGAAGTCAGGGATCAAGCGGGGGAAAATAGCGCAAATGAATAATGCGTTGTATACAACTTAAAGAAGTTATATACAGGTTCTTCCTTTGGACATGGACATAACAAAGACTTACCACGTGTACTAAAAAAGAGTAATCAGAAAGTGGTTAAACAAGGGTCGAACATGAAGCCGAGGTTAACATGGAGAATACCGAACCTAGTGTTATCACGTGACAGAGGACAAAGCCTGAAGCCTCTATCAATCTGCTAATGGTTGAGTCGATAGCCAAAGGGGCCAAGAGAATGAACATATAGCCGAATAATCCTAACCTGAAAGACAACATAACTAATCACCATGGTGTACCGAGACCCTAGAAAATTTGTCAACCAAGATGCGCTAGACGCCTACCACAAGTCTAACATAACTTGTAATTCCGAATACAAAGATTTAATCGTAGACAAAACTAAAACATAGATTTGAATTAAGAGTTAATTCCAAGTTTAAATCGATAATTGATCACAAAGTTAGTATTGAAATAACACCAAAGTCAAAAACGAAATTATTATTTCAATAATTTAAATTATTAAAAATCCAAATAATTTAGGCTAATGTTTTTTTTTTAATTCAAAAATTAAATTGAAATGAAAAATAATAAAAGAAAAAAGAAAAAAACAATGGTGGGGTGAAAATAGGAATGTGGGCCTGTTAAGAACAAAAACAAAATGGGCCAACGCCCTAAGCTCATCTGAAATGGTTGAGAAAGGCACAAACGAGATCCGTAGATTGGACCAACCCTAACCTTTATCGTCCCTCGTTTTCCTGCTCACCCTCTCTCCATTTTCCTCAACATCTAAATTCTCACTCTATCCTTCTAAAAACAACAACAAAAGCGTAAGAGATATCAAACATCAATGAAATAAAGTTGAACAAGCATGGGTTACCATCGGAGTTTCGATCGGAGGTCGGACATTGACAGTGTAGTGACTTGCGAGTTACCGGCAGTAGGCTTTGTCAGGCTCGCGGGTCTACAGTGAGGGCGTCAGATTTCGGTGCGGTTTCGGCGACGGGTTGCTGTGGTTCTTGTGCTTAACTGTTGTTAGTGCCTTGCGTATTGTCGTTGTGCATATATTCTCGCTTCGTGTTTGTTTCAGCTTAGTTCATGTTGTGATGTGTGACTTTTTCCTGGGTATTCTCTCTAATTTTTTCTTCTTCCAGATCTGTATGCTCTTCCTCTTTTTATAGGGTTTACGTATTAAATTTTCGTCATTGAATGCTCTAGATTTTCTATTATGGCTGATGAAAAGTTTCTGATTTTGGAATATCCTGTTTGGGATTGTTTGAGGATCCTGATTAAGGTGTCTGGGATGGGTTTAATGTTGTTTTGGAAGGGAATTAATTCGTGATTGTAAATGGCGATTGTATGAGTCAAATCTTGCCAGATTCTGTCTTGGCCATAAATGTTGTTACCATTCTCGGATGGATTGTCTGGTTTTCTTGTATTTGCTTTGTGTGTTCATTGTATTTCTATGCCTCTTCACTAATTCAGGGATTAAATTGAAATTGCTGTGTGGGATATCTGTTAATGCAAGCTATTGAATCGATGATGACTTGGTGATACCATCTGAGAAATGCTCCTGATTTTCGTATCTAAAAAAATCTTCTTTGATCATTTACTTTTATAGTATGATATGCTTGATCGAATGATGATTACATCTCAGAACCTGTTGTTTCTTTTGTGTTTGATTGTGCTTAAATGTGTTTTAGAGCCTGGTAAATGTTGATCTAATTCGTCTGTTCCTTTTTCACTTGTTATGCCAGGAATCCTTGAGGTAAATGAGCGGACCTGTGCTAGTGATGAGACCTTCCATAGGCTTTCAATGTTGTTTCCATGTTGATGGCTTTGCTAATCAACGGTAGGGTTATTACACCTTGTTTTCCCATAGTTAGATTGAATTTGGGCGGCGAATGTTCATTGAAACCTCTTCTCAAATCGTCATTTCTTATGTCCACATCAGAGTGAGTTTCTTAGTGAATATGGTACTAGCTAGGAGTTGCTTACCAAGTGTTTTAATCCGGAGGGAAATCTGTTACCACGGTAGCTGGAAATTCGACCCTTTTTCTCTACATTTTGCTGAATATTATGAATAAAGTTACCTTATAACCATATGATCCAAAAATGCATAGACCTCTCTAACAGAAGAATTAGGATTTTCAATCTCAACACGGGTATCATTAGCTCCATATTCAGCGAGAGTTAAAAATACGTGACATTATTGCTCCCTAGGCCTAACCACCTTTATGCTTCAAGGTCACCTTAAATTCTATCTTCTCAAATGTACTGACTGTACGAGTTTTCAGCCCTGCAGGTGCTGCTGTTACTGCAGCTTTTCAGGGTCCTCAACAACATTCAAAGAGGCATCCTGCCTCATTCTTATTCTGAGAATACACTCTCTGCTATTCGATCTCCCAACATTTCTTTCATAACCGGGAGCTATGTATCCTTTTTATTTTGATGTAATGAGGTAGATTTTAATATCACTTTCTCTGAACTACGCCTCTGTTGTTTGTAGGTAGGGGCTTGATGGCTGAAATTATTTCATTTTAAATTCAAACATCGACATTGAACTAGAACTTCTTCTTCATCTGCTTCTGGTGAGCCTTTTATCAAATGGATTTGTAGTACCATCACCGCTGCTACCACTCGAAACAAGGTATGCAGAAATTCTTGCGAACTGAATTTAATTTTCATGAGAAGTTTGGTGATGACGATGTTGTTTACGACACCATATTCGTCATTAAAACATTATGAAATCCTTCTCCGTTTACTTATTTCACCAATTAGAAATTGAGCGCATTAGCAATTGATACATTTCTCTTATTCTGAACATATAAGGTGTACAAAGATATCACCGATGGAATGTTGCAACTTAGAACCATAAACCATGAGACATGTATGTTTGGCAAAGCCATGACGTGCAAGGAACACAACAACCAGTTCCCATTCAGGTTTAGTGGTTGGTTATTTCAGAGCTTCAACCTAGCACATGCGGAATGACTACCATGACAGCCACTTGTAAGGTCAAACTTTTACTGTCTGTGATTTCTTATTGCAAAATTAGCGACTAGGTTGTAGAAACTTGGTAGTGTCGCTACTGCTAAAATCGAGGCCGGCAATGACAGAAGAGTCGCCATCGTGCGTTATTTATCCCAAGAGAGGGAAAGGAAACACTCAGAGAAAACCTGACGAAAAGAGGGATAAGATAGGTCATCGCAACCAAATCTCAGGTTCGGGAGTCGGTTACGCAAGGGGAAGGTATTAGCACCCCTCACGTTCGTCGTACTCGACGGGATTCACGCTTGTTGTCTATCTAAAAGGGTGATTAAAACTATCTAGCTAAAGGCTTAAGGATAAAAGAAAAATAAGTGACTCGGCAAAGCAACGACGCTTTGTGTCTACGTATCTCATCTGAAATGAGAAGTCAGAGTCAACGTAGTTCGGCTAACTACGAGTGAAAAAGGGGGGGGGGGGAAGGTTGCTCGCCAAGACATTGCGTCTTATGCCTATGTATCCTCGTCTGGTACGAGAAATCAGAGCAAACGTAGTTCGGGCTGACGGGGAACACAGGTTTGGTTCAACTTGTTTTTTAGGCCCGAGTAGGGTTAACAAATAGTTCTAGCAGTTGGTGTATGCAGCTCGAGCATGAGAGACTTAGGCGTTACCGTTTGCGATAGAACTAAGAGTTAACAACACTCTTTTTCTAAAAAGATTTTCTGATTAAGATCCCGAAGGATGAAAAAGGTTTGAAATGTTTTTTTGTGTTTTTAGAGGAGAAATGTTTTTGAATTGGTTTGCAATTCATATCGCACTAGAGACTATGACTTAGGAGCGAATGCGTCGCATATCACCCAAAGGGTGCTATACTAAACAATCAAGCCATTGAAAGGAAACCCTTCAACAACCATTTCCCAAGTGGCTTAAGGCTCGTAACGTGCAATATTCATTAACCTTTATTAGGTGTTTTATGATTTGTTTTGAGATGAGAAGAGAAAAGACGCACTAAAGGGGGACTAAACCAAACCTAAAGTTGTCATGCAATGGTGATCCTAAGATTGAACTAACCTAATGTTATCATGCATTGGATTTAACACCTAATGTCTCTCCTACTCCCATCCTAAACGGAGGGACTAGGAATCCTAGAGGGACCATGGCACAAGGCCAAGTAAACAACGGATAATTCACTCACAAACGAAATGAGAAAGAAAATAAATTAAGATTCAAAAAAATAAAATAAAAGAGATAAAAAAATGAAAAATAAAATAAAAGGATGGAAAATAAAATAACACACTTAAAATAAAAGACAAATGATTTTTTTTGGATTTTTGGATATTTAAAACTATTTTTTAAATAAATAAAACAAAAACAAGTAATAAAATAAAGTAAAATAAAATAAATGAAAACAAATGCTAAAAAAAATAAGGAAATGCTTCCACAAGGGATTGAACCCTTGACCTCATAGCTGCAGGCCCAACACATAACCACTCCAGCCAGCGCGCACGCGTGTGATAAGGGAAGGAGAAGAAACATTAAATATGAAACATGGAAAATGAAAGAAATAAGAAAACCAAACGCCCCAAGCTGGGCTCGAACCGGGGTTTCATGGCATTGTGAGTGACTTATGGCAAGGCTTTTAACCACTGGGGTGGCGATACATCCGTGTATCAATGCCACCCCATTAAAACATAACCTTAATAATGCGTGTGGCTGGGCAAAAACGCAGCAAACCATCCAAATGCGTTTACAATCCAAACTCTATCAAAACTCCATCAATTTTCATAAAATAAAAGTCTAAATCACTTGAATTTTCAAGAGGAACATGATGATGCTGTCCAATTTTCCAGATAATGTCCACAATTTAAAACACGAATCGAAACGCAAGTGAGGCTTTCGAGATACACTTTGAAGTTCAACAGATAGAAACAGGTGCAATTAAAGGTGGAACATGATTTGAGCAAGTTTCAAATATGGTATTAGGGGAGTTCTAACAGAAACAAACATTCAAAATACAAAGGATCAAAAACAAGCATGTGAGTTGCAAGTGAGCACAATCAATTTAGCATGAAGACCAAGTTTGAACAACAAGTGGACATTAACATTACAATTTCAAAACAGCAGGCTGAGGTATACTATTCCAACCTCATGATATGGTGAGTCTCAGCAACATGATAAAAGGCTCTAAAGGGCAGTCCCCAAAGTCTGGTGACAGTTTTCACTTTTGATGCAAAAATGAACCATACAAACCACACATCAACCTCAACGACCAATTCACACATCATACTAGAAACTTAGCAGCAACAAACAGTTTTGTTGAGAATGAAAACAGTCAGTTCAAAGTCATACTCTTAAGGATGGTTAATATTTCAAAGTAAGCAAACACCAATCGAACCACTCAAGCTTAAAACAGTTTCAACAACAAAGCTATGACTCAAAATAATGACAATGTCCAATCTATCCAACAATTTGTTTAATGCATACTTCAAATGATAGTTACAACCTCAAGACAAAAAAAATACAACAAGTTATTGTTCACTATATCAGAGTTTCAAACAGCAATGCATAATCCTGCACACCTACATTATTTCCACACCAAACTCAAAATGACATGATCAGCCCAGCAAAAAAAAGTTCTCACTTATCATGAATTAGCAACTTTTGACAGAAAACAAAATTCTGAACATGAACATGATAAAGCTTTAACAGTTTTGACATAAATCATAATTCGAACATCAACCAACAACCAACATACTAAACCATATACATGAGTTAACAGTAAAAGACAAGGCCAACTCACAACCAAAACCTCAAGACAATTCAGGTCCTTAACCTCAGCTAAGTCAAACACTCCAAATGAAAATCACAACCACCAATTCTAAATGATAAGCCAATTTAGCAGTAGTTGCATATGAACATCTCTCCTAAAACAGCAACAGCAACCTAATGGCTAAAGGATCTCAACCTGAACCACACCAATCTGCCTTTATAGTTCTAAACAAAAAGTGAGGAAAACAACAGTCTTAGAAAACCTCCTCCTAGTTACCCCTGGCCATCCAATCCTATTCTAACCAACTCTCTAGACCAACAAGAGGCCTTTCTCAAGACAAAAGGTCTCCTAACAGAATGTTGACACAGGGCTTCCAATCAAGTAGACAAATGACACTAATATGACAGATCTTCAAAACATACATAAAAAGGGCATTATTGTATGCTTAAGAGAAAATTGACAGTTAACAAAATGCTGGACCTATTTTCAACTAAAGATATCAACATGCTCAAACTGCACAGTTCAAGCCTTGCCTTCTTTCCATCAAGCATCAGCTAAAACAAAGGAACCTAAACAAAGTTCTAATGGAAACCTGAGTTGGTTTCACAAGAACTGGACAGTGTGCTGAATGAGAAGCCAAACACTTAAATACCATGCTGTCAATGTTTGAAAACTCAGTCTTGTTATGGTTTCAACAAGGCACCTCATAACAGCAAGCTAGAACAACAATACTCACACAAAGGAAACCTCTAAGCACTGAACTAGGCTCTACCTAGACTACTTAAAAACTGATATCAAGATTAGTAAACCCTGCTGCACATGACAGATCACCAAGTGACAAAAAGCCAACCACACATCTCAATGACAGTAACAGCTTGCTCAAGCACCAAGTTAAAATCAAATGAAGTTCACCTCATCAAACAAACCAAAAACTAAATTTCATTGCAAACAGTCCCAACATTTATCATGACAGTCTTCAAACATCAATTCAAAAACAGGTCTCACATGGCAAACCAAATCATGACAGCAGCCCCAAAACATAAGTGATCCAAAGGCAACTACCAAACAAAAGTGACATGAATTCCAAACTTGGCAGATTCACACATAGATTGTATTTGACTTTAAACACATTTCAAGCAAAGTAGATTAAACATGTTCATGACAACACCAATGTTCTTTTAAATTTGAATTCCAACAAAGCACACACTCAAATAGATAGTCCTAACAAACAGGCCAATGACAATTAGCAAACTCATATCAATAGGGCTAAGGCAGTTTGGGGTCACAACAGAAAAAACATGGTATGTTGATGCAATCATCCAACTTATGGACCAAGGATGCTCACAAGCAATACTCAAAACAGAATGCAAACATGATTCAGAGAACAACAGAACATACATAAAGGCTTATCAAGAATGGCAATGCAAACAAGATATGGATATGCAAAAACTAAAAGACAACCCTACTGCAATGCCTAATGTTGACAGCAACAGATGCACAAATGATAAAGTCACTTATTCAAGCAAAGCATGATTCAAAGAGTACCACAATATCATGTTGGAAAAACATAAACCAAGCACACAACAATAGTTCAAATTATCACAATAGGAATACAACATGATGGTTACAAACATTAAGACAAGCATGTCATCATGAATTGACAGATCCAAATTCAAAACAAGCTTCAGCAGCAAAAAACCAAGACAATGATCACAGCAAAAATCCAATTAGCATCAGAATGTCAAAACCACTTTTAATCCTGTTAAGGCAATTTGAACAAGGCAAAGACAAATGTACCACAATGCAAACACATATAAATCTATGAAATGTAGGTTGAACATACTCAAAACAAACATAGCAAAAGTAAGCCAGTACTTGGCATTTCTGACAATTCCTGTTGATGAAACCTGACAACAAAACAACATAAACCAGTCTAAATTACCACTTAAACATCAGAGGCCACACAGGCCAAAACCAACTCATGAAGCTCACTTGCCTAGCAAGTTGCCAATCACACCATTATAGTTCCAATAAGGATACTAAGCTAAACTTAGGCAGCTCCACAAACTGTCATTACAAAGCCACGACACAATGACCTATCCATTCTACACATCTCAAACATGCTGACAGGTCTAAACTCCACACCCAACCCAAAAGCAGCCCTCAAGCAAACTTAAATGACAGTTTTCAAAACAGTTTGGTGGTTCCAAAATCATTTTTAAAGTTGAATTCAAAACTAAAATATTTGTAAGTTCAAAGACATAACAAAGTTCAAACAAAGCAGAAGCAAACTTAACAATGAGAATACCAAGCATCAATCAAACAAGCCCAAAGTGTATCTTCCAATGATAACAGCTAGCAAACTCTTGCAGCAGCACATGTGCAAAACCAAACATGACATGTTGTAACAAGAGCAAGCTTTACATAAAAATATTAAATCCAAACTGCAAGTTTACCAACTTCAAAACAAATCTTTGACAACATGATTGACAACATATTTCTCATGATAATGTACAAATAATATTCATCCAACACCAACCAAAACATGATGCATAATGAAGAAAGAGATTAGAAAACACTTACCTCTTGTAGACCTCCGTAAGCAAATTAGCTTTGCAGTCTCCTTTTCCAACAACAAGTGATTTTTTGAGGCAGCTTTGAAGCAGAGTATCAACAACCTCCTTTTCTTTTTGCACACAGTTTGTGGGTTAGATTATGGAGGGTATGGAAGGGCAACACACTTAAGAAAAAGGGTTCAATATGGAGAGGGATTCGCAGGTTTTGATCAAAGAAAATCTAAGAACTCAATTTATGATTTTTTGCACAAAGTGCCTGCTAGGGTTTGTGTGAACTGAAGCTTAGCTTAAATACATGAATGAAGTCAGGTTTAGGGTTTGACCAAGGCAAGAAGGTGAAGGGACAAATTTTCATCTCCATGACCATTTTTTGAATCAAGGGTGGATGCTGAAATGGTGTTGCAGCTGCTGCATCAGTTTCTTTCCTTGCAACAATGTGGGAAGACTTTAGGCAGTGCAGATTTTGGATCATAGCTTATTTGGGCAATTATTTGAAAATGAACAAAATGGCACCAAAAGGGATTATGATGGTTTTGTCAAAACTGGGTAACAACAAGAACAGCTCCCCATGTGCATGGGAGAGTGTGAAGGTTGATAGACCAAAGCAAAATATCAAGAACCAACTTTCATTCTTTGGCCAAAAATGCTCAAAGTACCAACTTTGATCAATGATAACTTTGTGCTCACAAATCCAATTCCTTTGATCTTGGACTCTTTGGAAAGAGGGCATGGAGTAGAAAAACTTTCATGTTGGAGTTTTCTTGATTTAAGAATTAGAAGATCATGAAATTTGTGGTTGAAAATCGTGGCAAGCAAACTGCTCATGAATAACTTAGAAAAAAATTCTAAGTTATGAAATTGGCTTATTTTTCCCCAACTTTGCACATCCATAACTTGAGCTTCTCAAATCCAATTGAGGACTTCTTGGACTCTTTGGAAAACTTGAAACACACTCTACAACTTTCATTTGGGACAAAGTTTCATTTGACATCAAGAAGGTGATGAAAATTGACTTGCAAAGTAGGCCCAAAAATCTGTCCCATTTGCCAACTTTTGAAATCATTGAAATCTCCAACTTTTATCGATCATAAATTGAGCTCCAAATATCATATGATTATAAATTGGTACTCAAAAGAAAGCTTGAGATACAAGGAACAACTTAGATGTTGGCCAGAAGTTCATTTGAAACCTTTATCATGAATAAAAATGGCCTTGAAGATGGTTGGTCCAAACATAAAACTTTCCAAAAATGGAAAGTTTCTAAAACCCTAATTCCAAAAATGGAAACTTTCAACAACCTTTGATTTTTCATGATTTCCTTAATTTTTCTTGATGAAATTCCACCCATTGGTCATATTGAAGTTGAGGATCATGATCTTGACCTCAAAAAAGTCAGGAGTTGACTTTTTTCACTACACAATTGACTTTTCTCCAAACCTCTCGATTTTCAATCAACTGATCAATTTGAGCCCTTCAGATTAAAATTTATGATCGATCTCTCATCCTCAAACATCTTAGGACATGTGGAGGGTCATGGAAACAAGTTTGCTTCAAGAAACAAATTTTATCCTGATTAAAATTGAAACCCTAATTCCAACCCTTTTCAACTACAGTCACTTGCACTTGGCATAAACACTTGGATGAGCTCTACAATGACCCTCAAGGTCTCCAATGAGCTTAAATGACAACCCCCCTCCATAAACATGGACTTAGGGCCTTCAGATGACCCTCAAATGACCTTCTAAACAGGAGGTGAACCACATACGATGATTTGCTTTCTTAAAGGGCTTTGTCCTTCTTCTGATGATGATAACCACTTGACAACTTGAATACAACATCTTCATTAGGCTTAGAACCCTTGGCAAACTCCTCTTGTTATACACACATCTCTTGATCCCCTGTAAATGCAAAATGCTATGCAATGCAATATGCTAGGACAATGAAACATAAACCAACTAAAGAAAAGGTTGGACAAATTTTGGGGTGCAACAGGTAGCAACTATGATAACTTCAATAAATTCTTGTAACACAGTGCACTTCAGCAACTTATTGACCCAAGTTAGACTTTAGTGGATTTACGATGGTTGGTATAGAGTAACACTATCACGATTTCTCCTGGGTGGGTTTGGGAAATTAACACGAAAAAAGAAAGATTCCAGCTTGTATCATATGAATTTGTGATTTTGTTGTTATTGCACTTGTTGGGGTTTTGAAACAACTTGGTGGTTTTTGTGACTTGGTTTTTAATGGTTTACAGTGACGAAGGCTTCGAGCGGTCATAGGTTGATGACCCATCAAAAAATGTTGGAGTTCTCAAGCTTGCTTTTACATGATATCAAAGCAAAATAGGAAAGAGGGACACACAAATTCTAAACAGCAGGAATTTCCTTTGGTATCTTGCAACATCATGTGCACCCATAATTTACTGACAATGCCGTCCTAAAATATTTATGATTTTGTTGCACCCCTTTCGGTGGAAAATTATACCAAGCTAGCTTTGTAATTAGATTCTTATTCCAAATAAAACACTATAAGAATGTGTTTCGTGAAGTTGTAATGAACTTTGTACTTCTTGTGTGACTTAATCCCATATGAACCTTAATTAATGCTAGCTTTAGGATTATTCTGACTTTGCAAATTCGAACTTAATATCAGCAAAGCATGTGCATTTGCGTGTCTAAGTATACAACATTCTTGACATAGCCTTGTATTCTTAAATCTTTAAATTTGAACTTGTATGAAAGTTTGGAATTTCAAAACATGAACTTGGCTTTGATTGTTTGAACTTTGAATTTGATGAGACTTAAACACATGACAATGTTGTTTTGCCAAAAGTCTTGCAACCTTGAACTTGAACGCTTGATCTTGTTAACAACGGCCGGGGCGCAAGCTTTGAATCCAATATTGAAAAATTTTTACTTTGAGACTTTGAATTAATATTTACTCCTCATAAAACTTCTTTGAGATAACAACTTGAACAACAATCTTGAAACAAATGACTTGAATTTGAACTTGACATTTCTAGTTTGAATTTTATGGGCACAATCTGAATCTTGGGATCACAATGAATCACAAGTTTTGAAATCAAATAGTGAATTCCATGAGAGTGCTTATCATTCCCGGACCAATCCCTCAAATTTGAACGTTTGAATGGAGACTATCATGATCATGTCTGTTACACCCCAAAATTTGACCAACCATAATATTGTTCTTTGGCTTATGTTTCATTGCATTTTAGCATCTTGCATTTCTGCATAGCATTGTTCTTACAGGGTATCAAGTGTTTATATGTGTCTTATCCAAGAAGAGAGACTTATTGACCACAAGTTCAAGCAGAGGCATTG
Source organism: Lathyrus sativus (assembly GCA_963859935.3). NCBI lineage: Eukaryota > Viridiplantae > Streptophyta > Magnoliopsida > Fabales > Fabaceae > Lathyrus > Lathyrus sativus. The sequence continues at coordinate 41,717,599 of OZ012741.1, forward strand.
GTAGAGGTTGTTGTGTGTGTGTCATCATCATGAAGATATCTGAGCTCCTAGAGAGGAGAGGTGTGCTACAAAATTATCAAAGAACCATCAAGGGGTTCAAGGGATTCATGAGGTCTTGTCATTGGTTTAAACATGAGGTAGAAGCTTGTTGAGTACCTCAGAGGTCATTATGGAATTGGAATGGTCACTCAGTTCAATATGACCAATTAATGGAATTTGATCAAGAAAAGTCAAGGGAATCATGAAAAATCAAGAATTATTGAAAGTTGCCATTTTGAGAAATTAGGGTTTTAGAAACTTTCTATTTTTGGAAAGTTTTATGGTTGAACAAGCCATTTTCAAGGCCATTTTTCTCCATGATCAATGTTTCAAATGAACCTTTTGCCAACATCAAACTTGTTCCTTGTATTTCAAGCTTTCTTTTGAGTACCAATTCATAATCATATGATGTTTAGAGCTCAAGTTATGATGGATCAAAGTTGAGGATTTCAATGATTTCAACATTGCCAAGATTGGACAGATTTTTGTACCCCTTTTGCAAGCCAATTTTCATCACTTTCTTGATGTCAAATGGAAGTTTGTCCCAAATTAAAGTTATAGACTATGTTCTAAGCTTCCCAAAAAGTCCTAGAAGACCTCCATATGATTTGTGAACCTCAAGTTATGGAAGTTCAAAGTTGGGAAAAAGTAGGCCATAATCCATAACTTAGAATTTTTTTTAAAGTTATTTATAGGCAGCTTGCATGGCATGATTTTCAACATCATTTTTCATGGTCTTCCAATTTGCAAATCAAGTTGAGTCCAACATGAGAATTGTTCTATGTCATGCACTCTTTCATTTGAGCACAAGATCTAAGCAAATTGAGTTTTGTACACAAAGTTCCATTGCTCCAAAGTTGTTGGTTTGAACTTGTTTTCAAGGCACAAATTATGCAACATGTTGGCATGACCTTGCATTTCTTTCATGCAGCATTTCCACTCCCTATTTCATGCGCATGGGTTGATTTTGGAGCTTACCAACCTTTGCCCAAACAAGCCAAGCACCTAATGTACCATTTTGTTCATTTTCAAATTACATTGCCTAAACAAGTCATAAACCAAAAAATTGTCACAACCAAATGCCTCTCTCCATTCTTTTGCTAGCAGACACAAAAGCAACCATTATTTTTGTCCCACTATTGCATATCCCTAGCATGAACTCGTGTCCTTCTCATTACACATTGGTTTTTCACTTAACTTTTTAACCATGGTAAACTTTCCACTAACCAAAAAAGAGGCTCCATATATAAAGAAAAAGTGAACATTAGGGCAGAGGGGAGGATTCAGCAGCCAAGAGAGAACCCTAGCCTCCATTTGAATTAAAAAGACACCATAGTTGAGTTTTTCACAACTTCTGAAAATCTCATTGAAACTCTCTCATTTGTGAGCCATTCATCAAGCCTTTCATCAAAACATCATCACCACAACTCCTTCTTTCAACCTTAGCCAAAGCTCTCTCAAGCATCAAGGAAGGATTTTGCTCGATTTGGTGAAGTTTCAAAGCATTTTGAAGGTGCAGTGGATCACTCTCCACTAGGTAAGCAACTTTAAACTTGGCTCATTTTTTGCTCACATTTGCATCCATTCAAAGTGTATTATTCATGCTTATGTTTGGCTTATGATGATCTTGAAGTTATGGCCATGCTTCTGTTTGTTTCTTGTTTGAGCTTCATGTTGAATTTCCATCTGAACCCGTAACTTTGAGTCGCTTTTTCTTTGCTTTAAAGTGTTTATTTTGGGATATTATTGGCATGAGTTTAATCCTTATTTTGAGTAGACCATTTTTGGTCTTTGAATCGTGGCATTTGTTTGAGTCATTGGAGAGATATGTTGGCTGGAAGGAATGGGTTCTATGTGAAGAAATCACGATGCATGAGGCTGGTTTAGGGTTGGATCGTTTGGGACGATGATGACGTGGCAGGGGTTTTATTGAAACGCCCCGTTTCATTTAAGTATCTTTTTTTTTGTTTTTTTATGCTGATACATTGAACCATGGGCCTAACTCTTTTAATTCCAACACCCCCACATTTGGGCCCACGCGTGCTTTAAGAAAAATAGTCATTTATGTTGTTTTTTTTGCTCACTCACCCCCCGCCCCACGAGCAATTTATTTTATTTTCTTTTTATTTATCTGTTTTTTAAATTGTTTAAAAATAGTTTTATTTTTCATAAACTAACCAAAAAAATATGTTCTGTTATTTTAATATGTTATTTAATTTTTCACATTTTTTATTTTTATTTTCATTTTATTTTACTATCTTATTTTGAATTTATAAATTGATGTACTTTATGGCTTGTACCCTAGTTCATGCTTGCTCATTTGGACCTCAAGTAAAACCCCCTATGACCAAATTTTTTATCCCACTTAGGTGAAGGATTAAAGAAGTTTTGAGGGCTGGTTTGAGGCATTGTTGAGCCTTTTTCATTTGACTTTGATTGGACTTTAGTTGCCCCTCGACTCGTGCTCGATAAAGTGGAGCACCATCAATCTTTGATTTGTTTGGTGATGCTTTGAGTGAAATTATGACTTGAGGTTTTGGCTACTATTTTTCACTTGACTTGGGTACCTTTTGTAATTTTCTTGGGATTTATTGAGGCTTTTTCCTATTTTGGGTGATTTTTACAAATTCAACTCATTTTAAGGATGTTTGCACACATTAGTTTGACCTAGTCTTTGGGATATGATCATGAGTGATCCCTCAAGCAACTTTTGAGCTTTGTTACATCTTTCTAACATGCTTGAGGTGCTGTTTTTCTTGTTAGAGGTCATTGGCATGTGAGAGTTGTGTCATAAGCTATCGTTTGATCATGTCTTTTCCACTTGTTTAAGTGTGAGTTTGTAGTTGAACTTTGGTTCATCACTTTTACATGATCTTTCTTGTGATTGCCCTTTGCTTTGAGCTTGAATTTGGATCATTTCCTTTGAGTTTAACTTCTGCCCCATGTGGCTTGTCACTTGTTCATGATAGTTTGGTGTCATTTGTGTATACTTTGAACTCGTCATGAACATTGGTGTTTGTTTGCTTGCTTTGCTTGCATTGTTTTGTTTGAGTCTTAAGGATGGTGGTTGAGATGTGCTTGTGGTGGTGGCTGCCTTACACGTTTTCCTCCCATTATTATTTATTTGTTGCATCTTCTCTTTGCATTTCATATCTTTTTTTTTTGCATTGCACTTGTTCAAGTTAACTTCTTTTCTGTCTTTCCACTTCATCTGTGAGTGAATTATTTAGTGTTTACTTGGCCTTTGGCCATGATACCCCTAGGATTCCTAGTCCCTCCGTTTAGGATGGGAGTAGGAGAGACATTAAGTGCTCAATACTATGGATGATAACATTAGGATAATTTCATCCCTTCATCCCAACTTTAGGAGCATTGTGTTTGACAACATTAGGATCCAGTTTCCCCTTAGTATGTGTCTTTCTCTTCTCATCTCCTAAACAATTCAAAACACCTAATAAAGGATAACATGTGTTGTACGCTACGAGCCTTAAGTAATCGGGAAATGATGGTTGGGTGGACTCCACTCAACTGTTTAGAGTGTTTAGCGTATGCCCTTTGGGCGATATGCGACGCATTCGCTCTCGAGTCATAGTCTTTAGTGCAACATGAGTTACAAACCATAACTTAATTCACTTCTTATTTTAAAAAAACACAAAAAAAAAGCATCAAACCTTTTTATCCTTCGGGATTACTGGAAAATCATCTTCATAAAGAGAGTGTTGTTAACTTTTGGTTCTACCGCAAACAGGTAACGCCTAAGTCTCCAATGGTCGAGCAGCATACACCTAACTGGTAGAACTAAGGTTTAACCCTACTCGGTTTAAAACACTTGAACCAACCAGTGGTTGTGTCAGCCCGAACTACGTTTGCTCTGATTTCTCGTACCAGATGAGGATACGTAGGCACAAGACGATGATGTCTTAGCGAATAACCTTCCCCCAACTTCACCCATAGTTTTCTGAACTACGATGACTCTGACTTTCCCATTGCACGAGGGAATACATAGGCATAGAGCGGCGATGCTCTATCGAGTCTCTTTTCTTTTCTTTTGTCCCTGTGATCTGTAGCTTAGATAGTTTTACACCTCTTTTAGATAGATAACAAGTGTGGATCCCGTTGAGTACAACGGACGTGAGGGGTGCTCATACCTTCCCCTTGCGTAACCGACTCCCGAACCCGAGATATGGTTGCGATGACCTGTCTTTTCCCTTTTTCGTAGGTTTTCTCTGATCGTTTCCTTTCCCTCTTTTGGGATAAATAACAAGCGGTGGCAACTCTTCTATCTTCCATCGGCCCTATTCGCAGCGATGCGACAATGTCGTGAAAAATCTTAATAATGGCCCAAAATTCTTCAAAGAATAATACTCCTAAGGAAAAAAAAACTATATTGCGACCAGGCTTGAAATTAAAGTCCAAATCATAATGTACGAAGACCCCAACAAACTTGGGTTTAAGATCAATGCCCTAGTTCTCAAATTCTTGTGCTTAAATCGAATAGAAGAAAACCCTAATACGCCCTGAATATATTGAAGCTTTTAAGGAAGCTTTGAATCTAGTATACTTAGCTGATGGTGCATTCAAAATTTGACTGACTATCCCTTAAGGTCCTTATGAAGCAAGTCCCTAATTCAACAGTGAACTAATAGAAGTGATAAAGCAAGAGAGAAAAAATGGGTTAGCCATGCAGATTGATTGCCTTAGAGATGTTATGCAGGAAGGTACACTGAGGGTGAGATCTTAGGGTAAAAATTAGGGTGTGATAGATTCCCCTATTTAAGTTTCTTATATTCGAAGATACGGAGATTGAAATCTTCGTCACATTGTGATAGGAGAGACTTAAATACAAACATTGCATGAATTTTTGCCCTAAGATGCCACAAGATGCATATGATGTGCAATGATATGATATGAAATGCAAAGAGAAAATCCTGTGGGAAATGATGTCACAGGGTATTACTGCATGCTGAAACAACTGAGAAATGAAAATGACGAGGAACATACTCGAGAAAGCAAAAAGCCTCGGGAAGAGTATCAACTTCACTAGGGAAGAGACAAATAATCACCACTGGGGGATAGCTTAAACAAAATAGTATCTCCAGCAAAATGAGGACGTATAGTATTTATTATCAGGAATAAGGAAATTCGAACAACGAGCGAGAAACTTGAAATAATGGATAACCTACTACCAACTTGTGGTAGCCTAAGCAAAGGTATCCAACTATAACAAAGATACATATTACCTACTATCAAACGTATGATAGCCTAAGAAAAGGTAACATGTCAAGGAAGGATGACCTACTACCAACTTGGTAGCCTAAGCGAAGGTATATGTCCAAAATGGTATGATGTATTACCTACCATCGAACATATGATGGCCTAAGAAAAGGTAATAACCAAAATAAAATGATCCAGCTTGTCTGGCTAGATGATTCATTTAGAAATGGTAAATAAACCTCCCCACGCTTCAAGGTTGTATGCCATGAACGGGTCTCAGTTTCTTCTTTAATCAAGTCTTCCACTTGAAAAGGGTAAAATAAACCTCCCCACACTTCAAGGTTGTATGCCGTGAATGGGTCTCAAATTCTTATTTAATCAAGTCTTCCACTTGAAAAGGGTAAAATAAACCTCCCCACATTTCAAGGTTGTATTCCATGAAAGGGTCTTAGTTTCTTCCTGGATGGGTGAATACTTATTGAACATTATTTTTCACAGGGGATTGGAACTTCACTAGAGATAGAGAAGTTCAACGGGGATCCATAATTTGCTAGAGATTAGGAAATATCATCGGGGTCTTCATAGGAGATGCAGGCCGGTTGATTTGATGTATTACAATAATGTTCCCCAAACTTCTCTGAGGGATGCCATTTGATAAAATTAACTTTGTATTTTGGACTCACTGGGGAATGCATCCCTGAGGAGCACTTTTGCCGTAATTTGAAAATGTATGAAATCCTTGTGGTAAAAATTCTCAAATAAAGAGAAACATCTATAAAGTCTTTGAAAAACTTCTCTGACAGATTTTTGAAGAGATGTCATTTGATGAAGGATGAGATGATAATTTTGATAAAACCTACTAGGGACAGAAAAACTGTCTTGAGGAGACTTCCATTTGTCATCCACATAGAAAACCAAACTGCTCAAATAAAGAGCAGCCACCTATTGTTTGGGTATAGCTTGCTGATAAACAAAATCCATTGTTAGAGAAGATTTGTCTTCCACTGTGATCTTTGAAGAGATTCTTCCTGGCGACTCAAAGTGCAAAATAAATGCACGCTCAATCCAGGTTCAAAAGCCTGGGGAGACTCAAATTTGTGATTGTCAAGGGCCAAAGTTTAATTCAGGAAATAAATGAAGAGAAACGATCAAGCAAGACTCTACCTATTGAGGGATGAACTCAACTGGGGTTTATCTTTATCCAAAAATGGAAAAGAAAACTAAAGCAACCATATTCCATGAGAATCAAACTCAGTAGGGAATTATAAAGGATGTGCTCTTTCTGCCTAGGACTGACGACTCTACTTGGAAAGAGAAGACAAACCCAGTCACTCGGGGATAAACGCGGCCAAAGTGAAAGAATAAACAAACATACAAATGCAAAATGCAAAGATGCCATGTATCTACATGCAATGATTATGCTGACAAAACAATAAGAAAAGGGAACAGAGATGAAATAAACATCTCAGACAAGGGTACTCAGCCAAATCTTCACAGATCAAAGCATCATTAGGATGGATATAATCTTGCTTCAGAACTTTCTTTGGGGAATAATATTTTGACTTCATTTGCAGAATTGTCCAGATGAGTTTAGTCGCTTCACGGGAATTAGGATTCATGGATAAAATAAATATCCGCTTCATTGGAGAAGTCCTTATTGGCGGAGATAAAATAAATATCCTTTTCATAGGAAAACTTGTATGAGAACTAGAGCTTGATATTTTTCAAGGATGAAATAAACATCCGTGAATGTCCGTTTTATTATTCATGTATAAAGTAAAACACACGCAAAAGATTTTTTTGAAACGATCCTAAACTTGTTCACAATTTGCTATCAAAATAAAACATTTATTTGCACAAGATAAAAGGAAAGCAAAAATTGTCTAAGAATTCAAATGCCATTTTATTGAATGGTAGTCAGCAAAAGGGCATGACTCCAAGGTATTATTACAATGTTGGAAAATGATAATAATAGTTACATCAGCGGAATAATAACCCATATATTCCTAAACCAAATTTGA